>CM045742.1:41175000-41217500 GCA_024760905.1 Plotosus lineatus | reverse complement strand
GGAACAGCACAACAGCTCGTTATTTAATTAAAATAAGTCCGTTAAAACAAGTAACATTAAATATATACTCGCCTGTTGTTGTAGCGGCAGTACTCCTCCACCAGACGTCCCCTGGAAACAGGAAGATAATTTTCAACTCGGATTGCACGCCAATCACCCACCAAGTGCACTAGATATGGAGCACAAGATGTTATATCCTAAAGCAAATGGAGGACGATAACGTAGGGAACCAAAACAGGATTTGAAGTTTAACCAGCCAGTCCATAGCCTTTACTATATTTACTGCCCTCTCTTGATTAGGAGTGGAACATGCGGCGTTCTGCACGAACTGTACTTGAGGAATTCGACATAAAACAAACGTTTTCTTGAAACGGTTATTTCCCGCCTCAGCATGTCAACAAGTACATTTTCTATTTATTTTAGACTTTATAACCTCATTTTTATCTATTTCTATTTATGTGTAAATGATGCTGCAGGTCTGGTCTTTTCCGATTTAATCCAGAGCCCATGTGGCTATATTTGTCACAGTGGCATGACGTCACAGTAACGTTATCCTCGTGTGGCAGCCGAAAACGTCATCATATCTTTCCTCACTCTTACAGTTACAATGTCCTGTACACACACAGTAGTGTCGTGAAGTAATCGGCACATCCCTGATCATCCTTGTCTGTGATGTGACAGGCATGTATGTATGTATGTATGTATGCATGTATGTTTGTATGTATGTATGTATGTACATATAGTAGGTGGTTGAAAGGGGTTTTCAGAGTTGCACGAATTTCTATTTCTGTGTTTGGATATCCTTTAACTATGTATTCATATTTATTTCCCCATGGAAAAACACAAAGTGTTCTCATATGTATTGTAACGAAGACATTGTTCCTCTTTTCTTGAGAAACTGTCACCAAATGGTCAAGGACCATTTGCTCTTGTAATGAGCTCCTTGCATCTACTTACTGCCTAGTGTGTCACAAATGGCGGTGTGATGCGTCTTTGTGTGCTGTAGCTGCAGTGGATGTGCTTATCACCGCTTGCTTTCAGCCTGCACCGCTGGCTAGCTTTTGCGAAGAGGAGCCGTGTGCGTAAGTCTCCTTCTGCCAGTCCATAGCCTCTCCATCACCAAGCCCTATGTAGTGCCTCCTCACAGCGACACATGATAACTGAGCATCGTGCGGACTCGGGCTAAACTACAAGGGACTCGGAGGAGGTTTGGCCCCCAGACGTGAGGTTTGCAGGCCCACCGGTGTGTGGACATGCCCTGAAGCCCATCAACCAAACCCCCAGCTATGGGTCAAATCGTTCCATTGCCTTGTGGATATCTCGTTAGAGTTTAAGGCGAAGGGAGTAAAACCCTGACAGCAAATCAGGAGCTGGAGTCCCGAAGACTTTTTTTCGATGCTGTACTCAGCCCAACTTGGCAACTCCTGCGACGGCGTGGAAACCATTTGTACTGGCATTTTGCCTTTCCACTGGAACTTTTCTACGACACGGACAGGGGGGGATTTACTGCATGGGTGTTACGTGTGCCTGATGGATTCTATCAGACGAGCCCCCATTTGGTACAGATAGGAAAATTTAGATTATTGAAATTGTGCACAAGGTCACATATTCGATCCAAAACAACGCTGTAGGGACTATGTTTCTCGGATGGTCTGGAAACACCTCGGTGTCCCCTGGAAGATCTAGAGTAAGTGGCTGGAGAGAGCGATGTCGATCTCACTGCTGAAGCTGCTGCCCCTGCAACTCGACCCCAGATTAAGCAGAAGATGATGAGGATGAAGATGATGATCAGTTGAACAATTGATCTGAGCAGAGTCAAGGTCACGGCAATGTCAAATATCATAGATACATTTTACTTACACTTCATTGGCCTGGAGAGCAGTCAAGGTTGCACCCCACCTTTGTCCAGAGTCGGCTAGGATGGGCGCCAGTTTCCCCTTGAACCTATTTGGGATTAAGTGGTTCAGGAAATGAATGAATGAATGAAATGTTCTTATCGGGCATCCCTGTCGGGTGGCATGATGGACTCGTGGTTCGCACATCCAACTCACAGGAGCAAGAAACACTGCTTCCTCGTTCGAAATTTGATGTTTTTGTGGGTTTGTCATCACAAGGATCCAGTGTTGCTGGAATTTTTGCTGTTCAGGAATTAACATGATTTGCATTTCTAATGCTTTTTAAATAAGAGCCATACAATTATACGAACCATGTGAATCAGTTCATTTTGCTCATGAACTCTCCAAAACCATCTGCTGCCAAAGATACTTCACTGTATGCATTCTATTTCTTCATTCATTCGAACTGCTTCATCCTGATAATGTTTCACGGGAGGCTGTGCCCATGTCAGCAGACTCTGGGTGAGAGCAGGGTACACCCTGGACAGCTCACCAGTCCATCGCAGGACAGAAACGCTGACAGCTAAGCAGTTACTCTTCATTCTTTTTACAAGAACCTCTCACCACAGACAGTGAGAGACATGGCCAGCCTTTCAGAACCCAGTTAACGGCATTGGGGTGGGGCAGCAGTGAATGCTTGAACCCCCGACCTTGGGATCAGTTACCCAGTACCTACCACCAGGCCACCACTGCCCCATTCACTTTATTCTAATTAGGATTGTGGGGAGGTTGGAGCTCACACATGCCTACAACCATTCACACCGACACCCACACCTAAGGGTAATTTGGAACCACCAGCGGCTAACTGGGTTATCAAAGGCGGGCCATGTCTCCCACTGTCTATGGTGAGAGGTTCATGTAAAAGAACCATTGCTGACATTCGTAAAGAGTAGCTGCAAAGTCGTCAGCGTGTTTCTGTCCCCTGCTAAAAGGGTTGTGACAGGAAGGGCATCCGACGTAAAAAACCTCTGCCAAATCAAACGTGCGAATCAAGATGATTCGCTGTGGCGACTCCCAAGTAAAAGGGAAAAAGCCGAAAGGAAGACAGACAGACAGAGTCAGTCTACTGTGCATGTTTTTGGACTGTGAGAGGAAACCGGAGTATCCGGAGGAAACCCACACAAGCACGAGAAGAACGTGCAAACGCCACACAGCATAACCCTGAACCTAGGAATTGAACCCGGGACCTTCTTGTTGTGAGGTAAACATGTTAACCACCGCACCACCGTGCTGCTGCTTACACTGTATAATCTCCAGCTTCCTATTTCGTGCATCTTCTCAAAAAGTGTGTGTGTGTAAGTGTAAGAGAGACTGTAATATCCCAGCTTGTCTCACCACAGATCCGGTGTTCCCAGGATAGTCTCCAGATCCACTACAACCAAGGAGGACCTCAGCTGTGTCTTCTAAGTACAGTATGCTGAATCGATTTTTAAAGAATGCTGGTTCTTAAAAAAACACAGAGCCCACCATAGCTCTACTGTAAAACTTTACTTATAATATTTTCATATACACAAAGGAGTACAGTACAGTTGAAGAAGATTCTAACATGGCAGCAATAACTTTCCGACTGCCACACTTTCCCCAGACCAAACCGATGTGATTTTCGTCTTCTTTGCAGCACCAGAGTACACTCGGTTTCGGCAACTACCACGCCATACAAAATCAAGCACACGTACACATACACGTGCACTCGCATACACTCATTCACGCACACACACACATAGAAATGTACAACAAAAGTGTATGACAGTGAGAACTGATTCTACAAAGTCCATAAATATGAAAAGACTAAAGGAAAGCAAACATGCTTCTCTTTTGTTGACAAGAAAGACGGCTGCTGCAAAGATTACAACAAAAACAAGTGGGGCAGGTACTTGAACATTCAGTGGATATCAAAAGAGAATGATTGTAAGGCCAAAACATTGTTCAAATTATAATAATAATTAAAAAATAAAATAAAATAAAGAGTGTCCTTCATTTGGAACAGCAGTCTCTCATTTTGGTCACTAAAATGTCAGTTTTCCCAATTGAACATCTGTAACTTCTTTTCCCCCCATTTCAGTCCGCTGGGATTGAATAAAAAATAAATCACATATTCAAATGTACAAATCCTGTATCATTTCGTTTTCCTTTTTTTATTTTAATGTTTATAAGTGAACAAGATTCAGAATATCCACAAGGACTTAATGCAGACCCTTGAGGTATGCCTTCAAAGCTAAAAAAACATTTAAAAAGGCACAAACTTGTTAATGTCTAGTGGCTGTATTATTACTATGCTGGAGTTAAGGTTTATCTGATAACGCTATCACTAATGTTGAAATCCAGTGATTAGGCTAGCCGCTAAGTTTCCTGCTAATTTTGTGTTTGTAATCAGCATTTTTTGAGTTCAGATGTATTACATTGTTGGTTGTCTCACGTTCATTACTGTCTATCCCTTTTCTAAGTTGCACTTGACCATCGGAACCACGGCAGACAAAACCAATTTTTTTCAAACATTGGAAATGGAATAATGAACTGAAACCAAGCACCAGTGTAAAAAAAAAAAAAAAAAATCATTAAAATAACTGAATATCTATATATATATCTATATGTGCACATTTTTTGTACATTTTTTCTACATTGCATTATTTAAAAAAAAAAAATCTCTCGAAAGTCTGTTGTGTAATCTATAATACTCAGAAAAAGATTCTACTCTGCAGTAGAGGAAGCACAAGGGTACTTTAAAGTAAAATTCCATCTTAATATTTTTACAGTGTTTTTAAATGGACATTCTAATTCTTCGCCCATATACATGTGGCTACACACTACAGTCCATGACTGGGGCTCGGCAGAGCTTGTTTTTTTTTTTTTGTTGTTGTTGTTTTGTTTTGGTTTTTTTTGTTGTTTTTTTTAAATAAACCTTCTGAAAAATCCTTTTTTGAAATATTTTGACTGCAGGCTCTGAACAAATTCACTGCCAGGATTATTCTACAGTTTGTGACCAATTAAATAAGCAAAGCAATCAGAACAAATATCAGCTTAAGATCAGAAGTGTAAATTAATATTTCTGTTGAAAATCCATCCTCTGAAGTGCTTAGTTAAAGGAAGTGTGAAGTTTTTCTTTTTTTTATTGCAGCCGTGGTATATCTCCTAAGATAAAAGTGTATGTAAAAATGTACCTAACACATCATGTCGCACATAAATCCTACCTGATGCCTGGAATGTTATCATAAAGCTTGAAGTAAAACTGCAGTTCTGGTCGTTTCTGTTTGTGTTTCTGTCTCCTCCAAAACAGAAGGTAGGTCTTTACTGGGTCACTATTATAGCTCGAATTAAAACTCATGGCTGGGGACTTAAAATCCAGTGTGGTGCACTTAAACTGTTCCCTTACCCTTAATCATTATTTTTTAAATCCATTTTGTTTCGGCATTGATCAGGAATTTTGATTGCCAAATGCTTTCCTTCTATTACATTTATTGTCACCAAATTCTGAATGTGACACACAGAACCAGCCTGCTAATTATACAAATGCACGGCCAATATCCAAAAGTGCATTACGGGGATCAGGGGTCATTGTTATCTACCAATCAGCTGTGTTGCTGTAAGTATTCATTCCACCAAAGCAGAAGAAACTTCAATCCATCTCAAATATGATTTGAAGTGCAGAATTATAATTTAGTCCAGCTTTGAACTGACAGGAGTCATGGTTCTGAACAAGTCATTTAAAGGTGCAGTCATCAACTTGAAAACATTACACCTTACCTCAGATTTAAAGAATATCTCCTAAAGGTCCTCTCGATGTCTGCTGTGTGTGTGTGTGTGTGTGTGTGTGTGTGTGTGTGTGTGCGTGTGTGTGTGTGTGTGTGTGTGTTGAAAAAAAATCTGTTTCATACACAATCCTAGATCTGTTAATGAGAGAAACAAGTTGGCTCAGTGCAAGCCACACAACACTATTCGAGCCAATCAGCAAAAATGTGTTTTTGCTTGCACGCAATACAAGTGTGAGGAGGATCCAACTGGTATATGGGGATGTTGTTCCTTGTACAAATTTCCATCAACATACATGCCTATAAATTAGGGTGTGGATGGGTGGAGCTAATAAAGAAGCAATTTTTCTCTCCAGACTCGATGGCTACACCATTAACATGAGCCAAATCTTTTAAGCTGTACTGTCAAAGATTTATTTATCTTTAATTTTACCGAAACATCTTATAGTACCCTTCAACCATCATGACTGGGCCAAAACAGACTTTAATCCAAATAATTTTTAGTCTTGCTAGTTTTCTGTAAACTAAAAAACTGCTGCCCCACTTTGAGCTTGCCAGATGTCTTCCAACATGTCCACGGTTTGCAAAAAGTAAAAATGTAAACAGTCGTTGGAGATGACAAAATGAAAAGAAACACAAAGAAGCACCAGACAGTAACTTTACACCCAGTACAGGACGTCTGACTGAACAGTCAAAGGTCCTCAGCACCACTTTATTTTTTTCCCCAGTCCCTTTTGTCAAAGTGGACTTGGGTAAAGAAGGCAACCTCAGCACGCTCCCCATATCCGTGAGAGTCGAAATGAGTTGCTTCGCATCTTGCTGAGTACGCACTAGCTGATCTTGGAGGCCTGATATGAGCGCTGACCTGAGATCAGCTTCCCTGTTTCATTCCTACAGGCTACAAAGTGTAACTAACCAAGAAATGGCACTTGGCCCATTTTGTTGCCCAATGGCCGGTGGCATCTAGTGAGTGAGCGCGTGACTGATGGATAGATGGACGAATGGATAGATAGTAAACACAAATTGCTCACTTCCCCCTATACGACTCATCCTCTAAATCTTCAGTGTCACAGTCTTCCTCCATGTAACTGTCATTAATACACAAGTCCTCATCCGACTCCTTTTCCAAATCCTCCTCTTCGTCCTCGTCATCATAGCCGCCGCTGTCCACCTCGCCCTCCTCATCTTCATCTCCTATCAGTTCCAGTCCTTCATCCTCACATGAATACAGCCCTTCCACCAGCTCTCCATCCTCTACCTCGTCCATATCGTCATCTTTCACCTCTTTGGACTGTGAGGAGGAAGGAAGCGGATCTTCATCCATCACTACCTCATCTTCAAAAGGTGCTTGCTGGCTGCCATAGGGTGCTCTTCTTGGGGTAGGAGGGACATAGAGGTCAGGGGTGGAAGGGGATAACATACACTTAGTTGCATTAGGTGTGGGAGATAAGACAGGCATTCCAGGGATGTACTCGCGAATTTCTCCGGGTTCCAGGGGGTTGGGGCCACATGGGTCGTGCTCGCTGCATGAGAGCTTGCCATCCAGTTTGGAGATGAAGAGCATGCCATCACGATGTTGCTTGCAGTATGAGTTGGGGCACATCTCGCAGTATGATGCTGCTTCTTTACCACACTCGTTACACTGATGCCACGGGCACTCCCAGCGACCTAATCACAAACATAAACACACACTTAGCTTCATCAGGGCAATCAGGACTAGTTTCAAATGTGCAGTGGTTATGATTGTCTGTTATAATGGTTCTCGTGAAGTGCCACGTAACCAGACCTCTTTGTGAAGTCTCACCTTTGTAGCTCGTTGAACCTCTCAGTTTTCACCCATAAATCATCCCTATGGCCAATTCCAACCCACCAGATTACTCCCTTGCCATCAAATGGCAGTTACCATCCGGGGAAAACAAACACTGCCTTCAAGGCATGTTACATTTACAGCATTTGGCAGACGCTCTTATCCAGAGCGACTAACATTTTTTTTTTATACAACTGAGCAATTGAGGGTTAACGGCCTTGCTCAGGTGCCCCACGGTGGTGATAGTGGGGATTGAACCGCTGACCTTCAGATTAGCAACCCATTGCCTTAACCACTAAGCCACGTGATTTCAATTGTCTACATCAGGGGTGCTCAATATGTCAATCATGAGCTACGAGTCGATCTCAAAGGTAATATTGGTCGATCGCAAAGGTATTATTGGTAAATAACATAACGTTAAAAAAATAGACGTATAGACGTATTTTTCTGATCTTTAGCTCACCGCGCATGTGCAAAAATGCTACTAAGTACAGCAAAACAAGCTAGTCAGCGAGTTCCCTCCTATTTTAAGCCTTCACTTTTTTCTTAAAGTAAAGAAAGCTTATCAAACATGAGTATGGATGCTGGAGCAAAGAAGAAGACAAAGTATCACTTTCATACGGGATGGGAGGCAGACTTTTTTTCACGATGTCATTTTTGAAGTGCGTTTGAAAGTGTGCTTGAAGCTGGCTGTCAGCAGCTACTGTCCGGACTATGCATCCCTGGCTGATTCAATTCAGTGCACGTCATCAAAGTGAACTCGGGTAGTTACAAAAAATGTTCAGAGTTAATTATGTTGTGTTGTGCAATATTGGCTCATGCGGTTATGCAAGGCACATAAACATATATTTACACATAAAGAATCGTCAGTATACTTTAAAATAAATATATGTTTTGCATTTTTGTACTGGGTAGATCTTTGTGACTTGGTCATTTTATAAGTAGCTCGCGTGCTGGAAAAGTGTGAGCACCCCTGGTCTACATGTTTCCAAACTGCCAATGGAAAAGTGCTATCCTCTTACTTTTACATACACGAGCTCACAGATGTACATGATACGCTAACTGAAGGAGGAATTCAACTGAATAAGAAAGCATTCCATCCCTTCCAACCCCCCCAAAAAATAAATAAATAAATGAAAACCACAGAAATGCCAGTGGCATCACTGGGTCTCTGGATGATGAGGCCCACTAAAATAATGTGTTATACTATGTGTACCTTAATCGTCACTATTCCTTTCTACTGGCTATTTTGGCATAAGCTTGTCCCAGAAGTACATATCTATCATTTTTACTATAACAGGATGATACAACTACTAAAATAAAACCTCATTAATATTCTACCCACAAATTTCGGCTTTCAGGACCATAAACACCGGATTTGTTTCAAACAAGCAAACAGAATCAGACACTAAAGCTCAATGTGCCTCATTTCTCACCTGCAGGTCTCTTGGACAGGTTCAGACAATCAGCATGGTAAACTTTAGGGCAGCCGGGTTTCTTACACGAGATAATCTGCCCGCCGTCTCCACAGTAGAAACATTCATCTTCGCGCTCTTTCACCACTTGCAGCTGGCTCTTCCTCTTTGCATACATTTTCTTCTTTCCTTTGCGGGCCTTGTCCTCTGATGGGGGCTGATTCTGAAACAGCAGTACATGTATATGTGGAACAATACTTCTGAGAGCAACATATGCAGTGTTTGATGCACACAATGCGATTTCCCTATCGTCTGTCTTTAGGAACATGAGAACAACATTCGGAGTTCCGAAACTACTGCCTGGAGAGTATCTGAGGGGGATGTCTCGGTCTGCTAGCAAGTGTAGTTCAACTGTCGCAAGAAAACCAGGCAGTGAGCCAAACAGGCCATTTGATGACCTGTGTTGCATAAAACTGAGTCAGAACACAGAACCGTAGCGTTATAGAAACATCGGGCTTGGGAATAACAAACAATGGATATGACACGCATAGCATTCTGAATTATTTATTTCTGTCATAATCCATTCCTGATAACAAATTAAACAGGGCAGTGGCCCGGTGGTAAGGTGCTGGATTACTGTTCTCAAGGTTGAGGGTTCAAGCGCCATTGTCAACAACTGTTACTGCTGTCTACACAGTGCAGTTAACTGGCTTATCAATGGCTGGCTATGTCTCTCACTGTCTGTGATGAGAGTTTCATGTAAAAGAACCATTGCTGACTTTATCAAGCGAAGATGCATAGTGTTAGTGTGTTTCTGCTCTGTGATGGCCGGCTGAGCTGTCCAAGGTGTACTCTGCCTTCACTCAAAGTTGGATGAGATGGGCAAAAACCTCCTCGTGATGAAAATTAGGATTAAATTGCTTCAAAAAATGAATGAATTAAACCATTTTGGTTTCGTTTTAAGGTTTTGCTTCATATTATTATTATAGGCAATGTAAAATGAACCCCTGAACAAAAAGGCAAACAACCCAAAATTATTTATTTTGCTCTGATTTCGAATAACAGACTAAAGGGGTAAACGCGTCACTCGGTCAGCGGTTCTTTCTGACAACATCAGTCCGTGTCTGTTTTTAAAGTGCCTGCAAGTGTTACGACTCTCGGTATGTTCAGAGACATGCTACTGTTCCGATTGGCATGTTCCAGCCTGGTAGAGCTGCTAACTTGTTGGATTGGCCTGGCTGGTTCACTGACCCTATGCAGCATAAAACATTATCGTCCAGTGCTGAGCTGCTCATACAGCAAGAGCAGACATTGCAGAAAAACATTTATTTTTGTTCCTAAGCCAACTGAAAAAATTAAATGTAGTTTACAGTTCAGGGCCATAGTGATTTAAACAAGACAGCCATCTACTGTTGGACGTAGCCAATGATATCTATGTACTTCTCTCCCCCTTATCCAATAAAAATTGGTTGCTAGCTTTCAAGACCTTGGAATCATCACAAAAAGCCAACAAATCATATTTAGTGAAAAAAGGTATAATTCTTGAAAATAAAAAAATAGGTTTTAAACTCTTAAATACAGTGGTGCCTTGGGTCTTGAACTTAATCCGTTCCAGAAGGCTGTTCGAATTCAAATTTGTTCGAATTCCAAATCCGTTTTTCCCATTTACAAATAATGTACGGATGCTCCCCGACTTATGTTCATCTGTTTTACGTTTTTTTTTTCCAAAAAAAAAAATTCTAATTTTGAGTTTAGCTGTACCTACGTAGTACGCTGACGTAATGATGCTGCGTCCATTGTTTACAAACGACAGACTGAACGTGCCCCTCCTTCTTCCCAGTATAGAACTATACAGTATAGAAATATATATATATATATATATATATATATATATATATATCAGTTATATAGCGTGTTACCCTTGTGTTAAGATGTCGTCTCTGTGATCTTTGTGTTTACACTGTTTTGCGGACTTTTGTAACCCTAAGCAAATATGGTTGGTCAGAAGCATAAGCCTACTAGCATGGGTGCAAGTCTCATACACAGAGATGAATTAATTATCTGCTCGGATCGGCACAATCTACCATACATACTCAGTTAAGCAAAGAGAGTTGTAAAATGAATGAAAACCCGAATCCAGAAAAGAAAGATAACTCTCCACTCTGCTGGTGATTCACATCAGTGCAGGCTGAGTTCTAAATGAGTTCAATGGCACACTTGCTTTCGTAAAGAGTAGCTGCAAAGTCGTCAGCGTGTTTCTGTCCCTTGCTAAAAGGGTTGTGACAGGAAGGGCATACGACGTAAAAACCTCTGCCAAATCAAACGTGCAAATCAGATGATTCGCTGTGGTGCCTCCCGAGTAAAAGGGAAAAAGCCGAAAGGAAGACAGACTGTACTGGAATAATAATTGAAAAAGACTTTAAAACGAGTGCTTTACAACAATATATGCTGTATAATGTTTATATATTTTATTACTAAATACCACAGTACAAAATTGAAAAGTTTTTCTTAATCATGACTATATTTTACTCCATTAATACTGTATTAATAGGTAAGACTGTGTTTAAGAAGCATATTTTAGCGCATGTAATAAATGCATAGTATTTTACTACCGGCTGCTCATTCGCGCATGTGACGTCATACATGGGGTTTTACTTCCGCGTACAAAACTTGCGGATTATCTCGATTTGCGGGAAGGCCCGGAACCGTACCCCCGCGAAAGTCAAGGGCCTACTATATAATAATTGATTTAGGGGTGTTTTATGAGATACGGTAATGGTATTTATGGATGTATAGTACAGTATGAGAGTCATACATCAAACATCATACGTCACTGTAACAACTTATGTTCACTTTCAACTTGCGTTCGGCCGTCCGGAACCAATTAAAAACGTAAGTCGGGGAGCGTCTGTAAACGGTCTTAATCCGTTCTGTCGTCTTTTGAACAGAACGGTACCATAACTCATACCATAGGTCCTCAAATTAAGTGAAAAAATTATTGAATACGTTGAATATGTTATGTTTTGTGTTGTGAGAGACTTTTTAACTTTTCTGTGGTTTTTATTTTAGTGTTGTGGTCTCTCAGAAAAGAGTTGCATGTTGAAATGAGTGTTGGAGAGGGGCGTGGCTCGAACACGCAGGATGGAGTGCTAAACACACACACACATTTAATCATTTCCATTTAATCACAGGCTATAAAGTCTAGCAGCACTCTCAGTGCTAGAAGACTGTCCCTCTTGATCTCTCAGCTCTGTGCTCAAGCAATTCAAGCTTTAGTTTGATTTCAATGTACAATTTCCCCATTTCATCTATGGCGTTAGTGCTTAGATAGCTTTAGAGCAGGGATCACCAACGTGGTGCCCGTGGGCACCAGGTAGCCCGCAAGGACAATATAAGTTGCCCGCGGACCTGTTCACTGCTATTTTTAGGACAGGCCCATTTTTAGGACAGCGCCACTCTCCATTGAGCTGCATATAATTTTTTTGAATATATTTTTAAATCAAGTCAATATCTTCACATAGATGAATATCATTAATTATTAATAATAACATCTAATTAAATCTAATTAAATGTAAATTGAGCAAATTTGTAATTTCAGAGGTGTGTATCGACCTAGTAGCCCTTCGCATTAATTGGTACCCATGAAGTAGCTCTCAGTTTCAAAAAGGTTGGTGACCCCTGCTTTAGAGCTTTAGCGCTAGCTTTTGTACTGTATCAACAGCTTCCGGACTTCCCCAGGACAGCTTTATTAGGGTAATACATAAAGCACCAGACTGATGAGACACTAGGCTTGGGTGTAAAAGCCCAAACAGACATTACATAGTATCAACAACTTCCGGACTTCCCCAGAATATACATAGTATCAACAACTTACAGAAGTCGCTTTTCCTCCCTCTTGGTCTCGTTTTTTCTTGTGCGTTTTTTGAGTTCGACTTTCGAATTTTGTTCGACTTCCAAGGCAAAAAAAATCTCAGATTTTTTGTTCGAATTCTGATTTGTTCGACCTCTAAAGCGTTTGAGAACCGAGGTACCACAATAGTATATGGTACAATAGTTCCATATTTTGTTGTCTTTCATGTCTAGGATGAATCAAATCGTACTAGTGGTATAGTGGTATACTAGTGGTATAGCATGCTAACCTCATAGTGCTCTCTGATGGTAACCAGATAGCTAGCATCATATTAACATGGGTAACTGTTGTACAATAAAGAAAAGGATGCAATAAAATAATTTAATTCACATTATTGCTTAACTGTGACTACATGCACCTTAGACTATTGCATCAGCTCTCCTTCCTCTCTGCTCTGTACTGCTCTGACAGATAGGGATTTGGCAGATTCAACCCTCTAACTCGAATAATTCTCCATATCATACTCCTCATTCTATAATTGCTTATTATCCTTAATGGGAAATGCGTGAATCAAAACGCCAGACACTCATAGCTTGTCAAAATCATTTGGAGTAGACATCATTATCACATTTTGAAAAAAGAAAAAATTAATGAAAATATTGTTTGCCTGCGATGGCCTGGCGAGCTGTTCATGGTGTACTCTGCTCTCGCCCAGACTTGTCCGAGATGGGCGCCAGCCTCCCTGAAATCCTAATTACGATTAAGCAGTTCAGAAAATTGCATTTCCATATTGTGTATATTGAAACTGTGAATGACTGCAGACCAACGAGTAGATCTAATCTGATGCAGGTGTTAGTTTTGAGAATTGAAATTTACAGGGTGATTCCATATTTTTTTCCTAAAATTTGGGTGATTCCATAATTTATCCCCCCTGTTTGGGCTAAAAAAAGCAACTGTTACTGACTACCAGATTTTTTTTTCTTGACTTCTTTTAGTGTTTCTTAAAGCTAGAAAGCTGCCATTTGAAATAACTTTAATTTTGTGTCATCTCTGTGATCTGCTTTTATTCTGCAAAATTAAACAACTGAATGAACATCCCCCAAGTCTGGAGATTCCATCATTTTTGCCAGGGGTTGTCCCAACACAATTCTTTGACTCAGGCTCAGTGGCTGTTACTACATTCCAACAACCACCTTGGCTTCAGAAAATAATTGTTAGACGTTCACTGCTTGGCATGTGTGTAAATTGTTACTTAACCCTAATCAACAGTCAGTAACTGTCGATGAATAACTACACTGTATCCTGTACCTTTGGTCGGACACCCAAGAAGCCGCTGCAGTTTGATGCCCCGCATTTACACACCGTCTTGCCGTTACCCAGGCATTCCAGGTTATAGTTGAAGGTGAGCTCCACACCTGCAAAGCAGTTGGACGGGACCATTAATCACTTCAAATGAATTAACTCATTCTGCATGACATTCTAGATTTACCTTGAAAATAGCTGCATTTTGTCTTCTTTTAACAATTTTCAAAATGACTGGTGGAGCGAAAGTGTTCACTGTCTGCATGTTATGACAGACGCATGCTCTGTGTAACTTGAAAATGAAGCTGAAATTCTAATGATCAAAGTAGATATCGGTGTTGGACCTCTTGGAAAGTTCCTGTCTATGTAAAAGTAATGACTATCATAGTATTACTTTAATGCGATTTACTGCATTACTGTTAGTGGAAAAATGAGAGTCATGATAAATGGATGGTTTTTAGGTTCTCCTTGTTGGGATTACCATGACAAATCACCAGTTCAAATTTAATGCAATTATCTTGAACGGTTTCCGAGATAGAGCCTGTTCCGTTACCCCCTCTTCAGGCCCCTGGCTCGGACATCATTTGGGACACATTTGGGGAGACTATGAAACAAAAATTATTACTTTATACAAACATTTAATGTTATTTCTCAGTCATTTTTATTACCTAGTTCTGCATTATGGAGTTTGAGGCCTCTCAGGTAATAGGTTTTGTAGTAAAAAGCCTTTTCAAAATGCATTTTTTCCCTAAATGATGGTAGCGCCAAATATGGCATTTTTAGATGCTCTTATTTTCAAAAGTAAATATCTAGAAGGCCCCATTATGCTATTTTCCAAGACACCGGGATAGAAAAAACATACTAATTTTTATGGAGGCTAGTTTTTCTCACTTTTGAAATTATTGTCCCTCAAAAATTCCTCAAACTGCAATTTATGCCACGGGAAAAAATCTCTGAAAATTCATTCAAATTTAACCAACCAAGTCAATACCTTAATACTTTTGTTTCCAACTGAAAGTTAATTAATTGGACCCATCGGTTCTGGGCTATCTACCATGGTTTGGGGATTAATGGGGTTCAGACAAGTGACATTTGACAAAAATGCTGAAAATAGTCAAAATTTGAAAATCCATTGAACTTCAACCAATCAAACTAACAGCCTGAAACCTTTGTTTCTAAACTATAATGGCCTGCTTAATCCATTGGAAGCATCAGTTTTAGGCTATCTATCATGGTTTTAGTTGTGACGGAAGTCAAAACATGTTAAATGGTGAAATATTGGAAAAGTCTAATACATAATCATTTTGGAAAATTCAGAGTATTGTAATAAGTAATAATTGTAATCTTCAGAGTATTGTACTCTTCATTCACTGGAAAAAGAAACGGATCCTATGAATAAACAATCCTATTATTGATAATTGATTGATAAAACCCCTCCTCGAATCGCCACCTTATCGTGCTGGAGGGGTTTGTGTGACCTAATGATCCTAGGAGCTATGTTGTCGGGGGCAAATGCCCCTGGTAGGGTCACCCAAGGCAAACAGGTCCGGGGTGAAGGTCCAGACAAAGTGCGATTCAAAACAAACCCCTAAGACATGAGAAAACAACACAGGAATCAGTCTCCCTTGCCCGGACGCGGGTCACCGGGGTTCCCTCCTGGAGCCAGGCCCAGGGGAGGGGCTCGAAGGCGAGCGCCTGGTGGTCGGGCTTATGCCCATGGAGCCTGGCCGGGCCCAGCCCGAAAAGGAGACATGGGTCCGCCCTCCCATGGACCCACCACCCGTGGGAGGAGTTTTAGGGGTCGGGTGCAGTGTGAGTTGGGTGGCAGCCAAAGGCATGGGTTCTGTCGGACTGATCCTCGGCTGCTTACTCTGACCTTCGGGACATGGAATGTCACCTCTCTAGCGGGAAAGGAGCCTGATTTGGTGCGTGAGGTGGAGAGATACCGACTAGATATAGTCGGGCTCACCTCAACGCATAGCTTGGGCTCTGGAACCATCCATCTCGAAAGAGGCTGGACCTTCTTCTATTCTGGAGTTGCTCATGGGGAGAGGCGGCGAGCCGGTGTGGGTATTCTTGTTGCCCCCGTCTCGGTGCCCAAAGGTGGGGGTTCTCCCCGGTTGGCGAAAGGGTAGCTTTCCTCCGTGTTCGGGTGGGGGGTCGGGTACTGAGTGTTGTTTGTGGTTATGCAACAAATGACAGTTCAGAGTACCCACCCTTTTGGAGTCTTTGGGGGTGTTGGAGAACGCTCCCTCGGGAGACTCGCTCGTTGTCTTGGGAGACTTCAACGCCCATGTGGGCAGCGATAGTGTGACCTGGAAGGGTGTGATCGGTAGATGCGGCCTCTCCAGTCTGAATCCGAATGGTGTGTCGTTGTTGGACTTCTGTGCTCGTCATAGTTTGTCTATCACGAACACCATGTTCAACATAAGGGTGTCCATAAGTGCACTTGGCACCAGGACACCTAGGTTGCAGTTCGATGATTGACTTTGTAGTCGTGTCATCGGACTTGCGACCATATGTTCTGGACACTCGGGTGAAGAGAGGAGCTGAGCTGTCTACCGATCACTACCTGGTGGTGAGTTGGCTTCAGTGGTGTGGGAGGTTGCCTTCCAGACCTGGCAGGCCCAAGCGTGTAATCAGGGTCTGCTGGGAACGTTTGGCGGAGCCCCCTGTCCGAGAGGCCTTTAACTTCCACCTCCGGCAGAGCTACAACCACGTTCCGGAGGAGGCGGGGGACATGGAATCTGAATGGGCCATGTTTCGTGCCTCCATTGCTGAGGCGGCAGCCCATAGCTGTGGCCGTAAGGTCGTCGGTGCTTGTCGTGGCGGTAATCCCGAACCGGTGGTGGACACCTGCGGTGAAGGGGGCCGTCCAGCTGAAGAAGGAGGCCTATCGGGTTTTAGTAGCCTGTGGGACTCCTCAGGCAGCAAACGGGTACCCGGCAGGCCAAGCGTGCTGCAGCCGAGGCTGTCGCAGATGCAAAATCTCGGGCGTGGGAGGAGTTCGGTGAGGGCCTGGAGAGTGATTATCGGTTGGCCTCAAAAGGTTCTGGGCCACCATCCGGCGCCTCAGGAGGGGAAGCAGTTCTTCACAAACACTGTTTACGGTGGAGGTGGGGAGCTGCTTACCTTGACTGGGGATGTTGTTGAGAGGTGGAGGGAATACTTTGAGGACCTTCTCAATCCCACCAACACGCCCTCCGTGGAAGAGGAAGACCCTGGGGGTTCGGGTGAGGGTCCGCCCATCACTGGAGTGGAGGTCACTGAGGTTGTCAAAAAGCTCCTCGGTGGTCGAGCTCCGGGGTTGGACGAGATCCGCCCGGAATATCTCAGGGCTCTGGATGTTGTCGGACTGTCTTGGTTGACACGTCTCTGCAACATCGCGTGGTCATCGGGGGCTGTACCTCTGGATTGGCAAACTGGGGTGGTGGTCCCAATTTTTAAGAAGGGGGACCGGAGGGTGTGTTCCAATTATCGGGGAATTACACTCCTCAGCCTACCTGGGAAAGTCTATGCAGGGGTACTAGAGAGGAGGATCAGACCGATAGTCAAACCTCGGATTCAGGAGGAACAATGTGGTTTTCGTCCTGGCCGCAGCACTCTTGACCAACTCTATACGCTCCACAGGATTCTGGAGAGGGCATGGGAGTTTGCCCAATCTGTCCACATGTGCTTTGTGGATTTGGAGAAGGCTTTCGACCGTGTCCCTCGAAAGATCTTGTGGGGCGTGCTCCGAGAGTATGGCGTTCCGGATCCGTTGCTACGAGCTATTCGGTCGCTGTATCACCGGCGCCAGAGTTTGGTCCGTATTGGTAACAGCAGCTCGGATTCGTTTCCGGTGGGAGTTGGAGTCCGCCAAGGCTGTCCTTTGTCACCGATTCTGTTCATAATTTTTATGGACAGAATTTCTAGGCGCAGTCGAGGCGATGAGGGGTTCTGGTTTGGTGGCCATCGGATATCGTCTCTGCTTTTTGCGGATGATGTTGTCCTTTTGGCTTCATCAAGTCGGGCCCTCCAGCTCTCATTGGAGCGATTCGCAGCTGAGTGCGAAGCAGCCGGGATGAAGATCAGTACCTCCAAGTCCGAGGCCATGGTTCTCAGTCGGACAATGGTGGAATGCACCCTCTGGAGTCGGGATGAGGTCCTGCCCCAAGTGGAGGAATTTAAGTATCTTGGGGTCTTGTTTACGAGTGAGGAAGGATGGAGCGAGAGATCGACAGGCGGATCGCTGCAGCCTCTGCTGTTAAGCGGTGCCTGTACCGGTCCGTCGTGGTGAAAAAGGAGCTGAGCCGCAAGGCGAAGCTCTCAATTACCAGTCGATCTACGTTCCAACCCTCACCTATGGTCACGAGCTTTGGGTAATGACCGAAAGAACAAGATCACGGATACAAGCGGCTGAAATGAGCTTTCTTCGCCGGGTGGCCGGGGTCTCCCTTAGAGATAGGGTGAAGCTCCGCCATCCGGGGAGAGCTCGGAGTAGATCCGTTGCTCCTCCGCATTGAGAGGGGCCAGTTGAGGTGGCTCGGGCATCTGGTTAGAATGCCCCCCGGACGCCTCCCTGGTGTGGTGGTTCGGGCATGTCCAACCGGGAAGAGACCCCGGGGTCGACCTAGAACACGCTGGAGGGACTATGTCTCTCGGCTTGTCTGGGACCGCCTCGGTGTCCCCCCGGGAGAGTTGGAGGAAGTGGCTCGGGAGAGGGATGTCTGGACCTCTTTGCTAAGGTTGCTGCCCCCGCGACCCGACCCCGGACTAAGCGGAAGAAGATGAGATGAGATGAGTGAGATTATTGATAATGATGAGCATCTGACCTTGAGTGACTGGGGCAGTGGACTAGAGTACACATGAAGCAGCTGATTTTAGACAGGAATGAATGTATTATCATATAATGTAAATAAAATGTCCGTAATAACCTTAAATGAATGAAAATGTAATTATAAACAATACCTGCAAACAACAAACATTACAGGTCACGTGACCAAATCAACAGCACAGGAATGAAAGTAGATTTCTCCTTCAAAACACTCTTGAATAGTCTCATACGAAGTAGGAGTCTTAAGTAACATCTGAAGAGCATGTCCTCTCTGTTGATTTTCAAATTAGAACCCAAAAATTAAATAAAAATCTGATCGAAGTTAAAAGTGCCAATTTCGTTCATGTTTAACCAACAAGCCTAGTGACCTACTAAATTCAGAGTCAAAGTCTATATTCTATTACAAGATTTCAACAAAACAGCCACACTAGAACATTATATACACAAAAATTATACAGTGGAGCCTTGGTTCTCAAACATAATCCGTTCCAGACGGCTGGTCGAATTCCGATTTGGTCAAATGCCAAATCCGCTTTTCCCATTGCAAATAATATAAACCGTGTTAATCCGTTCCAAGACGCTAGAAAACTACCTTTTTTTTAAACATAATGTTATTTCATAATGTCATTTATATATCAAATTGTATATTACATGTGAAACAACAGGATAAACACACCAAATTCTTAATAGATTAATTTATTTTGTGTCTTTTATATTTGTATATTTATGTTTATTGTCTATGTAAAGGAATGCGTACAGTACAAACATTATGCAGACATGAAACGTCAAAGAAATGTAAAAAAAAAAGAAAAAAAAAAAAGAAAACAAGAAATAAAGAACTAAAGAAAGAACGGAAAAACATTAACATATTACTGCTTGGAAGGGGACGGCTCATCTTCAGGCTGTTCCTTTCTTCTCTTGAAGAACACTTCTAGTGTCGCCTGTTTCTGCTTTCTTTTCAGAACCATACAGACGTGGCGCATGATCTCCTCATTAAAGGTGTGCACAGCTCTGCGAGCCTTCGCCTTATCAGGGTGATACAGTTCAACAAAGCTATAGAGTTCATTCCATTTTGAGCACATATCCTTAATAAGTGAAGTCGGGGCATCCTTCTTTCCATCATCGTCTTTGGAAGACATCTCCTCCTCCAATGTCGTCTTCTGCTCTGCCGGAAGGTAGAGGAGTTCTTCAGTCGTGAGATCAGCATGATGTTCCTCCAGCAGGTCGGCAACATCATCAGTGTCCATTTCCAGACCTAGACTTTGGCCTGTGCTGACGATATCTTCGACAATTTGATTATCGCCCTGCTGTTCCTCCTCAGTAGGAGCTTCTATGCTGGTGCTCGCCACAGCTCCAAACCCTTCGACCTCTGTAACACATTCAGGCCACAGTTTCCTCCACGAAGAGTTCGTTGACCTGTGTGAGACGTGATTCCAGGCCCTATCAACAATGGTTATGCGGTGGTAGATGTTAAAATGATTCCTCCAAAAATCTCGAAGTGTTAACTGTGTGTCGTTAGTCACCTCGAAGCATCTTTGGAAAAGGAATTTTGTGTACAATTACTTGCAATTAGCAATTGCACGCTGGTGAATGGGCTGGGTCAATGATGTTGTGTTAGGCGGGAGGTATTTTATTTTAATAAAAATCAAACTCCTCAGTTAAGTCATCCTCCAAACCTGGAGGGTGAGCAGGGGCATTATCCATTAAAAGAAGACAGCGGTATGGCAGGGATTTTTCATACAAATATTTTTTCACGCTCGAAGCAAACACCTCATGCACCCACTCGGTGAAAAATTGCCTAGTTAACCACGCTTTCAAATTGGATCGCCACAGGCAACTTAATTTTTATCACATTGTTCGCTTTGAATGCCCTCAGATTCTCTGAATGATAAATCATCAGCTGCTTTATTTTAAAATCTCCGCTTGCATTACCACAGAACAAAAGCATGAACCTATCTTTCATTGGTTTGTGTCTGGGCAGTGACTTCTCTTCACGCGTGATGTATGTCCTCCGTGGCATTTTCTTCCAGAATAAGCCAGTCTTATCACAATTAAAGACTTGCTGGGGAAGATAGTTCTCAGCCTTGATAAAGTCAGCAAATTCCCACTTGAACTTCTCAGCGCGATCTTTGTTAGCACTCGCTGCTTCCCCGTGACGAACCACGTTGTGAATCCCACTTCTTCGCTTAAAATTTTCGAACCAGCCTCGACTTGCTTCAAAGTGGAACCCTTCAGGATTTGAGCGAGACTATTTTCACCAAATCATCACAGATTACACCTCCCTATTCCGTCCTATCGGGACTACGTGAGATGCGCATGTGCAGAATATCAGTTTGCGTGAGTAGATTATCAGTGTTCATCAATGAAATTTCGCTCGTTAGAAGTGGAAGTTCGAAGAACTTTTTGGAGGACTGCATGTGATTCATTGCTTAAAAATCACTTTTGGAGCCTTTTTAGTTAGTTCGCTTGAACGACACTTTTAACTAGCAAAATATAAAATGCGCATCTCATGTAATCCCTCAGTACTTCATAGGTCGGTGGAATCACAATCAAATATCAACTGACAGGTGAGTCTCGTTTAATTGTGTAATTTTGCTTGCTTTGCAGCAGATCACATCTTCGCTAACACTACCTCCCGCTAACTGCTGCTTGTTTATGTATAGGAGCAGTAATTATTCCACCTCCTCCAGCACTTTGGTCTTTGTTTCCTGATAACTGTCGAGCCTTTCACCACATCACTGGCTTTAACAGCCTCTTTGTTCTTCAGAATCGTGCTTATCGTCGATTTAGCCATGCCATATTTCTTAGCAAGATCAGCAACATGCACGCCTGATTCGTGTTTAGTTATCAGCTCTTTCTTAAACGCAACAGTTTTCCACACAACTGCCCTCTTCTCAGTAGCTTTCTTTAGAGACATGTTTATTGGCTAATCGAATCGAATAAACAAAAAAAATATGGTATACGGTATATGTCACTTTGTAGAACAGGAGCAAGCACATCCACATGCACACAGTGGTCGATTAGAGTCAAAAGAGACTGATTTCTGGATGTCCTGCACTTTTCCTCCCTCTTGGTCTCGTTTTTTCTTGTGCGTTTTTCGAGTTCAACTTCCGGATTTCGGTCGATTTCTGGGACAATAAAATCCTGGATTTTTTGAGTCAAATTCCAATTTGTTCAACCTCTAAAGCATTCAAACCTTTGTACCGAGGCTCCACTGTATTCCGATTTTAGAAATATATATTACTCACCCAGGAATGGAATAAACAGATCAGAAATTACGGTATCCTGCTCAGACGCATCCATCATCGTGGCAGCCATCTTGGCACGTGATGGTAAATACTACTTTTTTTTTAAGAGTACTCGCAATTGAATTGCCTGGCGCATCACGTTTGTTTATTCTTGAGTTTCAATTCAAATTTCATTTCAAACTAGATAAAATCTCTATATTTTGGTCCCTAGTTTGTGGGGGTTATAGTCTACCGATTTTTAAAGAACTGGCAATCTTCTTGGGGATATTTATAAACATGAAGTTTTCAAAAAATGGCGAAATATATCCCTCACAAACCGGGTGTGTATGGAAAGCTGGAGATTCACTGCTGAATCTGGGAATGGTTTAGACCAAATCTGTCAGACCCTCGCAACACGGAACCCGATTTTATGGATAATACCTTGCATCTGGGTCACAATACATTTGAGATCGAGTCAAAACAAAGGCGTTCTAATCAAGGTTGGTGAAAAATCAACACAAACTCAGTTCTAAAATTGAAATGTTCTTTTTCTATGAACATGGCTGAATTTGGTAAAACTGGAACAGGAATGAAATGAACTTTTAACACAATGAAATTTATTTAACATTATTTATTTGCAAGAGCTGCATTTTCAGGTTGAAGTTTGACTATTTCCAGCTGTCAGGCTTATCTGTTTCACAATTCCAGAGTGTATTATGCGTCACTGCGGGTACCTAATTTATGTAAACTCACAAATCTCTAGTGATGATAACATGAACAATATGTAGCTCACTCAAAAGGTAATAACTTACAAGGAACAAGAACACACTAGTGGTTACAGACACGCACGCACGCACGCGCGCACACACGCACACACACACACACACACACACACACACACACATACACACACACACACACACACAGTTTCCTTCTGATTGAAAATCGGCAGGTCATGGTACCTTCTGTATGGTTCACACGAAAGGTAACGAGTGCACTGGCTACAAGATTGCTAAATACATACAGCATGAAGGACTTCCAGTTAATATTGCACAGTTTAAAGCACATACACAATTCGGTGTAATCTGCCGGGATAGGAGCCATGGCACTTGCATGTTGGACTGGCAAAATATGAGGACCTTATGGGATTGGCAAATGCTTCCATAGTGGTTCTATGTCAGCTGTCCATGTGAATTCATTTCCCAGAAGTGAGCCACCGAGGACCAAAGTCCATCTGGTGCAGCTAGGTCCATCTGGGCTTACCAAAGTGACACGGACTTAAGTGAATAGGTCCCAGTTAATAAACTCATTTTGGGTACATGTCAACCCTGAAGCTCATATAGCCCATGAATAACTTAGGTGGGGCCCACATACACAAGTGTTCATTTGACCTGGGTCCACTATAGACAAGGCCATATGAGACAACATTTTTTTCAACCCACTTACTACCCACTTGGGTTCCAGATACAAGTGCTGGCTGAGGTGGAGCTATAACCCAGTATCGGTGTTCCAGGATATTACAATACAGTTTCAAATGTTTAGAAGTGGATAAAGTGTTACAATTTTAGGTCACCTGTAGGAATGTCCATGAGAGCAAAGAGCCCAACTCGCGTGTCTCCATTCACTGTCCATTTCTGAGTTTCACAGTTGGGCTGACAGCAGTGGTTCATGAAGCGTGCCTGGTTTCCCTTTGGCCCTGCATCAATGATGCGGTCCTAAGCACCAAAAGAGGCATGGCTTACATTAGGAAGCATATTATATATATATATATATATATATATATATATATATATATATATATATATATATATATATATATATATATAAATAAAAGGACAGGACAAAGACTTTCTATTGAAACTCCATTCATCACTACAGAGTTTACACTACAGATCTGTAGTGAGAAATGGAGTTTCAATAGAAAGTCCTGTCCTTTTATTTTTATTGTTATTTGCTCTATCAAAAAGTATTGAGCACTCTCCTACGGAAGGATCTACTCAGAAAATCCTATATATATATATATATATATATATATATATATATATATATATATATATATATATATATATAAATAATATACACACACACACACGGGTCTACAGGTCTGATCAAGAATCTGGTACTGAATTATGTGAAGTTAACCTTTCATATTTTCTACAGATTTAGAAAAAATAGTTTTTTCCCATTTTTTAATGTATGAGGCCAAATATGCAGTAACTCCTGGTAGATAGAGGATATAAATTCCTCGAAAAAGCAGCATTATCAAATTATCAGTAAGAGACTCAAAAAGTCTGCAAGTAACACGGACAGAATGAACAGCTTTCTATTCACTAATAATAGCTTTAGATAATAAATGTGTAATTAGTTACACTGCTGATTGATGGAGTTTGACCTGTTCAAATTTTCTTTATTATCTAAAGTCAATAAATGCCAATTCATCAGTGAATCCATCAGTGGTGGGAGCAGAAGGTACGCATATCATTGATCCCTTTTTAAGTCTGGTGCTTATTTACCAATTTTGCCGCGCACATGCAAATTCCGTGGTTCATGGTACGTGCACTTGTGCTTCGATTCATGTGGTTATTGGACCTGTGGAGACCTTAGCAAAGGCTCAGCAGGATGTAAAAGTAATCAGATCAGAAAATTGAGCATGAAAAAGTTGCAAACTAGGAAGCATTCGAATTACTTCAAAAACTGTGTTCACCATATGTACATATTTTCATATGATATTATGTACCAGGCATGCACTAAAGATTTTGATGCATTGATTTAAAAATACACTTGAACATGGAAATATTTATTAAAGTTTGAAGTTGGGTAAGATAAGACTTTACTATCCCGAGGAAAATTTTGGTTACATCGTAAAACACATAGTACACAACAAAACACCGAAACATAACATACATTT
This sequence comes from Plotosus lineatus, assembly GCA_024760905.1. Taxonomy (NCBI): domain Eukaryota; kingdom Metazoa; phylum Chordata; class Actinopteri; order Siluriformes; family Plotosidae; genus Plotosus; species Plotosus lineatus. Next base: position 41,192,534 of record CM045742.1, on the reverse strand, counting down.
CAACAAATACTAAAAACAGACACAAATAAATAAATATTGTCCAAATAAATATGGTCCAAAGAACACTAAAAAATTGCAGTAAGATATGATTAATATTAATAAGCTGAGATTAAGAAGCGTAACACAATTTGTAAAAAGAAGCTACATGGTGATAAGATGGCAGACAAGGAATAAAAATGATTAGCTATCGTTAAAACGACGAATACCAGCTGGTACAAAAGAACGACGGAACCCGTTTGTTCTGGCTATCGGCAAGCGCAGACGGCGTCCTGATGGAAGAAATTCAAAATCACAATAGAGGAAAGTGAGAACTGTCATTTACAATTTTCTGCACTTTTTTGACCATTTGCTGCTTGTAAATTTGGCTCATAGAAGTTACTGATTCTGAGCCAATGATTTTCCATGCTGCGTTAACAATTTTGTTGAGTTTAGCTTTGTTTTGAACAGACAGATGACCAAACCAACAAAGTAGATTAAAAGTTAAGACGCTTTGTACAAACGTTTTCTAGAAGACAACCATGAGTGAACGATCAATTCTAAGTGTTTAAACAATGAAGGAAGTACAACCTCTGCTGACCATTTTTGTAAACATAGTCAACATTATCATTCCAGGATAATTTAGAATCAAGAACAGTGCCTAAATATTTGTATGTGTTCACAATTTCAATATCTTTATCGTTGATGAAACAGGGTCCAAAGAATTACAAGAATTCCTGAAATCTATAATCATTTCCTTTGTTTTTTTTTAGTATTCAAAATCAAAAAGTTATCTTTGCACCAATTTGCAAAATTAGAAACCTCATTTTTATGGTCAAGGTCAATAGAATTAAGAAGTGAAACGATAGCGGCATCATCAGCAAATTTGATGTTAAAACAGTTTGATGCCTTACTGACACAATCACTGATGTAATGATAAACAGAATGGGTGACAAAACACAACCTTGTGGTGCTCCAGTGGGTAGTTGGAAAATGTGCAAGTTTCATGACCAGTCCAATATATATATATATATATATATATATATATATAAACGAGAATTTTCTGAGTCCATTCTTCATAAGAGAGTGCTCAATACTTTTTTGTAGAGCAAATATAAGTAAAAATAATCTTCAGGTGTAATCACCTGAAGAGAGAGGATGGTTTTACCACCCCTCGAAACAGATCTGTAGTGAAAATGAAGTTTTAAATAGAAAGTCTTTGTTCTGTCCTTTTATTTTTACTTACTTATATATTTATAAATATACACACATACACTGTATGTATGTATGCATATATGTATGTATACATAACCGACAGCCATGTCACTTTGGAACATGGTTAAACTCAGTTTATTTATTAACAATAAAACACAAACATCAGTGATCAGATAATGACCTTCACATACTGTGCATGTATACATGTCTATACCTTATCCAGCGTAAGCATGTAGAAGTTGCTGATGTCGTGCTCCTGTGCATGTTTGATCCTGGCACGGCATTCCTCTTCGTCAATCACCTCACCCACATATTCACTCACGAACGCACCCTGAAAGGAGCAGCAAACAGCCTCTTCCAGCAATATGTCAAGGATTCCCCTTAATTATCAGGAGTACGACTTTGAATCTCCAGCATAGCCTTGTGATTGGTTTTTCGCTCTGCTGTGTGCAGCTGTTCCTTGTTAGTTCACTGATTAGTTTATGCATAAAAGTTGTTTCTTTTACCTGTTAAACATTTTGCCTGTTTTTTTGTTCTATGCTTGTGTCTTTCCTGCTCATGTTTTTATCTTTGTATTAAAGTTTACTGTTTTATTGTTCCCTATATTATTTTTTTCCCTCATGTGTCCCAATGTGATGGACGAAATAATAATGTTTCTTGGTTTGCTTATGTAACAATACTAATGTTATTTAAAAACTGATGGAAAACAAGTCCTGAGAAATCCCTAAACAGGTTTTTGGGGTTTTATTTCGAGCTATTTTATGTCTTGTGCATAAATTTGTTTTGACGATTTAGTTAATAATTTTGTGTTTGCCTTGACTGGTTATACAAGTTAGGTTTATGCTGTTTATATACCAATGCTAACAGTTTACTAAAATAACAGACAACTAACTATCCTGAAAACAAAACATGATAAATGAATGAGAACTAAAGAATAGTCCTGTTGGAAGATAAAGAATTACCATGAGAAAGTGATTTACACAGGTTGGCACAGCAGAGAAATAGAGATGGGAAAGACGTGCAGCAAGTTAGAGTGATTAAGGACAGAGAGGGAAATGTATTGACTGATGACAGAAGTGTGCTGGGAAGATGGAAAGAGTACTTTGAAGAGCTGATGAATGAGGAAAATGAGAGAGAAAATAAAAAGAGTAGAAGAGGTGACCGTTGAGGACCAGGAAGTAGCAAAGATTAGTAAGGGTGAAGTGAGAGGGGCATTGAAGAGGATGAAGACTGAAAAGGCATTTGGTCCTGATGACATACCGGTGGAGGTATGGAAGTGTCTAGACGAGGTAGCAGTAGATTTTCTGACAAGAACATTCAACAAGATCTTAGAGAGTGAGAGGTTGCCGGAGAAATGGAGGAGAAGTGGGCTGGTGCCCATTTTTAAGAACAAGGGAGACATGCAGAATTGTGGCAACTACAGAGGGATAAAGTTGATGAGCCATACAATGAAGTTATGGGAAAAAATAGTGGAAGCTAGACTAAGAGGTCAGCATTTGTGAACAGCAGCTTGATTTAATGCCAAGGAAGAGCACCACAGATGCAGTGTTTGCTTTGAGGATGTTAATAGAGAAGTACAGAGAAGACCAGAGGGAGCTGCATTGTGCCTTTGTGGATCTAGAGAAACCATATGACAGGGTACTGAGAGAGGAACTGTGGTATTGCATGAGAAAGTCTGAAGTGGCAGAGAAGTATGTTAGAGTGGTGCAGGACATGTATGAGAGATGTAAGACAGTGGTGAGGTGTACTGTCGGTGTGACAGAAGAGTTAAAGGTGGAGGTGGGACTGCATCAAGGGTCAGCTCTGAGCCCCTTCTTGTTTGCTATGGTGATGGACTATGGACTATGATGTTTGCAGATGGCATTGTGATCTTTAGTGAGAGGAAAAAACGAGTATAGGAAAATCTAGAGAGGTATGCCCAAGTACTTATGCTCAGCCGAAAGGAAAAGAAGAAGTGAGCAGGAGAATCGGGTGAAAAATCCTCGTCATCACTTTCTGATAGGTCCATATCTGGCTCATCGCTCCATTCATTCAGAGCATCCCATAGTTTTGCTGTAGCAGTTTCTAATGGTTCATCGGTTGTTGGACATTTACCAAGAGAACACAGCAAAATATTTTCCTGTTGTTTAAAGCACGGTGGGACAATCAAAAATGTTGTTACTGATGAACATTATAGACATTCCTCAGTGGCAGGGGGTCTTGAAATACCGTGTAAACTCACTTTTATAGGCAGTGAACGCCTCATTTTACACGTACAGAGACTGATCGAATAAAATTGGTTAGTTTGATCTTCGATTTTGCTACCAGTACACATGGGCGGTTATTAGACGTAAGATCAAAAACATTGTGTGTGTGTTGGTGAGGGGTGGGGGGGGGTCTTATTACTTCGAATACGGTATGTGCTGAAGGTGAATGGAATATAACCAAACATTGAAGGGTTCAACAGCAACATCCAGTAAATTTAAGGATAATAATTGTTTTAATAGATACCACATGGGAACATAAGCAAACATGTACATTAAAATTAGGTTTTTGTGAGGGATTTTTGTTTTTTAATATATTTTAACCTTAACCGACTGTCAGGTGGGCTCTGCACACTCAGAGGTAAGCAGATGCAACTATATGCTAGAATAAAAGCTAACCCTCCTAGCTGGCTATTCGGTCGGTTCATTATGGAAGTATTCTACAAAAAAATACAACATATAGAAGAAAAGTATTTGATAGTAGAAATTGTTTTTTTATTTTAAAGAATTAGGTCTTTTGTTTTTCTTTTCATTATAATCTACCCAACTTCACTTTATCAGCCTGCTGCATGGAGCAGCCCCCAGTCCTCAGTGGGAAATAAAGCTGGAAAAGTTTGGGGCAACTGGAAGAACAGTTGAATCTCCCTCCTATTCCAAACACTTAGGGTTAGTACTTAGTATAAAATACACAGAAACACATACACACACACAAAAAAAACCCATAAGAAAATATTGATTTTTTTTTTTTTTTTAATGGAACAATAATGATCCCCAGCCTCCCTGCAACCCTAATGAGGACTAAGCGTTTCAGAAAATGAATGAATGGATGAATGATGCCACCTGCTTTAAGTGACCATGACAAACTGTGAGTCAACTGACTTAATTCAAAATGAAACAAACGGAATAATGTCTAATATCTTTGTAATAGCAATACCCGCATTATCCCACATTTGGTAGGTGGAAGATGTCCACTATCCTAGGAACCAACACATTATGCTGTTCCCGTGTCGTATAAGTAAAATAACATTAGAATTCACCTCACTATACCAGTCAATAAAGCTTTGAAAAGTAGAAACACCGCTAACCTTCTTGATGTCATTGATGCTACGAAGCCCCCAGCCGCGTGACAGTGTCCTGAAGATCTCCACCGGAGTGTACTCGCGTTTGGTAAAGCACTGGTTCTGGCACCGCTCTCCTGCTGCACACACCTGCGGGTGACACTCGTACATCAGCATACGGTTGATACATTCCGAGTCCACACCACACGGGTTCTCATCTGTGGCTTTGCAGTTACAGCGTGAGCTCTCCGACAGGTCCGCAGTAATGATCTGCACCTTCCCTACCGGTCGGTTCACCTAAAAGAAACCAGAGAGAAGCCAGACATATGTAAATAAAAACAGCTCACTTACACTGCAAAAAAGATGAACAGTAAGACGTAGATCAACCTTAATGTGCTTGTATGGTGGCGGCTTCTTGTCGTTCTTTCTAACTTCTTGAAGCTGCCTCATCTCTTTTTCTGCCTGGAGCTCTCGAAATCGCTCAGCAGCCTCATTTAAAGCTGTGCGACAAGATAGCATCATCCGTCAACTTACTTCACAGCTCATTCTACAGTAAAAATCCATTGCTAGTGCCCAAATGGACTTTAAAAGTATGCTACAAAGTCAGAAGATGAGATTCTGGAAATTGGGCCAAGTTCTAAAATGTACAGGATAGAACGGAAAACATTGCATCAAAAGTCTAAATTGATTTGGGTACCTTTCTTGTAGACAGCGTCTGCACCTTTTCCCATTTTCTCTTTGTTGTGGGCATCACCCTCCATATAAGGAAAGCAGCGAGCCTGGTACGTCCAAACATAATCCTTGGAGCCAAAAAAGTGTACGGGAAACTCTCCAACCTCGTGCCTCATACGTGAAATGTTATCCGGTACATTTTTTGGTTGAGTCACCTCTGCAGGCCACCACCTGCTCAGAATGTTTGAATTATGATGCTATGAACGTCAAAAAGGATATAACTTGCTTTGGAAATCACCGAAACAAACAGTGAAGGGCGTGTACCTATAGCGACCGACTTTGACCCACAGGATGTCCTTGTAGTGAGGTTTCTTGCCTGCACGACAGTCATTGCAGTACCAGCTCTCTTTGGGCATCTCAATGTTCAGACACTCGCGATGGAACGCAGCAGGACAGGACTCGCAGCACAGCAGACTGCCCCCTAAACCAAAGAGCAGGTGTTACACTTTAGAGGCTAAAATGTCTTCTGTTTGCAGGAGATCTTCAGTACTGGTCCTTCTCAAAAAATTAGCATATTGTGATAAACTTCATTATTTTCTGTAATGTACTGATAAAAATTAAATTTTCATATATTTTAGATTCATTGCACACCAACTGAAATATTTCAGGTCTTTTATTGTTTTAATACTGATGAGTTTGGCATACAGCTCATGAAAACCCAAAATTACTATCTCAAAAAATTAGCATATCATGTTCAGGTAGTCTAAACGAGCTATTAATCTAATCATCTGAATCAACCAATTAACTCTAAACACCTGCAAAAGATTCCTGAGGCTTTTAAAAACTCCCAGCCTGGTTCATTACTCAAAACCGCAATCATGGGTAAGACTGCCGACCTGACTGCTGTCCAGAAGGCCATCATTGACACCCTCAAGCAAGAGGGTAAGACACAGAAAGAAATCTCTGAGCGAATAGGCTGTTCCCAGAGTGCTCGATCAAGCCACCTCAGTGGGACGTCTGTGGGAAGGAAAAAGTGTGGCAGAAAACGCTGCACAACCAGAAGAGGTGACCGGATCCTGAGGAAGATTGTGGAGAAGGGCCGATTCCAGACCTTGGGGGACCTGTGGAAGCAGTGGACCGGGCTACAGGTGCCGCATTCCCCAGGTCAAGCCACTTTTGAACCAGAAACAGTGGCAGAAGCGCCTTTTTTTGGATGAAAGCAAATTTTGCATGTCATTCGGAAATCAAGGTGCCAGAGTCTGGAGGAAGACTGGGGAGAAGGAAATGCCAAAATGCCTGAAGTCCAGTGTCAAGTACCCACAGTCAGTGATGGTCTGGGGTGCCATGTCAGCTGCTGGTGTTGGTCCACTGTGTTTTATCAAGGGTGGGCTCAATGCAGCTAGCTATCAGGAGATTTTGGAGCACTTCATGCTTCCATCTGCTGAAAAGCTTTATGGAGATGAAGATTTCATTTTTTCAGCACGACCTGGCACCTGCTCACAGTGCCAAAACCACTGCTAAATGGTTTACTGACCATGGTATTACTGTGCTCAATTGGCCTGCCAACTCTCCTGACCTGAAGCCCATAGAGAATCTGTGGGATATTGTGAAGAGAAAGTTGAGAGACACCAGACCCAAAACTGTGGATGAGCTTAAGGCCGCTATCGAAGCATCCTGGGCCTCCAGAACACCTCAGCAGTGCCACAGGCTGATTGCCTCCATGCCACGCCGCATTGAAGCAGTCATTTCTGCAAAAGGATTCCCGACCAAGCATTGAGTGCATAACTGAACATACTTGAAGGTTGACTATTGTGTATTAAAACCACTTTTTTTTTTTTAATTGGTCGGATGAAATATGCTAATTTTTTGAGATAGAGATTTTGGTTTTTCTTTACTTTTTTGCCAAAATTATCAATATTAAAACAATAAAAGGCTTGAACTACTTCAGTTGTGTGTAATGAATCTAAAATATCTGAAAGTCAAAGGTTTATCAGTCCATTACAGAAAATAATGAACTTTATCACAATATGCTAATTTTTTGAGAAGGACCTGTAGATAGAAGACATTAATATGACCAGCATTTATCATGCTAAGAGTACTATTTGTATTGACTCCAGTAATGTCCAGAAACATCAGTTCATCATTTTTTTCATTTTCTGTAACCGCTTCATCCTAATTAGGGTCGCGAGGAGGCTGGTGCCCATCCCAGCCAACTCAGGGCGAGGGCAGAGTACACCCTGGACAGCTCGCCAGGCCATCGCAGGGCAGAAACACGCTGACGGCTTTGCAGCCTACTCTTGTCGAAAGTCAGCAATGGTTCTTTTACATGCCTCACACCATAGACAGTGAGAGACATGGCCGGCCTTTCATAACCCAGTTAGCTGCACTGGGGGGGGGGACAGTGACAACCCTGTGGAGAGTGGGACTCGAACCCCCAACCTTTGGATCAGCGATCCAGCACCTTATACCACTAGACCACCACTGCCCCTGTCCAGAAACATATTCCGCTAATTTCCAGAAATTAGCTCCGGCTCCATGGTGGCCATTTCAGTCACTCCCCCAACATTTTGATATTTTAAGAGAGGATTTTTTTAAGTGCACCATACAGCAATGTCAAATGGAGAATACTCTAAATACATTTTTATTCTCGTAATGATGGAGGTGACACCTTCAGAGCAGACAAAGCACCAGCTGACATTGATGTGCTCGTGGTTCTTGCAGCCTTTGCGAGGCATGAAATGGTTGGGACACAGGAAGCTGTTGTTGGCGAGCGGAACACTGCCGGCAGCCATACAGTAGTCACTGGCGTGGTACGCCACTGGACAGCGCACACAGCGGGTCAGGCGACCTGGAGCACACACACACACACACACACACACACACACACACACACACAACCAGACAAAGGATGTTTTCATAGTTGTTTTGGTGAAAAAGCTAATTTTAAACCAACTGCTAGTTTTCCTACGTGATAAAGGAGCTGTGTCATGAGTTTTCCCAAATGTAGTTGTCAAAATTTCATCTTAATATGCCATGCTATAAAAAAAAATACTTGTCTATATTTATTAAGTACCTTTTCAGCTTGCAAATCAAAAACATTCTTGAGTTTTTGAGCCCAGTATGGAGCGGACAGAAAAGTATTGCAACATGGACTTAACAATTTTCAAAGACTGAGATCAGACACAAACCCTGAACAAACTTAATGTATGAACCCAATACATATCGTCCATCCTTCATAAATAAAATTTCCATCTATACAAATAATTATTTCATTTGAGAACACCCTCCGTGATATTTGGACTATTTTCTTTAAGCAACAATGACACTACCCCTTTAAACCTTTTTTGAGACCAGGCACATTTGTAATTAAAAAAAAAAAAAAAAAAAAATCACGTGGCACACCACCAGCCATATTACAAAATGAAACTGTGTAATTTATAAAACTATATAAAGTAACAATATAAAGTAGTTCCCGTTAAAGTGTCTTGAATAGGAGTCACATAAACACACTATCTTTTATAATCTTTAATATTTCTCCTCCTTGTGAAACTTGGGCCTGTTTGGGTGAACACAGCTGATATCATAGCGGGAATCGAAGAAAGACACACACGGAGCTCTTCAGCAACTCTCAGTTTCTCTCTGTTTTTAGTTTGTATAGCAGCAGGCTTGAGAAGTTTACTCCACACAGATATTTCATGGAAAATGGGAGCGATGTCAAAATATCTTTGTTTACAAGAATAAGGAACTCTTTGGCAGTGGCCAACCAAAAACTGTCCAAAAGTGGATTAGCAAAGTTAAACTTTATACCACGATTTTGTCTCGGCTCAGTTAGTTCCTCCTGCTCCTGTAAAGACCTTTTTAACATCTGACGTTGAGCTATGTGGGTCCCTAACCGAGTCAAGGCATTCATTGCAGGCTGACGAGAAATAAAATGGCTTCTTCTGAAGAGTTTTCAAATGTTTAACTATTATCTCACACAAAGCAGCAGTGTTAACATCTTTCCAGGTTTTGGTGAGTGGGAACATTTCAAGGTTGCCACTTTCCACGTGTTGTTGCCAGAGATGCACCTTTGAATAAAATCCATTTATTTTATCTGTACTTGGAAGCAGGTTTTCATTCCGGCCTTTCATTCGTGTGTTCAGTTTATTCAGATAAAGAAAAATATCTTCCAGGGCTGCCAGGTATGTCAGGCTTACACACCACTCATTAATAGAAAGCAGCTTTATGTAATCGGACCTCTCATTTGTCAGAAACACCAAGTTCCTCCTGCAGCTCATACACACGAGCCAGCACCTTTCCACGCGACAACCATCGAACCTCACTACAGTATATCACTAATTATCCTGTCTCAAAGAGATGCCACCTACTGATTTATTGAGAGTATTACTACTGATTTATTGAGAGTATTACATGACATTCATTCTGCCGGTTACTATGCAGCACAGACACTGGACAATGACGCATCATTTGCAGATAATAATTAATTCATTTTCAAAAAAACATTTTTTCGAACAATTAGGTGAAATTGGATAATTTCTCACAGCAACAACAACACCACCTCACAGCACACTAGTGTACCACGGCACAGTGTTTGAAAAACACTGCTTTAAACAACTGAACCCTTGTAAATGGGAAGTGGGAAGTGACTAGTTGGAAAACTGGTAGGAATAAAGCATACAGTGAGTAACATCTACTTGCAAAAATTGAGGTTAAATGGCAACATAAATTTTAGTTTTACTATATATTATTGCTAGCAGGATACTAACTATTACATATGGATTTTCATGAAATTTCTACTAGAGGTGGGGCTTTGGACAACGAAGACTATTAGAGACGTTTCAGACCAAATTCTAAATTCATGCATTTTTTTCAAGGATTCTTTAACATTGGGAGATAGGGTGGTTTTTAGCATCTTGATTCATATGGGGGAATTACTGGGCTTGGTGGAGGTTTGCGCTCTCTGAATATTCAAAAGAATCAAACAATAAGTCTGAAAAACAGTCTTACACAATCCAACCTGATTTCTATGTGGTATGTTTTTGACTACCTGATTTCGCTACTCACCCTTGGAGCTGGAGGGGTTTGTGGGATTGGTGGTGTGGCAAGATAGACAGACATGGAGAGAGCAGCGGAAACCACGGTTCTGTTGGGCCGTGGGGGTGAATTTCATTATACACTCCATGTGGTAGAACTTCCCACACACTGGGATCATACAGCGTCGGACGTCCTCGCCTGGCTTCTTACACACAAAACATGTGTGAACACCTTGGAGAGCAAGGAAAAGAACATAAAAGTCCATTTTACGACTGCTCACACAAAACTTACGAGAAACATACTGCATGGGATATTGTTTCAGCATCATCATCATAATGTTTACATCACAGAACATGCAACATCAAATTAAATTAACACACCCGACAAAAAAAAGGGGGGGGGGGATCATATGGTTCTCATTTTCCCTGCCTTAACCAATCCAGGGTAGGCCCACGCCAATGACAACATGAAAATGACCAAGGTACCAGAAGTGACCCAGAAAAATTAAGACCCAATTGCAGAAAGACAAGGAGCATCATTCATTTACCAAATCGCTTAATCCTACGAGAGTGAGGGGGAGGCTGAAACCTGTTCCCACCCCTCCAATTTTCTCCCCGATTTAGTCGTATCCAATTCCCACCCATCAGGTATTACCTTCCCTATCACACAACCACCACCGACCAGTAAGGGCAAAAGCATGCACATGCCCCCTCCGTGACATGACATGCTAGCCACCCTCCTCTTTTCAAACTGTGGCGCATGGGTATTTAGAGGAGGTCTAACACACTCGGAGGGAAACCGCTATCCAGCCTCATATGAAATGAGATTACAGTCGGACGTGATTGGCTGGCGATCGCTATGAGTGACATGGAAGTGAGCGGATGTCATAACTCCCTCCTGCGAGAGCTTGGCCAATTAGCTCCCACAGACTCCTGGTTACAGATAGTTGTGGCATTAACCCAGATTCGAACTTGCGATTGCCAGGTTAAGAGTCAAACTCCTTGTCGATGCGCTACTTGGGTGCCAGGAAGGCTGAAACCTATCTCAGCCTCAGTGGGTGGAGGCAGGGTACACCCTAAGCACTTCTCCAGTCCATTGAAGGGCAAACCTCATACACTTCCATTCAAACTCACACTTATGAGCCAATTTGGAACAGACAATTTATTAGCCTGATGTGCATGTCTTTGGACTGTGGGAGGAAACCAGAATACCTGAAGGAAGCATGAAAACTCCACACAGAAACACCCCTGCTGAATATGGGACTCAAACCAAATGGCCTACTGCGGTCGACATGTCAGCTACTAGACCACTTGGCTGCCCAAAGAGAACACTGGGTATGTGGAATTAATTTGACTACAGAAAGGATGATACAGTAGTGACCGTACACAGGCGCTTTGAAGTTAGTGTCTTTCAACTGTTGCCACGACTAATTTGTTTAATCATTTAATTTGGCTGCTCCAAAGTCCTCAATGCTACCCAATGCAAAAATGTTCCAGATCATACAGTAGACAGGAATCAATGGTATGATTATGTTTCACGTCACTGAACACATGAAACCAGTTAACGTAGTTAACCAAAGAGGGTTATAAATACAAATATTTAAAATACAATCTTTTCTTTTCAGTGGAACAGAGTTACACTGTTAAAGTTAGCAGAGCTTAGGAGTTAAAAATAGACCCACATGAATCTTGTACACTTAAAATAAGACTTTGCAAATAAAATAAATTGAATGTAAAGGCAGTTATAGAATAAAAAACACTGGAGATGATCTGTATAGTTTTTTCATCATAATTAACACAGTGATGGATGAGATTTTCAGGGATTGTAAGATGCAAGGAAATCATCATCGTAATGGCTTTCCTCTTGGCTGGACCAGCTTTGCCAGAAGATCCTGCTTTCTTTTTTGTAACCATGATGCAAAAAAGGAGCACAAACACAGACAATCTACACTATGACACGCCTCGAGACAAAATGGATGATTCTGATCAACGTGCAGCACCGCATAGCACTGTGTAGCTGTGTATTCATACACACTCCACATCAAAAACTAGTAGGCATCAAAGGAGCTTACGAACAGAGCGGCGTAACTTCAAATCCTTCTCTATTTTATGTACATACATTTAGCGGCGGCGTAAAGTCAAAACGTTGAAAGTCGAGGACCGCCTGTATTTATTTTTTAATTTTCCTTACCTCTTTGCGATGGAGAAACAAAAAAATGTTAATCATGGGACAAAATGCTGCAACACTGATTAACTTGTAACAGGATAATAAAATCTTCCTTAGGAATCCAGTCCACCTGTAATCTCCGGGATCCCTTCTAGACTCCACCCTTTTTCTTTATTAAAACAAGCCCTTCATTTAGACTAAGCAACATGCAGTATTAATCATGATATGTTAGAATCACTGACACTGCCTGGACTGATAGAGTATTATATATACTGTGGTGTCATGGTGAGTCAATCTATCTAACTGGCCCCATCGACAGCCACTCGCCAAAATAACTGAATTATGACTTTTAAAGGATTCTCACCTTGGCCTGTTTATTTTTTGATCAAATGGACAAATCTCAAACATAAAGAACCTTATCCTTGTTTAATAGCTGAATATTTTGTCTTTGTGAAACATACCTTAAAGAAATGTAATTAAATTATTTTAATGCTGTATATTTTATTCAGATTAATAAAAGAAATAAATATGGAATCACTTTGTAAATTCAAATTCTAATACACATTCCCAGTGTATTACAAGTCTATAAATACAAACTGCTCTACATTTACAATTCCGATTCAAAATAAAAGCTGGGATGCTTGGTGGCAGTAACGTCTCAAAAAAGTTGTGAGGAAGCAAAAAAAAAAAAAAAAAAAAAAAAAAAAAAAACCAAAACAAAACAAAAAAAAAACGTTTACATATCGAACAAATTCACATATTTACATATTGAACAAATGTTAACGATTGTAAAATTAAAAACACTTTCAATGTCTTATCATTATTGAGCATTATAGATTCAAGATTACATTATCGTACATTATAGCACATTATAGCTTCAATAGTTTCAGAGAATCTAAAGAAATCAATACTGGTTTTCTCTAAGCAAAAATCAATACCGGATGGCTGGGCTCTTCAGCCCCTCAGGTGGCACTGCAATTAAAAACAGGCATGGTTCTCTCACGGCATTCATGGCACAGGCTCGGCAACATCTCAAAAAAATTATTGTCTGTGAAGGGCAGTGGTGGCGTGGTGGTAGGGTGCTGGATTACTGATCCCATGGTCAGGGGTTCAAGCCCTACTATCAATGGGTTGTCACCGCTGTCCCCCCAGTGCAGCTAACTGGGTTATCAAAGGCTGGCAAAGGCTGACACTGTCTATGGTGAGAGGCATGTAAAAGAGTAGGCTGCCAGATGGGCGCCAGCCTACCCGTAACCCTAATTACGATTTCACCACTTGTTGTCTCTGATGGTATGGATGTGCATTAGTGCCTATGGTTGGACACCATCAACTCTGAAAGTTAAATACTAGTTTTAGAGCAACATATACAAGCAAAGCCTATTTCAGGGAAGGCCTTGCCTATTTCAACAAGTCAGTGATAACCTGCATAATGCATTGAGTACAACAGCATGGTTTTTTACTAGAAGAGTCCTGGTGCCTAACTGTCCTGCCAGCTGTTGGGAGCTACTTGGCCGAACTTCTGCTGGTGGGGGTGGGGGGTTAAGCTCTCTTCCCTGTCACTCACAGTGATCACCAGCCAATCATGGGCGTCTGTGAGCACATTCCTACGAGGGGACGAATAGCGCTTTTTCTCCAAGTGTGTTAGATCACCGACAAATACACATCTCTCAGCAGTTGAGAAAAGAGGCAAGTGGCTAGCATTGTGTGTCAGGGAGGTGGTATGTGCATTCTTTTGCCCTACCCTGGTCAGTTGGCAGTCAGGTGATAGGGAGGGTAATACCCGATATGGGAATGGGAATTGGATACAACTAAAATTATGGATAAAATATTATTATTATTTTTTTATTTCTCCCTAATTTTTTTTTTTTTTTTTTGGGGGGGGGGGGGGGGGTGCTTGGCTGATTACAACAGGAAGACAACAGTATAAAAGATCATAAATCACCTGAAAGAGTACATCCAGTACTGCGCATGATTATGATGTTGGTTATCAGTCCGGTGTATCTAAATTTTGTGTGAGCATGAATAAAAATGGAAAGGCAATAAAAGAATTATATGTGGGTAGACCCAGCATTAACACCCAAATAGAAGTAATTAAGGTTACAGAGGGTGAAAGAAGTGTTCTCATGGGGCGTGAATGACGGAAATGTATAAAAAAAGATGTACAGTGCTCAATTAAAAACTGCCCTGGCCAAGGAAATGATGTGGAAAATTTCAATCATTTCAAATGTAATTTGTAAAATCTAGGCTGCTCGAACAAACGAACCGATAAACTTTGATACCTCATTCTTCTAAATCGATCAAGGAACAACCGAGATAGAAATGATAATTGATTTTGTTAAATGCATCTTTTATGTAAACGTGAATGCTACTTGCTTGTAGAATATTTACGAATAAAGCCTGTGATGGCAACTTAAAAGGGAGAATAAAAGTCCCTATAACTTTATTACCATTAAGTCTATCATCAAAAATACAGGATTATTGACAATGATATACAGTTAACTTACAAAATCAATCCGTTCTGAGGGAAAGCTCATAAGTCTAAATGTTCGTTAGATAAATTAAAAATTCCCCACAGGAAAAAGAGAAAACCAATTAATCTGTTCCAACCCCTCCCAGACTCATATAGCCAGACACAAGCACATATATTTGACCGAATATATTAAAGATCTTCTTTTCCTTTTGGCTGTTCCCTTCAGGGGTCGCCACAGAAAACCATCCGCCTCCATCTCACCTTATCTTCTGCATCTTCTACTCTTACGCCAACTACCTTCATGTCCTCCTTCACTTCTTCTTCTTCTTTTCCTTTCGGCTGTTCCCTTCAGGGGTCGCCACAGCAAATGATCTGCCTCCATCTCACCCTATCCTCTGCATCTTCTACTCTTCCTCCAACGACCTTCATGTCCGCCTTCACCACATCCATAAATCTTCTCTTTGGTCTTCCTCTGGGCCTTCTGCCTGGTAGTTCCAACCTCAGCATCCTACTACCAATATACTCACTATCTCCCCTCTGTACATGTCCAAACCATCTCAATATAGCCTCTCTGACTTTGTCTCCAAAACCTCTTACATGGGCTGTCCCTCTGATGTAGTCATTCCTGATCCTATCCATCCTCATTACTCCAAAAGAGAACCTCAACATTTTCATCTCTGCTACCTCCAGTTCTGCCTCCCGTCTTTTCCTCAGTGCCACTGTTTCTAAACCATACAACATGGCTGGCCTCAACATCATCTTGTACACTTTTCCTTTCATTCTTGCCTATACCCTCCGATCATACAGCACACCGGACACTTTTCTCCAACCATTCCAACCTGCCTGCACGCGTTTCTTCACCTCTTTTCCACACTCTCCATTGCTCTGGACTGTTGAGCCTAAGTACTTAAAATCTTCCACCTTCCTCATCTCTGCTCCCTGTAACCTCACCGTTTCTCTTGGGTCCTTGTCATTCACACACATGTATTCTGTTTTACTGTGGCTAACCTTCATTCCTCTCCTTTCCAGGGCATACCTCCACCTCTCTAGATTTTCCGGCACCTGTTCTCTGCTCTCAATAGGGGCAGTGGTGGTCAAGTGGTATAGGGCGCTGGATCACTGATCCTAAGGTAGGGGGTTCGAGTTCCACTTTCCACAGGGTTGTCACTGTCCCCCCCAGTGCAGCTAACTGGGTTAGGAAAGGCAAGCCATGTCTCTCACTGTCTATGGTGAGAGGCATGTAAAAGAACCATTGTTGACTTTCGTAAAGCGCATCTGCAAAGCCGTCAGAGTGTTTCTGTCCCTTGCTCAAGGGTTGTGTCAGAAAGGGCATCCGACGTAAAACACCTATGCCAAATCAAAACGTGCGAATCATTCGCTGTGGCGACCCCTGAAAAAGAGAAAAAAACGAAAGGAAATCTCTTGTTCTCTGCTCTCACTACAGATCACAACGTCATCTGCAAACATCATAGTCCATGGGGAATCTTGTCTAACCTTGTCTGCCAGTCTGTCCATCACCATAGCAAACAAGAAGGGGCTCAGAGCTGACCCTTGATGCAGTCCCACCTCCACCTTGAACTCTTCTGTCACACCAACAGCACACCTCACCACTGTCTTACATCTCTCATACATGTCCTGCACCACTCTAACATACTTCTCCACCACTCCAGACTTCCTCGTGCAATACCACAGTTCCTCTCTCAGCACCCTGTCATATGCTTTCTACCTAATATATCAAAGATAAACATGTAAAAACAATAAATATTTCAGAATAATAATACATGTACATTAACATTAATAATAAACAATAATAAAATAAGAATAAACAATAAGTCAACTAACCATTCCGATGATTTACTGCAACAAAGATGTCACGTGGGCATGAAGAGGTCACATGGGCAAGCATGAGGTGGTATGTAACAGAGAATGAGGAGGAGGAGAATTTTGTGTATGTGCACACTACGAATGCCAGCGAGGAAAAGCTCGTGGTGAGCTCCCACAAGGCCAGTGCTTCTCAAATGGTGGGCGTATGACCCTGGGAACGTGCTTTTTTGCCATACTGTACTAGAATTAAATGTAATTGAGCATCATTTACAGTAGGTGGCAGTGGTGCTCTCACTGTGTACTCTCTGGTGTAGAGAACACAGTGGCAGCGCTACTGCCACCTACTGTAGAGGATGTGCAATTACACTAAGTGGCAGTGGAACTCTCACTGTGTTCCCTATGGTGCAAGGAAAAAGGCACCGAGCAAATGATATGAGGTGCATTAAACACTACTTATTGTCGTGCGCTCACTCTAGGGGGAGGGGATTTTTTTTCTTCCTATGGGGGGCATAACAGAAAGCACTGCACAAGGCATTCTCGGAGCGCGGTGGAATACACGCGGAAGAATACAGGGACAATCAGCCCGGAAAAGCCATTTCCCCAGTAGAGCTTGTAAATCAAAATTTTGCTCATTGGATGGGGCAGAGTTTTGGTGGGATCGAAGCTCATATCATGGAAAATTCATTATAAAAAACCACTCATAAAGGTACAGTGGTACCTTGCCTTACATCTTCAACCATCATAATTTTGACTTTGTTTCTAGTTTAAACGGCCACTTAAACTGAAAGTGGTTAATGATGTTTCCATAAATTTTCATCCGAGACCTGTCATCTTCTTCTTCTTGCAAAAGAAGAAGAAGAAGAAGAAGACCTGTCA
>CM045742.1:41115000-41170000 GCA_024760905.1 Plotosus lineatus | reverse complement strand
TGAACGGCACCCTTGTGCATTTGAAAGACCGGAAATCCATATAACCCACAGCAAGTACACTACTTTCAGTATTGAGCGCTTCACATATTGTAAGCGTTGATTGACTGTTTTAAGCTTCATGTAAAGTAACTCGGTATAAATAAGAGACTTATTTGAAATGAATGTTGATATTATTTGATATATTTGATATTATTTTACAATGTTATGTTTATGATAATTGATTTAGGGGTGTTTTATGAGATACGGTAATGGTATTTATGGATGTCTAGTACAGTATGAGCGTCATACATCACATTTCATACGTCACTGTAACAAGTGACGTTCACTTTCAACTTGCGCTCGGCCGTCCGGAACCAATTAAAGACGTAAGTAAGTAAGAGTCTGTATATGTGCTCACAGATAACCAACACTGCAGTGACTGTCAATAAGCATGGTAAAATTTTCTCTCAGTGACTCCCAGTCATGCCAGTTATTCTGGTTGTGGCTTTATCCAACACCGAACAGTTATAGTGTAAGCACACCTGCTCAAGGTATGATATATTCCATATCTTATCCACACTCACCTGTAGTGCACTCCTGGCAGATGAAGCGTCCTTTAGGGGTCTCGCTGAGGCCGATACACTGTAGGTGAAAAGCTCCACAGCACTGACCTTCGCACAGCAGCAACTCACCTGTCTTCTCACACACCTAGGAAATGCACCCCATACACACCAGACATAAAAACCCTGCTTTCCAACACTTGAACTGGCACAACCTTTAAACCTGGCAGTAACATGCGCCCTGGAAAAATTGGATAGCACACAAGGTCACTTGAGACGTATAAACATGCCAGGTGTGAGCTGTACGAACAGCCATCCTGATCACCCAGTCCAATCTACTACCAAATGAGAAAAGGGCCTCAGACATTACAGCTACAGATATACTGGTCTGATGCTTTTCTATCGAGTCCTATGCATTAAGCATAGACATTATTGACTAAACATTGATCCATAATTCATTTACCTGACACACATTCTCCTTCAGTGAGGCGCCTCCTCCTTTCTCAGAGACCTTTTTACTGATAGAAAGACCTGTTTCAGCACTTAGTGAGTCTCTGGACTGGATGGTGCTCTCATTCAGCAGTAGACCAAGCATCTGGAGAACGAAGAGTTAGACGAGGGGAATCAGAAATCCCTGTGATTAATTTCATTGTGTTTTTTTTTTTTGTCAAAGTGGGTCAGTGCCAATAAATATTACAATATCTGTTTAAATCATTATTACATTTACAAATATCACCTGGATTTAAGATCCTTTTATTTTCCATCATATTAAAGTTTTTTCAGGGGCGGGACAGAACATTACAACTGGAGTACAACCAACCGAACCGTTTCTCACCTCTGTGTGTAAAGGTCCTGGGGTGTCACATGACTTCACCTCTGCTAATTTGGACTCTGCTGGACCGAAGTTCTCTGCTGATACTCGGCTCTGGAAGACACTGGGCATGGCAGGCTGCTTTAAGGGCGTCTGTGCATCACCCAGTCTGGGTGATATACCTGTAGATAGGAAGCAAATGAAATCCACCCAATTCTGGCTCCAGATCAGAAAGCTAATATGTAAACCACTCCACCGAAAGTAGGCTGTTGCATCCAAAAATGAAAAATGAGCTTTTTTACACAGAGTGTAAAAGATAGAGGAGGCCCAAAGCTGCAAAATGCAGCAAAAAGTTTGTCAATACCTTGAAAACTGATCGAGCTCTGCCATTTCTTGTGTCAGCATTCAACTAAAAATTTCAAAAGACGTTTTAGAGAAAAATGAGCACAAAGATTGTCCTTCTTCGAAGATCATTAGTGCTTAGCAACCAAACATTGTTATGCACCTCAGCCATATAAACTTTTAAAAAACATGTCTCGGAAAAGTTTTAGGAAGAGATGATAAGAGAAATCATTCTCATCTTAATCTGACACGCCCCTTTTGAACCCATCAGTCACTGTGGTAACCCCCCAAAAATGACCAAAAAAATTACTATCTTTTTTCATTTCTGTTTACTCCGATAAGATCAGTATGCATCTTTTTGACCATTATATAAAGGTTCAAATGCCTTCAAATGATACCGATTGAAAAAAAACACTGTCGGGTTCAAACAATCACACTGAAATTAAGAAAACTATATAACAAAACTCTCTGATCTCTTTATACAAGTATGCTTCATCAACTCTGCCCTCAGCATTATTATCTTCATCTATATCCTGCTCAGCAGATGAAATCACATCTTCCTCACAAACACCAGTCATCACACTTTTATTAACAGATGCCTCTTCTTCATCAACATCAAAATCAAAATCTTCATCAACACAGCTGGCATCATCATCAGTTTGTTCATATGTAAAAGGTATGAATCATTTAAGTATTTTTCAGGTCTTGACCAATTTTCATACAAAACTAAACAACCCACGATCCAGCATGTCCAGTCCAGACAAGATTACACACAAATCAAATAATCAAAAAAATTCCATAATCGAATTTTGCATAGAGACAAAAATACCAATACTCATACAATACTCATATTAACTTTCTAAAGTACATAATACTGAGCATATGGGATTCTCTTTGAATTGCAATGGAATCATGTCTTTCTTAATATTCCAGCAGACCTGAGGTATCACACACACACACACACACACACACACACACACACACACACAGACTGTAAGCAGTGGGGAAACTGCTCATTTGTGCATCTATCACACCATATGCACTCATTTGCCCTTTCATATACTGTATTTTCTTCCATTCAAATTGCACTAGTTCATTTGGATGCTGCTAATTTAACGGTTTGCACACCGTGTGTGTGTGTGTGTGTGAGACAAAGAGACAGACAGAGAGAGAGAGAGAGAGAGAGAGAGAGAGAGCGAGCAAGAACATCTTCTTCAAAGCCGAATTCCAGCGTGGAATTGAACATCTATACTAATGCTGCTAGACATCACAGATGACATTTCACTCTCCTTTTCCAGAAATTATGTGTACTCACAATCTTATAAATAAACTTACTGTTATTGAAGAGAAAGTCAGAGATAACTTCCACATGCAGTATACTAGAGTCAGGAAGTAAACAGGAAGTTACTGTGTGACAGGCACTGAGCATGTGCAATGTGAGCATGTGACCGAGTTCACCAATCAGGGTGCTCGTTTGAGATCTTCCCTTAGCGACTAGCCTGCATTGTTTACGTGCATATCGTCTTCATAACGTTTATTTTATTCACTGAAATGGCATTTTAATATTAAAACAGTATCCAAAATGGAGAGACCACTTCACAGCCGTTCTTCTGGTGTATGGATTACAGTGTGTCATGTCCCGAACTCGGTGAATAATTGCAAAGAAAACCGGTAAGTTCGCTACTGTTTTTATCTAGTTTTATGAGGGTACTCGTCAGAAAAATGGAAAAAAAGACATTTTTCATGAGTTTTAGTTGATTTCACTTCAGCAAGTGATAGTTGAATACTTGTTTTAATGGTTTATGCAAAAATCCGAATTTCGATAAAAAATGACCATTTTTACTGTTTTGGCCATTTTCTCGAAAGTTGTCCATGCGACAAGCGCCTACATTCGCTGGAGCGCCTCACTCATGCCTTCAAATGATACTGATTGAAAAAAAACACTGTCGGGTTCAAACAATCACACCAAAATGAAGAAAACTATATAACAAAACTCTCTGATCTCTTTATACAAGTAAGCTTCATCAACTCTGCCCCCATCATTATCATCTAAATCTACTGCATATCCTGCTCAGCAGAAAGGATCACATCATCACAAACACCACTCATGCACACTTTTATTAACAGATGCCTCTTCTTCATCAACATCAAAATCAAAATCTTCATCAACACAGCTGGCATCATCATCAGTTTGTTCATCTGTAAAAGGAATGAAACATTTAAGTATTTTTCAGGTCTTGACCAATTTTCATACAAAACTAAACAACCCACGATCCAGCATGTCCAGTCCAGACAAGATTACACACAAATCAAATAATCAAAAAAATTCCAGAATCAAATTTTGCATGCAGAGAAAACTACTCACCGGCGAAATAATCTTCAAGAACGTCAAGCATTCCGGCATCTTCAAAGCCCAATTCTCGTGTCGAATGTAACATCTATACTAATGCTGTGTCGGAGATAAATTCCGCATGCAGTAAACCGGAACCCGGAAGTTAACACCGGAAGTTAACGTATAACGGGCACTGCACATATGCAAGCCCGAGATGACCAATCGGTGTGCTCGTTTCAGATCTTCCTTAGTAACTAGCCTGCATTGTTTACGAGCATATCGTCTTCATAACCTTTATTTTATTCGCTGAAACGGAATTTCAATATCAAAACAGTATCCAAAATAGAGAGATGACTTCACGGCCGTTCTTCTGGTGTATGGATTATAGTGTGTCTTATGCCAAACTTGTTGAATAATTGCAACGAAAACCAGTAAGTTTTGCTACTGTTTTTATCTAGTTTTATGAGGGAACTCGCCAGAAAAATGGGAAAAAAGACATTTTTAGTGAGTTTTAGTCGATTTCACGTGAGCAAGTGATAGTTGAATACTTGTTTTAATAGTTTATGCAAAAATCCGAATTTCAATAAAAATTGACCATTTTTACTTTTCTGGCCTTTATCTCAAAAGTGATCTGTGCAACAAGCCCCTACTTTCGGTGGAGTGCCTCACATATTTGTCAACAGGAAAGGGAAAAAATGAAAAGAGTGCACACCTGATTTAGAAGGGGGGCTGGACAAAGTGGTTCCAAGCACTTCAGTCTTCTGAAATCAGAAATTACAAACAAGGCGTTTAACAAAATAAGTCCAGTCAAGAAATTTAGTTCTGAGAAATAGCAATATAAAATGATAGTGCGTTACAAATTACACACATAAGGCTCCTGAGAGGCAAATCTACAAAACGCACCGCCATCGACCTGGATGTTGCGAGTTCATATTCAGGTTCAGCGTGAACATCCACAAATAAGCGTCCCTGTGACCAATTGGCTGCCCTCTCCCTGGCGAGATGCAACATCAGCTGACATTCTTGTCAGTTAGTTCAACAGCCAATCACATGTATCTGCAAGCTCATGCACGCAAGGGTGTGGATAGTCCTTTCCCTCTGAGTGCATTATACTGCCAGCATACGTGCAAACACCCTGCTGTGGTCTAGCATGGCTTAGCACTGCTACCCAACAGGTTACCCTAGGTTTGGCATCAAAGTCTGCCAGCTGGCAAAGACCTGTCTATCTGGAGTCTGCATGTGTTTTTGCATTGATATCCTCTCAGTCTAATCATCAACTGATTTCTCTAAGTTACCGATATAAATACGACTGCGAATGACCCAAACACTGGGGTTAAACAAGCTAGAGCGCTGCTAGTACTGAGTAAAGTAAGAGGGCTGGGTCTGCCTTAAAATGAAAGGGATTTAAAATAATGGTCGGGCAAGTCAGCAGATCATGTGATCGTGCCTGGTGATCCTGACTGAAAAGGCAGCTGATATATGAAAAATATAACAATGCATAAATCAACAAAATATTACATTCTAAATCAATATATAAATCTGGCTGAATATGGCAAATAAAGTATTATTCTTAAATGGCACAATAAAATTTGATTTTCTCCAAACTTGATTTTTTTGTGACGATGATGATACCTGAAACGTGCTCCCCTAACTTCTCAAGATTGGCTCCACCAAAGTCAACAAATGACCTCCTATATATTTTCGAGATAATTACATTTATGGCATTTGGTAGACAAGCATTATACAGAATAAATTATATTAATTGTTTTTGTACGGCTGAGCAATTGATGGGTCAGTTTCTTGCTTTAAGGACCAAACGGTGGTAGGTTGGTGGGACTGGGACTTGAACTATCAACCTTTGGATTAGTCATCCAGAGCCTTGACCACTAAAGCACTATGACCTTGGAGCACCTATCAAAAAAAACACTTTTTTTTGACCCATGGACTCATTTGGTGATGACACACCCCACATAACTAACAGCCAATTAACTGCAAACACAAATAGTTCTTTTAAAGTGAATGTTCAGGGGTGGCGGGGAAAATCTTACGCATGTGTGATGTGCAGTCAGATGGTTTAGATATGTGGTTTCAGACTTCAACTTTATCTAGACAGCAAAAAACGCTCCTTGTCTGACCGACTACATTTAAACCTCAGGGGGCACCCCCCCCCCGAAATTTGAACATTGGATCCATTCCCATCCACCAGTCTGTTTTCCACTATTATAAGCTTAAGACTAGCACATGCTTTCTTTGAGACATCTGAAGCAAAACATTCTGCTCCTAGGGCATCAAAGCATGGCCTCAAACACTTGAAAGAAAACACTATCTCACATCGTCTGCTCAGAGACGCCCATTAATAGCTGCCTGTTTTACCAGACAGAATTGCCAGTTTGGCCCGCAAGGACTTGTAGCACCTTCACCCACTGTGGCATCATCAGGACTCCAAACTTGCAAGCCCCCCCCAAAAATAACAGGACAACCACCCAAGAGCCTTTGTAGATTAACAGTTCTGTCTAAACACTACGGTCTAGTACCTGAATGTCTTTGACCACTGCTTCCTGTAACCATTGCCCTCGATTCTTAGACTCCTATTTGGACAGAAAAAAAGAAAACAGATGCTAAGAATCTAAATAGCTCTTCAATGCCTCTTTAAGTCTGTGCAGCTAGAAAGGATTTCACCTTTTTCTTTGGGATCCTGAGAATCTCGTCCTTAAAAGACGAGTCCAACACTTTATGCGTGGGCTTCCTTGGCCTTTTTCTTTCTGAAGACACTGCAAGTTCGAGTGTTAGTTAACACTCTTGAAGTGAGAACCAGACACCATAGCAGACATTAAAAAAAGGCACAAAAAACTCTTACCTGTTTTCTTTTCAACAGATTCAGTCTCAACCATGTGGGCTTTATAGGGTGTTGATAAAGGTGGCGAAGGTAGAGCGTTATCAACTTCCTCTGAAACGAGCTGCTGTTCATGCTGTGATGATTCTGTTATCTGAGCCTCCAACAGCTGACCTGCTGCTGAGCTCACACCATCATCCAACGGAGGGTTCAGAGTCAGCTCGCCAACATTAGTGTTAATAATCGAAGGTGTCTGCAGGCCAACATGACAGGCATGCTAAATATTTACAAAATGACAGTGTTTGGATTATTTAGACACCATAATATGACGGTTGCAAGCATCTTAATTGGAAAGTAAAGCCCTAACGAGTTAAATAAATCGGTATACTGATACTACTTACTTTTATTTTAACTCAAAATGAAACATGGTCAATCACTGGGTTGTCACTACTGTTCCCCCAGGGCAGCGAACTGGGTTATCAAAGGCCAGCCATGTCTATCACTGTCTATTTATGAGTCACGTGTAAAAGAACCATTACTGACTTTTGTCAAGAGTAGCCGCATAGCCGTCAGCGTGTTTCTGTTCTGCGATGGCCTGGCCAGCTGTCCAGGGTGTACTTTGCCCTCGCCCTGAGTCGGCTGAGGTGGGCGCCAGCCTCCCCACAACCCTAATTAGAATTAAGCGGTTCAGAAAATGAATGAAGCTTGTTCTGACCTGCCTTTGCTCTTGACATACTGTTGTTTAAACAGATTTTCTACTCCATGTAGTGTAGATTACAAAGTAAAATGAAATCATTCCACAGGGAAAATGTGTTTGTGTTCTCTTCAAGTTGAGGACTAAATGTATATACAGTGGTACCTCAGCTTACGAAATTAATCCGTTCCAGAGGTGGTTTCGGAACCTGGATTTGTCATAAGCTTTTCCCTCCAAATGCGTTAGTTCATCCCAAAAATATGCATGCACAGCAGTTCAAAAAGAGGAGGGTGGCTTTCGTGTCACAAAGACGGCATGAGTGTGCTTTTGACCCTCCCTGTTCAGTGGTGGTCATGTAATAGGGCAGTTGATACCTGACGGGTGGGAACTGGACACAACTGAATTAGGGAGAAAATGAGGGAAAATTCAAAAATAATAATAAATAAATAAATAAAATAATAAAACACAGTAGAAAATCGATATTTTAAAAAATATAGAAACCCTGCGGTGAAACTGGAGCACGATGCCCACAATCATTACGATTTATAAAAGGGTGGCACTACAAGATTTATGATGAAACTTGAAGCCAGATTGGGGTATTAAAAGGAGGCAGAGTGCATCCAAGAGATGAAACTCAAAGGAATCGCTGTTCCAAGTTCATTAAGATCCCTAAGACAGCACGTCAAGGTCTGTTACGCTCCATTAGGATCTGCACTCTACCACGATTCCAGCATTATATCACGATCAGTGTGATCACCACAAATCCACCACGTTCTCAGAATATCCTCACGATTTGATCCATACGATTCAAACCCAAAGCTCATTATGATTCTCTTAAATCACGGAGATCACGGACATCGTCCCAAGTGTAAACCCAGGGCAGGGCATCAACCTGATTTTTCATGGCTGCTACAGCCATGCATGTACCATGACGAGCCCTAATGGTTTCAATCTTGGTTTTCCAATGCTTCTCCTGATTTTTGAGTAGTAACTGGCTTAAACTTTTAAAACATCAGCACGATGATCAATTCTGACCACAAAGGAAACGCATCAAGTAAAAGCTCCGTGCTTAAGGCTGGAAATATGCTTGCATTTAACTGTGTTTACATGTGCAAGACAGCTGGGTCCTTGAAATGCAATACACACATATGGTGGGGGCAGTGTCGAGATGTGACGTCACAGTGTCGTGCAACAGCAATAAAAATTGGTGGAAAGTTTCCAAGAGAACTTGTGGGAGTTCAAGTCCACCCCCTGGTGTAATCTTCGAGTAACAAGTAGTACACAGGCAAGTGTCAACGTTTTCGATGACGCTACCGGTTTTCTACACAAACGCATGGATAATAATAAAGCAAGTATGTTTTCAGCCAGAATATAGAAAAATATTAACTGAATACCAGAATACACATCTGGAGACATCAGTCAGGTAAGTTTTATGGTTATAGAAGTGTTGGCCCTGCATTGGCCTGGCGAGCTGGCCAGGCAGTACACCGCCTTTGCCCAGAGTTGGCTGAAATGGGTGCCAACCTCATCACAACTTTAGTTAGGATTAAGTGGCTTTGAAAATGAATGAATGATGAATGAGTTTCTGAGCCAAGCCAAATCTCAGAACAGGAAAAATAAAAATAAATAAATAAATAAATAAATAAACTACTGTGGCATGGATTTCACTGAAACAAGACGAGGTTAAATATGCACCTGTCTGTCAGTGTCTGGAAACCTACATGCAGTAAAAATTCCTTTTGCAAATCAAATGGATGTGTAAGCTAAATATAACCTCCAAGAGGAGTATTTGTAAAAAATACACAACCACTTATAAAAAAACTGTATCAAAGATTTTTATTGTATAAGAGTAATGTATTATATTAAGCAATATTTCATTGTCTATTACAATAAAGTCAACTCGAAGTCAAATACTAGAGTACTCAGAAAGCAGAAAATTCTCTTTATACAGTGGTACCTCACCTTACGAAAGACCCAATAAACGAAAAATCCAAGTTACAAAACGCATTAACTAAAATTTCCATCTCTGGATAAGAGAAAAATTCACGTCACGAAATGCGCCATCTCAAAAATTCAAACAATGCGCGAGTTGCTCTCCCATTGGCTATCTCCCAACACCCCACCCCGCTGGCCTCCCATTGGCTAGGAGGGAGCAACATCGCCATAATACCCATGATGCTTTTTGTGTCCCTTCAACCCATTGTCTGTCACGGAGATGCAGCTCCCTCCCATTGGCTATTATGGAGCTGCATCTCCATAATACCCATGATTCTTTTTGTGTCCCTTCAACCCATTGTTTGTCACGGAGTTCTAACACGCGTAAAGGACAGAGTTACTGTTGTTTCGTGAGTTCTTCGAGTGTGCTCATTGCAACTTTATTTTTCGTCATTCATCATGGGCCCCAAGAAAGTGATTCCCGGTGCGAGTGAAAAGAAGAGGCGGGCTCGTGGCACGCGGTTGACTGATATTGAAAAGGAATACAGCCGAAACCCCGTTGACCATCGGTATGATATTGAAGCAGAAGGAGGCCTTAAAAGATATACTTTGATAATTTTTAAAGGGTTTAGGGGTAGTATTGGGGGCCTTGGAACGAATCAGGCCTTTGACATGTAAAATGCGACTCAACTTACGAAAAAAATCAGGTTACGAAACCACTTCTGGAACGGATTAATTTCGTAAGGTGAGATATGACTGTATTAAAAAAAATTCCTCCTTTTTTTAAACACTTCCTCAAATACTTATGTCAAAACTAAAGGCAGCATGCTTTACTGGTTCAATAATAACAACACGGATGTAAGACTTACGGTTCTGGACGACTCAGAGGCTTTCTTCGTTTTCTTCTTCGAGGTGAAGATTTGCTCATACTCCTCGCTCCACTCGATCAGCCGCTTGCTTGGTTTCCGAAGTCTTTTGCTCTCTGTCAGATTGGAAGCATGAAAATAAATTATACAAATAAATACCAGGTAATCAGTGCCTCACTAATGAATTAGGCAACCAAGAGAACAACAAAATGCATTAGCATGTTCACATACAGGGATCCCTCACTTTCTGTGGTTAATTGGGACCGAGATCCTCATGCGACTACCGAAATCCGCGAAGTAGGATCACCCCCGAAACCCCATGACTGACGTATACGTACATGTATATGTGTATGTGTATATCTTCTTCTTCAATATCAATAAATACATATTCAATTCTATAAATGCTTATAACAATTAAACATTAATAAAGTAATGCATAAGATGTAAATAAAATATAAATACAGTAAAACATCCGCTGACGAACGCTTAAGCTCACGAACTTTTCGCCTCAAGAACATTAAATTTCAGAGCATATTGTCTCTGCTGACGAACTAGTTTTCGGCGGACGAATCAAACCACGCGGTCGAACAGCGCCACGGTGGCGGCCACGAGAAGCTGACGCACGCTCACTGCGTCACAGTTCGTCACACCCCTTTCTTTGAATGCGGAAGTGGTTTGTGTTTGCTGGACATTTTGGACCATATTGAGTGTACTTTTGCTATTATGGGACCGAAAAAGACCCCACCATAGGCGGAGATCATTGAAAAACACGACCGAGGTGTGCGTTTGTGTGACTCAGCGTCCCAGTACCAGTACGCTAAGTCTACCATTGCTCCCATCCTTAAGAACAAGGAAGCTATTAAGGGTGCGTGTGTGGCTATGCGTGTTTCCAAACAGTAGGCGTTTCCAAACACTCCTTCCAAACAGTAAGTCCCTCCCTCCCTCCTCCTCCCACTCCATTCCATCAAGCCATCAACTACCATCACAAAGGTAAATAAAACGACTTTATTATACAGTATAGTTTATTTCTTTAATTACAATACAATAGATATTTATTATACATAAAATAAGGTATATTTTTGTGTAGTTTTAAGGCTTATTTAGTAGAAAATTATGTTTTATGGGGACCTGGGAACGGATTATTCTCATTTTAATGGTTTCTTATGGGAAATAAATGTTCGGAAGACGAACTTTTCGCCTCACACACACTTTCTGGGAACCAATTATGTTCGTGAGCAGAGGTATCACTGTATACACATATACAGAGGGGCATGCATACACTCAGATGTGCATCTCACAACAATGTAACTAGTTTTGATGGGAGGTTTTGGGTTGTTTTTTGTTGATTTAGGTTTTTTTTTTTGCATAATTGGCCTTGTTTTTGTGTCATTTTCCTTAACTTTTCCCCCCTATTCTTCCTTAATTTCCTTATATTTTTAATTCGATGAATATTTAAAAAAAAAAAAAAAAAAAAAAGAAACTGATGCACTGAGGCCACACGAATTGAAGCACAAAGTAGCGATGGATCCCTGTACATGCTCCTGACTGGCTGGGCCACACTAAAATAAACAAAGAAACCCTCACTCGCTTATCAGCTTCTCTTTATACGACCCCAGCTTACTGACCACTGCGGAGCTTTTACATTGGATACTCCTCACAGAAGAAATATAGGGATCCCGCGCTACTTCACGTTTCAAGTCATGCGGCTTCAGTGCATTGCGGGTTTTTTAAAAATAAATAAATAAATATTCATCAAATTAAAAAATAAGGAAATTAAGTAAGAATAGGGGAAAAAAGTTAACAAAATGCCACAAAAACGAGGCCACTTACGCAAAAAAAAAAAACCCTAAACCTACACAAAACAAAAAACAATCCAAAATCTCCCATCAAAACTACTTATTGTTGCATATGTGTGTGCGCGTGCATGAGCGCGTGCGCATATGTATGTTGTCTTCTTCTCATGCAATACCATCTGTATATGTGTGTATTTATATTTTATTTACATCTTATGGTATATAAGGTATATAAGGTATTATATATACATATACATATACGTCATTCAGGGGTGGTGTGGTGTGGTGGTGGGGGGGGGGGGCTGAGGGCTGATCCTGTTTCACAGATTTCGATGGTCGCGTGGGGCTCTCGGTCCCAATTAACCGCGGAAAGTGAGGGATCCCTGTATTTCATTTCAATCACTTTTTGTAACCACTTAATCCTAATTAGTGTCACATGGAGGCTGGTGTCCATCCCAGCCGTCTCCAGGCAAGGGTAAAGTACACCCTGATCAGCTCACCAGGCGATCGCAGGGCAGAAACATGCTGACAGCAATGCAGCCTACTCTTGACGAAAATCAGTAATAGTTCTTTTACATGAACCTCACACCATAGACGGAGACATAGCCGGCCTTTGATAACCCAATTACCTGCACTGGGGGGGACAACCCATTGAGAATGGGGTGACAACCCATTAAGAATGGGGCTTGAACCCCCAACCTTGGGATCAGTTGATCCAGCACCTTACCATCAGCCCACAACTGTCTGTACATGTTTTATATTACTACCAACCAAACTTTGTTGGCATTTAAGTGTTGATATAACTCAGGCAACATCCAGATCTCTAACAAATTACCTGAAGGCAAACCGTTCTGAAACGTTTTAAGTATTTGTGGACTGCTTCATATAAAATGTGCTTGCTGAAGGCGAGTTGGATATCACTGAATAAACTACAAAACAGAATCCGAAGCGTTTATTTAATTCATAGATATCCAGCAAGCTAAAGGTCAATAATTATTTAAGTTACTACACAGGAACATTTCATTCATTCATTCATTTATTCATTTTCTCAGTCTCTTAATCTTCCAGTTGCCATAAAACAAAAATAAAACAACATTTTTATGGTTTCAATTTTGCATATTTTAAAGCATATTGGTCCTTATCCAACGAACTTATTCAAAGCTTTTTACCTCAGAAACAATCTAGATTTCTTCTCACCATGAATTCAGTTTCTGAAAGGAGATTTATTTTGTTTTGAATTTTTAAGGATACGAGAATCAGCAACCCAGCACAAATGGTGGCCTGCTGGTAAGAGGTGCTGCATTGCTGATCCTAGGGCTGAGGGTTTCAGTCCCACTCTCCACAAGTTTGTCACTGTCCCCCCAGTGCAGCTAACTGGGTTATCAAATTCCAACCATGTCTCTCACTGTCTATGGTGATGGGTTCATGTAAAAGAACGATTGCTGACTTTCGTCAAGAGTAGGTGCAAAGCTGTCACAGCGTGTTTCAGCCCCTTGCTAAAAGGGTTGTGTCAGGAAGGGCATCAGATGTAAAAACCTATGCCAAATTGAATATGCAAATCATTAATATGACTTCCATGAAGATGAAGGCAGGTGATTCGCTGTGGCGACCCCTGAAAGGGAACAGTCGAAAGGAAAAGAAGAAGAAGCAGGAGAAGAGAATCAGTGACCATGTTAAAAGTGAGTTTGGATTTCCAGTTAGATCCAAACATCATGCCAAGTATTTGAGGTGGATAATGTCCACTGGTATAAACCAAGAGGGAAATGGCACGATCTGATTGGTTAAAATATGTAAATTATAAACAGTCTTATTTTAGTCTGTATTTCTTGTACTTCTTTGAAGTTGACTGTTCATAATTTCGAAAAAAAAAAAAAAGTTACTTGGGTTGTTTTAACTGCAATTATGCTACAAGGTGTTTTTACCTACCTTTAATTTCCAGATTTTGCAAATGTACAGTTTATTCCCATTGATACTATTATGTCAATATTAGGGCAGTGGTGGCCTAGAGGTATAGGGCGCTGAATCGCTGATCCTAGGGTTGGGAGTTCGAGTCCCACTCTCCATAAGGTTGTCACTGTTCCCCCCCAGTGCACTAACTGCATACTTTTCATTAAGTGCCGGCGGCCGGCGGAAGTGCCGACAACTATTAGCCTAGCGCCGGTTATATTTTATAATAGTAAATAATAATATTTAATAATATAATAATAATCTTTAATAAAAACATTTTCACGGCTTTGTTAAGCTATGTACTTAACAACACGATCACTTGTTTTGATAATTTCTCAATCGGTTCACTTCCGATATCCCATGATGCACTATGCTACCTCATTCAAAAGTGCGGCGCTTTTTATATACGTGCCGCCATTTGCCTGTGCTCCCGTCAGGCTCCCGTGTAGATTTGATCGTGACGGGTTGTACACACCTGGGTAAAATATAGTCCAAACTGATGTGAGTCGTACTGACAAGTATGGCGCCGAAGCGAAGTAGATCTAAACAACCAACATTAAATACGTTGTGGAAGCGACTCAAGACCGATGATTCCACTGTTTCGGAAACATCCGTATCTCATGAAATAGGTAAAAAAGTTTCATGTCATATCCGAACACAAATTATTTCTTGATTGCACTGAGCGATAATAGTGAAAACTCGCCCCCAACTAAACTAGCCTAATCTTATTCTAATAGCCTAATCGTATTCATCCTAAAATTATATTACATAAACAGTTTTGACAGATTAGGGTAGCAGTTTGATTCACAAATGTTAAATATTAGTGAAGTAACTGGTAGATTTTTCAAATAAGAAGTTTTATATACTTTCCTTTAAAAAGTAAGTCTACTATTCTTGTAACAAATACTATTTTTTATAATATAAACTTTTAGTGTTATTTGCTTCTAGCTTGTCTGATTTTCTCATAAATATGGGCCCAGAATGCACCACAGAGCACATGAATTTTAAAAACTTTTCTGGGGTGGCCCCCCCAGACCCCCCTACTGGAAAGGACACTCCCATCCCCATGCTTGCCTCGAACATTTTCCACCCGTACTTACCAATATCCTCATTCTACTCTAAAACTTAATGAATACCCTGTAACTGGGTTATCAAAGATGGGCCATGTCTCTCACTGTCTATGGTGAGAGGTTCATGTAAAAGAACCATTGCTGACTTTCGACAAGAGTAGCTGCAAAGCCGTCAGCATGTTTCTGTCCCTTGCTTAAAGGGTTGTGTTAGGAAGGGCATCCGATGTAAAAAGAAAAAAAAAAAAAGCCTATGCCAAATAAAAATGTGCGAATCAAAAGATTTGCTGTGGCGACCCCTGAAAAAGGGAAAAAGCCGAAAAGAAAATAAGAAGACTATAATGTCAATATAATTAAATTATGAAAAATTTCAAGCTTAGAAAATTCTGAGAATTTCTGAACCATAACATAGAACAACAAATAAAACAAATTAAAAGGAACAAAGAAACAATTTGACTCTGAGAACTCCACAACGTCGCCCTCTAGAAAGCGCCATCTTGGCGACGTCACTCCAAGTTCAATGTAAAAGGACATGAAGCATAATAAAGTTTATCATTTTAGTATCATTTGTTAAACATGCTACAGAACATAAAATCTCACGCACAAACATTCTAAAGATTACCTTGGGTACTGTACTGGAATAATAATTGAAAAAGACTTTAACACGAGTGCTTTACAACAGTATATGCTGTATATTGTTTATATTTTATTTTATCATCAATAAAAATAAGACTAAAAATTGAAAAGTTTTTCTTCATCATTACTATATTTTACTATATTGATACTGTATTAATGAGTAAGACTGTCTATAGAATGTGTTTAAGAAGCATATTTTAGTGCATGTAATAGATACATAGTATTTTACTTCTGGCTGCTGTTGTATGGTTTAGAAACAGTGGCTCTGGGGAAAAGACAGGAGGCAGAGCTGGAGGTAGCAGAGATGAAAATGTTGAGGTTCTCTTTGGGAGTAACGAGGATGGATAGGATCAGGAATGAGCACATCAGAGGGACAGCACATGTAAGACGTTTTGGAGACAAAGTCAGAGAGGCTAGATTGAGATGGTTTGGACATGTACAGAGGAGGGATAGGGAGTATATTGGTAATAGGATGCTGAGGCTGGAACTACCAGGCAAAAGGCCTAGAGGAAGACCAAAGAGACGATTCATGGATGTGGTGAAGGAGGACATGAAGGTCGTTGGTGTAAGAGAAGAAGATGCAAAAGATATGGTGAGATGGAGGCAGATGATTCGCTGTGGCGACCCCTGAAGGGAAAAGCCGAAAGGAAAAGAAGAAGAAGATTTTACTTCCGGCTGCTCATTCGCGCATGTGAAGTGATGCATGGGGTTTTACTTCCGGGTACAGAACTCGCGGATTATCTCGATTCGCGGGAGGGCCCGGAACCGAACCCCTGCAAATGTGGAAGACCTACTGTACATGAATATAGAATGGCCGGATGTACAAAGTAAACTCTTGATAAAATTTGTTGAATAGTGAAGGGGGGCAATGAACAAGATGATCGTCCTGCCTGTGCACATATTACGCTGTCATAGTAGTGGTAATCATAATATACCTAAAACGTGCAATTTTCCTGACCTGTCAGTATAAAATAAATAAGAATTCTAATAAATTGGTGACACGTATTCAAAACAAAAAAGTTAAATTCGTTTCCAACACACCCACATTTTTATAAGAAAAGTAACAGATTCTGAGATGATCTGAGATGATTAAAAGTGAAACTCAATGACATGACCAGCACCCTGTATGTAGCTATTTAGGGTTATGCTTAGTAATATCCGTACCTCTATCTTATTTAAATCCATGGTGGGTGTGTTTTTAAACCTGTTAAAACATATACCGCTGTGCCCCTGAAAGCATCGTAAAAACTGCAGCTGTCAACAAGGTGATTGAATTCTGGCTCTGGCGGTTCCTCAACCTCAGCTACCTCACCCTAGGTTACAATAGACCAGTGGTTCTTAAATAGTGGGACACGCCCTGTGCGATGCTGGAGGGGGCGGGGGCAACGTGTGACCCCAGGGAACATGCTTTTTTTTTTTTTTTTTTTTTGGCCGTATTAGGATAAAGTGTAATTCTACATCCACTATAGCAGATGGCAGTGGTTTCGCACTGTCAGAGTGTGCCCAGAGGTAAAATAAGAAGTGAAGTTAATAAACCCACCATGGAAATTTTTAACAGGGATGGAAAGAGAGGCGGAGAGACACGGAGACAGTGAGAGAAACGAAAGTCTCCCGGAAGCTAAGTTCAAGAGGAATGATGAAGGGGATGTAACACTCGGCTTCACTGTGCTGCGGTTAGAAACAGGGAAAGACCGCTGTGTTTACTCTGTCTGAAAACATTGGCAGCGGGCAGAATGAACCCCAATTAATTCAGGCGTCATTTAAAGACATCACACCCCGATCACATGATGAGCCGCGTGAGTTTTTTTCAGCGAAAATATCTGAATCAATTTCAATTTATTATTACTGTATTTACAGATGCTCCCTGACTTACATTCATCTGTTTTATGTTTTTTTTTTGTTTTGTTTTTTTAAAAAAAAAAGTCAAATTTTGAGTTTAGACATACCTACGTAATACACTGACATAATGACGCAATGATGTGATGACGCTGCGTCCATTGTTCACAAACGAGACTGAACGAGCCCCTCCTTCCCAGTTCAGTTTTTTTATCTATCTAATATAGATATATATATATATATATATATATATATATATATATATATATATAGGGGATTTTCTGAGTAGATCCTTCCGTAGGAGAGTGCTCAATACTTTTTGGTAGAGCAAATAACAAAAACAAAAAACAAAAAAAATATATATAAACTGAACTGGGAAGAAGGAGGGGCACGTTCAGTCTCGTTCGTGAACAATGGACGCAGTGGCATCTCATATACACACGTATACATACACACACTATGTGTGAATTTCTCCATTGTGAGATTAATAATAAAGCTCTATCTATCTCTATCTATCTATCTCACACATACATACAGTCGGCCCCCCACATACAAAGACCTCTGTGTACGAAATCCCTGGATTACAAAAAACATTTTCTTGAGTTTCCGTCCCCGAGATACGAAACAACCTCCTCTAATGAAAAGAAATTCAAAATTCAAACGTGCCAATCGACGCGCGAGTTGCTCTCTCATTGGCTGTCTCTCAACATCCCACCCCGCTGGCCTCCCAGATAGAGACAGAAGGAAGCTTCACTCTTTAGTTTTTAATTTAGTTTTTTAAGTTGTTTTAATTCAGTAAATGTTTAACACATGTGGGTGCACTTGAGCTCATCTGGAATTCCTCAAGGAATCAAATTAAAGTTGAGTTTGTCAAGCAGGGAATGTGCTTTGAATTCACGTCTTGTGGGCATGGCCCGCAGCGCACGGGCGAGAGAGAGAGAGCGAGAGAGAGAGAGCGAGAGAGAGAGAGAGAGAGAGAGACTAATGCTTTAGTTTTTAGTTTAGTTTTTTAAGTTGTTTTAATTCAGTAAGTGGTCAAGCAGGGAATGCGCTTTGAATTCATGTCTTGTGGGCGTGGCCCGCAGCACGCGCAACAGAGAGACAGAGAGAGAGAGAGGTGTGTGTGTGTGTGTGTGTGTGTGTGTGTTAATAAAAAATGTTTAAGAATGGTTTAATTAATAAATATGTTCATAAAATGGTTTAATATGTTAATAAAATGTTTAAATGGTTTAATAAATAATTTTCTTTTACTGTTAACACATCTTTCATACAAAATTGGTGTACTTTTATCATTTTTAAAGTGTTTATGGGGTTTATCCAGTCCAAAGACTTGGACTGGAACGAAATAGGCATTTAACATGTAAGATGCGACCCCGACTTACGAGATATATATATATATATATATATAAAAATACAGTATACTGTATAGCGTGTTATTCTTAACACATCGTCTCTGTGATCTTTGTGTTTACACTGTTTTTGCAGACTTTTGCAACCCGAAGCAAATATGGTTGGTCAGAAGCGTAAGCCTACTAGCATGGGTGCGTCTCATACACAGAGATGAATTACCTATTTGCTCAGATTGCCACAATCTACCATGCATACTCAGTTAAGCAAAGAGAGTTGTAAAATGAATGAAAACCCAAGAAAGAGAACTCTCTACTCTGCTGATTCACATCAGTGATTCACATCAGTGCAGGCTGAGTACTAAACGAGGTCAACGGCGCCCTAGCACACTTAAAAGACCGGAAATCTGTATAACCCGCGCTTTGTTTCAAGCAGTTTTCAACGCAAGTTGAAAGTGAACGTAAGTTGTTACAGTGACGTATGACATATGTCATGTGACCATCCGTCGGCCATCGGAACCATTTACAATCAGAAAGATCGCATCATAGAGAATGTTAAAGGTTATATTTGATACTGTATTTGATATTTGATGAGTGAATTTTATTAAAATTTTTCTATTTGAAATTATTTTGCTTGAATTTAATTTATTTGAAATTAATGTTGATATTATTTGATATATTTGATATTATTTTACAATGTTATGTTTATAATAATTGATTTAGGGTTGTTTATGAGATACAGTAATAGTATTTATGGATGTATAGTACAGTATGAGCGTCATACATCACACGTCATACGTCACTATAACAACTTACATTCACTTTCAACTTGCGTTCGCCCGTCTGGAACCAATTTAAAACGTAAGTTGGGGGGCGTCTGTATTGATTTTATTTAATTTTATTTTTCAGTATAAAATGGTTCAAATTGTTGGTCAAAAAATGTTGTCAGTTTAAATAAGGATGCTTTTTTTATCTCAGGCAAATTGATGCATGTTAAATCTTTTTGTTTAAAGACTAAAAACATTGTTAATAAAGTTATTCTTTGTTGTAAGTTGATCTATATTTCTTCAGTTTTTTTGTATCGCATAATGATAATAAGGATTTATTATGTTAATAAGGATACAGTGTATGCAGAGGATTATTTATATTTGGGGGTTGTGAAATGTTTTCCTCTTCTTTGGGGGGGCACGACAGAAAATAATTGATACGCACTGCAATAGACAGATGCGCAAGGATGTTTAAGTGGACGTTCTGTCTTATATGCTTCATTTCTGGATGAAAAAACCTCCTACATGCTTTTTTGTTGGATCTTGCAGTTCTAAAGCAAACAAATGCCCCCAAAAATAATTCCATAAAACTTTTGACATGAGTTTCTACATGAATCTGTTTAACACATCATCTCTGTATTCTTAAGAATATATCTGCATCATCAACGAGATTAGTACTTTTCAATTCGGTCATAGTCTAAAGCTGAATCTGCACAGGAACCAATGAGGGACAAGCAAAGTCCATGATTCATTCATTTTCTGAACTGCTTAATCCTAATTGGGCTCGCAGGGAGGCTGGCACCCATCTCAGCCAACTCTGGACGAGAGCAGAGAACACCCTGGACAGCTCGCCAGGCCATCCCAAGGCAGAAAAACATTGACGGCTCATCTTGATGATAGTCAGCAATGGTTCTATCACATGCGTCTCACCGTAGACAGTGAGAGACATGGCCAGCCTTTGATAACCCAGTAAGCTACACTGGGGGGACAGTGACAACCTGATGAGAGTGGGGCTTGAACCCTAAACCTTGGGATCAGTGAACCAGCACCTTACCACCAGGCCACCACTGCCCGCAAAGTCCATGATCGGCAGCGAGAAGAGTGTCAAGAGGCAAAATTACCTCAAATGATAAAGTTTAAATGAGCTGAACTTTCATATGAGTGAGTACCCATCAGAGCTAAAATATATTGTTGATTGACAGATGCTGCCAAACATGGAATTCTCCAAAACCTTTTCCTATACACTTCCATAGACCATAGAAAATAGGTGATTTCATTTGCAGTTCAGTCGCATAACCTTTACCCCAATATCTCGTACCAGATGTTTGTATGAAGATACAAGATAACTAATGCTGTGTAATGATCTTTCCTACTTACCAGAGCCATCTTTCCTCTCCGTAGGATTGATCTGACGGCTTTGGTGGCTCTCCTCAAATACTCCATTGACTCTGGCAGGAGGTATGACCCTGTCCCGCTCAAAGGCATTGCTTTGATCACTCTTTGGCTTCGCCCTGTCCTCAATCTCAGCATCAAACGTCTGCCAACGCTTCTTCGGTGCCACTGCCGCCATTACACTCTTCCCACTGCTATCGGGGCCAGAATCTGACTTGGACTTTAAAAGTTTCACAGTTGGAGCTGTTCTCGTATCAACCACATCAAACGTTGAGTTCAATTTGCTAAAGTCTGGAACCAGAGGAAGAAAATTGTTCACACTGTCATGTTTTTGAGCCTCATTTTTTCCTGTGGGCTTTGATTTCGACTTATTCACTTTCAGGCTGGTTGTGGTTTTCTCCTGTGGCCTGTTCTGTACCACAGGAGGCTCAGGAGTTCCAGCTTCAGGGTGGGGATGTGTAGGGAGGAGTGAGGGTTCTTGTTTGATAAGTGCAGATGGAGAGGTGGGAGGCAATGCCAATGGCCTTCCCTCTTTCTCCCGGATATCATGCAATTCTTTCAGTGACATAAGGTACTTGGTGAATTTGTACTTGGACTTGTAATCATCTGAACCACCCTCATCTTTAACCAAAGAAGATACGGTCTCATCTTTAGGCTCGCGGAAAGCATCCATGGGTGAAGGTGATGGAGATGAAACAGAAGAAGAGGTAGAGGAGCATGAAATGCTTGACTCTTTCTTGATTTTTAAACCAGTAACAGGCGATTCCACTGGCCTGAGGGAAGAATCTATGCTTTTTAGTTGGGATCTGTTCTGAGTGGGCTCCTTGCTGGATCGGATTCTTGTGAACTTGAGCAAAGTTGGGTTTGGGGAACCTCCGCAGCACTGAGATGTTGGGTGTTTAGGATCAATGATGGGTCCTGTTTTCACTTGCCATTGGTGTTCTGTGCTCTCTGAGATGTCCAGAGTGGGAGAAAATGAATCATGGTCATCAGACAGAGTTGGAGAGGGTGACCGGGATTCATGGCTACAGTCAAGTTCACCCTTCTCTTCAGATTTCTCGTATTTTGCGAGGGCTCGGGACATGAGGTCACAACTGGCCGGGAATTTGAAAGAGTGCATCTCAAACGTTCCGTCTGATAACCCTGGGGAAGTGCTACAAAAGTTACTGCCATTTGAAGCAGTGTATCTTTTTCTTTTGACTGTAGACTTGTTGTTCCGCTTAGGTTTTGTCAAAGACACTGTTTCTTTGTCTGTTTTCCGAACTTTTTTTGTTTTTTTGTTTGTACGTTCTGCCTTTGGTTCAGCACAGAATTCTTTATCCAACCTATCTTGGAGTTGTTCTTCAGGGAGTTTCGGGCACAGTATCCTGGGA
The DNA here is from genome assembly GCA_024760905.1 of Plotosus lineatus. NCBI lineage: Eukaryota > Metazoa > Chordata > Actinopteri > Siluriformes > Plotosidae > Plotosus > Plotosus lineatus. Next base: position 41,147,491 of record CM045742.1, on the reverse strand, counting down.
ACCAACTCAATGTCCAAATAAGGGCAATCCCTTGTATCCGATGCCTCATCATTTGCAGGAGCAGCAGGAGGTCCAGAAATGTCCAGTGTAGAGCTTGTAATCAGATCTGAGGACAATTCGTCTTTATTATTAACAGGAATATCCCGGAGTGAGCGTTTTTTCTTTTTAGCAGCCGATTTCTTTTTACGTCCCTCTTTAGTTTTGGGTGCAGTAACTTCGGGAAAATTGTGTCCGTTGGAAAAAATGGGACTCTCTGGGGAAAGATGAAGGTCAGGGTAGGTTGGAGAGGTGGATATCCTCTCATCTACTACAGGAGAGTGTATCTCTCTGACTGAGGGAAGTTGTAGTTTACTCCTGAGATACTCTGGTAGAGCTGCCTCTGCCTCCAGCACACTGGCTTTCCATAGAGGCATCAAGCGCTTGGGAACCTACAGCAGAGTTTAAAAAAAATTAAACCACATGTAACAATAAAGGATTCTGGTACATTTAAATTACAAATGGAGGAAGTATTTAAAGTAATACTGATTATATCTCCAAGAAATTGTAACAATGTCAGTTATGTTACCATATATTTGTCTCTCTGTCTGCCTCTTCTTCTGATCACAGGAAGTTTTTCAAACTGCTGGCCTCCTTCAAAAGCATGTGTGGCTTTCCCAGAAACCCATGCTTGGTCCACAATGTCCCCAAAGGTTCTGACAAAATACATTCGGCAGGGCCTGCTGCTGGGCTCTACAAGATCACATCATAACCAGATATCAGTTTTCCAAAAGTTTCCAGATACTGTGGACCAATAGTACTAAGATAATCAACTGAAGCTTATCATTATGGTGACATTTGCATCCCTTTACGTTCGATATAGCAAACCAACACGTGCTAACATGTCACTGGTATTTACTCCATACTAACACACTTGATTCTCAGATTGCTACCATGCCCACAAATTTCAGAATCAATATAAATAATTAGTAGAAAAACAAACCTTTCATCATGGTGTGGCTCTCACTCAAAGGGTCTATGGAGATGCGACATGGCCACCAAGGCCTACGGTTAAACTTGGCCCACACCACATCACCCACGGCAAACTTTACTTCTGGAAGAGGCTTCTTCTTTGGGCTGTCGGACTATGAAAGAAAATGTTTTATATTATGACAAAGTATTGTTAACAATATCCACATGTTGTTCAGGATCTAGGTGATGACTCTGTCAAGGAAGCTTAACTCTTTAGTTTTTAGTTTAGTTTTTAAGTTGTTTCATTCAATAAATGTTTAATAAATGTGGGCGCATTTGAGCTTATCTGGAATTCCAATCCCTCAAGGAATTAAGTTAAAGTTGAGTTTGTCAAGCAGGGAATACGCTTTGAATTCACGTCTTGTGGGCGTGGCCACGTGCGAGAGAGAGAGAGAGAGAGAGAGAGAGAGAGAGAGAGAGAGAGAGAGAGGGACAGGGGTGTGTGTGTGTGTGTGTGTGTGTTAATAAAAATGTTTAATCATGGTTTAATTAATAAACATGTTAATATAATGGTTTAATATGTTAATAAAATGTTTAAATGGTTTAATAAATAATTTTATTTTACTTTTAACACATATTTCATACAAAATTGGTGTACTTTTATTATTTTTAAAGGGTTTTTGGGATTTATCCAGTCCAAAGACAAGAGCCTTGAAACAAATTAGGCGTTTAACATGTAAGATGCGGCCCCTACTTACGAAATCCCCGCGTTACGAAAAACGCTCTGGAACGGATTAATTTCGTAGGTTGGGGGCCGACTTTATTGTGAATGAGTTAATATTTTTTTGAAAATATTTGTTTGTTTTTGCACATTTTCTTCAGTAAAGAGCAAAAACTTATTTTTACATATCTATATTATCATTCTGAATGTTCCTTTGCTGGTATATTGTGTTTACTGTGTTGCACATGCGCAGCGTTCATTGGAGCGTTCATATTTCTATCTGCGTGGACAACCCGATCCTTTTAAAAAATAATTCATTTATTCAAGACGGCATGATAACCACCATTGCTTACTCAGGGGAACCATAAATAATATTTAACACAGATTAGGTAAACTGGCTGTCCAAGATCCAGAGTAGGCTAGTAGGATTAATAGTTTGACAAATGAATGGACGGAAGATTAAAATCCCCATCTATTACTGACTATTTTTTAATCGAATCACGTTCGTCACTTTAGTGTGGCTGCAACATCTTAAACGTTCTGCAATTCACTCCTCAGTTTGTCCTAAATTTTAGTACATTATTAGAGGATACTTTGCTGCCTATTGAATTACGACATTCCTAGCTATCCAACTGAAAACTATCAAAAGCACACAATGCACTTGGAACTGCTGACCAAAATCAATATACCGTGGCACGTAGAAAATTGGAGTGGGTGGGCATTTATTAAAATGATAAATAGCGGAGTGGAACGGTAAGTGCTTATTACCATAGACGTGGAAAACATGAATAATAACAGAATAATAAAAAGTGTTACAGGTTTTAAAGGTATTTGTGTTATTCATTTTGTGGTATCAACCAAATTACTTACATGAAAGCTGAAAATAAACAGAAAACACCATAATTTTAAAAAAAGACCCTTTAATTTTCCCTCCCGGTGCTGTTCCTTTAAATATTTTCCCCCGATGTAAAACCGAGCCAATCAACATGAATGTCAACTTTAGCACATGGCACATTGAACCATTCAACATAAAGGTCAACTTTAGCACATGGCACGTTGAAAAGCACGTGACCAGGAACATCATTAAATGTATGAAGATAGTGAGCAGGAGAATCGGTTTGAAACATACTCGTCATCAATTTCTGATGGGTCCATATCTGGCTCATCGCTCCATTCATTCAGAGCATCCCATAGTTTTGCTGTAAAAGTTTCTAATGGTTCATCTTGTTGGACATTTACCAAGAGGGCACAACAAAATATTTTCCTGTTTTTTAAAGCACGGCAGAACAATCAAATGTGTTGTTACTGATTAACATTATAGACATTCCCCAGTGGCAGGGGGTCTTGAAATACTGTGTAAACTCACTTTTACGCCTCATTTTACCGTTACAGAGACTGATCGAATAAAATTGGTAAGTTTGATCTTCGATTTTGCTCCCAATACACATGGGCGGTTATTGGAGGTAAGATAAAAAACACGTGGGGGGGGGGGGGTTTACTGGAGCAGGACGCTTATTGCATCAAACACGGCATATAAAATTTATTTATTTATTTAGCTTTTACCATGTGCCAAACCTCTACTTTAGTGAATAAAACAAATGACCACCCCTGGTCATTGCAGACTTGGTGCTTTCAGTGCCACCGAGGTTCACAATGCATCCTCAAGTTCACCAGACATTCTGATACTCCCACTTCTCCAAAATACAGGAATCCCTCACTACTTCGCACTTCAATTCATGCTGCTCCAGTGCATTGAATTGTTTTTTTTTAATATTCATCAAATTAAAAAAAAATAAGGAAATTAAGGAAGAATAGGGGGAAAGGATAAAGAAAAGGCCACAAAAACAAGGCCAATTATGCAAAAAAAAAAAACCCTAAACCAATACAAAACAAAAAAAAAAACAACCCAAAATCTCCCATCAAAACTAGTTACATTGTTGTGAGATGCGCATCTGAGTGTGTGTACGCATATCTGCATGCATGCCGCGCGCGTCTGTATGTGTGTGTACAGTATTTGTATTTTATTTACATCTTATGCATTATTTTTAATGTTTAATTGTTATTGTAAGCATTTATAGCATTGAATATGTATTTATTGATATTATATACACATATACATGTACGTGTACGTCAGTGGGGGAATCCTACTTCGCGTACTTTGATGGGCACGTGGAGATCTTGATCTCAATTAACTGCGGAAAGTGAGGGATCCCTGTACCACTAACCATTATTACTATCTGGCGGCACGGTGGCGTAGTGGTTAGCACGTCCGCCTCACAGCAGGAAGGCCCGGGTTCGATTCCCGGCCTGGGCGTTTCTGTGTGGAGTTTGCATGTTCTCCCCGTGCTTGTGCGGGTTTCCTCCGGGTGCTCCGGTTTCCCCCGCAATCCAAAGACGTGCACTGTAGGTTGATTGGCCGTTCTAAATTGACCATAGTTTCTCTCCTGCAGCGGCACTGGAACCCAGTCGTATCGGCACTTGCCTTTCCATTGGATCCTTCCGGTGGCGCCGAGACAGGGGGGGACTTGCTGCTTGGGTAACAGCCTGTCCCTCATTGCTCCCTACCCAGGCTCTGTGCGCTGGGGAGTGTGACCGGTCGGGATACTGGCCAGAGCGCAGCCATAGTCCTTCGGGACTGACGGAGGCCTACGCTATTACTATCTATAGCCTTCAATTTCCTCCATCAAGCACAAAGTGCGCTTTACCTAACATTACCAATTCTTCATTATTCTGTGTTTTCTGGGATGTATTTACATTCCATATCCTCTTCTTATGTTGTATGCTGATTGCCTCACTCTGACTGTTTTTGTATTTATGGATCAGCTTAGGTTTTGCTTTAATTTGATTATTTTTTAAAAACATTTTTAAAAGCATTCTGCTTTCTGCACATCAGTGTGGATGACAACTTCAACACGTAAAATGATCGACTATATTTTTGCAATTCTTTGATTGACACTTGCTGCCCACTGGCATGACGATTGAATTCCAGAGTCATGTTGATGTCATTTCTGGCACCGGGAACTTTGCATCTAAACCTATCGCTCTTTAAAAAAAAAAAAAAATTGGTAATTAGTAATTATATTCTTATCAATTTCATCATACTTTATGCAGTTCTATGTCTGCTTGAAATTTTTTGGCTGGTCAGTTTCCAAGTATTTGGCAGATAGAACAAGCTCCGTAGAAAAAAACTTAGTTGACAGTTTTCCAATGTGTGGTGACATAAGAGTAATTCCTATAAGGGTTGAATCAACTTAAGCCCTGAATTAAGTACCGTAAGTAAATAAATAAATACAATCACTTATATTTCCCAAATACAGTCTGGAGTGAATGAAGGAAAGGTTAACACTGGGTTTTATTCTATCCAATTTCCACATTCATTTGTATCATCTGTCTGGTTAATTTAATTATCTGTTGAACGAGTTCATGTTCTGTGTTTCCTTATATGCGCCATGTTGTTTTTGCTGAGTCGAAAGTTTGTCCTGACTACCTGAGTTAGACTGCGGGGTTTTTTTTTTTTTTTTGCTTGTTTTTTTTTTTTTTTACTCTGTGCGAATATTATTGCTGCCCGTTGTGATGCAAGTCATAGCAATACTGTATATTGTTCCCAGCGACAAAGCAGCTGTCTTGTGTTTGCTGTGGCACGGACATGGGACAATCATCCAAATCATGTTCCATGTCTATAGTGGTGCGTTCTGCTCTTTTAGAAAAACAACTGAGTCTATCCCAAAGTCAATATAAAATTTAGTATGTCATCCTTCCATCTTGCTGGACTGAAATTTCAATGTTGGTAAACTTACTATAATTATAATCAAGGCTGCCTTATTAAACTTCTTACTACTCTCAGAACATTTCCCATGTCTGTTGCTCACGTATAGTTGTATTTTGAATGAATGGCCTCACACATACTTTACCCTAGAAATCCAGTTTTAATTTTACATTTCTGATTAAATGACAAATTTATACCTGATATAGCTACATAGATGACAAAAAAGCGAACTACTGTTCAACTTTTTAAACAGTCGATGAGTAAACTATTGAAGAATTTAAGGGCTGATAGCCACAGTGGTCTAAACCAGGGGTCCCCAACCACCGGTCCATGGCTCAATTGGTACCGATCCGCAAAAGAAATAATTAATTATTTCCGTTTTATTTATTATCTGAATCAGAACGATCGTTATTTTTTAAAAATCTTTTATTTTGAAAAATGACCGGATTCTCTCGGTTACATGGCTGTCATTTGAGGGCTAAAATGTAACCCACGAGGAGACAACACATGAACAGAGGCGAGTTGAACATGTTTCAAACAATAGCGGGTATTTTGGGTGAAACTGAGCCTGAGCCTTCATTCTCCCAGCTGGTGCACCATCACCTGTTTTTTTTTTTTTTTTTAGAAAAGTTCAAGCTCTACTTCCCAACCAACTTTATTTCAGCTGTTGAATAAATAACATTCATGGAGTGCTTATTATTATTATTATTATTATTATTAATAATAATAATAATATTTTATATAAAGAAATTATATTTACAATATAAACAATCTATGATATCCCCCCCCCAGTCCACGGTAAAATTGTCAAGCGTTGACCGGTCCGCAGTGATAAAAAGGTTGGGGACCTCTGGTCTAAACTACCCCCTAAAAAATCCCTGAAAAATAATATCAGGCTTTTTTTAACAGATGGCTTTTTGTACCAGAACGTTCTCTTGATCTTCTTGATGACATTGAATCATACTGTGAACCTTATCCCTCAGCCTTCAATTCTTCTTCCCTTTTTAAGGGGTAGCCACAGCAAATCATCTGATTCGCATGTTTGATTTGGCATAGGTTTTTTTTTTTTTACGTCGGATGCCCTTCTTGACACATGCAGCCTACTCTTTTTACAAAAGTGAGCAAGGGTTCTTTTAAATTAACCTCTCACCATAGACAGTGAGACACATGGCTGGCCTGACCCAGTTAGCTGTACTGACGGGGGGGGGGGGCGACTCGAACCCCCAACCTTAGGATCAGCGATCCAGCAACTTTTACAGGCCACCACTGCCCACTGCTCTCATACTGTGTTTATGTCCATTAATAGTCCTGGTGTGGTTTAGAAGGTGCTACTGTTACGTTTGGCCAACAGGAGCTAAAAATACAGCTACATGTTTTATTGCAGGCACACTTCAGAGAACAATATAAACATGTATGCCATTAAAAATTTTTAACAACCTAAATTTTTTTCTTTTTCCCCACAAATCTTTTTTTTTCCAATGAATGAAAAGTTAGTTCATAGACTTCTGATCATTTTTTGTAGAATCCTGTGTCAGTGCATGCCCACCACAAGAGTCCCTATATGACTGTCCTGCAGATAACTTGAACTAGGCAACACACACACACACACACACAAATTTTATATATATATATATATATATATATATATATATATATATATATACCCACACACACAGGGATCCCTCACTTTCTCCACGGTTATTTGGGACTGAGATCCCACCGCAACCGCCGAATTCCGCGAAGCAGGATCAAGCCCCCTTACTGACATATACGTACATGTATGTGTGTACAGACGCTCCCCGACTTCTGCTGTTAATTGGTTCCGGATGGCCGAACGTAAGTTGAAAGTGAACGTAAGTTATTACAGTGATGTATGACATGTGACCGATGACGCTCATACTGTACTATACATCCATAAATACCATTACCGTATCACACTCCTAAATCAATTATTACAAACATAACATTGTAAAATAATATCAAATATATCAAATAACATTAATTTCAAATAAGTCACTTATTTATACTGAGTTACTTTACATGAAGCTTAAAACAGCCAATCAACGCTTACAATATGTGACGTGCTCAATACCGAAAGTAGTGCACTTGCTGTGGGATATACAGACTTCCGGTCTTTCAAGTGCACAAGGGTAAATATATATATATATATATATATATATATATATATATATATATATATATATATATATATATATATATATATATATATATGTGCCAGTTCCAAACTAGAGTAAATTAAATGATAGTAGTAGGATTCTAGAAAGACCTGGTGACTACCCTCTTAAACTCATGCCAGGAAAACTGTGATAACAGTCACTAAAAGTTGGATAAGAACGAAATGATAGAATAAATTAATATGTATCTACAATCATTTATTGGTCATTTCAAGTGCACTATGTAGATAGACATTTATTGATTACTGTCTACATCATTAAGAGGAAACCAATAACGGGGTCCCTGCTGAACAGACAGCAGGAGTGCGTTGGACTGATGAACTACATCAGTTAGTGTACCTGATTAACAGGAAATCAACAGTGACATCCTGAAAAAATCCTCATGATTCATTTGATCAGTCGTTTGTTCTCACACATACAGATTTAGTCACTGCCTAAAAGCAAGGTGCTATTTTTGCTCTTCGCCACATTTCATTAGCTAATTTTCAATCTCATTTGTGTCACTTGTCTTGTTAGTGAAATTATCTGTTAAACAAGTTCATGTTCTGTCAGACTTCTGATTTTAGTCTATACTCCAGAAACATTTATTTACTTGTAGGTCTGTTTTTTATTAAGTGTAAAGTGCAAGTCTGAGTTGAGGTGCCTGAGTTCTTATTTTGGGGGGTTTAGCATCATTTCTGTACAGGGATCCCTCGCTACTTTGCGTTTCAATTCATGTGGCTTCAGTGTATCGTGTTTTTTTTTTTTAACATTCATCGAATTAAAAAATAAGGAAATTAGGGAAGAATAGGGGGAAAATTTCAGGAAAATGCCACAAAACAAGGCCAATTATGCAAAAAACCCACAAACAAACAAAAAAAAAACCAGACAAACAAACAAAAACAAAAAATATCCCAAAAACCCCCCCATCAAAACTACGTACTTACATTTTTATGTGAGGTGCTCATCCGGGTGTGTGCTCACGCATCTGTGTGTGTGGGCGCGTCTATGTGTGTATTTACATTTTATTTACATCTTATGCATTATTTTTGAATGTTTGTTATATACACACATACAGGCATGTATATGTGAGTAAGGGGGCTTGATCCTACTTCGCAGAGTTCGGTGGTTGCGGGGGAATCTCGGTCCCAAATAACCGTGGAGAAAGTGAGGGATCCCTGTAATATATTATATATATATATATATATATATATATATATATATATATATAGCCACAGTTGCATGGCTGGGCCATTCACATTCACACCCAAGTCCAGGTTAAAAGGCAGGTTTTTGGTGTGGGTGCTGATGAGAAACCGGGAATTTTTTTTTTTTTATCCAGCTTAATGGCAATTTGAAATAGTCAGTTCACCTAATCTGCATGTCTTTGTACTGATTCATTTCCTGAACCGCTTAATCCTAATTATGGTTGCGGTAAAGCTGGTGCCTATCTCAGTAGCCAGGCCATCGCAGGGCTGTCTTTGTACTGTGAGAAGAAACCAGACCACCTGGAGAAAGCCCATGCAAGCAAGTGAAGAGCATGCCAACTCCACTGCTACAGAACTTGAACCCAGGACCTTTTTCGCTGGAAGCGTTAACCCCTACGCCAAGGTGTCCCCGGATACAAATTAGGCCTAAAGCACAGGTAGTGTTAGTGTTTGTATTGTAGTGAGTGAAACAGTAACGATTGTATCGGAATCATGTTGATAAAGGTGTTTGACAGGATCAATGCCACATTGTATAAAATACTTATTCAAATCAACTACTTTCCATTTCTTGCTTTCTGTTGTTGTCACGCTCTCTATGAGTGGCAATGTAAGATTTCACGAAATACATACGGAGTATCTTGCTGAAGTTGTATTTCTATTAGATGACGTTTACACAGCATGGTGAGTTAATGTCGTTATTACTGGAGTTTCTCTGGGATTTTAGTTCCATGCAAAGAAATGTATGAGAAAACTTCATTTAAAACTGGGTTTGATCATTTTTTAAGCTGTACACACGTATTGTTACACTGGCTGAACTTATCCTTATACCCCGACAGCAATCGATAACTTTTGAGATCTGGAAAAAGGTCCAGAAGAAATCCATCATCTCTTGCCACTGTAATCCTGTAAAAACGCCATCCAATCACAGCCTCACCGTGCGCCAGCAAATATCCAATAAAATCCTCCTGTGTCCCCAACACATTCGTTACCCTACCATGCACAAACCAGCGGGCAAAACAGATCTCGTGCATAGCTTTGGAAGGACCTAGGCGGGCGGGTGAGGGTTCGGACGGAGCCCAGAAGAGAGATGCTACACTTCAAATTTTACTAGCTTTCCAGATTACCGACCCAATCTTTAAATGTGTGATTAATACCATGATGCCTTAATTATTTTTTGTTGGATATTTTTGAATTCCGGTACAGTGGAACCTCAATTTACGAAATTAATCCATTCCGGAAATGGTTTCGTAGCCTGGACTTTTCGTAAATTGAACCGCACTTTACATGTAAAACGTGTGACTCACTCCTAGGCCCCCAATACTACCCCCTGAACCCTGTTAAAATTATAAAATTATACCTTTTATAAATGATACCTCCTTCTGCTTCAATATCATACCGATGGTAGACGGATTTGGCCATATTCCTTTGCGATATCACTCAACCGCATGCCACGAGCCGCTTCTTCTTTTCACTAGCACCGGGAATCACACGCGCGTGTGTGTGCGCGAGCGTGTGTTGACCATGTCTTCTTAGCAGAGTTATAATCTTACAAATGTTTATTCAAGGTTAAAAGCCTGAGCCAAAAAATAAAGTTGCAATGAGCACACTCGAAAGATCATGAAGCAACAGTAACTCTGTCCTTTACACGAAAAGCATTATGGGTATTATGGAGATACTAGCCAATGGGAGGGACCTGCGTCATCCCTCCTAGTCAATGGAAGGCCAGCGGGGCGGGGTGTTGGGAGATAGCCAATGGGAGGGAGCTGCGTCATCCCTCCTAGCCAATGGGAGGCCAGCGGAGCGGGGTGTTGGGAGATAGCCAATGGGAGGGAGCTGCGTCATCCCTCCTAGCCAATGGGAGGCCAGCGGGGGCGGGATGTTGGGAGATAGCCAATGGGAGGGAGCTGTGTCATTCCTCCTAGCCAATGGGAGGCCAGCGGGGCAGGATGTGGGGAGATAGTCAATGGGAGAGCAACTCGTGCATTATTTTAATTTTTGAGATGGTGCTTTCGTAACGTGAAACTTGTTTCGTATCCAGAGACAAAAATTTTAGGAAAAATGTTTTTCGTAATCCGGATTTTTCGTTTGTTGGGGCTTTCGTAAGTTCAGGTTCCATTGTACTCATCTTTTTAAAAAATGCATTATTACCAAAAAACATTTCTCCATTTAGGAATGGATGATTATTATTCATAAGTGAAGGGTTTACACCTTATTGTGGTAATTGGTGTGCTATTACCGTGGTAATAACATGATAAAATTCCTTATGGTAAATAAACATTCCGTGAGGTAATTCGTGTGTATAGATGCATTAAATTAAATAAACACATGTAGCGCTTACAGGATCCGGGTAAGTGCAGCTAGGTGAGCTTGGCCTTTGAGAGAGGCCTATGTTGAACATCGAGGCGCGTCTTCCAGTGCTCGGCAGGTCATAATCGCTATCTGAGTGGCCATCCGAACTGTCAAAATCCCTTATCATGAGTTCAACGGTCAGCGGAGGTGAACTAGGAGAAGGATCTGGTGCTGGCTGTGGAGTACTTTTAGAAACTTGGTCAAAACGTTCATATCTGTTCAAGCCCAGGTTTAACCCTGAACCAGAGAAGTTGGTTGTATTCGCAGAGTCCCTTTTCTGGCATTTTTTGGCTGAGGGTTTGAATGGTGCCACACGCTCCTCTTCTTCATGGTCATCCTTACTGTCCCCACTGTCAAAGAGGCTTGATTCGAAATGTAGGAATCCGTTACGGATTGGCGAGATGCGCTCCAGGCTGGCCGGACTCACGGGGGAGAATCCGTTCTTGTCCAGGTTCTGGATGTTTCTGAACATACCATCGTCAGCTCCCCGAGCGAAGGATTGGTGCGAGTGGACAAGCCCCAGGCCAAACTCTGGGGCGTGCACACGTGCCTTAGCTCGCCCGTGGAAATCCCGCTCCTGTAAGCTCATACTGGGCCTGCTCACCATGGCGGTGAGATCCTGTAGCCTCCTGAGCGGACTGTAGCTGGAGCTCGGATCCCTTTGTCCGTATCCAAACGAGGACGAGTGCTTCGCGCCATGCTGGAGACCACATGAAGTGACCTGTGGACACTGAGGGCCCGGGCGACATTCCGAGCCATCCTTGGCGCCCACTTTACACGACTGATTCATGTTGGCATGGCTTCGTCCTGCCAAATAAATTAAACAAGATTAAGCATAACAATGACACACTGTTCACATCTACAGATCAGAACATAGATCCAGAGTGGACAGAAAGTCACATTAGGAAGAGATTTGGTTCAAACTCATTACATCTAAACATCTGGTGTTGACATTCTGGGGATGATTACAAGCACAACGTTCATTGGCTGTGGTTCAAACGCGGATTAATTGGTTCTCGGATTGTTTCGATGATGGGTTTGATGTCCAGGTGTGGAATAGTTAAGACATGCTCGAGGCGCCCTGGTTCAGTCATGTCCATCAGACCAGACAAAAGCAGACACCTTGAAATAATCTCGATTCAATCAAGCCAACCCAGGACGGGTATCTAACAGATCACGTCTTGAATGGGATGTATTTTTTTTTTTTTGCGTGTAAACTTGATTAATCCAGACGTGATAAGGCAGCAGTACCATCCTGGGTAAGTAAAGTGTACACAGGAAGCTAAAGCCTTCCTCTACCATTCAGCGAGAGACCTTACAAGAGCCTTATGGCCGAACTGGAACCTCGGCTCGGTTTACTTAGCAAAAAAAATAAAAAAAATAAAAAATACACCGGTAGGAAAAAGTGGCCGAATTCTTACCATTTACGGCTCGGTCAAGACAAAACCATCCGGGATCCGGTCACAGGGGAAGGCGAGGAGTCACTTTTTTCCGATTTGTGAAAGCCGGATCTGCAGAAAGCGCCACTACTACTAACAACAGCGTTAGGCCCGGACTCGGCTTTCATTTCTACTCTAGTCTAGTAGCTGTCGAGCTTTACTCTTCAAAAAAAAAAAAAGAAAAAAAACAGAGAGAGAGAGAGAAATGTGACGAGATGAGTTGGTTGGCGAACAAGTCAGTGCCTCGCGCTTGCTTTTACCGAGCCATCGAGACGCTGCAAAAAAACGTGAGCTGGTCGGAAGCACGTTTTGCATGGAAGTGCATGGCTTGTTTTGATCGTGGCCCTGGTCATGTTAAAGCAAAAGCCTTGACTGCCTAGTGTGTGTGTGTGTGCGCGCGTGTGTGTGTGTTGGAGAGAGAGAGAGAGAGAGAGACCGGCAGTGCCACCCAACCCCCTACATACAGCCTACAAAACACACTATAATACCACAGAATCCTCGGGAAATATTCAGCAACACCGCCTCAGCTTCACTCTTCCTTACTTCTTTCCTGTCACACAATGTACCAAGCAGTCATGACGGCAGGAATGAGACCGTTTTGAGGTCATTTTTTTCCCCCTCAGGTTGTGAAAAGCCCTCAGTGCCGTATTTCCTTGTCCTAAAACTTAACAAAAGACGTGCAGTTTAAACTTCCTCCATTTCACACAAGCTCGTCAAAACCCTCTCGGACATCAACCCCACGCCATTCGAGTCAGTTACACCGTCACAGCATCGTAATCGGCTGAAATTCCTCCCCAGCCGTGTCCGGGTGCAGTGTTTGAAACGATGTACCTTACTACAGCTTTAAACGCCATTTTGGGCTTCGGTGCAAACAGGCCACTGTAATCTTAACATGGTCCCTGATGGAGACCTGCTGTAACACCACGGCCCAGAATCCACACAAAATAAACACCGAGCCGACGCCAACCCTGACACTTCACCAGGGTCCGAAGCATTGCTTTATATTCTTCAAATCAACATACCACAAAAAAAAAAAATACAATGTCTTTTCTTTTCCTGACAGGACGTGTTTTTAATTTAAAATTCTATGCACGCGCGTTAAACACTTACATCCGGGTATTTACTATCAGTTTTTAGCATTTATGCTGACAGAAATATTAAAAAAAAACATGATAAAAATATAAAATACATATTTATATATATATTTTTAACCTTTGTTACACCTTGAAACACACGTTACACGTTTTACACTTTCCTAAAATGAACTAATTTAAGACAGCATTAAAAAAGACACTTTATTTATATTAGCATAATATATTCATGCTAATAATGCTAGCAAATAAAAGGCATCGCAGTGAAGAAAGCAAGGCTTTTCTCTTTTTATTGATTATCTGTAACGATAATAACCTGACTTGGTGTTTTGTTTTTTGCTGTAGGAAGAGCTGGTCTAAAGAGAATTAGTGCTTTAATAACATTAATAATAATAATAATAATAATAATACTTGTAATGACGTCATTTCATAAACACTTTGGCCTTTCATAGAAATGAATGAAGCACCATTGTGTTCTGTATATCCTCAGCACAATTACCATCATTCATTTTACTGTACATCCTGGAGAGCTTTATGAAGGAGAGGGTTGAGATGGATATGGAAGCCCATCCTGGAAACATTGGGCACAACACATGAACATATAAACAGGAAGCCACACCATTGCAAGGCTGCTTACCATAATGAAGCACTGTTAAGTTGTAGTACAATTATGTTGAAAATGTATACCAAACATCTGTTTTCTTAGTAAACAGTCCCCTAGCCAAAGTAGTGAAGGATCTGCTGCCCATCCCAGGAACAATGGGCACTGTCCGGATACCCATAAGAAGCAGCATCCATGAAAAGTAGCATTGCTTCAGTGATATTTGTTTATTGTATTATTTTAGCAGACTGGATGCTAATTGCTTACACAACACTAAACAAAAGATTGAACCATGGCATTCCAGATTTGGATAAACATGAATATTTTTGTATGGATCAGAAACACTACAGGATATACTAAGCTATCAACTCACAGTTACATGTACAAAAGAGGTTGTTAAAGCATTACACTGATTCTTTTTTTTTTTTCTTTCTTTCTCTCTTATCTGTCCACAAAACAAACAAAAAGACAAAATAAAAAGGAATGGATTCAAATGTTCTTTCAAAGTTACTCGACACTACTGCAAAAGGGCACCACTTTTTTGATTGTTTGTTTTTCCATAAATACAAATAAAAGATAGTTCATACCAAAGACAGATACAGGCAAAGCACAACTCACATAACACATCAGAAAAAGAAGATAATACACACATGATATTGATTCAATAACATTTTGAATGTGGAATGAAATCGAGCGTCGCTACAGAACGGCGAACAATTGAGAAGTCACATTATCAAAAGTTAAGTAACAAGATTAAAAACAACACAAAAGTGATTCTCTTTTTTTTTCTATACATTTGCGAGAGTGAATACTATTAGCCAAAAAAGTCTAATATAATACATACTGTGTTATTGGTTCACAAGACTACTATCATGCACATCTGTACAGAAGGTTAATATATGTGTAAAGGAGAAATAAGCAGCGGGTTTTTTGGGATTTGCTTGTCAGTCTCTCTCGCTTAGTCAGACAGGACGCAGAACGGAAAAAGGTTTATTGTCTGCGTCTGCCATGAACCTTACCATTACTGCAAGTGTACATCTAATCATGATGTACCACTCCACATATTCATTTTCCTTCAGGTTTCATTATATTGTGTTCTAATTAAATGAAACAGAAATCCACTTATTGCTCCTTTACGAGGATGAAAGAATGATAATGCTCTTTGGATAGAGAGAACACGCAAATGATCATGACAATGTAACACTTTCACGTACATAAGTGTTAAGCCTAGGTATCAAAATTTGACTTTCTGCCTCATAAGAGTCCTGCCGCACTTTTTGGAGATACACGATTTTATCCTTCCCTAATAAATACAAAAGCCTGCTCTCATTCGCTAGTGTTTTTCTCTTTAACTGTGGCTTCGCAAAGTGCCCGCTTCTGCATCAACGTGTAAGGGAAAGGTGCACCATTGCAGGCACTATAGTCCAATTTGTTGAGTTTGGCCAACGTCTTGATGCTGCCCGGAGGTCTTCCAGGACTGACCTTGTAGCCAGCGGCTTTGGTTGTCCCTAGTGGCCTTCCCGGGCTCGTTTTGAACCCAGCTGCCCTTGTGGTACCAGGTGGCCTTCCTGTGCTTGTCCGATACCCAGCGGACTTGGTGGTTCCTGCAGGTCTACCACGTTTTCCCGTCTTCCCCAGTCCTTTCTTCTTCTTAGAGCCTTCGGGAGCCTCGGCAGCCCTCATGCGTACAGCCTGAGGCAGAAAGTCACTCGCAGAGTCCTGCATCTGGCATGACATGGGCTTGATCATGCTTTGAGGCAAGGGGGGCAAGTTGGGCAGGGGCAGCTGGAGTGGCGGAGGTGGGCCGGAAGGGTAGAATTTACCGGACTGTGAGGCGCACAACTCAAAATGGCTGCTCGAGTGCTGCCCGTCTTCGGCTAGGCCACCCAAGCCATAGTCGTTGTTGTTGCTAGCTACTTGATGCATCATTTTTCTGTGAAAAGAGATTCAGAATAGCATTGTCAGTTGGGACATGTAGCATGTAGCTCATCAGCATGTATAAATAGTTATGTAGCCATTTCATTCACGATGATAAAAATACTTCGACAAAGTGCATGAGTAAGTATTTATCAGTTACACCCTCTATAGTATTTTCAATTCATTTAAGTTGTATTTGTAGAGGGGCTTTTAACAATGAGATTCTCACAAAGAAGCATTGGCTTATTATTTTGTCTTGGGTATATCCTGGGGGACATTTATTAAAAATTTAAAAACCATAAATATTGAAACTTTTCTCGATTTACAAAGTTAGGACTCTGAAGAATAACAATGTTCATTAAAATATATCATTCACAGTACACATTCTAAAGCCACTTTAGTGTCACGTATCTGACGAGCACATCATGTCACCCATGGTTAAAATCAAAGGAAGCCGGAAAAGTGTCCACTGCATATGTCCAGAAGTAATAAATACTCATATGACTTTGTCTTTGATTCGGGGTTTGTTTTTTGTTTTTTTTTCCCCCACACTGACACGTGAACCAATTTATAAATGAACGTAACATGTGACTGGTTTGACAGACATTTCACCCATTCATGTTGGTACACCTGTGTTAATTTTTAGGACAATTCTTTTGTTGAGTGCAACCAATGCAACCTTCTTTCCACTTTACTAAGTACAGATATTTAACATTATTTACATCACATAGACCAAGATATCAAATACGATATATGGATCTAGACAGAATTTACATTCAGAGGCCCATCTCATTAAAAAGGCTATATTTTGTCAAAAAAAAAAAATTAGCAAACTCGATGTCTGACTTTTATGCTGGAATATGGGCACTACTAATATGAATAAAGTCAAACAAGAAAGTGGCAGCACTTTGTAATATACCGAAATTGTCTTTAGTATTATTTTGAGGTGTACATTGGTTCATCCCTAATTAAACTACATGTACAAAAGATGTCTGTAATCATTAACTAGATGCATAAAAGTTTAAACGTCCTTGTTCACTAGTGAACAGCTAATATTTCTCCTCTATTATCAGTTAGTTTTGGTTGAATATAAAGGGTTAGTGAAAGCACCCCAGCTCACAGGCTAAGTATCTCGTATTCACCGGTTTTACATCTTGTTCTAGTTCTCTGGCTGTTTACTAAAGCAACAACAATAAAATTGCTGGCAGAATGAGTTTGCACATACAGTGAAACCCTGCTTTGCTGGAAGTGAAATTCCCTGAATGAGGTATGAGGAAACAAAAGAGGTATATGATATCATGAGAAATAAAATTTTAAAATGATGCCCATGTTTAATGATATCATGTCGCCTAGTGCAGGGGTCGTTGACACTCGCTCTGATTTGCCGAACCGCTTCCTCCTACAAGTGTCCAGTAGAGCTGTGCCTCTCACAGTGAACCTTGAGCTCGTCAGACCATCACGTTGCCAACATAACCATTCAAACTCACATTGAAATTTCGGGGCAATTTGAAACTTTTTGGACTGCATAAGGGAAACTTGGGTACCCTGAGAAAATCCAGACAAGGGAGATCATGTAAACACAATTCAGATACACCCTGTACCTCGTGAAGCCTGGGACTCGAACCCATGACCTTCTTGTTGTGAGGCAGACATGCTAAGCACATCTAACAGGAGTAAACAAATGGTTTCAGAAAGTCATTGTGCCCGATTTCATTTTAGTTTAAGCCTTAACACTTTATTTCATGTTATCTTAATATACCTGGTAGATGAATGGACCCCTTTTAAATTACTTTAGACTAATTATTCGGGAAAATAAACATCCACAAACCATTTTGAGGTGCACCACAATCAGGGGCACACTACAAAAGGTGCAACACTTGAGATTACCGTAACCTCCCTAGTATAAACAATAACAAACTGGAAAGGTTCGCACCTTTTTCCCCGAGTGTGGAAAGCAGCATACACTTTTAAATTATATAATGTAAACAAGTCCTTCACCATGGCGACGTCTAAACGCGAGCACTTCTTTACTGAACAGTATACTGGAACGGAACGCCACAAGGGGTTAGCACGGCTAGTAATAAACAACAACAAAAACAATAAGCGTGTTTAGGTGATACGCCGCATTCGTATACAGGTCAAAATTTCGGGGTGCTATTTATTGAGGTAGGGTGGTAGTGCTGCCGGGGTTTTGCATGTAGGCCTTGGCTCGAGGTTGAAAACACGTACAATTGTACACAAAACGTACAAAGAAAGACGAAACATATCCTGACTAAAAAGCATCAGAGTACGTTTCTTTTATCGCTGCATTGTACCGACAGAGGAAAAAAATTAAGTATTAATACCATAATAACAGAAATAATGCACATTGAACACGGACACGGCGACAAAAAAAGCCGTTGCTTTACCTCATTTGGACGCGGATATCGGAGTGTAAAGGGTTAAATATGAAACAGATAGATCTTCCATCCTTGAAACCAAAGCATTTCTCTATTTAACACAAAACTGGAACATCTAGGAAGCCTTACAGTACCGTCTTAATGGCGAATTGCGATTAATATGCTTTGTTGAAGATGTATTTTTTTATCCTGGAGCGTTGAGGCTTAAATCTGTAAGGCAGCCATTTTAACTAAGAAAAAAAAAGTACAATATTGAAAGACGGGGCTGACTGCGCATGCGCAGACTGATGAAAGGAAATTATACTGTAAGGTGGTATAGGAAATGTACACAGATATTTTTTAACCTGACAGCATAAGTGCATGTACACTGATCATCTCTGCACCCAGAGAGACACAGACGGGAAAAAAAACATCACTGCACGTCTTGCGGGGGGTAAAAAAACATTGTGCATTTGCTTTATATTATTATTATTATTATTATTATTATTATTATTATTATTATTATTATTTGGAGTGTTTTGTGCATGGAAAGCCTCATATTGCATGTTTCTGATTAAATGCACAATTTTTTTAATAATCGTTTTTCACATTAATTAAAAAAAACAAGATACAGGTTCGAACATGACACTGTATTCAGCTGGGATCTTTCAGTGAGAAGTTTGCATCTTTTCTCTCCATGCTTGTGTGCAGTTCAAAAACATGCACATTATACTAATAGGCAGACCCAAATTTCTCCTAAGTGTGTGTGTGTGTGTGTGTGTGTGTGTGTTAATGTGCTGCTGTTTGCCCTGCGATGAGATGGACCAGGTTTTTAGGGTGTGCTTCTCTTTCACCCATGTTTGGCTGAAATGGGCTCCATCCTCCCGATGATCCAAGAAGGATTAAGTGGTTCTGCAAACAAATTCATTAATACTTAATATCGATTAACTTTTATTTGAAGAATGTGTTTTACACTTGATATTGTCGGGGGTATCAGTTTTATATAGTAAAAACAAATTTGGTAAAGAATTCCATCACTTCTATAAACCCTATACATGGCCGATGAGCAAGCCCACGGAAAAACTCTTTCAGTTGACATGAAAGAAACCTTGAGAAGAACCACAACCAAAAGGGAAGCCCATCCTGATTGCAATAGTACAACTGTTGACTCGAAGCTGGTTAGACATGTCAGTTTGCCTGTGAAAGGCTGAATCAGCCCAGTGATTGATTGGAAACCTGATTAGAGTTTACCCCACCTCTCACCCAAAGTCTTCAGGGATCGTCTTCACTCCATCAGTCATTGGCCAAACTGTGTAATCCTATTCGGGCAGTGGTGGTCTGGTGGTAAAAGGTGCTGGGTGACTGATCCTGAGATTGGGGGTTCAAGTCCCACTCTCCATGGGTTGTCACTGTCCCCCCAGTGCAGTTAACTGGGTTATTGACGGCCGGCCATATCTCTCACTGTCTGTGGTGTGAGGTTCATGTAAAAGAACCATTGCTGACTTTCGATAAGAGTAGGCCACATAGCCATCAATGTGTTTCCACCCTGCGATGGCCTGGCGAGCTGTCCAGGGTGTGCTCTGCCCTTGCCCAGAGTCGGCTGGGTCGGGTGCCAGCCTGCCCACGACCCTAATTAGGATTAAGCGGTTGCAGAAAACGAATGAATAAAACATATTATCAGAAATTAAGTCTTTCTTCTCAAAGGAGGTATTTCTGTGCAGAGTCTCCAGTGGCCAAGTCCTCCTCACAGCAAGAAGGCCAGGGTCTGATTTCCTGGCTGATGAATTTCTGTGTGGAGTTTGCATTTTCTCCCCATGCTTGCATGAGTTTTCCTCCGAATACACCGAATACACCTCCTACAGTCCCAAAACATGCGCATAGGCTAATTGGCTTTTCCAAATTGCCCCAAGTGTGAGTCGGAATAGTTGTGGGTTTTGGCCTTGCAATGGTCTGGCAAGCTGTTCAGGGTGTACCCCGCCCTCACCCAGAGTCATTTGAGATAGCTGTCAGCCTCCCTGAGACCGTAATCGGGATTATGCAGTTTATGATAAAGTATAAAGGCCGCGCAGTGGCGCAGTGTTTGACGTGTCGGACTCACAGTGGGAAGGTCCTGGGCTTGCAGTCCGGGTTTGACCAGGGTTTTTCTGTGTGTAGTTTGCATGTTCTCCCCAAGCATGTGTAGGTTTCCTCCAAGTAATCTGATTTCTTCCCACAGTCCAAAGACATCCACGCTGGAAAAAAAATAATCTCTTCACTTTACTTAACTTAAATGTAAATGTACATGATTAGAATGCGGACAATTATTCAGAATCAGAATACTTTACCGATCCAGGAGGAAATGATGTGTGCACAGTTGCTTCATACAAGTAAGAGGGATGATAAAGATAAAGTCTTGAAAAAGAAAACCTAAGACAAAAAGACAAATATTCATCCATTCATTTTCTAAACTGCTTAATCCTAATTAGGGCAGCAGAGAGGCTGGCGCCCATCTCTACCGATTCTGGGCAAGGTAATATTACACCCTGGTAGCTCGCCAGGCAATCGCTGGGCAAGACAGATATTTATATGTACAAATAGACATACAGAATCTACATATATAAATATGTATAAATGTGTATAAATATGTATAAATATGTATAAACGTATAAATAAAATAAAATGTATAAATACGTAAGTCTGAAAATAGAAATTACTAATATCTATATAAACAGAGAGGGAATGAATGGCGTGAGTGAGTAATATGTATTTCGACAGATGTAGAATGAATGATGTCAGTGAGGGATATATACAGTATATAGTAGCAATCTGATAAACAGTCTGGTCTGGTACCTACCGAGTTGTAGGATGACTCTTGGCGACCTGCCATGAAGGATAACGCCTTGATTGTCATCTTCATTGAGGTTTTCTTGGCAAGGATAGTGCAGTGGTTTGTCATTGCTTTCTGCACGATGCGAACCTACGGCAATTTAAAACAGCCAATTAGCCTACTGTGCATGTTTTTGGGCCGTGGGAAGAAACTGGAGCACCCAGAGGAAACCCACGCGAGCACGTGGAGAACATGCGAACTCCACAGAGAAACACCCAGGCCGTGAATCGAACTCAGGCCTTCTTGCTGTGAGGCGGACGTGCTAACCGCTACGCCACCGTGCCGCCTGATAAACAGTAGAATATAGATATACGTATAACAGTGGA
This sequence comes from Plotosus lineatus, assembly GCA_024760905.1. Lineage (NCBI taxonomy): Eukaryota > Metazoa > Chordata > Actinopteri > Siluriformes > Plotosidae > Plotosus > Plotosus lineatus. The sequence continues at coordinate 41,125,707 of CM045742.1, read as the reverse complement.
TGTCATTGTTCTTCGGAGATGTTGCACAGTTTAATGTTTGCAGTGAGGAATACTGTCATTTCCTGTGTTGTTCAGTGGTGCATTTCTGTGGTATCAGTCTCTCACTGAACGGCTCCTGTGGCCAATCGGCAGGTTGTGAAGTATCAGCAGGTGGGAAGTATTGGTCAATATCGTGTTTATTTTGGACAACATTCGGCTCTCCGTCACCACCGTCAGAGAGTCCAGTTCCATCCCCACAACATTACGGCCTCGCGGATCAGTTTGTTCGGTCTGTTTGTGTCTGCAAACCTCAGCCTGCTACCCCAGCAGAGAGGACGGTGCTGGTCACAACAGACTTATATAACATCCTGGGTTGTGTCCAACAGATGTTAAATGACCTTAATCTCCTCAAAAAATAGAGACGGCTCTGGCCCTTCTTGTGAGGTGTGGTAGTGTTCTTAACCCGGTCCAGTTTATTGTCAATATAAACTCCATGGTAGGTATCATCCTCCACCATTTCCACATTAATGCCCTGGACCGGGTACAGTATACCAAGTTAGCCCTATGTATGAATATAAGTGTGAATGGCTGTTTGTTTTTGTTGTGGCTGCAGTAAATGGATGAGTTGTTCTGGGAGTGCTCTGCCTTTTGCCCAGACTTGGTTGGGATTGGCTCCGGCAGACCCGCAACTTTAAACAGTAGAACCTTAAGCAATATGCATAATTAATGGATAAATTGCATTTAATTCTGTACATCAGCAAAAATTACTTTGAAATGGACCTTGCAGGTCAAGTGTAACTGCAAGAATAGAAATATATTAGAGAAAGCAAAGAGCACAGTGCCTTTCATATGAAATACTGAGAGTATTAAAATGATGTTTATAGATGCACAGTCTTGCATTTTGACCATTGGAGCCACTTATTTCTAACTCGGGTAACAGGAAGACTGGTGCCCCTCTCTGCCAACTCTGGGCAAAGGTGGGACACACCCTGAACAGCTCACCAGACCATTGCAGGGACAGCACATTTATACCATTCAATTTTCAACATTACAAGCATTCACTCTCACAACCAGGGACATTTTGGAACAGCCAATCGGTCGGTTGAGCATGCGTTTGGACTGAATGAGGAAACCGAAGTACCCGGAGGAAACCCACACAAGCAAGGTCAGCCCTGAAATGAAACCCAGAACCTTCTTGGAGTGAGGTGAACGTGCCAACCATGCCCCCGGTTGTACTACATGTCAAGTGATATTATTAGAAACGTATAATGTGAAGATTGGCGGGGCGTACCCAGTCGACTTAGATAGGCTCCAGCCTCCCTGCGACCCTAATGAGATTTAGCAGTTTAGCGATAGATGTATAGATGGCTAATAATGAAAGCAGTGTGTTATCGTGACATTCGGTCACTAATGCACCTTGAAGCGTTTATTTGCATTCCTGGGGTATTTGTGCATCAACAATGAGGCTTAAGAATGTGGGCCAGTCAATTTCTGTCATTACTTTGGTAAGTACATGATTGGATGGCGGCCCATTTAGCTCATGACTGGACTTGACCTGAAGTGGTCAGGCTTAGCGCCGCACTTCTGTCTGCTGATTAATCCTGTAATGATTTTGAGGGGTGTTTTTTTTTTTTTTAATGTGTGTGTAAATGTTTATGATACATATGATCATTATGATGACATAAAAAGTAGAGACAAACTATTTGGGTCATATATCATGTGTGCTTTTTATTTATTTTTTAATGTTAAATTATGGGAATGATGAAGTGTCTGTTTATGTCTTTGGCTTTGTGGAAGTTTTTATTTTTAATAACTGGTTATATAAACCGAGGCTGAGTTTTTTTTTATGCAGGGATTTGTTCACTGGTCTATTATTATCAGCATCTCCTCTCCTCTTCCCTCCTGATAGAAACGCCTCCTCTTCACAGCAATAGGGTGCCTTCAACACCAAAGTGGGAAAGTGTTTTCAATTACTCATACCCTACTCACTGCAGTGTTGTGTTTCACACCAACAGAAAAAAAAAAAAAGAAACGAAATAATAATTATTCATTTTTTTCCTTTTTACTTTCAGTATTCTATATAGATTTTTTTTTTTTATATTTTGTGCAAGAAGAACCCCTTTAATGTTTTTTATTATCTGAGTTACATCAACAGAAAGTACTGTAAATCCTTTCATTGCCTCTCTTACCCCTTAGCATCCATTTTGTACCTTTTAATATCTTTTAATCTTTGCATAGGAATGTAGATACGTACTGTTTAAAATTATGTTTTGTGACTATATTTCTTTCTTCCTTTCGGCTTTTCCCCTTTCTCGGGAGTCGCCACAGCGAATCATCTGATTCGCACATTTGATTTGGCGTAGGTTTTTACGTGCAATGGCCTTCCTGACACAACCCTTTCGCACGGGACAGAAGCACGCTGACGGCTTTGCAGCTCCTCTTTACGAAAGTCAGCAATGGTTCTTTTCTCTCTGGTGAGAGGAGGATGGTAGCAAAGCTCACATCCATCCTGGTCAACAGCTCTCACCCACTGCACCAGACTGTAGAGAAGCTGAGTAGCTCCTTCAGTGGACGACTGAGACATCCTCAGTGCAGGAAGGAGCGCTACCGCAGGTCGTTCATTCCCACCGCTGTCATACTGTACAACACCACTTTGTAACTGTCTGTGAAAATACCGGTTATGTGCAATAAAAACCCCGTGCACTTTAATCAACCACATCTACCCCACTGACTGTCAACCATATCAACCCATTTACTCCGCCCTCAGATACATATACACTTGAATATAGGCCAGTCTACAAAGCCGTTCCCTTCTTTTCTTTTATTGTTTATTAATTTATACTATTTATGTATCTATTTATTTACTTCTATAATATATATGTATGTGTGTATGTTTGTATTTGTATCTATTTTTGCACCCCCTACTGATGGTACCTCAAGAGCCTGTAACAGTGAATTTCTCCATTGTGAGATTAATAAAGCTGTATCTTATCTTATCTTATCTTATCTTTACATGAACCCATCACCATAGACAGTGACAGACACGGCCCACCTTTGATAACCCAGTTAGGTTCTAGCTGCACTGGGGGGTTTTGTGACTATATAGGGTTTTGTTATTGTTGAAAAAAGAACATTACAGGATGGAGCACTCATTTTCTTATCGATACCCAATGGCCAATAAACAACCTCCAATCATCTCAGTCCTAGGCCTTCTGCTAGAGCAGGCTCCACGAGAATCCAGATGTTCTGATGATGTTTTCAGGCTCTTGGTGCCATGTATTTATACGCGGTCTGTGCTGTGATGTTTCGGTTATTTAAAGTGTATGAGTTTAAATCCCAGCAAATCTTAAACATGATACGTTATGAGGTGGGGCAGTGGTGGCCTAGTGGTATGGGTATAGGTCATCGCTGATCCAAAGGTTGAGGATTTGAGTCCCACTTTCCACAAGGTTGTCACTGTCGTAACACCCCCCCCCCTTCCCCCGCTGCCCCTCATCCCCCCAGTGCAGCGAACTGGGTTATCAAAGGCTGGCCATGTCTCTCACTGTCCATGGCAAGAGGTTCATGTAAAAGAACCATTACTGACTTTCGTAAAGAGTAGGGAGCATATGGCCTGGCAAGCTGTCCAGGGTGTACTCTGTCCTCACCCGGAGTCGGCTGGGATAGGTGCCAGCCTCCCCACGACCCTAATTAGGATTAAGCGGGTACAGAAAATGAATTGAACTGAACGTTATGAGGTGACTATATCTTTACTGATTTGTCTGCCCTGTACTGATCATTACAATCACTTGTATGTTCCATGAACAATCTTATTTCTCACTTGTAAAGTCTTGGGTTCGAATGCTACTATCACGTAATGCTAATTTTTATTTTTTATTTGTGAAAGTTGATGCATTATTGATCACAAAGAGACCAAATGAACATAAACAACCACACAAAAATATATTAGATAGATAGATAGATAGATAGAAAAGCTTGAGATTTAAGTTGAAATTATATTAGGTTGTTGTTTATTTTTTGATGTACAGTTCACTTTAAGGTGAGTGTTTATTAATAAACTTACTAATATTTGAGTAAATAAATGGGGGGAAAAAAAATCACACCTCATGGGTTATGTGCACACTATCTATATTATCCCTCCCACAATGAGCATCGATTTAAACCAGTTCTGATTGGAAATAAAATATTTCTGGCAGGCTGCTGAATCACATCACTGCCCGCCATGAGGAAACAAATACAGTACTGCACAACATGATGCAACGTGTTGTGTCAGTTGAACGCTGCACAGCTTCCTCGTTGCTTCCTGCGCGGGTGCAGGCGCTCCCGATTCGGAGTCTATTTCGGGCTTTTTCTGTTTAATGCTCATAAGTAAACAGCAAGTTATTCTGTTTTCGGTACGGCACGTTGGGATAATTTAGCAAAATTGCAATATAAGCGAGTCGAGACGTTCTCTGTGTGTGTGTTTTTTTTTTAATCAGAGAAATACCCGGATGACGCGAGACCCGGTTTAACTGAACTGGTCAACAAAGAATCATCTCCGTTTTCTGTCCTAAAATTCTATTTATTAACGGTTAATTTTTAAATTGTAGTTGCTCTTGGCGGATAAGTATGGACGAGAAAGTGTTTACGAAAGAACTAGATCAATGGATCGAGCAGCTGAACGAATGCAAGCAGCTGTCCGAGAACCAGGTTAAATTTTTATGCGAGAAGGTAAGTATCTCTTTGTGAACCATTTTTAACACTTGATATTGAACGCACAGTTTTCCTGTTTATTCCAGTTTAAATACTTCGAGTAAACGAGTTTCTATAGCTGCTGAAGATGTTTCTTGCCAAAGATGGCGGCGGGGGGCTCCATTTTAATTGGTTGTCGTCCTGTCTTGTTGGCGTGTCATTGGTTGGTTTAGCAACCCCGGAAGACGCTGGTTGGTTGCTTCCTAGTGCACTGCAGGTAGCAACCAGAGCTCGCGGGGTGTGTCCGCTGTAATGGCGCCCGTTGTCAGGCAGACCAAGAAACGGGTTAATTTTGGTAGATTATTTTAACCGAAGAAGTTAAAAAAAATACATCGTTTTCATTCTGATTAGTAACATGTTTTTGACAAAATACAGTTTAATTTGTAGTTGTTACAGTTTACGTTTACATGAAACCGTCAATAAAACGCATTCTTTGTTTACCACAGTGTGCAAAGGTTTACACCCCCTCATTATTGTCTGTAAATGTTTTGCAGTGTCTTCAAATTATTTTTCATAGCAAAACCTTTCAAATGATCAAATTTGGAGACTTCCTTTCTTAATATTGTGAAAACAGCACATTTTATAAATATCATGGATTTCAGTCAGAAGGAAGGTTTAAAAAAAATCCATTCATGACCAAATGTAAAGAAAACAAACCAAAAATTCTTAAGGTAGGGTTGTGAGGAGGCTGAGCCTATTTCAGCCGACGCTGGACAAACACCGAATACACCCTGAACAGCTAGTCAGACCATTGGTGGGCGAACAAACACACACAACCATTCACTCTCTCTCTCTCTCTCTCTCATACAACTTGGGATTATTTAGAACAGCCAGTTAGGTTAAAGTGCATGTTTTTTGGCCTGAGGGAGGACACCGGGAACCCACGGGAGAACATGCAAACTCCACACCGAAACGGTCTTGCTTCGCCGGGATGCGACATCCAGGACCTTCTTGCTGTGAGGCAGATGTGCTAACCACTACACCACAGTACCACCCTCGGGGCGATGTGGAACAACTGGTTAGCCTGATCTGCTCATTTTAGATTGTTGGAGGGAACTGGCGTGCCCAGAGAAACCTGTGGAAGCAAAGGGGAGAAAATACAAACTCCGAACCCAGGACCTTCTCACTGTGAGGTGGATGTGCTAACCGCTACGTCACCAAGCCGCCCACGCATTGAGATGAGATACTTGACTCTTGTTTCACTTCAGTCGCCCGACCTACGCTTACGTTTAAGTTCTGATTCGTTTGAGAGCAAAAGGACTGATTTTTATTTATTTAAATTTTTAAAAAGACGTTTCGTTTGATTATTAGTTTCGTACATCTCCGCATTAATCTCAGAAGCTGAGGATGAGGTCCATATAGAATTTAAGCGTCCAGCATCACCGTCATCTCTTCAGCTTCCTCATCTGTATTCAGGAAAAGATATTTTTGAACCATGTAAACAGTTTTACTTTAATTCCATTGACGTCTTTCATTTGAGAATAGAAGTGTTAAACTCTGGCACGATGATGATGATGATGATGTGACTGCATCATACGGTGTCTGATTACAAACTGAATTGATTAGAATTTTTTCCGTCTCCCTGTGTACTGTAACTTGTTTGGCTTGACTGTGAGTAAATCGTACTTGGATAGGTGTTAGATATCTGTATGCAGATTTAATTTTTATGTACCGCAGTGTTTATTTTTTTTTTAAAACATGATGCCTGACTGTATGAAAGTGAATGGAGTTTTTCCCAATGGTGCACATTTTACACGCCTTGTCTTAGATCGCCAAGTCAATCACGTCTTTGCCGAACCACTTCACTTACTCCGCTTAATAGAGAGGGTGGAGCCTATCTCAGCCAACACTGGACGAAGGCAGGGTACTCCCCGGAAAACTTGCCAGACCATTGCAGGGCAATACTTTCACACAATTATTTACAGTCACATCCACACCTAGGAGCGATTTGAACAGCCGGTTAGTCACGTGTTTGGACTGTGGGAGGAAATCACAGTACCCAGAGAAAAACGATGCGAGCAGAACATTCAAACTCGAGGCAGAAACGCCGAAGCCGAGTCCGGAACTCAAACCCACAACATTCTCGCTGTGAGGCAGACGCGCTACCCACTGCGCCACCGTGTCCACTTCAGATTAATTAAATCCAGTAATCTTTTGATTCTAAATTCTCTCATCAATTTGGTATGGAAATAATCTCATACCGTGGATTTTTTTTTTTTTTTCCTCACGCTGTACTTAACTTTTCATTTGTCTGGTTTCCAGGCTAAAGAGATTTTATCAAAGGAGTCCAATGTACAGGAGGTGCGTTGTCCGGTCACAGTTTGTGGAGATGTCCACGGGCAATTCCACGACCTCATGGAGCTCTTTAAGATCGGCGGGAAGTCACCAGACACCAACTATCTCTTCATGGGTGACTACGTGGACCGAGGCTATTACTCTGTCGAGACCGTCACACTTCTAGTGTGCTTAAAGGTATTGATGGGTTACCAGGCCCAGACATTTTCATGCAGTCATAAAGACAAGTCTAAACTGTTCCTGTACTGCGTTTGCATCAGTTATGTACATAGAGAGTAAATTTTGTGACTCTTCAGGTTCGATATAGAGAGCGAATCACCATCCTCAGAGGGAACCACGAAAGCCGACAGATCACGCAGGTCTACGGCTTCTACGACGAGTGTCTCAGAAAATACGGCAATGCAAATGTTTGGAAATATTTCACTGACCTTTTTGACTACCTTCCCCTCACTGCCCTGGTGGACACACAGGTACCATGATTAAATCTCCAGTGCATTCATTTTAGATAAATTTCATAAAAGTATTTGATTGTATTTTAAATATTTTACGAACTACCCAACCAATTGACAGATGGGTGGATATGTCTGCATAGGGCGTAGCCCATCTATCTTATGACATCTATGAAGGAGAACATTGGTGTGTGCTAGTCATGCGATGATCATCCAATGTTCAATGTCAGTGATGGTAATATTAGCTCACAGATGAGTACAGGTGCCTTGATGGAACTTGCGTTGAGGATTTATTGAGATTGGAGAACGGAATATGCATTTAGATCTTGAGCACTTTATTATATACGTGATCTATGACGAGGTGCTTTTGAGATGAGGAATCCGGGAGGTTTTGCTCCTCCATCTGTATCCTGGTATCAGTGACGGTCACATTTATTTTGGTACACTTCTACTGGCTTACTGTGTACACCGTGCGATTTGGGATACAGCCGTAAGAAAGTCCTCCTGGAGACGAGGATGAAAGATCAGGTGCTGCTGGAGCTCTTCATCGGTGCCGATGTACAGTAAATAAACCTTTAACGTGTATGTAATTGTACGTGATGTATTTTAGACTTCATCACAGCTCTGACTCTGATTTTTGTAGATTTTCTGTCTGCATGGAGGACTGTCTCCGTCTATCGATACGCTGGATCACATTCGAGCTCTGGACCGCATCCAGGAGGTGCCACATGAGGTCTGATTCTAAGCCAACTGCTTTACAAAACCACCACAGGAGATTTCATACTTAATCTTTTCAGTACAAACCTAAAAAAAACACTTGCATTGTGTTTTATTTTAGAAAGACTGGGGGGGGGGGGGTTCAGTTATTAATAGTGTGTTTGTCATGTCGGAATCTTCCTAATGTGTATATTTATTTAAAACCATTTTTATTTTTAAAAAATTATTAATTTCCAGTGGGGAAACTAGACACTTCTTAAAACGTGATATAAATATATGCACTAATTAATTTAGGGATGGGGAGTTTGTGAAAGGAAGAGGGGGAGGGTAGGTAGAGAGGGAGGGCGAAAGATAGTAAGAGGGGAGGGAAAGACGGTGAGGTAGAGCGAGGGAGGGAGGGAAAGACGGTGGGGTGGAGGGAGGGAAAGACGGTGGGGTGGAGGGAGGGAAAGACGGTGGGGTGGAGGGAGGGAAAGACGGTGGGGTGGAGGGAGGGAAAGACGGTGGGGTGGAGGGAGGGAAAGAGCGGTGAGGTAGAGCGAGGGAGGGAGGGAAAGACGGTGGGGTGGAGGGAGGGAAATACGGTGAGGTAGAGCGAGGGAGGGGGAAGGCGGTGGGGTGGAGGGAGGGTAAAGACGGTGGGGTGGAGGGAGGGTAAAGACGGTGAGGTGGAGGGAGGGAGGGAAAGACGGTGAGGTGGAGGGAGGGAGGGAAAGACGGTGAGGTGGAGGGAGGGAGGGAGGGAAAGACGGTGAGGTGGAGGGAGGGAGGGAGGGAAAGACGGTGAGGTGGAGGGAGGGAGGGAGGGAGGGAAAGACGGTGGGGTGGAGGGAGGGAGGGAGGGAAAGACGGTGGGGTGGAGGGAGGGAGGGAGGGAAAGACGGTGGGGTGGAGGGAGGGAGGGAAAGACGGTGGGGTGGAGGGAGGGAGGGAAAGACGGTGGGGTGGAGGGAGGGAGGGAAAGACGGTGGGGTGGAGGGAGGGAGGGAAAGACGGTGAGGTGGAGGGAGGGAGGGAGGGAAAGACGGTGAGGTGGAGGGAGGGAGGGAGGGAGGGAAAGACGGTGGGGTGGAGGGAGGGAGGGAGGGAAAGACGGTGGGGTGGAGGGAGGGAGGGAGGGAAAGACGGTGGGGTGGAGGGAGGGAGGGAGGGAAAGACGGTGGGGTGGAGGGAGGGAGGGAGGGAAAGACGGTGGGGTGGAGGGAGGGAGGGAAAGACGGTGGGGTGGAGGGAAAGCCGGTGGGGTGGAGGGAGGGAGAAAGGTAGAGCGAGTGAGGTACAGATGGTGAGAGAAAGGGAGAGTGTAGGAGGCAGAAAGTTAGAGAAGGGAGAGAGGTACAGACTGTGAACTCCAGATTGTAACTGAGCTAGAGATAGCGATAGAAAGGGAGAATAAACGAGAGGTAGAGAAGGAGGTAAAGAGAGTGAGATGGACGCGAAAGGGAACAAGGGAGACAGATGTAGACAGAGGTGTAGAAGGAGGAGAGGGAGGTAGAGCGCAAGGTACAGAGAGGGTATTTGAGGTAGAGAAAGTGAGGAAAAAGAGGTAGAGAGGAAAGGGAGGGAGGTAAAAAGACGGTGGAGTGAATTATGTAAAGGGAAGAAAGCGATGAATAATATTCAGGGTTATTCATGAAAAATATGCATTTTTCCTTTTTAACGCCTGTTTATGGTCATGTGATCGACAGGGTCCAATGTGCGACCTGTTGTGGTCAGACCCCGATGACCGCGGCGGCTGGGGCATCTCACCCAGAGGAGCTGGCTACACATTCGGTCAGGACATCTCCGAAACCTTCAATCACGCCAACTCCCTGACGCTGGTGTCCAGAGCTCATCAGTTAGTCATGGAGGTAGCGCTGAGAAGAAACGCAAAAATACTGCCGTCACTCATTTCATAGCATTTCTGTCTCGACTGTAGTCGGTTGTATATTACAAGCGTAAACAGCAAAAAAAAAAAAAAAAAAGAGGTTGATTAATAACATTCCAGATTTCACTATGTGCTCAAAAGTATGTGGACACTGGCCGCATCTACTTATCTCTGGGTTTTATGCAAATCGTTACCACATGATGTATTCAATATCAATACCTGAGCTTTCCTTGTTCACACTTCTATCTAAATGAACACCAGTCCACAAAGCCACTCCCCCAAAACAAGGTCATGTGGGTGGTAAACATTTGTCTATATAGTGTTACGTATGGAAATTTTTAGAATAGGAAAAGTCCCTGTGAAACCAGCAAAATAAGACAAACAAGGATATACATTTAAGACAATTTAATAATGTTAACAAAAAATAAGTTTAGAGTTAAACAAAACAAAATACAACTAGAACAAGGGTCACAAAATAAGGATCATCACCAAGCAGCTGCAGTATGGGAAACTTAGAGACGGCGCAATCGCTGGCGGTCAAAAGTATGGAATCACACTTGTCAAAAGTCTTGAATGATGATAATCCGTGTGACGATTATTGATGAACACGGATGATGGACTTGAATGATGATCTTGGAGGATAAACTCGGAGGATGATGCGCGTTGAAT
>CM045742.1:41085000-41110000 GCA_024760905.1 Plotosus lineatus | reverse complement strand
GAAACTGGGTCACCTTGACCTATTTTTTCAAAGTCAGAGGTCAATTTATTGTGTATGTGACATCTTCAATGACTCCGATGAAAATCTCTGGTCTGCAACAAATCCCCAACTATCTCTAATTATCTGTGATTGACCACAATAGACTCGGACTGTAAGCAATATAATGGCAGATAATTGGCGGCAGTCGAAAATCACTCGGGGCTGCTTAGCCGTCGGGGCGTTTCTGCCCCTTGCTAAGGGTTGTGTCAGGAAGGGCACATCCGACATAAAAACCCATTCCAAATCAAACATGCGAATCATTAATATGACTTCTATGAAGATGGTGGCAGATGATTCGCTGTAGTGACCCCTGAAAGGATCGGCTGAAAGGAAAAAAGATACAGATGCTCCCCGACTAACGTTCATTGGATTTACGTTTTTTTTTTAAAAGTCAAATTTTGAGTTTAAACGTACCTACGTAGTATGCAGACGCAATGGTGTTGCGTCCATCGTTTACAAACGACAGACTGAACATGCCCCTCCTTCTTCCCAGTTCAGTTATATACATATATCGTTTTTTTTATATATCAGTTATATAGCGTTACCCTTGTGTTAAGATGGGGCAGTGGTGGTCTAGTGGTATAGGGCACTGGATTGCTGATCCAAAGGTTGGGGGTTCGAGTCCCACTCTCCACAAGGTTGTCACTGTCCCCCCCAAATGCAGCTAACTGGGTTATCAAAGGCAGGCCATGTCTCTCACTGTTTATGGTGAGAGGTTCATGTAAAAGAACCATCGCTGACTTTTGTAAAGAGTAGGCTGTAAAGCCGTCAGCGTGTTTCTGTCCCTTGCTAAAGGGTTGTGTCAGGAAGGGCATCCAACGTAAAAAGCTATGCCAAATCAGATGATTTGCTTTGGCGACTTCGAGAAAGGAAAAAAGCCGAAAGGAAAAGATGTCTCTGTGATCTTTGTGTTTACACTGTTTTGAGGACTTTTGTAACCCTAAGCAAATCTGGTTGGACAGAAGTGTAAGCCTACTAGCATGGGTGCAAGTCTCATACACTGAGATGAATTAACTATCTGCTCAGATCGGCACAATCTACCATGCATACTCAGTTAAGCAGAGAGTTGTAAAATGAATGAAAACCCGAATCCAGAAAAGAATAGAACTTTCCGCTTTGCTGGTGATTCACATCAGTGCAGGCTGAGTACTAAACCAGTCCAACGGCGCCGTTGCTCACTTGAAAGACCGGAAGTCCGTATAACCCGGGCTTTGTTTCAAGCACAGCAAGTGCACTACTTTCGGTGTTGAGTGCCTCAGGCTCAGCTTCATGTAAAGTGACCATCCGTCGAAACATCGGAACCATTTACAAGCAGAAAGATGGCACCATGGAGAATGTTAAAGGTTATAATTGATACTGTATTTGATGAGTGAATTTGATTAAAATTTATCAATTTGAAATTATTTTGCTTGAATTTAATTTATTTGAAATTAATGTTGATATGATTTGACAATGTTATGTTTATAATAATTGATATAAGGGTGTTTTATGAGATACAGTAATGGTATTTATGGATGTATAGTACGGTATGAGTGTAATACATCACACGTCATAAGTCACTAACAACTTACGTTCACTTTCAACTTATGTTCGGCTGTCCGGAACCAATTAAAAACTTAAGTCGGGGCGCGTCTGTATTCGACAATCAGTCAAAAATCTACAAGATTACAGATTAAACACCATTTATTGATTTAAACAGTACACATTTAAAAAAATTTGAGAAAAAAAAAAGTAATTCAATCATTGCAGACATGCATTCAACATCCACTGAGTTCTTTATTCACATAGAAAACAACTAGCACCAGCTCTCACACGAGAAAGTCTAAAGATGCAGGAAAGTCATCATACTCTCTCAAGAGCCTCCAGCATGATAATACTGTTTCCTCGGATGACCTGCAAGAGAAGAGAAACATCATTTCACTAAATTTGGGGGGTTCACTCCTACATTTTGTCTCTTTTTCGGGGGTCAAACTTTACCTCGGAGTGCACTTCTACGACTTGTACAAATGGGGCCGGTAGTGTAAGTGATTAGGCTACTGGGCTCATGATCGAGAGGTCATGGGTTCAAATCTCTGTTAGAGCCCCCACTGTGCAAAGACCCCTGGACAAGGTCTTTTATCCGCCCAATCCTGTTCCTAGTGATCTGCCTTTCCAAAAATATTCACTCCAACCCTAATTGTGCCCATATGACCATCGGTCATCAAATCAAGACACGAAAATGGAGACTTAAAAGTGATGACTGGATTTGTCAGATGGGCTCGAATAGGGTTGGAGTTAAAATGTGAGGCGCTCCACCGAATGTAGGCGCTTGTTGCAAGTGACGTATGGTGCTCGTGAGACAAAGCGCGGCTTAGCCGGACTTCCGATCTTTCAAGTGAGCAAGTGATGGTTGTGAACAAGTATTCAACGTGCACTTGCTCACTTGAAAGATCGGAAGTCCGGATAAGCCGGGCTTTGTCTCACAAGCACCATATGTCACTTGCGACAAGCGCCTACATTCGGTGGAGTGCCTCACAAATCTTTAGGTAGATCACCAGAAACAGGACTAGGCAACCCTGGTTTAACCACAAGTGTGCCTCTGTTCACCCAGCAGTACATATGGGTATCAGGAAAAATACTGGGAAGGTGGCCTGCGGTGGACCAGCGTCCATCCGGGAGTTCATCTCCTTGTAAAAAGTAGGATAATCCCTATTATTAAATCCCTCTTGTACGCCCCCTTAAAGACGTTGGTAACTTGTAAACGTGATGACGTTCAGGATTTTTTAATGCATCATTTCATCCCTGGCTTCATCACCCCACATCCCATTCTTCACAAAAATGAAACAGTACGAGCTCCGCTTCATATTTCCGTCATTTTTATCTCACCATAATTAACCCGGACTTCTGGTGGATTTAGTTTTCCTAGGTTTTAACAACGATGTTCTGATTGTCTCCTGGCTTCAAACGGGCACCGACTTCAGGGTCCTTTCCATTAACAAACCTCAGTGCTCAGAATTAGCTAATTAGAACCACAATCAGAATTTCGCGACCCTTTCAGCCTTCACATTTGTGGATGTAATGTAATCAGTGATCAGGTTAAAAACTTTAGTTCACGATACCCCCTTCCCCCCCACTGCCTTCCCAATCACACCATCAGCACCAACCCGAGATGGGAGTAAGCATGTACACGCCCCCTCCGTGACATGCAATGCTGCGACCTGCTTCTTTTAGAACTGCTGCCCATATGTATTTAGGGGCGGCTTAACAGACACAGAAGGAAGGTGTCCTCATATGAATGCCCTCATACGCCCATGATTGACTTGGGGGGTCATAGCTGTCTATAGGTGGGAGGCTTTGGGAGCTAATTGGCCAAGCACTCACGGGAGAGAGGGACGGCATGCTTCCCTGTGACTCACACCAATCACCAGCCAATCATGGGTGTCTAAAAGCTCATTTGTATGAGGCAGTGGGTAGTGCTTTCCCACAGAGTGTGTTAGACCGTACCCAAATGCACATGCGCCAAAAGGCGGGTGGCTAGATTTGCATGTCACGTAGGGTGTGTGTGCATGCTCTCAACATTCTTGGTCGGTGGTAGTTGTGTGACTGGGAATGCAATATCTGATGGGTGGGAATCGGATACGATTAAATTAGGGAGAAATACATAAATAAAAAGGATTGGCTGGGGATCGCTGTGAGTGACAGGGAACTGATCGTGTGCCATCCCGCCATCCCGTGAGAGCTCGTCCAATGAGCTCCCCATAGACTCGCGCTCACGGATGGTTGTAGCATCAACCGGGATGCAAACTTGCAGAGTCCGAGTAATTATTTTAATGGAAAGTTGTTATATTCTGCAAAACTTCAATTATGAAGTGGATTGTATTAACAATAAATAAATAAGTAAATAAAATAAATAAATAAATATAGTGCTGACCACCATGCCGATGGTGTTCTGCTGTCCACCAGCGGACATTTCAACACAATCATCCACCACCAGATTCATAAACGGATCAAACCCTCGCAAGATGCCTTGGACGTGACGCCCGCCATTCAGCTTCACTAAAGAGTTTTGAAAAGAAAGGAAAAAAAAGTTAAAGAAAATATGGTTACTTCAACTATACATTCATTTCTAAACAAACAGGACAGCACTCATTCAATCTCATTCACTGTTCAAATATACAACTACTTCAGTTAAATATTCTATTAGAAATAAAATTAACGTCTTTTTCCTTTCACACACGCGCACACACACACACACACACACACAACCCTGTCATTGTAATGACCAATCATTAAAAAAACAAAAAATTGGTTAAACTTGTTACACAACAGGAGAGCCAAGAAGAGATCATCTACTATTTACCACGAGGCATATAACAGGCATAAAAATGTTCAGCAGGTCCCACACAGTGATTCAGAGACTTTCTAAGAAAACTGTTCAATTACATCAACTGGCTCGTCTAAGCCACTTGAGGCTCACCACTGAATAGCCCGATGGCAAGTTACTCGCTTTCGTCCACTTAAACATAGTCGGTGGATAATAAAGAATTTAGAAAAAAGCTTGAAAGTCTCTCGGCGCGGCCCACCGCCTAGTTCTAGTCTCTCTCGGCGCGGCCCACCGCCTAGTTCTAGTCTCTCTCGGCGCGGCCCACCGCCTAGTTCTAGTCTCTCTCGGCGCGGCCCACCGCCTAGTTCTAGTCTCTCTCGGCGCGGCCCACCGCCTAGTTCTAGTCTCTCTCGGCGCGGCCCACCGCCTAGTTCTAGTCTCTCTCGGCGCGGCCCACCGCCTAGTTCTAGTCTCTCTCGGCGCGGCCCACCGCCTAGTTCTAGTCTCTCTCGGCGCGGCCCACCGCCTAGTTCTAGTCTCTCTCGGCGCGGCCCACCGCCTAGTTCTAGTCTCTCTCGGCGCGGCCCACCGCCTAGTTCTAGTCTCTCTCGGCGCGGCCCACCGCCTAGTTCTAGTCTCTCTCGGCGCGGCCCACCGCCTAGTTCTAGTCTCTCTCGCCGCGGCCCACCGCCTAGTTCTAGTCTCTCTCGCCGCGGCCCACTGCCTAGTTCTAGTCTCTCTCGCCATTATCCACCCGATAGCTTGTTGCCACGTTACATGTTACAAGTTACATGTTGCTGTCCACCTGCTTGTTAGGCTGTTGTACAATTTCAGGGATACTCCTCACTACACTGCACATCAACGCAATGAATATTCTTCTGTTTTAAACCATTAAAAAGTTATTAAATTAAACAGTGTTAAAGGAAATGTTAAGGAGTTGAACTTACAGGAATACCATAAACATTAATAAAGGGATATTTATATCATTATACTCACGAGACAGTTTCTTATCCATAAACCTGTAAACAGAGAAAACGTTAACTTAAATCACTTTTACATCACTTTATACAGTTCTACATTACGATTAGTTTGCTGAAACGATTAGTTTTCTCAAAACAACAACAGACGCTAACAAGGTTTCTGGTTAAACGCACGAACCGGGTGTGTTAGCAACATCGGCTAACTAAAGCTATCAGTTACTCAGACAAAACTCATCATTAATCATTTACAAAGTATGTGTCTCCTCACACTTACTTCTTTAACTCGGGAGGGTGTGCTTTACTCATATTTGCCTGTTTTATAAATCTTTACACGCAAACAAAGACAAAAAAGTTGATCGTATGAGAAGCGTTTTATAAAAGAAAAACAAAAGGGAAACACGCGGGTAACAAACCGGAGGTAGTGCGCTCTTCGCGAGGGGAGAAATACGTGCTGTGGAGCCACAGCGTCACCTACCGGGATGGAGGTTAAGCGTGCAAACTGATTTGTATTTGCATTTGTGTTTCTTTTCTTTGCTCATGTTTTCCTGCATTTGTCTGTTTTTTGTTTGAACACCAGGGGCTGAACGTCCGCCTGGTCCTGGGATCGACCACTGTGCTCTGGCATTTCTGTGTAGAGTTTTATTATTCCTGCTTTCACCCCTTGATCCATGCCACTTTCTCTTTTCCTCTCTCCCCTACCTCTCCTGCTATCTCCATCCTAATTGCTCTAATCCTGTCTCCCTGATTCTAATTATTGTATGTAATCTAATGCGCTGAACATTGGACTTTACATTACATTTATAGCATTTTGGCAGATGCCTTTTATACATGGGCCAACCACGGGCGTCTGTGATCTCATTTGTACAAGGGGGCGGATAGCGCTTTCCCTCTGAGTGTGTTAGACCGCAATGATTAAAATGTTTATTAATTAATAACATAACACAAATATTCAACGTTTATACTTCAATTTAAAGCTGTCCATTCTTTGTATTCCTTGTTTGGCAGGTTGCAGTTATGTAAATCAAGATAGGAGACAGAATTTATTTTTTAAGAAGAAACATTTAATTTTTCTCTTATACAACAAAACAGAACAAAATATATATTTCCCCAATGTTTGTTTGTTGATCTTTTTTTTCTTTTTAAAGAAATCATGACTATTAACCTGAAATAAGGAATAAAAATAGTGGCATCACCACAGAAATAAATCTCTCCTTCTCTCCCTCTCTTGGTTTTATTTTCGGGTTCATGTGGTAATCTTTCAAAAAACTTTGAACTTTTCAAAACACTTACAGCTGAGACTCCAAAATCAAATAAATGGTCTAAAAATAGTCACATCAACGATTATGCATTATATATTCTCACTAATATAGTCATAGACAGTCTCTTCCCAGTTGCACTCAGTGTACCCCCCCCCCCCCATCATGATCATATCATGGTGAGACATTAATATCTGGCGTTAGTGACTTAGTGGTTAATGCAAAGCATTACTCATCTGTAGGTCAGTGGTTCAAGCCCCAGTATCACCATGGTTGGGCCCTTGAACAAGGCCCTCAACCTTCAATTGCACAGATATATAAAACAATGATAATTGTAAGTCACTTTGGATAAGAGTGTCTGTCAAATGCTATAGCTTAAATAAATTGAATAAATCCTGGATTGCATATGTACTGTGTATATATATATATATATATATATATATATATATATATATATATATATATATATATATATATATATATAGGGGGATCCCTCACATTCCGCTGTTAATTGGGACTGAGATAACTGAAATCCGCGAAGTAGGATCACACCCCCAACCCCCCACTGACGTATACTTACATGTATATGTATACTGTCTATAATATCGATAAATACATATTCAATTCTGTAAATGCTTATAACAGTTAAGCATTCAAAAATAATGCAAAAGATATAAATAAAATATAAATACACACACATAAAGACATGCACCTCACAAAAATGTAAGTAGTTTTGATGGGAGATTTTGGGTTTTTTTTTGTTTTTTTTTTTGTTTTGTGTTTGTTTTTTCCCATCATTGGCCTTGTTTTTGTGGCATTTTCCTTAACCTGTTCCCCTTTTCTTCCTAAATTTCCTTTTTTTTTCAATGAATATTTAAAAAAAAATGCGATGCACTGAAAGGATCCCTGTACTGTGTCTATATATATATATATATATATATATATATATATATATATATATATATATATATACTGTATATATACATTTTAATTTCTGAAGCAGGTAAAATGTACATTATACAAAAATATAGAGTCATCTTCATCTTCATCTTTTTCCACTTGTTCCGGGATCGGGTTACTGGGGCAGCAGCCTAAGCAGTGAGGTCCAGATGTTCCTGTCCCCAGCAATTTCCTCCAAGTTTTCTGGCGGGAAGAGGGGGGGGGGGGGGCGTTCCCAGACCAGCTGAGAGACACAGTTCCTTCAGTGTGTTTGACCCTGGGGTCTCTTCCATACTGGACATGTGTAAAACACCACACCAGGGAGGCGTTCGGGAGGCATTCTAACCTGATGCTCAAGCCACCTCAACTGGCTCCTCTCAACGCAGAAGAGCAGTGGTTCTACTTTGAGCTCCTCCCGGATGGTTGAGCTTCTCACCCCATCTCTCAGGGAGAGTTCTGCTACCTGGTGAAGGAAGATAAAAAAAATGTAGTGTAGAGCTAAAATCACTGATCAGTAGGCTCAAGATCTAATTGCATTTTCCCCCCAATATTAATTGTTCTATTCAATTATTTATAGATGTGTATAATATGTTAAAATGCATCTTGTGCTTTGAAATTGGAATATTGCAAACTACTGAAGTACTGTCAAACTCTCAGTACTTTTTGTCTTCTGAATGTTTATATAATATACTCAATAAAAACAGCTTTCATTTTATTTTGCAGTTCCAACGTTGACTGTATTTTTCTGACATAAAGTGCACGTCCTCCTCACAGCAATAAAGTCCTGGTCTCAGTATCCAGTAGTCAGTATCTCAGGAAGGGCGTTACTGTATCCAGGTACTCTGGTTTTTCATATAGTCCAACATTACCCCTAGATTTGATTGTGAATGGTTTTGTGTGTGTGTGTGTGTGTGTGTGTGTGTGTGTGTGTGTGTGTGTGTGTGTGTGTGTGTGTGTGTTGGACCTACGGTGGACTGTTGAAGTGTTCAGGCTGTACCTCGCCTACACATTGAGTCTGCTGAGATAGGCTCTAGTGTTCCTGTGACCCTAGTCGTATTCAGTAGTTTGGCTCATGAATGAACAATGAATAAATATTTCCTTTTTTATTGCCATTTTCCATTCTATCCTTGCTTTTTCTGGTTTGAGATTGGAAATCAAGTGCAAAATAAGTTATTGATACTATTTTTAGGATGCTTGAAGTTTTATGAAGACTGTACTACATTGACTCGTCTATACTCCATACCAGGTGGTGGCGGTATTACTTTGTTTACCAGCCGTTAATAAACACCAAAGAAGAAGAACCAACGGAAGCGTTTCGTTGCAATGACGAAGAAGAAGAAGAAGAAGAAGAAGAAGAAAAACTCGACTGCGCACAGGCCCCTTCCGCGTGGTAATTTGGTGTAAATTTCCGGTTAGGGCAAAACATTGCTTTGGGTACTATTTCAATTGAAAGTTGACATCCTTTGGCATCCTTATAATCGTACGTTATGACACACAACGTCGAATTTAATTGGAATACGTTAGGTTTAGCTTTTTTTGTGTAAATATGGTTAACTCTTGTTGTGCTGTTGGCTGTCAAAACCGTGCAGGCGGTCGCAAAGAAGTAACTTTTCACCGGTAAGTGTGTCTCAGTTTAACCTTCATTAGGCCGTAGGCTTGAAGCTTAAGTAACATTACTTACCCTGAAATTTATGAATGACTTTTTATTACTAGCGCGAGTGTAACTAGCATGTATGTAACTGGTCTGTTATTGTGTATATCTGTAATCAATACAAGTACCATGTTGCTACTGCTCATTTATATGATACCATATAACACGTGAAGTTTAACTGTAAGTGTTTGTGGTTATAAATGTGTAGTGCCGTTGTGTATATTGTCATCTCTCAAGTTCTGGGGACAGGCTGCAGGTTCTGATTCCCCTCGGGGGCTCTTTGTTCTAACATTAAGCAAATAAAACTAACCTACAGGTCTCAGATGACTGATTTCTGAACTTGAGATCGATACCTGTGTGGAATATATTGATAACATTTCCGAGATTGTTCATCCTCTTGTACACAAAGTGCCCGAAAAATTCCTTGTAATTTGTGGAATACACTGTCCAGTACAGTATACCAATAGATCCCTTCCGTGTGACGTCACACTTTAGTGCCGTGTGCAAACGCCGCCATTGCAGAGGGCATGGTCAAGCAATTCGGCTTCGTAGGCTCGAGTAGGTTTCAACAGGTCGAGATCACAGGGAAAAAAAAGGAGTGTTCTGTCAGATGACATAAAATTTGGGGGGAAAAATAATTAAAAAAAAATAATATTTCATATTGTACAGCACAATTATTGACACATAATGTCCATTTTGTATATGGAGTGGGCAATCATCACTCATTTCATCAATAGGCTTAGTCCACCGATTTAAAAATAAAATGAAAAATAGGAAATGATATACCCATTACATGATACGGAAGCTCAAATGTTAACATGTGGTTGTTTACAAAATCAACAGGCTGCAGCCTTCTGTAAATGTGATTGATCATGATCATATCTTATCCCCGTAGGGTAGTGTAGCAATTGGTTTCTTCCGGAGAAGATTAACCGGGACGCGGGAACGCTTGCTACTTATCCCCGGAAACACGCTGACGGCTTTGCAGCCTACTCTTTACGAAAGTCAGCAATGGTTCTTTTACATGCCTCTTACCATAGACAGTGAGATTTGATGATGGGGGGGACAGTGACAACCCTATGGGGACTCGAACCCCCAACCTTAGGATCAGCGATCCTGCGTCCTATACACTAGACCACCACTGCCCAATGTGATTGATATAAACCATTAAACAAGAGTCAGGAGACCTCTCTGTGATGAAGCATAATTTAAAAAAAAAAATTACTGAATAAGAAAAATTGCCTTTTTTTATGACGAAGGATTACTTTTTCGAGCAGTTAAAAATCTGTGCACAACTTTTCATAAGCATACTACAAATATATACATCTTGTATCTAAATGACTACATGGAGCAGTGGTGATCTAGTGGTATAGGGCGCTGGATCGCTGATCCAAAGGTTGGGGGTTCGAGTCCCACTCTCCACAAGGCTGTCACTGTTCCCCCCAGTGCAGCTTACTGGGTTATCAAAGGCGGGCCATGTCTCTCACTGTCTATGGTGAGAGGCATGTAAAAGAACCATTGCTGACTTTCGTAAAGAGTAGGCTGCAAGGTCGTCAGCGTGTTTCTGTCCCTTGCTAATAAAGGGTTGTGACAGGAAGGGCATCCGACGTAAAAACCTCTGCCAAATCAAACGTGCGAATCAGATGATTTGCTGTGGCGACTCCTGAGTAAAAGGGAAAAAGCCGAAAGAAAGACAGATATCTAAATGACAACATACCTTAGAGGTCTGGAGGCAGCAGTCATTGTGAAGAATGCAACCTACATCCTTCACCCACCCAAAGTAATTGTCTGCCTCCAGGCTCTTGAATCCATCAAAGTCATCCCAGGGACATGCACTTTTTTTATAACCAAGTACAGTCGGCCCTCGACTTACAAAACCCCGTGGGTATGAAAATCCTGGGTTACGAAAACCATTTTCCTAAGTTTTCGTGCACGGGATACGAAAACAACCCCCTCTTACGAAAAGAAATTCAAATGCGCCAATCAAAATTTCACACAATACGCGAGTTGCTCTCTCATTGGCTGCCTCTCAACATCCTGCCCTGCTGGCCTCCCATTGGCTAGGCGGGATGACGCAGAACCAGTAAGAGACCTTAAAGCTGAAATACAGTGAGGACCTCTGATCTTTCAAACAGGTACTGTAATTCCGCTTTACATAAAACATCCCGTCTGTGTGTGTGTGTGTGTGTGTGTGTGTGTGTGTGTGATTAGAGAGAGAAGGAAGCTTAACGCTTTAGTTTTTAGTTTAGTTTTTTAAGTTGTTTAATTTGGAAATGTTTAATAAATGTGGCGCGTTTCAGCTCATCTGGAATTCTGATCCCTCAAGGAATCAAGTTAAAGTTGTTTGGACCGCCGATCTGTCAAACAGGGAATGCGCTTTGAATTCCATGTCTTGTGGGCATGGCCTGCAGGGCTACAATAAACATTTAATGTGTATACAATACGCATTTAATGTGTGTGTGTGTGTGTGTGTGTGTGTGTTTGTGTTTGTTTGTGTGTGAGAGAGAGAGAGAGAGAGAGAGGTAGAGAGAGACAGGGGTGCGTGTGTGTTAATAAAAATGTTTAATAATGGTTTAATTAATAAATATGTTAATAAAATGGTTTAATAAATACATTTCTTTTACTTTTAACACATATTTCATACAAAATTGGTGTACTTTTATCATTTTTAAAGGGTCAATGGGGTTGTCTTTGGAGCCTTGGAACGAATCAGGAGTCTAACATGTAAAATGTGACCCCTACTGACGAAATTCCCGCGTTATGAAAAAGGTGCTGAAACGGATTAATTTCGTAAGTCGGGGGCCGACGAATTCGTAACATTTTCGTAGGTGACTTCTGGCCACAAACTGGCATCAGTCGACCACTCTGCTTTTGAAATATCGTAGGGATCTTTATCTCCAACTAACGTCAGTTTATCCAAATACTGACTCTTGACCACTGGCTCCAAAGTGGTCATACACGGGGGCCACTTCGATAAGGTGTCATTTTCTGTCTCCCAGCCGTCTTGAAGTCCCAAGCGGTCGGGAATTGTCATGCTTTCCTCATCCACTTCAAATGTCAACAAGCTGGCATAGTCACATTGGATTTGCTTAGATTCCTTTTGTAACGTCGTCGCAAATGCAAGCGCAACAAGTTCATCCTTACGCTTGCGGGAACAACCGGGAAGACCCCTACGTATACAATACGCACGAAGGTCGGGAACTTTCCATAAATTGAACATATCGGTAGTGCAGTTCTCGTACACATCAAGGTTTATTTCCACCATATTGGTAGCTTGTATAGTAGTCTTAATCCCATGATGCTGTGCGCGGACCGAGATGCGAATTTAGATGCAAATTGCTGTGTTGAAGCCTGCTGCCTGTGGTGTGGTGGCTGTATGATATTCTGTAGATATCCCACCAAAGTGGGAAAAAAAATCGAATTAGGTTCCTATTACAGTCGCACTTGGTTTAGTCTTTTTCTATAGATAAAACCCATGTGAAAAATATACAACTGGTAATATATTTGTTTGTTGGAGATCCAGTTTAAAAGATTCCCATTTTTGATGTCCAAATGGGGAAAAATATGATGAAATACTCATATAATTCGTGGAACACAGTACATTCTGCACTCCTTATATTTACTGCTAGAATACACCAGAATGCATATCAGGAACTTTCATTTTTCACAAATTTTCCATTGGGAACATGCCCCCCGGACCCTCCAAGAGAGGTTTAGTGCTTCTGGCACGTTTCACTCTCTGAGGCAAATTATACCCACCTCCCTTAAAATCCTGGGCAGAACCCTGATAATAGCAATAAGTTAGTAAGTTGATTAAAATCTTTTCCCATAGACCATGGCGTTTTTCTAACCACTATTACAAATATCAGGTAAGGTAAGGTAAAGTCTGTTGGGTTTTTACACCTGAGCTGAGTGGCTCATCAGGCTGGTGCTTATCCCCAGTTTCTGGAGCGTGAAGCGACCAGGAGTTCAACTCCTCCTGGATGGGACGCTTGTCCATCGCAGGTTACCTTCCCAGTATATTTTACTGGTACCTGTTTATACTGCTGGGTGAACAGAGGCACACTTGTGGTTGAGACCTTGCCCAGGGGAATGGGAATCCCGATCATGAGCACAGCAGTGTATACATATATCAGAAGAACACTAAAACTGAGCAGGATCTGCATTTAGACATGGATATGGATAGGGCTAATAGATTGATGTATGCAACATGGCTACAGAAATTAGATCTTGAGAACTTTTTGTATTACTCCAGAGTACCATTAGATAAGCATCGCAGGCAATTATGGGTGCATGCCATCAACCGCATGGATGCAGTGACGAAGAAGCGATGGATGCCGTCAAGATATGATGTTGTTTGTTCTGAACACTTCAGAGAAGAGGACTTCTATCTCTCCAAGCACAGGCATTTGAAGCTGCTCAAGAAGACTGCGGTGCCATCTGTTTTTTCTTGGAAGCATGAGGTAGGGACCTTTTAAGGAGCCATTAACTTTCATGAATTTGCACAATATTATACAGTCGTACCTCACCGTACGAAAGACCCAACTGACAAAAAAATCCAAGTTACGAAACGCGTTTAAGTAAAATTTACGTCTCTGGATAGGAAAAAAAAATCATGTTACAAAACGCGCCTCTCATTGGCTAGGAGGGAGCTGTATCTCCATGATACTCATAATGCTTTTTGTGTGCCTTCGACCCATTGTTCGTCACGGAGTTCTAACACGCGTAAAGGACAGAGTTACTGTTGTTTCATGAGTTTTTCCGAGTGTGCTCATTGCAACTTTATTCTTTGTTATTCATAATGGGCCCCAAGAAAGTGATTCCCGGTGCGAGTGAAAAGAAGAAGCGGGCTCGTGGCATGCGGTTGAGTGATATCGCAAAGGAATATGTCTGAAATCCATCTACCATCGGTATGATATTGAAGCAGAAGGAGGCCTTAAAAGGTATACTTTTATAATTTTTAAAGGGTTTAGTTAGTAGTATTGGGGCTTCTTGGAATGAATCAGGCCTTTGACATGTAAAATGCGACTCAAATTACGAAAAAATCAGGTCACGAAACCACTTCTTTTTCGTAAGATGAGGTATGACTGGTAGTACCTCACCTTACAAAATCAATCCGTTCCAGGGCCTTTTTCAGAACTTGGATTTTTCATAAGTTGAACCGCATTTTACATTTACATGTAAAACGTGTGATTCGTTCCAAGGCCCCCAAAACTACTTCCTAAACCCTTTAAAAATTATAAAAGTATACCTTTTTAAGGCCTCCTTCTGCTTCAATATCGTACCGATGGTAGACGGGTTTGACCATATTCCTTTGTGATTTCACTCAACTGTGTGCCACGAGCCCGCTTCTTCTTTCCACTCGCACTGGGAATCACACGTGTGTGTGTGTGTGTGTGTGTGCGTGTGCGCGTGTGTTGACCATGTCTTCTTAGCAGAGTTATAATGTTAGAAATGTTTATGGAAGGTTAAAAGCCTGAGCCAAAAGATAAAGTTGCAATGAGTACACTTGAAAAACTCATGAAACAACAGTAACTCTGTCCTTTACATAAAAAGCATTATGGGTACTTCATAATTGCCAATGGGAGTGAGCTGCGTCATCCCTCCTAGCCAATGGGAGGCCAGTGGGGTGGGATGTTGGGAGATAGCCAATGGGAGGCCAGCGGGGCGGGATGTTGGGAAATGTAGTCAATTGGAGAGCAGCTCGTGCATTGTTTGAATTTTTGAGCTGGTGCTTTCGTAACGTGAACTTGTTTCGTATCCAGAGACACAAATTTTAGGAAAATGTTTTTTGTAACCTGGATTTTTTTGTTCGGCTTTCGTAAGTTGAGGTGCCAGTGTATTATTATAGCAGTAACTCAGTTCTTGATTTTGTTTCACTGCTTTTATTTATATATACATATAATGGGCTTTTTCATTAATTTGTGGAATACCTTTATCAGGGGCCATAACTTAATGGGTTTTCTAAGATTTGATATATTATTTTCAAATTTTGTATCTAGGTATATTGTGGTTGATTTCATGTTTACCATACGTTCATATAAGTATCAATAGGTATTTCATAGTGTGTTTTTATATTCTGAAGAACCAGTCTAGGCCAGCGAGTCATAGAATGCATACTTCATCCTCGGAATCCATGGAAGAGCCACCAACCCCAACAGATGTTGGCGCTTGTGTGAAGGTAGTGACTTCAGAGCACAGTTACGCCTGCCAGCCTGATACCCTCAAGCGGAAGTATATTGATACCCTCCAGAAGCTTGAGGAGATACAGACTGATCTCCACAATACAAAGCGTCGGGAGAAGCGTGCCATGGTCTGCATTGACAAGATCTCACATGAGCTGGCAGAGCGGAAGAAGCTGTGTGATGATCATCTCCAGTTGCTGGAGGCTTACAAAGGTATGTTTATTTCCATAACAAGTGATAGGCATAATAGAATTTTGAAAGATAAAAGCTACGGCCTTTAAGAACTTTCCAATGTTTATATTAAATTGTGTTGCATATATAATGAAAGCAGACCTCCTGTATTACGGTTGACTATATTGTCAATATTTATATTCTCTTCCAATTCTAGACATCCCTGTGGAGCTGTTCAAGAGACCTGTTCAGGGGTATTCTGAAGATCAGAAGCAGTTTGCAACAACTTTACATTCATACAGCTCAAAGGCCTATCAGTTTCTGCGAGAGAAACTTCATCTACCACACCCTGCAACGATTCGACGGTATGTTTTTCGTATCTATAAGTGTACATCTGCAGCCTTGTTGTACGTACATTTACAGTTAGGTAGTTGATGTTTGGTTTTGAATAGATGTTTTAAATAAATGTTTTAAATAGATAAGCCATGTTCAGTTTGAGTTTTTGTTCATATTATTAGTTAATGTTCTTGCTTTCAGATACACAGTGGTACCTCACCTTACGAAATTAATTCGTTCCAGAGCCTTTTTCTTAACCTGGATTTTTCGTAAATTGAACCGCATTTTACATATAAAACGTGTGATTCGTTCCAAGGCCCCCAATACTACCCTTTAAAAATGATAAAAGTATACCTTTTAAGACCTCCTTCTGCTTCAATATCGTACCGATGGTAGACGGGTTTGGCCATATTCCTTTGCGATATCATTCAACGGCATGCCACGAGCCCGCTTCTTCTTTTCACTCTCACCGGAAATCGTGTGTGTGTGTGTGTGTGTGCGCAATAATGGCTGTAGTAGGCCTATTTGGATAAATAAAACTAACGTACATGCCTCAGATAATTGATTTCTGAACCTGAGAGCGATACTTGTGTGGGATATATTGATAACATTTCCGAGATTGTTCATCCTCTTGTACAAAAAGTGTCCGAAAAATTTCTTGTAATTTGTGGAATACAGTACAGGAATCCCTTGCTACTTCACACTTCAATTTATGTGGCTTCAGTGCATCGTGTTTTTTTAATTTTATTTTTAAAATATTAATCGAAATAAAAAATAAGGAAGAAAAGGGGAAAAGGTTAAAAAAATTGCCACAGAAACAAGGCCAATTATGCCAAAAAAAACCCCTAAATAACAAAAAACAATCCACAATCTCTCATCAAAACTACATTTTTGTGAGGTGTGCATCTGCGTGCACGCGTCTTTGTGTGTATGTATTTATATTTTATTTACATCTTATGCATTTTTTAATGTTTAATTGTTATTCTAAGCATTTATAGCATTGAATATGTATTTATTGATATTATGTACATATACGTCAGTTGGGGGGGGGTGATCCTACTTCGCAGATTTCGGTTATCGTGGTGGGATCTCAGTCCTAATTAACAGCAGAAAGGGAGGGATCCCTGTATATCAATTGAAATCCCTGCTACACTATATTAAGACAAGAGAGATGGGCATGGCAGTTGACATGGGGAATATTATTAAGGTCTGTACTATTATGTGTCAATGTATCTTCCAAACCTTCCTGGGAATGCTGCAAATGTTTCGATTGTATTCATGTCTCTAGGGATCCAAAACATCCTAAGTATTTAGATTTATCGCATCATTTTCCATAACAGTATGTGTATGTTTACCATGCTTTTTGCCCAGACCATGGCGGCATACATAATGTATGCAGAGTGCGCAGTCTAATTTTTCTTCTATGTCATTGGTCTTAATGTAGGGGTCACCAAGTTTTTTGAAACTGAGAGCTACTTATTGGGTACCAATTAATGCGAAGGGCTACCAGGACAATATACACTTCTGAAATAACTAATTTGCTCAATTTACCTGTAATTTTGTTATTATTAATAATTGATGATATTCATCTATGTGAAGATACTGATTTGATTTAAAAAAAATAGCAAAAAAAATTAGATGCAGCTCAATGGAGAGTGGCACTATGGAGCCACGGGCCTGTTCTAAAAACAGCAGTGAACCGGCCTGTGGGCACTTCATGTTGATCTTGTGGGCGACCTGGTGCCCGCGGGCACCATGTTGGTGACCCCTGGTCTAGTGTATAGCTGTAATATACGTCTGTTTCATGCCATTAAATTAGAAGAACAAGAAGTTTTCTGCATGAAAATATTTCTGATAGGATTGATGTTTTTAAGATGTACACAGTGATGTTTGTTCCCACCCTAGTGAATTTAAACTAGGTCTGAAGCCCATAAGAGATAATTAGTGAAATATACATTGTCATCACTTTGGCAAGTAGGCTGATGGAATAAGTGTATATTACATTTACAGAATTATCATACTAGGGCAGTGCTTCTCAATTATTATTTTCTGTGATGCCCCCTATAGGAAGAAAAAAACATTTCACGTCCCCCCACGACCCCGCTCATGACTATAAATGGTGTTTACTGCACTATTCTTCCATACACCATAGGAAACACAGTGAGCGTGCCACTGCCCCCTACTGTAGAGGATGCGCAATTACAGTTCTAGTACAGTATGGCAAAAAAGCATGCATGTTCCCTGGGGTTATACGCATCGCCACACCCCAATATTTGAGAAGCACTGCACTTGGGTGATAAATCATGATCATCACAGTTCCCTTTTGAAGTCCAACCTCACTGAAAGTGATGCTGCGATGCAGATAAACTTTTGCTGAAAACTGTACCTGTAGTTACAGGGAGGAAGTGACATCAGTGTACAATTCCAAATTGCAGGTCATTTTCCATCTTTCCATTGTTTAATACCGTGTCAGGGATGATTTGATCGAGCATCGCACTGTGGATGTGCTTTCAGAAGAGATGTCGCAAGAGGCAACGTCGGTCTTAGCATTCCTGAAGGTACTCATCGCTTGGCTTCTTGATTGACTGAATGATTGACTTTTTTCTCAAAGTTGACAATGATCCACTACCTATCCAACTCCACCACATCACCTTTACTGCAACTCGCAGATCTTTACAATCCTGCACCAGCACACAGTGCACTTCAATGGGCTGCATGCCACATGACCGGTTTTTTTGAGAGTGGGCATGTCTGTGCTGCAGTGAGGCAAGCTGATGATCTGGCTGCAAAAAAAGGGCTCCCATCAAATCAGCAAGTGGGCAACCGATGCCTGAAGAAATAACCACACCCTGGCTTAATTTCTGCATGGGACAGCAGAGGGATTTACTGCTGCAGCAGTTGAACTTGAGAAGATTCCAGCCTTCAGAATACCTGGCACAATGAAAAAGCATTCTATGGTGCCTCATCAGGAGACCACTTTTTTTTTTTTTTTTGTTAGAGCACGATCATGCCTACATGAGTGCTGTTGGCCCCATAGCACATTCCAACCGGTGTACCCTGGATTGATCACTCACAAGTTGCAGGCCCAGCATGCATGACCTTCATGAAAACAAGCAGCTGCTGTGAAGGCGGAGACAGAAGATGAAGAGCCAATGGGATCAGAGGATGTATTTGAATCTGCAGCTGAGTAGGATGGAGCTGGCTCTGAGCCAGTGACTGAGGATGTGATGTACACAAAGCATGAGCCAGAACCAGTACCTTAACTAGATGTGGTTGTTCATGATTTTGTTGCTGCAGGAACAATAGCAACATCCTCACAAATAACTGAACTGGAGGAGGGTGAGTTCAGCAAAGAGAGTTGTAAAATGAATGAAAACCCGAATCCAGAGAGAACTCCTGCTCTGCTGGTGATTCACAGCAGTGCAGGCTTGAGTTCTAAACGAGTTCAACGGCGCCCTTGCACACATGAAAGACCGGAAGTCTGTAGAACCCACAGCAAGTACACTACTTTCGCAAGTACACTACTTTCGCAAGTACACTACTTTCGCAAGTACACTACTTTCGGTTTTGAGCGCCTCACATATTGTAAGTGTTGATTGGCTGTTTTAAGCTTCATGTAAAGTGACTCGGTATAAATAAGTGGCTTATTTGAAATTATTGTTGATATTATTTGATATATTTGATATTATTTTACAATGTTATGTTTATAATAATTGATTTAGGGGTGTTTTATAAGATACGGTAATGGTATTTATGGATGTATAGTACAGTATGAGCATCATACGTCACTGTAATGACTTGCGTTCACTTTCAACTTATGTTCGGCCGTCCTCAACCAATTAAAAACGTCAGTCGGGGAGCGTCTGTGTGTATATATATATATATATATATATATAGAGGATTTTCTGAGTAGATCCTTCCGTAGGAGAGTGCTCAATACTTTTTGGTAGAGCAAATAACAAAAGGACAGGACAAAGACTTTCTATTGAAACTCCATTTATCACTACAGATCTGTTTCGAGGGGTGGTGAAACCATCCTCTCTCTTCAGGTGATTATAGAAGAATTCTTATATAGAAGCTTCTTCTATAATCACCTGAAGAGAGAGGATGGTTTCACCACCCCTCGAAACAGATCTGTAGTGATAAATGGAGTTTCAATAGAAAGTCTTTGTCCTGTCCTTTTGTTTATATATATATATATATATATATATATATAATATCCGTATTTATGCAGTTTAATGTCTCCTGATAATGCCTGATTGACTCATTACTGTAACCACAAAGGAAAAAGGACAGGAAGTGGGTGGAGCAGGGTTTGCAGTTTCAGAGCTTCTGGCCTCACAAGCATGACCTGAGGATGACCCTCACCTTCCAGATCATATTTAGCAGATATCACACAAATTTAACTTGCATTTTTCTTTCTCTGCATCTGCCTTTTTCTAAGCAGCTTCCTCCTCAATAAGATAATGTCAACAATTTGGCTTGGTAGTGATCATGTGTTCTGATGATGAAACCAGTGTTAACATTGTTGTTCCTTCCTTTCTTCCATCCCTTGTTTTATGGATTTTTGATGCAGAGAGTTAAAGAACCCCGGAACACACAAGCACCACTCTCATCAGTACACACAGGACAGTCACTTTTCACAAGACAATCAGTACATCCAGGGCATCCAAGAACCAGTACATGCTGCCACCACTAGCTCCCAGGCAGAATTACACCCTGACCCAGCTTCAGCCAGCAGGTAGACAGGTAGGTTGGGATGCTCAACATGCACGATGTCAACATGTTAACTGTGATCAGATCACAGCTGACCGGGTCATATGTGTTCATGTTTCCACCGCTGCTTCTGCTGCTGCTGCTACTGTTGTTGCCCCTGTTGCTGTGACAAATGGCCCCTCTGCTATGGAAACCTTATCTATTGTCAGGCCTAGCATCATCGTGTCACTGGGCTCCAGTTTTGGTAGTCTCGAGCCCATCGGGCAGTTAAACCAATTTGAGAAGTGGTGCAATGAGTGCGTATGATCCTTTGGTTCAGTCGACCTCAATAACATCAGCTGCAGGTAGCCAGGACCAGAACAAAGACTCCGAGATAAAGAAATGATCTTTGGCATCATTTTTAAAGTTTGATGTTACCATTAACTTTAGATAATTTTAAAATATAGTTGAATTAAATTTTTAGTAATTTTTGGAAAAAAGATACACTTGTAAAAAAAAAAAAAAAAAAAAAAAGTAGCAACAAGAACAATAATAAGATACTATTGTATATTGTTACATATCTGGTTGTTCAATTAAAGAATACAGTGGGCCCTTGACCATTCGCAGTTCAGCGGTTGCGGCCCCACATACTCACGGATTGGCAACCAACCCGGAAGTTACTGGCACATGATTCAAATGTAGTCAATGGCTGACAGCATTTGTTTCTCCCTCCTGCTGATTGGTTGCAGATGATGTATACACCCCCCCCCTTTTTTTTAACTCCTTCGCACACAAGTTATGAACGTGACTGCCTGAATTGCAAAGTAAATTTTTTTCGTGTGTTTTTAATGATTATTTAAGCGCTGTGATGTCACTCAAACACCCTGTATCTTCTCTAGCTTCTGGTAAAGAGCCCAAGTGCTCTATTTATTCATAAATATTATCACAGTGCAATATGCTATAAATAAAACTACATTATTATTATTATACTCGCGGATTAGCGGCAAACCTGGAAGTTACTGGCACATGATTCAAATTTAGTGAGTGGCTGAGAGCTTTTGTTTCTTCCTCCTGCTGATTGGTTTCAGATGATGTGTACACCTCTCCCCCCCCCCCCCCTCCTTCGCGTACATGTCATCAGCATGATTGCCTGAATTGTAAATTCACGTTTTTTTCGTGTGTTTTTAATGATTATTAAAGTGCTATGATGTCACTCAAACGCCCCGTATCTTTTCTAGATTCTGGTAAGGAGCCTAAGTGCTTTATTTATTCATAAATATTATCACAGTACAAAATGAAAAAGTTTTTACTTAATCATATGGATATGGCGTTGTAGCAGTTGGTCAAGTACCTGTGTCCTTTGATTGCCTGCCATGCCCCTCATAGGATCTATTATCTTCTCTGATCTCCAGGACTCCTGTCTCAATTGGTAGTTCTTCGGATCTGTGGTCAGCCCATCTTGAAGATCTTGTCTGGTTTTCTGGGGACTAGGCGGTTGTGAAGGATTACAGCAAGCAAATGTATCTTCTCCACGGTTGGCAGGTGCTTCGTACTGGTGGCCAGCAAGCGGATGAATTGATGTGTCCAGATCCCAAATACATTCTCCACAATTGCTCTGACACGAGCGAGTCTGAAGTAGCTGTTTTGCTCCTTGATAATGTCCCATAGGAAGTCTTCCTTATCCTACACTTCAAGGCAAAGTCAGAGATATCCTGGATGTTATGTGAGGGAGAAACTCCTTCCTTGTCTTGATCCAAGGCCTTGTAGAAGCAACTGTCTTTGAAAACTGCTGCATCCCCACAACTACCCCTGGTTTCCAGATCCAAATACAGGAATCCTTCACTTTCCGTGGTCAAAGGGGACCGAGACTCCCCCGCGACTGCCGATTTCCGCAAAGTAGGATCAACCACCTGACTGACGTATGCGCACGCGTAAGATGTAAATAAAATATAAATTCACACATGCAGACGTGCGCGTAAAAAATGTAAGTAGTTTTGTTGGGGGGTTAAGGGTTGGGTTTTTTTTTTTGTTTCTGTTTGTTTGGAGTATTTTTTTAAAATATAATTAGCCATGTTTTGTGACATTTTCCTTAACTTTCCCCCTGTTTTTCCTTTATTTCCTTATTTTTTTTTTTTTCTTCGATGAATATTTTTGTAAAAACCCGCGATGCACTGAAGCACAAAGTAGCGAGGGATCACTGTATAAGAACTTGTAGGCAGAATCGATGACAACCAGCATATCTGTGTGTGTTTGTGTTTATGTCCCCAAAATCAATATTTTTGCCTGGGGAAATAATTTTAACACAATAAGAAAGGGACTTGGTTAACAGAGGCTTACTGCGCAAAAATAATCAGCTTTAAAAACACTGAAAAGAAAATTGTAAAATTTTCCAAATTGTATGTTAAATCCAGGATCCCCAACTCCTACACACCCACACACACTAAGTAGCATGACACACACTCACTGGTAACAGATGGATGGAAGCTGAGTCAGTGAACAGAGAAAAAAGGAAAGGAGGACATTGCCAAATGATCATTCATGGACTGCTGGGATAAAGAAATTTCCACAGTGTTGTAGAGAAATCAGTTTGCTGTAAGAAGTGCAGGACGAGTTGAAAGCTTGATAGTTTAAACTGATCTGCATACAGTGACTGTTTAAAATGAAAGAAACCTTCTACAGCCGTACTTAACTCAACATTGAAAAAGCTGCAGGCATTGCTTTACAGATTCTAGTATTAATTTGAATATAGTATTTTTTTATATACAATAATGTTAAAAGAGCCAGAAAATGCAGTGATGAGTGACAAACATTCACATTTTTTATATGTTCTAGCTCATGTTTTAAGAACATTTTTATGCTCGTAAATGTGTGCAGTTTATTCAAGTACTGTACTGCTTTTTGTTGTTTCTGGAAATACAGCATGTGTCCACTGCAGGGTGTGTCCTTGTATTTTATTATACACATACACTGCGCCTCATGTGTCAAGGTTTTAGTAAAGTTTATATCAGGGGTCTCCGTTCTTGTTGATATACCTTCTCGAAGATGGTCCCACCAACTCTAATTATGCCCACCTGACCATCCAGTCTTCTAATCGAGACTCAACACTCTAAAATAACGCGATGGTTGGATTTGTGAGATGGGCTCCAATTAAGGTTGGAGTTAAAATCTTGAGGAATATAGAGGAACAGAACAGGACTGGGCAACCCTAGGGCAACAAACACACACACACACACACACACACATATATATATATCACATCATTTTCTGTAACCACTTAATCCTAATTTGGGTCACGGGGAGGCTGGTGCCCATCCCAGCCAACTTCAGGCGAGGGCAGAGTACACCCTGGACAGCTCGCCAGGCCATCGCAGGATTCTCTCGGTTACATGTCGGTCATTTGAGCACGAAAATGTAACCCACGAGGAGACGGCACATGAACAGGGGCGTGTTGGACATGTTTCAAACAATAGTGGGGATTTTGGGTGAAACTGAGCCTGAGCCTTCATTCTCCCCTCTGGTGCACCATCACCTGTATTGTTGTTTTTTTTTGTTATTTTTTAAGTTCAAGCTCTACTGGCCAGCCAACTTTATTTCAGTTGTTGAACAATAATATTCATGGAGTGCTTATGATGATGATTATTATTATGATGATGATTATGATTATTATTGTTATTATTATTATTAATAATAATTATATTTTATATAAAGCAGTTATATGTACAATATAAACAATTTTGATGAAACAAAAATTGCCATCGGAAAGAATAGAAAACCAATTAATCCGTTCCAACACCCTCTCATACTCGTATAACCCGACACAAACACAATATACGTAATATATTAAAGATAAACATGTAACAATAAACATTTCACAATAATAACACATGTACAGTAACATTAATAATACTGTAATTAACAATAAATAATAAAACAATAATAAACAATAAGTCAATAAACAATACAGTAAGTGCATCTGAACTTGAGAATTGCACTGAACATGAACTTACACTATTTAAAAAAATTTTTTTTTTACTTTTTATTTATTTATTTATTTCATTTTTTGGATTTTGTTAACTGTTTTATTTCGCTTCACTCATTTTGAACACTAGTCTTCCCCTGCTTGGCCGCATTCCCATCACCCCTGATCTCTTTCAACTTGATCCACAATAGGAGAAGCCTCTCCATCTCATCACCTGAGTCCGGACCTTTCTCAGATAAAATATAACCCCCTTTGCTGCTTTAACGCTCTTCAACACGGCCTTCTGTTTGAGAACTGTACAGATGCTCGATGCATTCTTCCCAGACTCTTTACTCAGATCCGCCAAGCTGACTCCTTTTTCGTGTTTATCTCTGATTTCAAGCTTCGTTTTAAGACAAATCGATTCTCTCCTCTTGAATATATCAGCCGCCTTCTTACAACCCATCTTAGAAACACTGGGATATAA
>CM045742.1:41060000-41080000 GCA_024760905.1 Plotosus lineatus | reverse complement strand
ATATTAGAACAGAACAATAAAATAAAAAAATAACAAAACAAAACAAAACAAAAACTATATATAATATAAAAATAATATAAAATAAAAAATTTGGCTATGTACAAATATACATGTATGTTGAGGGCAGAGTCGATGGATCGATATGGTTCACAGTCACAGGGGGTCGATGTGGTTGATTAAAGTGGTTTATTGCACGGGATTTTTATTGCATAGAACTGGTTACTTTTTACTAATTAGGATTAAGCAATTCAGAAAATGAATGAAGGAGTAAATGGGGTACAAGTTTTTTTTTTAATTTTTTAAAAATTATAAATAATAATAGAGAAATGAGGTGACTGAATAAGCTGTAAAGCTCATCATTCATCATTTTCTGTAACCACTTAATCCTAATTAGGTTCAAGGGGGAAACTGGCGCCCATCCCAGCCGACTCTGGGCGAGTGCAGAGTACACCCTGGACAGCTCGCCAGGCCATCGCAGGGCAGAAACACGCTGACGGCTTTGCAGCTACTTTTGTTGAAAGTCAGCAATGGTTCTTTTACATGAACCTCCCACCATAGACAGTGAGAGACATGGCCAGCCTTTAATAACCCAGTTAGCTGCACTGGGGGGGGGGGGGACGGGGACAGTGACAACCTTGTGGAGAGTGGGACTCGAACCCCCAACCTTAGGATCAGCGATCTATACCACTAGGCCACCACTGCCCTTTATATATTTTCTTCTGTTCCTTTCGGCTGTTCCCTTCAGGGGTCGCCACAGCGAATCATCTGCCTCCATCTCACCCTATCCTCCGCATCATCTTCTCTGCCCTTTATCTATCTATCTATCTATCTATCCATCCATCCATCCATCTATCTATCTATTTATCCATCCATCCATCCATCCATCCATCTATCTATCTATCTATCTATCTATCTATCTAGCCTAATGTACATGGTTGCCTCTGTGTAATTCTATACTAATACTGACTATGGGATGCTACACACTACTGCAAACTGACCTCTCGAGTTCATAACCAGATGAAGAATCACTGTTTAAATATCACATAGCATACTGGTTGGCACATCTGCCTTACAGCAAGAAGGTCCTGGGTTCGAGTCTGACAGTCTGCATTCATGTTTGTGTTGAAGCCTGCATGTTCTCCCTGTGTTTTTGTGGGTTTCCTCCAGGTATTCCAGTTTTCTCCAAAAACACAAAGAACTGCACATCAGAATAATTCAGCTGTTCCAGATTGCCTCAGGTATGAACAGAAGTGTGAATGGTTGTGTGTGTGTGTGTGTGTGTTGGCCTTGTGATGGTCTGGTGAGCTGTTCCAGAGTGTATATCATCTTTGCCCAGAGTTGACTGAGCCCTGCGCCCTGAGTAATATTAAGCAGTTCAGCAAATGACTGAGGAAAAAAAAAAGCCATTTCAATTTGGGGTTATAAAATAATCTATGGGGCAGTGCTGGTCTAGTGGTATAGGGCGCTGGATCGCTGATCCAAAGGTTGGGGGTTCAAGTCCCACTCTCCACAAGGTTGTCACTGTCCCCCCCAGTGCGGCTAACTGGGTTATCAAAGGTGGGCCATGTCTCTCACTGTCTATGGTGAGAGGTTGATGTAAAAGAACCATTGCTGACTTTCGTAAAGAGCAAGTATCACACACTATGTAAAGTTTACGTTGGCGGCACTGTGGCGCAGTGGCTCGTACATCCGCCTTACAGCAAGAAGGTTTTGGGTTGGAGTCTCAGACTCTGCAATGGTGTTTCTGGGTGGAGTTTGTATGTTCTTGTCGTACTTATGAGGCTTTCCTCCCAGAACACAAAGACCTGCACATTAGGCAGTAAGTGTGAGTGTGAATGTACAGTATATGCTTGTATGTGTGTGTGTGTGTGCTGGCCATGTGACTGATTAGCGAACTACACAGGGTGGCCCAGAAAGGAATACATGGTTTGATTGTCAGGTTCTGTCACTGGTGCAATTTCTAAACCGAATTAAATTAAGATTAAATTAGCAATTTTCAGTCACTGTGTCTGCAAGTATTAACCACACACACACACACACACTCACACACACACACCAGTGATGCGATGTACATATTAGATAACGTTCAGGCTGCCAACACGCAGATACGTAAAAGTTACTGCTGGAGTCCCGAGCTCTCGCAGAGAGCTTCGCATCGGATCCCAGTCCTACATCTGCTACCCTGCACGCACACACACACACACACACACACACACACACACACACACACACACACACACACACACACACATGGGGTCCCACTACTTACATAAACAACACTATGGCTTTTTATATATGCCAGTTACTTATTCAGGCGCATGCTGGTGTACTAGTTGACATGTCTTCCTCACAGCAAGAAGGTCCTGGGCTCAAGTCCCTTGCTCAGTCAGGGCATTTCTGTATGTTTCTTGCATGTTTGTCCCGTGCTTGTGTGGGTTCCCCCAGTTACTAGAT
This sequence comes from Plotosus lineatus, assembly GCA_024760905.1. NCBI lineage: Eukaryota > Metazoa > Chordata > Actinopteri > Siluriformes > Plotosidae > Plotosus > Plotosus lineatus. The sequence goes on along the minus strand of CM045742.1, from coordinate 41,077,546 downwards.
TTTCCTTCCACAGCCTGAAGGCAGATATATTAACAGACTGTTAAGCTAACTGAATGTGTTAAATTGCCCCTAGGGATGAGTGTGAGAGTGAACGCTTGCGTGTGTTTTGGTCTTGCAGTTTACTAGCAAGCTGTTCAGGGTTTACTCTGCCTTTACCCAGAGTTGTGTGCTCCAGCCTCTCTGTGCCCGTGATAGCGTTAAGCTATTAAGTGTAGTGGAAGTCATTCATTTATTAATTTTATGACCCATTTAATCCTAATTGGGGTCGCAGGGAGGCTGGTGTACATCTCCGTCGACTCTAGATAATGGCAGGGGACACCCTGGTTGTCAGGCAATCGTACGACACATTGATGGAAATGTAGTCTACTTTTGACAAAAGTCGACATTGGTGCTTTTCGATGCCTCTCACCAGAGACAGACTCAGACATGGCCGGTCTTTGATAACCCAGTTAGCCGCACTTGAGGGGACAGCAGTGACAACCTGGTGATAGTGAAGCTTGAACCCCTGACCTTGGGATGAGTAATCCAGCAGCCTACCAATGGGCCACTACTGCCCCTATAGAATAGAATAGAATATTATTTCTTCTTTGCTTGGCCCATGCTTCAGCAACAGTAGATTTTTAGCCTATGTCAAATTAAAATAATTCACTCTCCTCTTTTTGTTTAGGTGGAACTCCAGATGTTTGGGGAAGTTGCTGATTGGTGGATGGTGTATTGGTGGGTAGTGCAACTGTGTATGGTAGGTGTGTCAGTAGAAGGAATCTCATCTTGGCCATGTCCTCAGACATGTGAATGCTTGCATGAGCCTCTGACGGTCAACTGCTCCTCAAGTCACTTAAACTCTATACCCGAAGGCATCCATAAGAACACACAAAGCCTCAGCCTGGCCAATAATCTACTTGAGACACTTGAAAAGCATCAGTTCTCTGACCTGGAACAGCTTCAAGAACTGGATTTGAGTAAAAACCTACTGACAGTGATTGAAGTTCAAGCATTCTCTGGCTTGAAAAACCTTCTTGTTCTGCGGATTTCCCAAAACCGTCTTAAGATCATTCTGGTCGGAGTGTTCTCTGGTCTTCAGAGGCTTCATCTGCTGGACATTAGCAAGAATGAAATTCTTGTCTTTCTCAATGACATGTTTTATGAGATGCCATCTCTGAAGAAGCTGGAAGTGAATGGGAATGATCTTGTGTTCATCTCAGACCATGCCTTCAGTGGCCTACTATCGCTTCAGGAACTGAACCTGGATGGCTATAACATCACTTCAGTCCCAACTGAAGCACTGTCTCAACTTACCAGTCTGGTGCGCTTGCGTTTCTGTCACACTGGTCTCTCAGTGATACCCAACAATTCATTTAAGAAACTGACTCAGCTCAGGGAACTGACACTGTCTCGTTGGCACAAGCTGGACACACTCTTAACGAATAGCCTGGCTGGACTTAACCTCAGCTCTCTGACTCTCAGCTACTGCAATTTTACTTCTCTTCCCTCTGCTTCCTTGCGCCATCTGGTCTCTCTCGTCTACTTGGACCTGTCTTACAACCCTATTACCACCATACAACCTCATCAAATCAGACACCTACTGCGACTTCAAGAGTTCCATTTGGTTGGCGGGAATCTACAAACTGTGGCGCCAGGTGCGTTCCATGGCCTTGTATATATGCAGATATTAAATGCATCATTAAATCAACTGTCAACACTTGAAGAGGCTGTGTTCCAATCCGTAGGCACACTTCGGGTCCTTCGCCTGGATGGGAACCCACTTGCTTGTGACTGTAGGCTATTTTGGGTGCTTCAGCGACAACTACATCTAACTGATGATGGCCAATCAGCCAGCTGTGCTTCACCTGTGCGAGTGCAGGGTAGAACATTTCAGGAGTTCACAGAATCAGAGCTTCCGGTGTTGTTTATTTGTACACCGGCACATATTATAAATCGCAAGCCACAAGACATACATGTAGGCGAGGGCCAGACTGTCCTTTTCTTTTGCCAAGTGGATGGAGACCCTCCCCCCTCTGCTATCTGGGTCAGCCCTCAGCGGACACTCCTGCCCACCACAGGTCGAATCCGTGTGCTATCCAACGGAACACTTGAGGTGCGTTATGTACAAGTGCAAGACAGTGGCACATACTATTGCTTTGCGTCCAATGTGGCAGGGAATGATAGTATTCATGTCAGTCTGACAGTGCGAAGTTTTGTCACTTCCCCCACTCGGAACCACTCCGCCCACTTCTTTCTTGATGGATGGAGTTTTACATCTACCGAGTCACCAGTAAACGGCTCATACGATTCACAGCCATTTCCATTTGACTTGAAGACGCTGCTAGTTGCAGTAACAATGGGCTTCCTGTCATTCCTGAGCTCTGTGTTAGTTTGCTTTATATTCATGTTCTTCTGGAGTCAAGGCAAAGGGCAGATCAAACACACAGCCACCATTGACTTTGTACCTCACAGTGCAGGAGCCGGGTCTGGAGGAGGACGTACCAGAATGGAGACTGGCAGGTTTAACATGAAGCTCATCTGAAAACAGCTGATGAAGTGACAATACCAAAAAACATTTGTTATGAATGCAGTGAACATTATTATGAGGGAAATGTGTGTGTGTGTGTGTGTGTGTGTGTGTGTGGGGGGGTGTTAGTGAGGTGCATGGGCTTATAGCTGGTAACTTATAGTACTGAAATTTATGGGACTTTGGGATGGTTTAGACAAATTACAATAGCAATGCAGCAGAAATAACATTCATGACATAAATCAGATAGATGAGATGACTGTATTATGGGTATAATTAAACATTGTCTATTCATGATTGTTCACTAGATATCACTGATTCAAGGCATGTATGAGCATACTGTATATGTATATATATATATATATATATATATATATATATATATATATATATATATATATATATATATATATATATATATATATATATATATATATATATATATAGTGGTACCTCACCTTACGAAATTAATCCGTTCCAGAGGCAGTTTAGTAACCTGGATTTTTCATAAATAGAACCGCATTTTACATGTGAAACGCGTGATTTGTTTCAAGGCCCCCAATACTACCCCCTAAACCCTTTAAAAATAATAAAAGCACACCATTTAAGGTACTTACTTCGTGTTGACCATGTCTTCTTAGCAGAGTAATAATCTTACAAATGTTTATGCAAGGTTAAAAGCCTGAGCCAAAAAATAAAGTTGCAATGAGCACATTCGAAAAACTCATGAAACAACAGTAATTCTGTCCTTTACATGAAAAACATCATGGGTATTATGGAGATACAGCTCCATAATAGCCAATGGGAGGGAACTGCATCATCCCTCCGAGCCAATGGGAGGCCTATTGTAAGGTGAGGTACCACTGTATATATATATATATATATATAAACACACACAGAATATACATATAATGATAATTCAAAATGGACTGTATACTGTACACCAGGACCTACACTGAATGAGGCATTGATCATTGTCCCAAGTGGTTAATTTTAGATTTTATTATACATCATGAATATATGTTAGGTGATTATTACATTTATTCCATTTCTACAGTGTTTTAGAAAAGGCATTGGGAATATGTGACCCATCATCATAATATTAAATTACACCAAACTGACTTTTTGTCTTGTACATGAATGTCAGTGACCCCTGGCCGGGCATGATGATATTGGTAAACATTGCCATTTGTTCTTTTAAAATTGTATACTTTCCTGTTTCTTCACAAAAAATGAAGAATGAATTCAAACATTTCTTTGCATGTGCCTCCAACTTTTGAACAGGATACACACACACACACACACACACACACACACACACACACACACACACACATATATATATATATATATATATATATATATATATATACAGTAGCTCCAAAAGTAAGTGCTTTGAGCAATATGTTACCCATTTGGCTTTGGTGTACTAGATATAATGTTTTGATATATTTATTTTGGAGTTTAGTAAAAGTAGAAGATGCATGGCTTGCTTGTCACACGTGCGTGCATGGTAATGCCTGTAATTATTCACTTGGCTACCAGAGGGCAGATGTGCCATACATGTCGCATTTGAACTAAAACAACAAACATTATTGGCGCAGAGGGACAGCACTTGTTAGAGGTTTTGGAGACAAAGTCAGAGAGGCTAGATTGAGATGGTTTGGACATGTACAAAGAAGGGATAGTGAATATATTGGTAGTAGGATGCTGAGGTTGGAACTACCACGCAAAAGGCCTAGAGGAAGACCAAAGAGGAGATTTATAGATGTGGTGAAGGAGAACTTGAAAGTTGTTGGCGTAAGAGAAGAAGATGCAGAGGATAGGGTGAGATGGAGGCAGATGATTTGCTGTGGCGACCCCTGAAGGGAACAGCCGAAAGGAAAAGAAGAAGAAGAGGTGGTGGTGCTGGATAACTGAGCCCAAGGTCGGGGGTTCAAGCCCCATTATTAATGGGTTGTCACTGCTGTCCCCCCAGTGCAACTAACTGTTATCAAAGGCCAGCCATGTGCCTCACTGTCTGTGGTGAACGTTTCATGTAAAAAAAAAAACATTGCTGACTTTCGTCATGAATAGCTGCATAGCTGTCAGCATGTTTCTGCCATGCAATGGCCTGGTTTATTGTCCAGGGTGTACTCTGCCCTCGCCCAGAATTGGTTAAGACGGGTGCCAGCCTTCCCGTGACCCTAATTAGGATAAAACACTTAAATGAATGAATGAATTTTTGGAGCCGTCTTCATGGGATATTTACTGTGAAACATTCTGCCACCATCACGGCTAAGACTAAATCTGAGTTTTGGATGAAATGTGTTTTTGGTATTTGAATATCTGTAAACCCATTTACACAGGCATCTCTCACTTAGGGACAGAGACATCCCCCCGCGACTACTGATTTCCACGAAGCCAACCCCCCTGATTGATGTATACGTATGTGTATATGTGTATATAACATCAATAAATACATGCTTATAGTAACAATTAAATATTCAAAAATATTGCATAAGTTGTAAATAAAATATAAATAAACACATACAGACTCGTGCCTCACATAAAAATGTAAGTACTGTAGTTTTGTTGGGGGGGTTTTGGGTTGTTTTTTGTTTTTGTTTGTTTGTGAGAGGATACCAGAGGAATGGAGGAGAAGTGTGCTTGTGCCAATTTTTAAGAACAAGAGAGATGTACAGAGTTGTAGCAACTACAGAGGGATAAAGTTGATGAGCCATACGATGAAGTTATGGGAAAGAAGAGTGGAAGCTAGACTAAGGGCAGAAGTCAGCATTTGTGAACAACAGTTTGGTTTCATGCCAGGAAAGAGCACCACAGATGCAGTGTTTGCTTTGAGGATGTTAATAGAGAAGTGCAGAGAAGGTCAGAAGGAGCTGCATTGTGCCTTTGTGGATCTGGAGAAAGTATATGACAGGGTGTCGAGAGGAACTGTGGTATTGCATGAGGAAGTCTGGAGTGGCAGAGAAGTATGTTCGAGTGGTGCAGGACATGTATGAGAGATGTAAGACAGTGGTGAGATGTGCTGTCGATGTTACAGAAGAGTTCAAGGTGGAGGTAGGACTGCATCAAGGGTCAGCTCTGAGCCCTTTCTTGTTTGCTATGGTGATGGACAGGCTGACAGACGAGGTTAGACAAGAATCCCCATGGACAGATGACATTGTGATCTGTAGTGAGCACAGAGAACACGTTCAGGAAAATCTAGAGAGGTGGAGGTATGCCCTGGAAAGGAGGGGAATGAAGGTTAGTCTCAGTAAGACAGAATACATGAGTGTGCACAACAAGGACCCAAGAGGAACAGTGAGGTCACAGGGAGCAGAGATGAGGAAGGTGGAGGATTTTAAGTACTTTGGCTCAACAATCCAGAGCAATGAAGAGTGTGGAAAAGAGGTGAAGAAGCGTCTGTAGGCTGGTTGGAATGGTTGGAGAAAAGTGTCCGGTGTGATGTGTGATACGAAGGTATCGGCAAGAATGAAAGGAAAAGTGTACAAGACGGTGTTGAGGCCAGCGATGTTGTATGGTTTAGAGACAGTGGCCCTGGGGAAAAGACAGGAGGCAGAGCTGGAGGTAGCAGAGATGAAAATGTTGAGGTTCTCTTTGGGAGTAACGAGGATGGATAGGATCAGGAATGAGTACATCAGAGGGATAGCACATGTAAGACGTTTTGGAGACAAAGTCAGAGAGGCTAGATTGAGATGGTTTGGACATGTACAGAGGAGGGATAGTGAGTATATTGGTAGTAGGATGCGGAGGTTGGAACTACCAGGCAGAAGGCCCAGAGGAAGACCAAAGAGACGATTCATGGATGTGGTGAAGCAGGACATAAAGGTAGTTGGTGTAAGAGTAGAAGATGAAGAGGATAGGGTGAGATGGAGGCAGATGATTCGCTGTGGCGACCCCTGAAGGGAACAGCCAAAAGGAAACGAAGAAGAAGGAGGGTTTTGTTTGCATAATTGTCCTTATTTTATGGCATTTTCATTTATCTTTCCCCCTATTTTCTCTTCATTTTCTTATTTTTTAATTTTTTGATTAATATTTTTGAAAAAACCGCAATGCACTGAAGCCCCAGAAACTGAAGCACGAAGTAGCGAGGGATCACTGTACAGACATCCCTCACTATTGTACTTTGCGCTTCAATTAATGCGGCTTCAGTCCATCGCGGTAAAAAAAAAAAAAAAAAAAGATGTCTATCAAATTTAAAAATAAGAAAATTAAGGAATAATGGGTGGAAAAGTTAAGGAAAATGCCACAAAACAAGAACAATTCTGGAAACAAAACCCCTAAACCAACACAAAACAAAAAACAACCCAAAATCTCCCATCAAAACTGGATCATTGCATCTGTGTGCACGCGTGTCTGCGCAGCCATGCACCCGTCTGCCTGAGCCTAGTATTAAGTCTACCTCAGGATAATGTTGAATCATATGTCATACTTCTATTTATGATCTATCTTTCTGTAGATTTTATTCCATTTCTATTTCTACTTGTTCTTCAATTTAATTTCACTTTCAACCTTGGACATGTTGGTATCTCCGAATGTCTGCAAAACGAATGTTGGTAAGTTGGAGAGCGTCTGTATTTATATTTTATTTACATCTTATGTTATTTTTTCAATGTTTAATTGTAATTATATGCATTGGATATGTATTTATTGATATTATATACACATTTACATGTACATATACGTCAGTCGGGAGTGGGGGGGGGATCCTACTTTGCGTATTTCGATGGTCACGTTGGGATCACGGTCCCAATTAACCGCGGAAAGTGAGTAATCCCTGTATATGAAATTCCTTATTTGGCATATCTGACATCTTATACTATGAAAATAACCAATAACGCATGTATTTAACAAGTAATCTGATTTTCCGTGTTGTAATCTCGGTTCACTTAAATTGTACTTTTCAATTTGTGTATGCAGTAGGTTTGATGTAAATGTTCACTAAAATGTTCTTTAAATGTTGTTGTTGTTGTTGTTATTGTTGTGCAGTATACGGTATGTTATGTTTCTCTCGAGAAGCATTGGTAATCTTAACGTTTCAGATGGTGCTTCACCACCCCCTGCTTAATTCTCCCAGAACGAAACTAAACACCTGTATAAGGTGAGGTCACTGTAAGGAGGGAAGCCTGAAGTGTTGTACTGTATCTTCAATACCAGTGAACACACCATTGTGCAACATAATCGTGACACGGCATGAAGGTCATAATTTGGTTAGTTGCATGAAATGGTATCTGAACATTGTGACAGTGTTCAAGCATAATGTTAATTCAAACATCTACATGACCTCCCAAAATTTCTCACTAATGTATTCAATCCCCACCCATCAGGTTTTCCCTTCCCTATCACACAAGCACCACCGACCAGAGAGGGGCGAAAGCATGCACATCCGTAACCTGCAGCCTCTTTTCGAACTGCTGCGCATGCATATCCGGGGCGGTCTACTATACTCAGGGGGGGGGGAACGATTTCCACCCCCTCGTGCTAATGAGCCCACAGACAACCGTGATTGGCTGGTGATTGCTGTGAGTGACAAGGAATTAATACTATAATAATAATAATAATAATATATACATGTAACCATATTCAAACTTGTGATCTCTGGGTTAATAGTCACGCACCTTTTCAATGCGCCACTCGGGACCCCATTTATGCACAATGTTTTTTAACATTACCAAAATGTTACACATATCCAGAGCCCAATACAGCACCATACAGAGAGGGACAAGGGTTGTGCACATCTGGACTGGGGTCTCCTTTTCAATGAGTCATACAGGTACTCAAAAACAAATCAGTGTTAATGTAACATCATGTTTTTGTGACTTTAGTTAAAAACAACAGCCTGCATTGGCCTGCTGAGCAATTCAGGGTGTACCCAGCCTTCGCCCAGAGTTGACTGAGATGGGCACCAGCCTCCCGCGACCCTAATTAAGATTAAATGGCTTAGAAAATGAATGAACGAATAAATGAATTAATGTCTGTCTGTCTTCCTTTCGGCTTTTTCCCTTTTATTCGGGAGTCGCCGCAGCGAACCATCTGATTCGCACGTTTGATTTGGCGTAGGTTTTTACGTCGGATGCCCTTCCTGTCACAACCCTTTTTAACAAGGGACAGAAACATGCTGACGGCTTTGCAGCTCCTCTTTACGAAAGTCAGCAATGGTTCTTTTACATCAACCTCTCAACATAGACAGTGAGAGACATGGCCCGCCTGTCTGTCTGTCTGTCTAACAGTTTGTCTGTCTGTCTGTCAGTGTGTGCATCACCGGTCTATCTATCTATCTATCTATCTATCTATCTATCTATCTATCTATCTATCTATATGTCTGTCTGTCTGTCTGACAGTTTGTCTGTCTGTCTGTCAGTGTGTGCGTCACCGGTCTATCTATCTATCTATCTATCTATCTATCTATCTATCTATCTATCTATCTATCTATCTATCTATCTATCTATCTATCTATCTGTCTGTCTGTCTAACAGTTTGTCTGTCTGTCTGTCAGTGTGTGCATCACCGGTCTATCTATCTATCTATCTATCTATCTATCTATCTATCTATCTATCTATCTATCTATCTATCTATCTATCTATATGTCTGTCTGTCTGTCTGACAGTTTGTCTGTCTGTCAGTCTGTCAGTGTGTGCGTCACCGGTCTATCTATCTATCTATCTATCTATCTATCTATCTATCTATCTATTATCTGTCTGTCTGTCTGTCTGTCTGTCTAACAGTTTGTCTGTCTGTCTGTCAGTGTGTGCATCACCGGTCTATCTATCTATCTATCTATCTATCTATCTATCTATCTATCTATCTATCTATCTGTCTGTCTGTCTAACAGTTTGTCTGTCTGTCTGTCAGTGTGTGCATCACCGGTCTATCTATCTATCTATCTATCTATCTATCTATCTATCTATCTATCCATCTATCTATCTATCTATCTATCTATCTATCTATCTATCTATCTATATGTCTGTCTGTCTGTCTGACAGTTTGTCTGTCTGTCAGTCTGTCAGTGTGTGCGTCACCGGTCTATCTATCTATCTATCTATCTATCTATCTATCTATCTATCTATCTATCTATCTATCTGTCTGTCTGTCTGTCTGTCTAACAGTTTGTCTGTCTGTCTGTCAGTGTGTGCATCACCGGTCTATCTATCTATCTATCTATCTATCTATCTATCTATCTATCTATCTGTCTGTCTGTCTGTCTGTCTAACAGTTTGTCTGTCTGTCTGTCAGTGTGTGCATCACCGGTCTATTTATCTATCTATCTATCTATCTATCTATCTATCTATCTATCTATCTATATGTCTGTCTGTCTGACAGTTTGTCTGTCTGTCAGTCTGTCAGTGTGTGCGTCACCGGTTTATCTATCTATCTATCTATCTATCTATCTATCTATCTGTCTGTCTGTCTGTCTGTCTGTCCATCTCTCTCTCTCTCTCTCTCTCTCTCTCTCTCTCTGTTTTTGTCTATCTGTCCATCTTGAAGTTCAGTGATTTCAGTGTGAGTTCTGGTGCTGACTCTTTTTCTAATAAACATCAGTACCAGTCCTAAGTGTGCATAGATATTTTCATGTGTGTAGCTACATAGAATTTAATTTTGAGGAGATAAATTAAGTAATTCGTAAATATATAATAATAATCTTCCTCACAGCGAGAACGTCTTGGGTTCAAGTCCTGGGCTTGAGCGTGAAAATGTAAGATTTCTCCTTGGTTCTCCTCCAGACACTTGGCTCCTTCTGCAATCCTAAAGACATGCACAATATGCTAATTGGCTGTTCCAAAAGTCCCTCCATGTGTGGATGATTGTGTGAATAATTGGGTGTATGCTGGCCCTGGGATGGTCTGGCCAACTGTTCAGGGTGTACCCTTCCTTCACCTAGTGTCGGCTGATATGGGCTCCAGCTTCCCCGCTCGACAAATGAGTAAATGAGTAAGTGAGGGTTGGGTGACATCTGCTGGTGATGAGGGTGTGGTGCAGCCAGAGGAAGTGGCACCATTGGTTCATCGGGAATTCTTATAATGTGCATATGATAAGTACAAGTTGTTGATGACGTCAATTATAAGCGTAGACATTATTTCACTGTAAAACAAAACTGTGCCTTTGGAATACGGTGTAAAAACGGTGTTCTAGTTGTTTAGTTCACTGAAAAAACAGCAACACTAAAGTAAAAAGCGTTGCCTTTTGCGCCTCCTACCGAAATGAAATGCAATTGCACCATAATTTGAGTCACTTGATGTTACTTTTTCTGCCTTTTTATTCATAACACATTATCTTACACAGTTTAGTAATAATTCTGTTTTATTCCTGTGTCGCAGCAAGAAGGACATGGGTTTACGTCCCGGGCTCAGTGAGGGAGTTTCTGTGTTGAGTCTCTCTGTGTGTGTTCTCGCTGCAAAACCCAAACACATGGATATTAGATTAATAAACTATTTTAATTTACCACCAGGCTTATGTGTAAATGGTTGTGTGTTGGTCCTGTGATAGATCGGTGAGCTATTTAGGGTGTCTCCCCCTCCCCACCCCTTTACCCTGGCTGAGTTAGGCTTCAGCATTCCTGCAACCCTAGTCAGATTAAACTGTTCAGCAAATGAATAAACTAATGTACATAAATGAACAAAGGAATGGATTCATTCATTTCCTTAAGTGTTTAATAATAATTTGGGTCACGGGAAGCTGGTGCCCATCGCAGCTGACTCTGGGTGAGCACAGGACACCCTGGACAGTTTGCCAGGCCATTGCAGCCACTCTTGTCGAAATTCAGCAATGTTTTTTTACATGAACGTCTCATGCCAGACAGTGAAAGACATGGTCGGCCTTTAATAACCCAGTTAACTGCAGGTGTGTGTGTGTGTGTGTGTGTGTGTTTACAACCATTGACATTGGTACTTGAACCCCCAACCTTAGGTTTAGTAATTCAGCACCTCACCACCAGCCCATCACTGCCCTCACTTACTAGGTACTTTAATGTCATGATAATAATTAGACTATATTATATCATGTTAGCTCTTATAATATGCAATAACTACTTTGACTAATATTTATACAGACATCTATACTTTTTATTTTTAGTGATGCTTTATGAAATAGATTAAATTAAACCTGAGCCCTGCAGCTAACCGATTCCTTTAGGTTTGAGATGTGCATGTTCTCCCTGTGCCAGTGTGGGTTCCATACGTGTGGTAAAGGCGCTGAATCGCTGATCCCAAGGTTGTTGGTTCGAGTCCCACTCTCCACAAGGTTGTCACTGTCCCCCCCCCCCCCCCCCCCAAGTGCAGCTAACTGGATTATAAAAGGCGGGCCGTGTCTCTCACTGTCTGTGGTGTGAGGTTCATGTAAAAGAACCATTGCTGACTTTCGACAAGAGGAGCTGCAAAGCCGTCAGCGTGTTTCTGCCCTGCGATGGCCTGGTGAGCTGCCCAGGGTGTACTCTGCCCTCACCTGGAGTCGGCTGGGATGGGCGCCAGCTACACGCGACCCTAAATAGGATTAAGCGGTTACGGAAGATGAACAGTTATTGGTTTAATTTTAGTTCCTATAGGACACCCCAAAGCTCTCAAGGAAATATTCACGTTGCCCGCTACAGGATGTCTGTGTCTGTTTCCGCAGCAACAGTTCAGCTCGAGGTTCTCAGGGTTCTCTGATCGCCTCACATTTTCCTTCAAGGGAAAATTCTGCGTAAATGATTCAATGAGTAGCACGGTATTAGCACCAGTGAGTATAAAAAGTAGAAAAAGGTTCCAGGTTTCAGCTCTATACTCATCCTGGGTGTAGTTTGTATATTATGCCAGTGTTTGCCTGGGTTTCCTCCGGGTACTCCGGTTTCCTCTTACACTCCAAAGCTATGCATATTAGACTAATTTTCTTTTTCAACTTGCTTCAATTGAGTGTCGATGGTTGGATGGTTGCGATGATCTGTCAGGCTGTTCAGGGTGTACTCTATCTTTGCAAGCGTGTTGGCTAAGACAGACTCCAGCCTCTCACCCTGGTAATATTAAGAGACTCTTCAAAGGAAATCGGTAGGCCTCCGTCAGTCCCGAAGGACTATGGCTGCGCTCTGGCTGGTACCCCGGCTGGTGATAACCCCCAGTGCGCAGAGCCTGGGTAGGGAGTAATGAGGGACAGGCTGTTACCCAAGCAGCAAGTCCCCCCCTGTCTCGGCGCCACCGGAAGGATCCAATGGAAGGGCAAATGCCGATACGACTGGGTTCCAGTGCCGCTGCAGGAGAGAATCTACGGTCAATTTAGAACGGCCAATTAACCTACAGTGCACGTCTTTGGACTGCGGGAGGAAACCGGAGCACCCGGAGGAAACCCGCACAAGCACGGGGAGAACATGCAAACTCCACACAGAAACGCCCAGGCCGGGAATCGAACCCAGGCCTTCTTGCTGTGAGGCGGATGTGCTAACCACTACGCCACCGTGACGCCTCAAAGGAAATAAATAACCGAATAAATGGTTCATTCATTCATTGAACCAGTTCAGTTCATTTTCTGTAACTGCTTAATCCTAATTAGGGTTGTGAGGAGGCTCGCGCCCATCCCGGCTGACTCCGGGCGAGGACAGAGTACACCATGGACAGCTCTCCAGGCCATCGCAGGGTGGAAACACACTGACGGCTTTGCAGCTCCTCTTGTCGAAAGTCAGCAATGGTTCTTTTACATGAACCTCTCACCGTAGACAGTGAGAGACACGGCCAGCCTTTGATAACCCAGTTAGCTGCACTCGGGGGGGCGAACTGAGTCATATCAGAGTCGAACAGAAATGAGTACATCAGAGGGACAGCACATGTTAGATGTTTTGGAGACAAAACCAGAGAGGCTAGATTGAGATGGTTTGGACATGTACAGATGAGGGACAGTGAGTATATTGGTCGTAGGATGCTGAGGTTGGAACTACCAGGCAAAAGGCCCAGAGGAAGACCAAAGAGAAGATTTATGGATGCGGTGAAGGCGGACATGAAGGTCGTTGGAGTAAGAGTAGAAGATGCAGAGGATAGGGAGAGATGGAGGCAGATCATTTGCTGTGGCGACCCCTGAAGGGAACAGCCGAAAGGCAAAGAAGAAGAAGAAGAAGCTGTTGAATGGTTGGGAAATTTATCGAGTGCTCTCCATGGTGCTGAACCAGTACCAACACTTGAATACATCAAGGCCAGGTTGCAGATGAAAATGTATGAGGAAGGATTCCTTCAACTAAAATAAATAAATAAATAAATTACCGGAACATATTAGTATGGATTTTTCAAAGTATTAAAATGAGGAATATGACATCATATTCAAAGAGGCGTAGTCATCAGAACGTCTGCATCAGAGCAAGAAGCTCCTGGGTTTGAGTCCCAGGCTTGGTGAAAGATTTTTGATGTGGAATCTGCATGTTTTCCTGTGCCTGCATGACTCTCCTCCAACGGTGAAAAGACATGCACGTTAGGCTTACTAACTCCAACTTGCCCCGAGGTGAAAATGTGAATGTGAGTAATTGAGTATTGTCCCTGCAATGAATCGATGAGCTACACGGGGTATCACCATTTTTACCCAGAGTTAGCCTTTCTTCCCACTTTCCTGTGACCCCAATAAGATTAGTTCGTTCGTTTTCTGAACCACTCAATCCTGGCACCCATCTCAGCCGACTCTGGGTGAGGGAAGAGTACACCCTGGACAGCTTGCCAGGCCACTGCAGGGCAGAAAAACGCTGATGGCTATGTCGCTCCACTTTATGAAATTCAGCAATGGTTCTTTTACATGCCTCTCACCATAGACAGTGAAAGACATGGCCGGCCTTTGATAATCCCGTTAGTGGCACTGGGGGGGACATCTGTTGACAATTGGGCCCAACCTTGGGCTCAATAATCCAGCACCTTATCACAGGACCACCACGGCTATGAATGAAATTATTCACCAAATCTGTTACTATGAAAATCTGCTTTACAACAATGTCAACTATAAAAACCATGAAACAACATTTGCCAAATCACTTAATCCTACAATTAAGGTAGCGAGGAGGGTGGAGCCTATCTCAGCCAACACTTCAGGTGGGTACACTCCCCGCAGCTTGCCAGAGCATCGCAGGGCAATACCCACAACCATTCACACTCATAATCTGGGAACAATTTGGAATACAGTAGTAAGTTAACCTAATGTTCATGTTTTTGGACTGTGGGAGGAAACTGGAGTATCCAAAGGAAACCCATGCAAACACAGGGAGGACATGCACACTTCTCACGGAAACGCTCAAGCCCGGGACTCAAATTCAGGTCATTCTCTGTACGAGGTGGATGTGCTAACCACTATGCCACCTTATACACTTGATTTAAATCCAGCGAAGATAATCAATGCCAATCACGTCACCAAATAATAAATTTTTTAAAATGTTATGGATAATTAGTGCATAAACGTAATTGCCGGTTGTCCACAAACTTTTGGCCTTATAGTGTTGGTAGAACTTAATAAATTTTAGGTTTGGATTAAAAACAAAACAAAAATACAAGAAACGCGTACAATATTCACCTGTTGTAATTAAGCATAATTAATATTACCGTGCATAGATTATATGGATCGGATTACGTCATAAAATAGCCCTTCATGTCATAGCCTGGGTGCCACACGTGCCGAGCCGCGCGTGCACTATCTGGGTTTCATTTCCGGATTTTTTACCGCAATGCATCAGACCCGGAGGGCAAATCCCAAACCGTTCCCTGTTTATACACGCAGTGCACTTGTAGTGCTTCGGAAGACACTCACTTCTACCCTATATAGGGCACATGTACAGGCTGGAGGGAGTCATTTGTATGTGGGTAGTTTTTTTTTTTTTTTTTTGGTTATTCCAACGCGGACAGAGAACACACACACACACACACACACACAGCTTATTGCACACCCTCCTCCTCCTCCTCCTCCTCATCCTCATCATCATCATCATCTCCACGCACTAAATGCAAACCCAATGCAGCTTTGCCTCCACACACTTAACAACCTAGAGAATTTCTCGGATGCTTTTGTTTGTTTATTTGTTTATCTCTCTGTTGCAGTCTCTCCATCCATCGACACACACGTATTCGTGCCTGGAATTATCCGGTCGTTTTGATTTGAATACGCACAGAAAACGACTTAACATTGAATTTGATCAGCCGACAACAAGGATTTTTTTTTTTTTTGCTAAAAGGGTAAACAAACAAACAAACAAACAAAACAAACAAACAAAAAAAAAGAAGATTAACAAATAATTAAAAAAAAAAAAAAAAAAAAAAAATCAGGGACAGCAAAAGCCAGAAGGGCAAAACGAGGACAGCAGCACCGGAAAACAGAAAGGTTTCTGCTGAAATGCGTGGAAAGAGCTGGATGTGCACGTGAAATAGGACGAACCATCTCACCCGCCATGCGTTAAATGTTTAATGCAGCACTGTTTGATAGGAAAACAATAACAACAACAACAACAACAACAACAGGATCAAGCAACGCGCATGCCACAGTAACACGCTCCTTATAAAAACTTCCTTCTCACTCCGACAAATTTTGAGCAATGCACTAAAAGATTTGAAGGAAGGAGCAGAAATATCTATCTATCTTTCCATCTATCTGTTGATCCGTGTCTAAGCCCATAGCCAGGTGTGCGCGTCCTGGTGATTAGTCATACAGTAGAGTATTTGTGTGCAGATGTGCACGCGGTCTTTCCACACATCTCAGGATTGAGGTCTCAGGTACTGCACTTCAAACAATTTCTGAAATTATATGCAACCTGTTTACATTACACAATGCTCTATTATTCTTTTTAAAAATAAACCGAACCCCATAAAGACCTAAAGTTTAATTTCGAAACGATTTAGCCAAAGAACGAAACACTTTGTATGAAGCATAGATTTTCAGGAAGCTAAAGTGCACAAGCTTTTCCCGCAGGCCTGCGAGCTGCCGACATGTCTTTATTTAAAGAACCGCCTCGATTTACATTTTAGTTGATGAAGGACTTGCAGAGTACCAGATGCAGATCTTCCACAAATATTCTGACAGTATGAATGCTTGATTTGTTCGATATCATTTCGTGTATATTGAATAAAAGTGAAAAGCTTATTTTTGTTCGTAAAACTCCCTGAAGGAGTCTGAACGGGACCGGCTCTCTTCTCACTTCTAAAACTACAGAGTTGCTGACGTAAACTCGACGACTCAAAGGCGCCTGTTTGTACACGCACGAGAAGACGGTGAAACAGCAGATTCCTCCCGATCATCCACAACAAACATGGCACAGACAGAACTCCACTTCCTGTCAGGGATGTCTGCCAGGTGTTTCCTGTTCCTGGGTGTGCTCTTTGCGCTCTGTGGTGAGTCAACATTTCCTAGCAGCAGTTAAAAGATTGCGTATAGAGTACGTGCTTGTATATCTCTCGCACACCGAGGGCACACTGTGGGCACATATTCACCCACATCTCAGTTACAATGATCGTTTTTATGCCAATCCCCAATCAGGGATAAGAGCCGAGCTCAAGGGCCCGACAGGGTTGATGGTGGGATTGAACCCGTGACCTTCGGGTCAGTAAACCAACACCCTACCACCAGGCCCCACCGTACATTATCTCTTAGTTGCTAAAGTGAAATGAAAAGCAAGTCTTCCAAATTCTCCTGTGAACTTCATTCATCGGTTGGTCAGAGCGTCCAGGTATTAAACTAACGGATATAATTAAGTAGGAAACTTCATTCATTTTCTAAACCGATTATTTCTAATTAGGGTCACGGGGAGGCTGGCGCCCATCTCGGTCGATCCCGGGCGAGGGCAGAGTACACCCCGGATGGCTCGCCAGGTCATCGCAGGGCAGAAATACGCTGACGGCCATGCAGCTCGTCTTGTCGAAAGTCAGCAATGGTTCTTTCACGTGAACCTCCCACCATAGACAGTGGTGGACATGACTGACCTATGATAACCCAGTTAGCTGCACTGGAGGGAAAGCAGTGACAACCGTTTACAGTGGGGCTTGAACCCATAACCTTGGGATCAGCAATCCAACACCTTACTACGGGGCCACCACTGCACAAACTAGTAAACTTCTGAAAA
>CM045742.1:41022500-41055000 GCA_024760905.1 Plotosus lineatus | reverse complement strand
TTTATTAAGTTTGAGTTTAATTTCCTTTTAAATAAAATCATATTTTCTCCCTATCGATTATTGTAAGTGTAGGTTATACAGGAGAAACAAAAACACTTATATATATCACTATACTTATATATTATATATTTATGTTATAGTAATTTTTACAGATGGAACTCCTGTCAGAGCTGCTCATTCATTCATTCATTCATTTTCTGAACAGCTTAATCCTAATTATGGGCGCTGGGAGGCTGGCGCACATCTCAGCCGACTCTGGGCGAGGGCAGAGTACACCCTGGACAGCTTGCCAGGCCATTGCAAGGCAGAAACACGCTAATGGCTTTGCAGCTCTTCTTAATGAAAGTCAGCAATGGTTCTTTCACATGAACTTCCCACCACAGTCACTGAGAAACATGGCCGGCCTTTGATAACCCAGGTAGCTGCACTGGGGGGGGGGGGGGGCGGTAGTGACAAGTCAGAGCTGCTGTTTTATAAATTCGTATGCACTACAGAGGAATAACATGATTTGATTGAGTCTCTATCATGGATATATTACGCATAATGTTGAGTGGATAATGCTTGAATCAAAACGGCTGTCTCACGGTTTGCGACGATCACCTGGTGTATACCGCGTTGTCATCATCATGCGTTAAAATTGAAACTAAACCATAACGATTTTGTTTAAGTTTCCGTTCTTTTGGTTTCATGTGGTATATACAATTACACCGAAGTTCAAAAGTTTAAAAAGATGCCTATAAACGGTGCTTACGTAATGCTAGTCAGTGACACTTGCCCTTCTCCAGCCTCTGATGGTAAAAATATATAAAAAAATAAACCACTATAAAAAAAGTAGTTTGCCTTTCTTCATGTTTCCATGTGGAACACGCTAAAACTTTAATTAAATGTATGCTAGCAGTACGGTGGTGTAGTGGTTAGCACGTCTGTATCACATCCAGAGGGCCCAGGTCCGGTTCATAGCTCAGGCTTTATGTATGGAGTTTGCATGTTCTTCTCACGCTGATGTGGGTTTCCTCCGCCTACTCCGGTTTTCCTCCCACAGTCCCAAAACATGCACAGTGGACTAACTGGCTGTTCCAAATCACCCCTAGGGGTGAGTGTAAATGTTTATAATTGTGTGAGTGATGGTCTGACGAGCTGTCCAGGGTGCACCCTGCTAGAGTCGGTTGAGATAGGTGCCCACCTCCGTGCGACCTTAATTAGGAGAAGGCGGCTTAGGAAATGAATGAATTGATGCAATATTGATTGAAATTGTGGTCACGATGCCCAGCACAGGACTCACCTGCATCGGCCATGATATAAAAATTTATTAATTAATTTACTAAGCCATCTAATCCCACAAAGGGTCACAGGAAGCCTGGCACCCATGTCAGTCGACTCTGGGTGAGGGCAGGGTACACTCTTTGCAACTCATCAGGCCATTGCAGGGCAACACACACACACACACACACACACACACACACACACACACACACACACACACACACACTCACTCTCACACCTAGGGCTGATTTGGAACAGAAAATCCTCCTCCTGTGCATGCGTTTAGATTGTAGGAAGAAATCAGGGGAACCCGGAGGAAACCCTCACAAGCACGGAATATTAAGTCCAGTCTTAGTATGTTTCCTTAATCATTAAGGAAAAATTATGAATTGGATTTCGGATACAGTGGTACCTCACCTTACGAAATTAATCTGTTCCAGAGGCGGTTTCGTAACCTGGATTTTTCGTAAGTAGAACCACATTTTACATGTAAAACGCATAATTCGTTCCGAGGCCCCCAATACTACCCCTAAACCCTTTAAAAATGATAAAAGCACACCTTTTAAGGTACTTACTTCATGATGACCATGTCTTCTTAGCGGAGTTATAATCTTACAAATGTTTATGCAAGGTTAAAAGCCTGAGCCAAAAAATAAAGTTGCAATGAGCACACTTGAAAAATTCATGAAACACTAATTCTGTCCTACATAAAAAGCATCATCGGTATTATGGAGATACAGCTCCATAATAGCCAGTGGGAGGGAGCTGCGTCATCCCTCCTAGCCAATGGGAGGCCAGCGGGGCAGGATGTTTGGAGATAGGCAATGGGAGGCCAGTGGGGCAGGATGTTAGGAGATAACCAATGGGAGGCCTGTGGGGCGGGATGTTGGGAGAGAGTCAATGGGAGAGCAACTAGTGCATTGTTTGAAATTTTCAGATGGTGCTTTCGTAATGTGAACTTGTTTCGTATCCAGAGACAAAAATTTTCGTAAAATGTTTTTCGTAACCTGGATTTTTCGTTTGTTGGGACTATTGTAAGGTGAGGTACCACTGTATCTGTAGTATAAACTATATTAATCCACAAATTCTTAATGGAGCTTTTAAACTGTTACCTGAGAATTACAGAAGGTAAACACTATTTGAATCCATTGTAATACGTACATGATGTCACGGGTTTAATAAAGATAATCCTGACACTACAAAGTTTTGTAAAACATGCAAACCATGTAAACAAGTGTCTGATATTAACACGAACATGCTGTTGTTTGAAAAGATCTACAGATACAGTGGCGGCGAGCCTCTCATAGTCGACGAACGCTTTGAAGACCGCATAGACTGGAACGGCAGTCGAAAGACCACTGATCTGCAGGACGCTTCTATCTACATTCATAATGTGACCTTTAACGATTCAGGAGTGTACCGCTGCTTCTTTTACCGAACCTTGAGCTATACTGCTTATGAGCATACGACTACCATCATCAAGGTGGTTCACCTCACTGTGGCTGCCAAAGGTACAGTATTTTACATAAAAACCTACAGTATGTGTGCAAAGCTACTCACAGTGTATTAATAAATTATATATTCCTGTGTATAATCAAAAGCGCCGATCTTTGCTACAGCAGACTCGAGGTGTAATGCAATACTATTAGAACCTGTGTGATCACTTGAATTGAAAGCTGATGTTGGCTCCAGAGAATCACTGGATAAGTTAGTACGTTGTGTGACGATTCCCAAACCTTACCCGTTTCATTCTAGTTCATAAATGGTCTCAACAAATGAGAGAGATGGGAGCAAAACATATGAAAAATATCATGTTCACACAGAAGGTAGCACAGTGGCATGATGGTTAGCACACACCCACCTTGGAGCATGAGGGTTCTGGGTTCGAGTCCCGTGCTCGATGAAGGTGTTTCTGTATGGAGGTTGTTCTCCTTGTGCTGTCATAGGTTTCTGTTGGAAACACAGATTAATTGGCTGTTCCAAATTGCCCCGAGGTGTGTGTGTGTGTGTGTGTGTGTGTGTGTGTGTGTGTGTGTGTGTGTTGGCACTACGATGAACTGGCGAGCTGTTCATGCTGTAGAGTCAGCTGAGACAGACTTCAGCCTCCCTGCAAAACCTAGTAGGATGAAGCAGTCCGGCAAATAAACTAATTCATGAATGAATGAGTGTTCACTCTGGGTACCCCAGGTTCCTTACACAGTCCAAAAACACGCACAGTCGGCTAATTGGCTGTTCCAAACCACTCGAAAGGGAGTTGTGGTTAAAAATTTGGACGACTGACCAGATGATTAAGGGCAGCATGGTGGCATAGCGGTCACCACGTTCCACTCACAGCAAGAGGGACTGGGTTTGATTCCTGTACTCGGGCTTTACTACGTGAAGTTTGCATGTTCTCTCTGTGCTTGCGTGAGTTTATTCTGGCTACTCCAGACTGGGTACTTCCTCCCACAGTCCAAAAATCGGCTCAGTAGGCTAATTCGCTGTTGCAAATCACCCCTACATGTGAACAAGTATGAGTGTGAATGGTTGTACGTGTGTTAGCCTGCGATGGCCTGGAGAGCAGTTCAGGGTGTACCCCACCCTTGCCTAGTGTTGGTTGAGATAAACTATATCTGATTTTTACCCCTATAAAATATCTGTGTGCGGTTATAAAGCACAGGATATTTATTCACGGCAATAATTACCTCTTCTTCAATGTTTGTTGTAAACGGAGTAATTAAATTCATATTACAGCGATCCCTCGCTACTTCGTGCTTCAGTTTCTGCGGCTGCAGTGCATCGCGGGTTTTTCAGAAATATATATCGAAAAAAAAAAAAAAAGGAAATTAAGGAAAAATACGGGAAAGATTAAGGAAAATGGCACAAAACAAGGCCAATTATGCAAAACCCCCGAAACAAACAAAAAACAACCCAAAACCCCCATCAAAACTATTTACATTTTTATGTGAGGGAAGCATCTGTATGTGTGTATTTATATTTTATTTACATCTCATGCATTATTTTTGAATTGTTATTATAAGAATTTATAGCACTGAATATGATATATATATATATATATATATATATATATATAAAGGCGGCACGGTGGCGTAGTGGTTAGCACGTCCGCCTCACAGCAAGAAGGCCTGGGTTCGATTCCCGGCCTGGGCGTTTCTGTGTGGAGTTTGCATGTTCTCCCCGTGCTTGTGCGGGTTTCCTCCGGGTGCTCCGGTTTCCTCCCGCAGTCCAAAGACGTGCACTGTAGGTTAATTGGCCGTTCTAAATTGACCGTAGATTCTCTCCTGCAGCGGCACTGGAACCCAGTCGTATCGGCATTTGCCCTTCCATTGGATCCTTCTGGTGGCGCCGAGACAGGGGGGGACTTGCTGCTTGGGTAACAGCCTGTCCCTCATTACTCCCTACCCAGGCTCTGCGCACTGGGGGTTATCACCAGCTGGGGTACCAGCCAGAGCGCAGCCATAGTCCTTCGGGACTGACGGAGGCCTACCATTTATATAAAATTGAATATTGATATTATATATACATGTACGTATATGTCAGTCGGGGGAGGGGGGGTTTCATCCTACTTCGTGGAAATTGGCAGTCACGGGTGGTCTCGGTCTCCATTCACCGCAGAAAGTGAGGGATCCCTGTAATTGTTCCTGAATGGAAAAGGTTTTGCGGAACTTGGTCAATCAGGGAAAGTCAACAGGTGAAATCTGTCAATCAACGTTATGTTTAAGCTTTGATTGGTCATAGTTGTAATTCAGTATTGTGAATATTCAGCTTAGCTGGACTCCGTACTCGCTAAAAATATTTCACCTCTCGTCGCTCATTTCGCCGGTGTTCACTGACTTTGCATTGTTGCTCGCTGCTCGTCGCGTGCTATGTGAATTTGGCTTCAGCTTCCTACCGAAACACTCAGACCCGCATGAATGTGAAACCTCCCACTCCTACGACTATTTTTGGTGCATCCTGTGGGACTCCGGACTTGATGCACACCTCTGGTGTAAAGAAAAACCCTATCTAGTGTATATTGGTTCCGTTTAAATCACATTATCTGTCCATCTCACATAATTTATACAGAGTTACCTCCCTACTAAAAACATCCTTTGGAATTCCTTTATCAGATGAAGACAGGCGATGGATTGAAATGTGCATTAAGGTTTAATATTACTGGCATATCCGTCTCATGCACTGATACAGTAAAGACTCTACATCTACCTAACGTTATGGACACCCAACGACACGTCTCCTATTTCTAAGCAGCATTAAAAATGTGAACTTGTTGAAATCAGTGTTGGCCCTGTGATGGACTGTTGAGATGTTCAGGGTGTACCCCCTGCTCCAGTGTTCCCATGAACTTAATGAAGGACAAAGCAGTTTGATGAGTGAATGAATGAAATCTACAAGATTTCTGGATATGATGGTATCTAACTCCAACATCGTCTGTGACCTTACGCACCATGACCACCACCTCTGGCAAGCGATACGGAGCAATATCTGCGATTTTCTCTTCTTCTTCTTCTTCTTCTTCTTCTCCTTCTTCTTTCGGCTGTTCCCTTCAGGGGTCACCACAGCGAATCATCTGCCTCCATCTCACCCTATCCTCTGCATCTTCTTCTTACACCAACTACCTTCATGTCCTCCTTCACCACATCCATAAATCTCCTCTTTGGTCTTCCTCTAGACCTTCTGCCTGGTAGTGCCAACCTCAGCATCCTACTATCAATATACTCACAATACAATACAATACAATACAATCCCTCCTCTGTACATGTCCAAACCATCTCAATCTAACCTCTCTGACTTTGTCTTCAAAACCTCTTACATGTGCTGTGCCTCTGATGGACTCATTCCTGATCTTATCCATCCTCGTTACTCCAAAAGAGAACCTCAACATTTTCATCTCTGCAAAGAGAACCTCAACATTTTCATCTCTCTAAACCTGACAGTTTCTGAATACTGCCTGTAACCCTCCCCACATACCCCACCTACACACCCACTGCAACACATACACGAACTCACCCATGCACACGTACAGTACACCACTACGCACGCTGATAGAGCTCTCTACTATTCAGTTTAGCTAAACGCCAAAGTATTTTCCTTGCTTGCACTCTGTATCGCCGATGAATGCCTGTGGACTGGATATTGTATGTTTGCCCACTGGTTTATTCTTCAAGTGATTTTATCTATTAAATAGTTTTAATGGTCTTTAATATTAAATGAACGATTATCATAGTATCATCATTGATTCCATTAAGCTGAAAGGCTAACAAATTGAAAATTCATTCACCAAACTGCTTAGTCCTACTATTAGGGTCGCTGGTGGCTGGAGCCTGTCTTGATCGACACTGAGCAAAGGCCGGGTACACCCTGAACAACTCATCAGACCACTGTAGGGCAACACACACAACCATTCACACTCACACTCAAAACTAGGGGAAATTTGGAACAGCCACTTGGCCTACAAACATATAATTTACTACTTCTTTCAGGATCATAAAGTTTTGGACCAGGTTGTAGAAATGAACAGAATACAGTAGGGAAGTGTATCTAAAGAGAATGACATGATAAAATAGCATGTTTAGAGCAGATTATCACTGTGCTAATGCTAAGGTTACCTTTCCTTTTTTCCCCAAATTACATGGGACATGCGATGTAATTCTCTCTTTTCTCTTTCCCTGTTTTCTTCCCTTAGCGACACGCGGCACAGCCTCCATTGTTTCGGAAGTAATGATGTACGTGTCAATCATTGGACTGCAGCTGTGGCTGTTGGTGGAGATGATCTATTGCTACAGGAAGATTGCTGCGGCCGGTGACGAGGCCCTCAGAGCCAGCGCGTCAGTACTGTGTTCACACTGTCTCATGAGATACTTAAATTCTCTAACACTGCCAACGCTGCACAAAAACAGTTCCATATACCTCAATGTATTTACAGAAACACAGAGATCTAGTCATTATTTTTACTCATTTATACTGGTTTCTGACTGACTTTCCACCAAAAAAATTATTTATTCATCATTCATTTTCTGAACCGATAAATCTGATTTAGAGTTATAGGGGAGGTTGGTGCCCATCTCAGAAGACCCAGGGTGAGGGAAGAGTACAACTGAGACAGCTTGCCAGGCCATTGCAGTGCAGAAATATGCTGACAGCAACCCAATGGCCCACTCTTTAAGATTCACAGCAGCGGTTGTTATACTACTTGCTTCTCAACACAGAGAGTGAGAGACAAGACAGGCCTTTGATAACCCAGTTACTTGCACTGCAAGGAGAGACCAGTGACAGCCCATTTATAGTGGGGCTTGGACCCCTGACCTTGGGATCAGGAATCCAGCACCCTACCACCCTATGTACTTTTAATAGTGGTCTAGTGAGCTGTTCCCGGTGTAGCCGGGGGTTGGCTGGAATGGGTCCATCCTTTCCATGACACTAATATAGTTACGTATGTAGTTCAGAAATTACTATGCATACAGTCAGCCCCTACTTACGAAATTAATCAGTTCCAGCGCCTTTTTTGTAACGCGGACGTTTTGTAAGTAGAGGCGCATTTACAGTTAAAACGTCTGATTCGTTCCAAGGCTCCCAAGACTACCCCATAAACCCTTTAAAAATGATAAAAGTACACCAAATTTGTATGAAATATGCATGTAATATGTGTTAAAAGTAAAAGAAAATTATTTATTCAACCATTTAAACATTTTTAATTTTTACAAAGTTTAATTTTATAATGCAGCTGTGGGGGGGGGGGCACAAACCAGTGTCTCTCCCCCTTACGCTGGTCCCAAGCCCGATAAATGTAGAGGGTTGTGTCAGGAACGGCATCCGACTTAAAACCAATGCCAAACTTTAATCATGCAAATCACAAACTTTACCTCCACACTGGATCGGTCGAGGCTCGGGTTAACAATGACCGCCATCAATGCTGTTAACCAACAGGGTGCTGATGGAAGTTGGACTACTGTTGGTCGAAGAAGGAGAGGCGGGAGGCGTGTCCATAGGCAGAGAGAAGAGGAAAAGCATGAGTCTAGGACTCAGAGTAGCGACTTTGAATGTTGGAACTATGCAAAGAAAAGATAGAGAGCTGGCTGACATGATGCAGAGGAAGAAGGTGGTCATACTGTGTATTCAGGAGACCAGATGGAAAGGTAGCAAGGCTAGAAGCTTAAGAGCAGGGTTTAAGCTGTTTTATCATGGTGTGGATGGGAAGAGAAATGGAGTAGGAGTCATCTTGAAGGAGGGGTTTGTCAGGAATGTTCTAGAAGTGAAAAGAGTGTCAGACAGAGTGATGAGTCTCAAGTTAGAAATTGAAGGTGTGATGTTCAATGTTGTTAGTGCTTATGCCCCACAGGCAGGATGTGCGCTAGAAGAGAAGGAGAGATTCTGGAGTGAGTTAGATGAAGTGATGCAGAGTACTGCCAGAGGTGAAAGATTGGTCATTGGTGCAGACTTCAATGGACATGTTGGTGCATGCAACAGAAGGGGCGAGGAAGTGATGGGCAGGTTTGGTATCCAGGACAGGAACGCAGAAGGACAGATGTTGATCGATTTTGCAAAAAAGATGGAAATGGCTGTGGTAAATACTTCCTTCCAGAAGAAACAGGAGCATAAGGTGACTTATAAAAGCGGCGGTAGGAGCACACAGGTCGACTACATCTTGTGTAGACGATGCAGTTTGAAGGAAGTCAGTGATTGCAAAGTAGTAGTGGGTGAGAGTGCTGCCAAACAGCATAGGATGGTGGTGTGCAAGATGACGCTGATGGTGAGGAAGGTGAAGAAGGCAAAGGCAGAGCAGAAGACAAAATGGTGGAAACTGACAAAGGAAGAGGGTAGTGCTTGGTGTGTCCTCTGGAAGGAAAGTAGATAAGGAGACTTGGTGGTGGAATGAGGAAGTGCAGGAGTGTGTACAAAGGAAGAGGTTAGCTAAGAAGAAGTGGGACACTGAGAGGACTGAAGACAGTAAACAGGAGTATAGGGAGATACAGCGTAAGGCGAAAGTAGCGGTGTCAAAGGCCAAACAGAAGGCGTATGATGACTTGTATGATAGGTTGGACAGTAAGGAGGGAGAAAATGATCTATACAGGTTGGCACAGCAGAGAGAAAGAGATGGGAAGGACGTGTAAAATGCATATGGGTAGGAGTTAAATTTTTTGACTTTAGGTGGTACGAGTTGACTTGGGTACAAGTTCACCATCACCCCCTGGTTACTTTTGGTGTTTTCTGAATTGTACTCTTTGCTTACAGAAATGCCACCAGCGAGCATCTAGAGAGGCTAAATTTCAAAAATTTTCCCCAGACCCCCCCAGACCCCAGGGAGGGGTACCCCCTCCCCACACTCCATGCACCTTGAGCCTACGGCCCAAGGTGCTGCTCCGTGCCGCCTCGGGGGCTTCCGGTGCCTCCGGCCCCCGAGGCCTCCGACATCAGTGAGCCATAACGTTTTTCAGTCAAAATGCTTCTGCTGTGCTAACACCCATGCAGTTCCTACCAAAGAACAAACAATGAATTAGCATCACTATGATTTCGTAGAGATGTATGTTTGATGGATATACTGTACAAGCCACAGCCATGAAAAATCCAGTAGATGGTTTATGTTTGGTTCTGTTCGCTGAAGTCCAGTACAGGAGCCATACTGATCACCTGTAACACAACCAGATTAAAATTTGGATAAGGTTGGGTAAATACAGTTAACTAAATATAATAATATATACATTATTATTCCACTATTTACAATCAGACCAGGTCCAGGGTTGCTCACATACATGTGCTTAACGGTCCCAATTAAAAAAAATATTGTCTCTTCCCCTTGAATGCTCAATGCCTAACCAGGCTATAATATAAATAAGATGAACCCTGCTGAAGCAGCTCTGTATTGTGGACTCTGAGCATTACTGCATACATATTGATTATTTAATGTACAAATAATGAGTCTCAGATTCTTCAAATTTCTACAGAATCACTGTAAAGCAATTAAATAAGATTACTGTATACATCGATCAGGCATGACATTAACACCACCTGACTGGTCTGAAGCTAGGCGGCCACAAACACCCCCAATGCACCTTTCTGTTATAGCCGGCATTAACAGTTTCATCAGTTTGTGCTACCCAAGCTCTTCTGTGGGATCAGACCAGACATACTAGCCTTTGCTAGTGTCTCCACATGCATCAATGAGTCTTGACCACCCTTGACACTCATCGGACCAGTTCATTGATTGTCCTCCCTTGGTTCCTCTGACCTCCCTACTTACCACTGATGTGCAGAACACAACACAAGACTTGGCATTTACGGCATGGGCAGTGGTGGCCTGGTGGCAAAAGGGCGCTGGATGTCTGATCCTAAGGTTGGGCGTTTGAGTCTCACTCTCCACAAGATTGTCAGTGTCACCCCAGTGCAGCTAACTGGGTTATCAAAGGCCAGCCATGTCTCTCACTGTCTATGATGAGAGTTTCATGTAAAAGAACCATTGCTGACTTTTGACAAGAATAGGCTGTATCGGCTGTTTCTGTCCTGTGATGGCCGGTGAGCTGTCCAGGAGGGATTCTGCCCTTGTTAAGAGAGCGGATACATGCAAGGGTGAGTGATGCAACAAGCAGGTCAACACACCAGTAACCAGTAAGACTTGGCATTTTGGAGAAGAATAGACCTGCTCGTTTAGTCATCACAATGTCACTCTTGGGCAGTGGTGGCCCACTGGTGGGGTGCTGGATTACTGAGCTGAAGGGCAGGGGTTCAAGCCCCACTATCAACGGGTTGTCACTGCTAACCGACTAAGTACAGCTAACTGGGTTATCAAAGGTCGGCCGTGTCGCTCACTGTCTGTGGTGAGAGGTTCATGTAAAAGAACCGTTGCTGACTTATGTCAAGAGTATCGGCAGAGCCATCAGTGTGTTTCTAACCTACGACAGCCTGGTGAGCTGTCCAGGGTGTACTCTGCCTTCGGCCAGAGACGACTGAGATGAACACCAGCCTCCCATCGACACTATTTTGGTGATTATTAATGTGATTGATCACTCTTTTAAAAGTTACCAAGATCTTTTTTTGCTCATTTTTCCTGCGTCCGATACATCAACTTCAATAGCGGACTGTTCGCTGAGATAAACAACATGACTCACTTTACCTTTCAGTGATTCTGAACGTTGTGGCCCATCAGAACTTTGGTGTGATGTCATATCGAACCTGAAAGTGATCTCTTCTGTTTGTATGTGTCTGCAGAGAGGAGTATTTAGCGATAGCATCGGAAAGCAAAGATAACTGCACAGGAGTGCAGGTGGCAGAATAACAGAGGTGAGTTCGGCAGGATTTTTGCTGAATTCTTGATTTCCTGTCCAGTTTTCTAAATGCTTTTGAGTGAAATTTATACAGAGAAATAAATTAAACTGAGGAGAATTTATTGAGAGAACTGAAAGCTTTCTGAGGACAGCATGTTGGTTCTGCTTCATAATGACTGCAACAGGGTCAGGGGTGAACCCCTCCCCCCTCCCCCCCTCCCTGAGTCTTCCACTGGCTGGCTGTCAAAAAAATCGAGACTAACTTGCACAGCTGCCAGCAGTAATCTCACGTCTACCTGGCATACTGTCACTGAAATCATTCCGCCATTAATATCATGGAATGACTGGTGGCGGCTGACTGGCATCATCAGTGTGTAATACATGGAGACACTTAATTAAAGCGAGTCCTTAAAAAGTTCGTTTCAAGCGGACTTGAAATGCAGTTGTATATATTTCAGTATATCATTAGCAAACGTCCCAGATATCTGTTACAAGTACGTATATGGTTTGTATTAACAGTGAAAAACTTGATGATTATGTACTGATTGATTTATTCTTTTATGTTGAATCTGCTTACAGGCTTTACCTGTGTTACCCACATGCATCCTCACCTTCCTGTCTTCTGCCTCCTTTTGACACCGTCGCAAATATCCAGTTGGATTCTCACTGTTTCTGTACTTTTTACCCAATTTCGTATCCAAATCCTGCCATGTTCCTACACTGTTTTATGGTATTTTTTCACCCAGTTCTTCTAGTTTAGCACGAAGGGCTTGTTTTGTGAGTATATATATATATATATATATATATATATATATATATATTAAAAAAATTACATCAGTAAATCAGTATGCGTTCCAGGAGTGCTTCAGGATCAGGAAATGATTATTTTTAGAACAAAGAAAAACACCTCTGGTTTGCATGAGTGTTAATAATAGGGCATGATGATAGTCTTTCAAGTACGTATACTGCACCTCATACATATGCTTTGATATAAAAAAAAAAAAAACTAATGAAATGCACACCAAACTCACCCACCCAATGTACAGTATACACTAGGGTTGCCACTTGTTCATTTATTCTTTTATTTAAAACCCCAGACAGGCCCTGCTATGGCCTGGCGAGCTGTCCAGGTTGTACCCTGCCCTCACCATGAGTAGGGTGAGATGGGTGCCAGCCTCCCCGCAACTCGAATTAGTATTAAGCAGTTCATAAAATGGATGAATGAATGAACGAATGAACCCCGGACAGTCTGGTTTAAATCTTCTTTCTATAGAACAAGCAATAAAATCTGATTGGTCAGTTTGTTTTTCATGTCTTCCAGTGAGACCTGACCTTGAAATTGTAGAGTAAATTTGTCTAAATTTCCCTTTTCCAAGCCAGTAAGAGACACAGCACATTAAATGATTTTTCTACAATATGTATATATATTTTAAAATGAGCAGTTCAGAACTAGGTCCGTCTGCGGGGCTTCTTTAGACCCAGGCCTCTAGGCTCGTCAGAGCTGGAGCTTATCCCGGTTTCTCTAGTGTGAAGTGACAGAGACTTCAACTTCTGGATGGGATGTTAGTTCATTACAGGTTGCCCTACAGGTTGCCCAGGGGTCTAAGCATGATGAGGGTCTAAACCCACAACTTATTGAGCCTGAGCCCAGCACCCTAAACGCTTCACCACTGGCACAACAATAGCTAAAAACTGGCCAGGAAAAGAAACCAAAAACATCATATTGTTAAAGCAACTAAAATATAATTAAAAGCTAATAATAGCAAGGATAAATAAAAACATATGGGGTGCCTGATTTTAGTATGTTGAAAAAAACAAAGGTGGCAGCTCTATCACGTATTCCTGCACTGGTACTGGTGAAAATATTTAAATAAGCAATATTCCAATGTTGCACTAGGGGTCAGTAAGGAGCAGTGAACTAGCACAAACTCACTTTTTTCCCCTCTCACTTTATGGCAGTATTTACCAGTGTACACTCCTCTGCAAAAAAATGGGCCAAACCTTAAACTGAACACCTCCCACTCCCCCACAAAATAATTAACTAATGAATAAAATAAATTAAACAAACTTTCAATGGAGCTAACAACAAATCACTGATCAGAAAATTAGCAAAAATGAAAAATATCATGAAGCCTGGATAAGCCTGGATAACCCTGGATGCGGTGGTGGCGGGTGCGCGGCAGGGGGTGGGGTGTTAAACTGGTGAATGCACTTACTGTATAGAGTCCTGTATGCAAAGATAAAGTGAGGAAAAGATTTGAATGTTAGATCTGAAATGGTCCATGCTTTGGTGTGCAAAATCTTCTAAACTGGTGGGCATGTTGATGTAATGATTAGCACGTCTATCTCACATAAGAAGGCCTTGGGTTTGAGTCACGAGCTCAGTGAACACATTTTTGTGTGTTCTTCCCATGCTTGTGTAGCTTTCCTCTGGGTATTACGGTTTCCTCCCACAGTCCAAAAACGTGCATATTACTCCAAGAGATGTTCCTCCTTGCCCCAAGACGTTAATGTGAATGGTTGCGTTTGTGTGTGTTTTTGTTTTCCCTGCAATGGTCTGATGAGCTGTACCCTGTATTCGCTGAGTGTCAGCTGAGATGGGCACCAACCTGCTGAGATCCTCGTAGGATAATGCAAACAAAAAGATGTAAACAAGAACTAGATTGAGTCTCGAGATCTCAAGTCTAATTATCTTCTCAAAACTAAACATAGAGATCAGTGACCTCAAGTAATTATCAAACTTGTCTCGAGATAGCATTCTACATCATCAAATTAATTCTGTTTTGTTAATCAAATTATTAAAGCTACATAGTTAGCTTTAAATAACATTAAAGTAGTGCGTTAACGCAAACTTTCAAAGAGTGGGTGTGGTCATTGGTCCTGCCTGAAGAGTCCTCTTTGGACGCCGATTCTTTTCATAATCTTTATAATTTCTGACATTAGTGCTACTTGGTCCAGCGTCACTTTGGTCAGTTTTTTTTTCTTTTACAAAGCCGGTTAACTTTGTCTGCTTTGACATCGTTAGTTACAGTTAAATTATTATTATACTCGCGGATTAGCGGCAAACCCTGAAGTTACTGGCACGTGATTCAAATTTAGCCAATGTGTGAGAGCTTTTGTTTCTCCCTCCTGCTGATTGGTTGCAGATGATGTATACACCTCTTTTTTTTTCCCTTCGCACACATGGCACCAACGTGATTGCTTGAATTGTGAATTCACGTTTTTTTTACTATGTTTTTAATGATTATCTAAGCCATTTAAGATGTCACTCAAACGCCCTGCATCTTCTTTAGCTTCTGATAAGGAACTTTCAATGAAATGTCATATCTTAGGTGATGGCGGATTGTTCATTTTACTGAAAAGACCTTCTGCCTGAAACGGGGACCGGTATTGGGTTGGATTTTTTCCAGACTTCCAACAAAAATGCCGACAAGTGCCGGTGGACTGGCGCTAATTTCGCACCCTGTATACTATGCAGTTGCGGAAGTCCCAAGGTAAAAAATGAAAAGATCTGCTTCAGTATTCTATATTTTGGTCCATTTTGTTATCCAGGAGTGTACTAACACCGTGCAGTGCTATTGGTGCATGTGCTAGCCTTCACTGATATAGAGGGAAAACATTCGGCTCCACCAGAGCTTCTCAATTATTTTCGGTGGCGCCCCCTCTTGGAAGAAAAAAAAATCCCCCCCCCCCCATTGCCCAGCGAACGACTATACTGTAGTTTTATTTGTCTATTAAATTGTTATGAGTACACCTCTGCATAACATTGTATCTTGAACATTAAAAACAAAAAGGAAAGAAATATAGTTCAACTTACAATAAAGAAAAATTTCATTTAATATTCTTTTTTAATCTGTAATAGAAAAGATTTAAAGTGCACCAATGTGCCTGAAATAAAAAAAATACATCCTTATTTAAACTCATTCAACTTATTTATATCTTAATTTCTCCGTCTCGCTCCACCTTTCTCTTCGTTCCTTTTAGAAAAATTTCCGTGTTGTTTCTTGAGGGGTTGTTTACTGCACTTCATATCATTTATTTGTGCGAAAAACCGCCACACCATAGCCCAACAATGAGAGCGCCACTGCCAACTACTGGAGTGGAGGTGCAATTACACTTAATTTTCGTACACTATTCCAGAAAAGCATGTTCCCCAGAGTCATACGCACCCCCCCCCCCCCCTCGGCATCACACTGCACCCCCCCAGCATCATACGCCCCACTATTTGAGAAGCACTGGGCTACACTGGACATTTTTAGCTAGTCACTTGCTGTCATTCAATGCTGCAGCTACTTAGATACTATATGTATGTTTAAACCCTTAAAAATGTGATGCAGCTGCTTTCAGCCAACATTAAAAAATATAGATATTATGGGCATTGTGTGTATACTTGTTCCAACAAGTAAAAATGTTATTTTCAAGTTGAGATTATTGATAGCATTATTAATGACGACTGAATACAAACTCGTGAATGTGATAAATCATTTGAAACGAACTTGCCATGAGCTCCTGCTAATGCACTGCAGTATAGGTAAAGAGATTTAGGACTCAAGTTATGTACTGTAGTCTCTTCAGTAAATGCATGATCAGTCAGAAGTAAAACATTACTACGAATCCTTATAATCTAGATTCTGCTCTAATTCCCATCATATTTTTATGATAATGTAATGGATGTACAGTATAGACTGTGAAGGAAATATTTATGGATGAGTGTTTTGAGAATATTATAAGAAATAAATTATTAAATGTATAAAACATTGTGTACGTTATTTCTCCCCCCCGTTTAAAGAAGGCTGTTTAATAGTGCATAATTTGCTCATGGATTCTGACTGGCACAGCTTCATGTGCTGTCCTTCTTGATCACCTTCTGTCCTATAGGGGGTAGTAAATTTGGATGACTAACCAGATCATCGAGGGCGGCATGGTGGCAGAGTGCTTAGCACGTCCGACTCACAGCAAGAAGGTCTTGGGCTCGATTCCCAGGCTTGGAGTGTCTCTGTGTGGAATTTGATTGGTCTCCCTGTGCTTGTATGGGTTTCCTTTAGGTACTACGGTTTCCTCCCACAGTCCAAAAGCATGCACCGTAGGCTGACTGGCTGTTCCAATTCAGCCCTAGGTATGAGTGTGAATGATTGTGTGTGTATGTGCGTGTGTGTTAAAGCTGTGATGACCTGATGGGCTGTCCTGGGTGTACTCCACACTGCTGTAGTGGTAAAAAAAAAAAATAGGTGGTTATACTTTGAGGCTGGTTCGGCAGACTAAAGAGAATCCGCATTGCCCAATCACGGCATGGATCTTATTATCCCGGGCTCTCTACATACTGAATGATCATAGATGGAGTATGGAAACACGATTGTGACAGAATGACAAGCCGGGACAAGTGACAAAGCAATATTAAAAAAAAAAAAAATTCAAATCAACGATCTCACAAGGCAAAATAAGTGTGTACACGCGACATGCTTGCTAAAATAAGTAAGTACAGTATACGGCATGGGCAGTGGTGGCCTGGTGGTAAAAGGGCGCTGGATCGCTGAACCTAAGGTTGGGGGTTCGAGTTTCACTTTTCATGAGGTTGTCACTGTCACCCCAGTGCAGCCAACTAGGTTATCAAAGGCCGGCTGTGTCTCTCATTGTCTATGGTGAGAGATTCATGTCAAGAACCATTGCTTCTTCTTCTTTTCCTTTCGGCTGTTCCCTTCAGGGGTCGCCACAGCAAATGATCTGCCTCCATCTCTCCCCATCCTCTGCGTCTTCTACTCTTATTCCAATGACCTTCATGTCCGCCATCACCGCATCCATAAATCTTCTATTTGGTCTTCCTCTGGGCCTTTTGCCTGGGAGTTCCAACCTCAGCATCCTACGAACAATATACTCACTATCCCTCCTCTGTACATGTCCAAACCATCTCAATCTAGCCTCTCTGACTTTGTCTCCAAAACATCTAACATGTGCTGTCCCTGTGATGTACTCATTTCTGATCCTATCCATCCTCGTTACTCCCAAAGAGAACCTCAACATTTTCATCTCTGCTACCTCCAACTCTGACTCCTGTCTTTTCCCCAGGGCCACTGTTTCTAAACCATACAACATCGCTGCCCTCAACACCGTCTTGTACACTTTTCCTTTCATTCTTGCCGATACTCTCCTATCACACATCACACCGGACACTTTTCTCCATCCATTCCAACCTGCCTGCACGCGCTTCTTCACCTCTTTTCCACACTTTCCATTGCTCTGGATTGTTGAGCCTAAGTACTTAAAATCCTCCACCTTCTTTATCTCTGCCCCCTGTAACCTCAAAGTTCCTCTTGGGTCCTTGTCGTTCACACACATGTATTCTGTCTTACTAAGACTAACCTTCAATCCCCTCCTTTCCAGGGCATACCTCCACCTCTCTAGATTTTCCTCCACTTGGTCTCTGCTCTCACTACAGATCACGATGTCATCTGCAAACATCATAGTCCATGGAGATTCTTGTCTAACCTCGTCTGTTAGCCTGTCCATCACCATAGCAAAAAAGGAGGGGCTCAGAGCTGACCCTTGATGCAGTCCCACCTCCACCTTGAACTCTTCTGTCACACCGACAGCACACCTCACCACTGTCTTACATCTCTCATACATGTCCTGCACCACTCTAACATACTTCTCTGTCACTCCAGACTTCCTCATACAATACCACAGTTCTTCTCTCGGCACCCTGTCATATGCTTTCTCCAGATCCACAAAGGCACAATGCAGCTCCTTCTGACCTTCTCTGTACTTCTCTATTAACATCCTCAAAGCAAACACTGCATCTGTGGTGCTCTTTCTTGGCATGAAACCAAACTGTTGTTCGTGTTTCTGCCCCTTGCTAAAAGGCTTGTGTCAGGAGGCGCATCCAAAGTAAAAACCCACGCCAAATCAAACATGCGAATCACATGATTTGTTGTGGCGAGCCCTGAAAAAGGGAAAAAGATGAAGATGGCGTATACTTGTGTGTATGACTGACGACAGCCCTGGTACTCTGCCCTTGCCTAGTATCAGCTGAAATGGGTGCCACCTTCCTCGCGGCCCTAATTAGGATTGAGCGACTTAAAAAAATGAATGAAAAACCAGATGGTTAATGGAATTTTGGTTTCAACAAGCTCTGGTTGTTGGGCTGTCTGTCCATCACCACCACCTACGCCTTCACTCGAAGAAAAGCTGCATCCTTAGAAGAGGGCATGTTGTTCCTTGGAGAGGTGCTGGCCAAGTTTGTTATTGCCGTTCTTTCTGTAGTGTTTTTTTTCCTCCAGGTCCATGGACCGTTTTATTTCAAATGTAATTATCTCTTATGCTGAGTCTTTTGAGAGATCAGTTTCTCGCTGTCTCCTTCCTGTTGGTGGCTGAGTCGTTGCCATTTTCCCACCTGTTGGCGTTCAGAAAGTCTTCAAAGCGTTTCTCCTGGCCTCCTTGTGTATGCTGGTCCTATTTGAGTTGGGAATGTACAAGTTTTTCTTGGGAAGACATTAGCTTGGCTGGTTCTTGATGTAGACTTCAATTCTGTAAGACGTGTTTGTAAAGAAAACACCTGCACATGGGTTTGTTGTACTCAGTAAGTAACACACAATTTGACAAGCTATCAATCTGGTTTAAGGTCAAGGAAAACCAAGGTGATTGGAGTTGGTGACCTGCTAAAGCCTTGGACGGCCATGATGGTCGTTGAGTTTCATGGTTAACATCTTCCACCTGATCTGCTGTTGAGGACTTAAGGTTTGGTTCTGGTTTACACACGACAAAAGGAATTTCAGTGTACTGTATATGTGACAGTAATGTATTTTTCCATTCCATTCATTCATTTTCTGTAACCACTTAATCCTAATTAGGGTCACAGGTAGGCTGATGCCCATCCCAGCCAACTCTGGGCGAGGGCAGAGTACACCATGGACAACTCGCCAAGCCATTGCAAGGCAGAAACATGCTGACGACAACTCCCACCATAGACGGTGAGAGACATGGTTGGCCTTTGATAACCCAATTAGCTGCATGGGGGGGGGGGGGGCACAACCTGTTGACAGTAGGGCTTGAACCCCCCCCAACCTTAGGATCAGGGATCCAGCACCTTTACCACCAGGCCACCACTGTGCCAGTATTTTTTTCTTCAAGCATCATTAGTTCTATTCACACTAAACCTATATTCAGGTGAGCACCAAATAACTGAAGCAAGCTCTGGCAAAAAAATCTACGTCCAAATAATCCAGAGTTCAGTTTATTACCTCCATCCAAAAATTACATCTTACTGGGGTATTGTAATCGTGGCATGTGTGAGTCCATCTGTTTGTTTGAACAAAACCCAGGCCACACTCATGCACGGATTCTCACCGAACTTCTGATCCTACCTCTATCATAGAGATTCATTGACGTTGGAATGTCTAACGCAAAGAACAAGGTCACACTGAGGTCACAATGTTTTGACGATACAGCATTTATAAATTTGAAAAGAGTGCTAACCTGCCATTGTTATGGAACACCAATAGGAAACCATATATTTCCTTTCAAATGAGACAATTTCTTTTGACCTTGAGTGACCTGAAAAGCCCAGTGATCTTGTGAAATATTCAAATGATGATTTTTTCACTAATTTGATTACATCCATGTCCAGTTGTGTTCAAATTAATATCAGTCAGACATCACTAACCTGATCAATTAGTGTTTTTGGTAGAAATAATATTTCTACATGATAAATAACTTACTCTTAGGTGTACTAGAGTAACCGAATCCAACAGAACCAACAGTCCTGACCCGCTTGCTGCCGATTCTGTGGAATTGAATCACTGATTGAAAGGTACGTGTTCAAAATAATAGCAGTGTGGAGTGCAATTAGTGATGTCATTCATTCTTTATAAAACAGGAGCCAATCATTGTCCTGATTTAAGGAAGGAAGGCAGCAAATGTTGTACCTGCTGGCTATAGAACATTTCTCTTTGAAATTCTGAGGAAAATGGGTCGTTCCAGACATTGTTCAGAAGAACAGCATATTTTGATTAAAAGTTGATTGGAGAGGGGAAAATGTATAAAGAAGAGCAGAAAATGAGAGTCTTCTCAGCTAAAACGATCCCCAATGCTTTAAAATGGCAACAAAACCTGAAAGACGTGAACACAAAAACTGAAACACTACCCTTCGAATGGACTGAGGAGCCAAAACGGTGAAGACTTAACCAATCAGTTTCAGGAAGATCAAAGAAGGTGTAAAGTTACCTGTGAGTCCTGGTACTATTAGAACACACCTATGTGAAGCTGAGCTATTGGAAAGAAACACCACAAAGTCC
The DNA here is from genome assembly GCA_024760905.1 of Plotosus lineatus. Lineage (NCBI taxonomy): Eukaryota > Metazoa > Chordata > Actinopteri > Siluriformes > Plotosidae > Plotosus > Plotosus lineatus. The sequence continues at coordinate 41,034,194 of CM045742.1, read as the reverse complement.
CACTCCCGGAAAAAAGCTGTGCTGAAGAGGTTACAATTTACCAAGTAGCACATTGACCGACCTAAAGAGAAATGGAGCAATAGTTGGTGGACTGATGAAAGTAAGATTGTTTTTTATGGCTCAAGTGGTCCCCTAGTCAATCCCCAAACACTGAATTGAAGCCATAGTACACTGTAAAGACAGTGAAGCATGGTGGCGTAAGCATCATGATATTGAGATGTTTCTCATACTATCGTATGAGGCCTATTTATCGCATCCCAGGGATCATGGATAAGTTTGAATACATCAGAACACTTGAAGAGGTCATGCTGTCTGATGCTGAAGGGGAAATGCCCTTGAAGTGGGTTATAACAAGAAAATGACCACAAACACACCAATAAATGGGCAAAATCTTGGTTTCAGACCAACAAAGTTGACATAATGGAGTGGCGGCCTGATCGCTGATCTTAATCCAATAGAAAACTTGTGACATCAAACATGCAGCTTCTGAAGCAAAACCAAGAAATACAGAGATGTGGAATGTAGCCCAATCTTTCTGGGCTGGAACACCTGCTCACAGGTAACAGAAGTAGGTCGACTCCACAACACCGATGTGCAGCAGTGCTCAGAATCGGTGTTTATACAAATAAATATTAGTTCAGTGATTCTAAGGAAAACAAAATCTTACAACATCTTTCAGTTCATACACTGAATGTTTGAGTTTGTAAAGAAGAAAGCAGACGCTGCTATTTTATTAAACAGTCTCATATTCACTTTTCTTCAATTTCTTTAAAGGAATAACACAAATGTGATATATTTTTCTTCAGGTTTCGATTTGGAATAGAATGTGTCGTGTTCCCAATGCATTTGTGGGTGTACAAATAAAGCAATTACAGGGATCCCTCGCTACTTCCCGCTTCAATTTCATCTAATTAAAAAATAAGCAAATTAAACAAGAATAGGTGGAAAAGTTAATGGAAATGTCACAAAAACAAGGCCAATTATGCAAAAAAAAACAACAACAACAACAACCCCCCCTCCCAAACTAACCCAAAACAAAAAACAACCCAAAATCTCCCATCAAAACTGGATTTTTGGATCTGTGTGTGCACGCATCTGTGCAGCCACGCCCCCTCTGCTGGAGCCTGGTATTAAGTGTACCTCAGGATAATGTTGAATCATATTTCATACTTATATTTATGATCTATCTTTATGTAGATTTTATTCCATTTCTACTTCTTCTTCAATTTCATTTCACTTTCACTTTCGATCTCGGTCTCCAGATGTTTGCAAAACGAATTGTAAGTTGGAGCGCGTCTGTATTTATATTTTACAGTCGGCCCCCAACTTACAAAGACCCATGTGTACGAAATCCCCGGATTACGAAAAACATTTTTCTGAGTTTCCGTCCCCGAGACACGAAACAACCCCCTCTTACGAAAAGAAATTCAAACGCGCCAATCAAAATTTCACACGACTCGCGAGTTGCTCTCTCATTGGCTGTCTCTCAACATCCCGCCCCGATGGCCTCCCAGATAGAGATAGAAGGAAGCTTAACTCTTTAGATTTTAGTTGAGTTTTTTAAGTTGTTTTAATTCAGTAAATGTTTAATAAATGTGGGCGCATTTGAGCTCATCTAGAATTCCGATCCCTCAAGGAATCAAATTAAAGTTGAGTTTGTCAAGCATGGACTGCGCCTTGAATTCACGTATTGTGGGCTAGCCCACAGCGCGCGCGCGAGAGAGAGAGAGAGAGAGCGAGAGAGAAAGAGAGCGAGAGAAAAGAGAGAGGTGTGTGTGTGTGTGTGTGTGTGTGTGTGTTAATAAAAAATGTTTAATAATGGTGTAATTAATAAATATGTTAATAAAATGGTTTAGTATGTTAATAAAATGTTTAAATGGTTTAATAAATACATTTCTTTTACTTTTAACACATATTTCATACAAAATTGGTGTATTTTTATTATTTTTAAAGGGTTTATTGGGTTTATCCAGTCCAAGGACTGGAGCCTTGGAACGAATTAGGCGTTTAACATGTAAGGTGCGACCCCTACTTACGAAATCCCCGCAATACGAAAAGGGCTCTGGAATGGATTTATTTCGTAAGTTGGGGGCCGACTGTATAATTGTTATTATAAGCATTTATAGCATTGAATATGTATTTATTGATATTATATACACATATACAGGTATGTATATGTCAGTCGGGGGTGGAGGATGGGAGTGAGGGGTGATCCTATTTCGCGGATTTCGATGATCGCGTGGTGATCTCGGTCCCAATTAACCGCAGAAAGTGAGGGATCCCTGTATAAGGATTTCGAACTTAGATTACTTTTAGCCCAGGAATCAAACCCAGGACCCATTGACCTATACAGTATATGAGTTCACAATGGTGTAGAACAAAAAGTGAAAGGCACTGTACTTGTATTACTTCAGTGAAGTTGGTAAGTTTTCAGCTTTAATCTTATCGAAACTAATAACATTTTAAATGGATTTCGGAGGCAGTCACTATCTGTTCTTTGCCCCCTGCCCGAATTTGCACAATTTGCAGCACTACTGAGAATGGTACATGCCAGCTGCTGTACAGTCTCCATGCAATCCAACATGTTTGTCTTTATTTTTTAGTCATAACACGATCTCTCACTGCATGATTTTTCTGAAAATTTATTTATGAAAGTGATGTTTAATTCTAGAGCACACAACAATGCAATTGGCTTATATATTATGTATTAATCTAAAATAAAGTAATCTATGTAGGGCAGTGGTAGCCTGGTGGTAAAGTGCTGGATTACTGCTCCCAAGGACAGGGGTTCAAGCCCCACTATCACCGCGATGTCACTGCAGCCAACTGCCATGTCTCTCAGTGTCTGTGGTGAGAGGTTCCTGTAAAAGAACCATTGCTGACTTTCATCAAGAGTAGGCTGCATAGCCGTCATCGTGTTTCTGCCCTGTGATGGCCTGACGAGCTGTTCAGGGTATATGCTGTACTCGCCCAGAGTTGGTTGAGATGGGCGCCAGTCTCCCTATAACCCTGATTAGGATTAAATGGTTCAGAAAATGAATGAATAAGTAATCTATGTATGAAATTACCTCATTGTATTGGTAATATTTGCACACTATTATATATGTGTGTGTGTGTGTGTGTGTGTGTGTGTGTGTTATATATAAATAATATTTTCATATTTTACAGAGGAAAAACAGCCCTCACTAGAACCAATGAGAAATGTCTTTCAAAGCACAACACCTAGACAGAAAGGCATTAAAAAAAATTCTAACCCTGGAACAGACAAACCAGATAAGAACAGAAAGACAACCAACTGTTACAATATTATTATTATTATCTACTTGGCTCCACATATGTTTACTGATATTATGGCTGAAATATAAGGAGAATTCCTCAGAAAACACATTTTAAGGGAAAGACATATACAGGAAACCCCCTTACTGTGAACACTAGTCTGTCTTCCAGAACACTGAGCCAACGTGTCCATTTGAACCAACCAATGCATGACTGAACACAGCATGATGACTTCAGATCCAGCAACAGATTTTACGCATTTCACAGCAATGTGCAATTCACCAGATATGAATTTTTTTTTTATAAATTTTAAAAGACATATGGCCTATTTGCCAAGCTGGGGATCTTGTGTTCAAAATAAACTGTGTTCCACAGTTGCAAAAGATGATGAATGTTGTTCGCATTTCTCAGTGTGGAAGGGGAGGGCACCGGATTTTTATCCACATCATCACCCCATTCACAAAAAGTCCAAACTATATGTAGGAACTCTAACTCAGATGCCCTCCCAAAAACCCCGTCTTTTTTACTCATAAAATCACTTGTGTGAATGATCCATTTCAGAATTATTATTATTATTATTATTATTATTATTATTATTAATTAATTAATTTTCTGAACCTTTTAATCATAATTAGGGTAGTGGAGAGGCAAGTGCCCATCTCAACCGACACTGGGGGAGGATAAAATAAGCCCTGAACGGCTCGCTGGGCCATCGCAGGGCAGAAACACGTTGACGGCTATGCAGCTTCTCTTTACAAAATGGTTCTTTTACATGAACCTCCCACCACAGACTGTGAGAGACATGGCCGGCCTTTCATAACCCAGTTAGCTGCACAGCACTGACAACCATTGACAGTGGGGCTTGAAATCCCAACCTTGGACTCAGTAATCAGGCACTTTACCAACGGACCACCGCTGCTGTATGATGATGATGATGATGATAATAATAATAATAATAATAATAATAATAATACTTGAAATCCCAACCTTGGACTCAGTAATCAGGCACTTTACCAACGGACCACCGCTGCTGTATGATGATGATAATAATAATAATAATAATAATAGTTTCATTTTTTAAATTGATTAATACTAATTAGGCTCATGGGGAGGCTGGCGCCCATCTCAGCCGACTCTGGGCGGGGTATACCCTGGACAGCCTGCCAGGGCATTAGTATTATTTGTTTTCTCTTTTTTTCTGATTGCTTTTTATAAACAAAACATATATGAGAAAATCTCTGTAGCTGTCTGATGAATTCTAAAAGACGCACCCTCCACTGATAACCACATTTTAACAAGCTTATCCTGTAAGCTACATGTCATGCTTTCTTGAACGAACCAATCCTGTTCTGTACCCCCGTTATTGTTTATGTATTTAAACCCTGAAAACCATTAAATCAAAGAAATTGCTAAATTATTTCCTTTTCTCCTCTGGCCTGATGGGGAACGGCCATTTCTGAGTGGTGGGGAGAGGTGTGGGGTGGAGTCTGTCTAAAACTGCTCATGTAAGAATTTTTGGGTCTAAATTTCAATGCAGTTGCATCGTCCCTTTTTAATATTCATTATAAACAAAATCAAAAGATAAAATCTAACATTATTATTGTCATTATTTTTGTTTTCATTCATTTTTAAAATTTCATTTATTTTTATGATAGTGATGATGCAAGTATTATTATTTATTAATTTATTCATAGTGCTGTGGAAACACACATCCAGTGGCTTGCCATAGTATTTAATCTCATGGCATTTCACATATTTTGCTGCCTTAAAACCTGTCAATAAACAAACAAACAAAATGTGGTGCATGCATATGTAATTTTTATAACTTTGTTATAAAACCATGAAATAAGTCTAGAGTTTAATGTGCTCTAACTTTATGTGGAATTGAAGTATCACATGAGATATATACTCCCCTTCAGAAAGGCCCCAGGGTCTGCAACAGCACTTATCATGAGACGGCACCAAGCATGTGACACCCTAAAGATCAAGCAGAGGTCATAGACAAAGCTGTGGAGAAATAAAAGGGTCCTTTGGTTAGATTACTTTTTGGCGTGAACAGTTATATATAATCAAGATTTTTTGTACTGTTTCTTATCTGCCTCACAGTAACAATTGCAGGGATCCCTCACCACTTCACGCTTCAATTTATGTGGCTTCAGTGCATCTCAGTTTTTAACAAAATATTCATCGAATTAAAAAATAAGGAACGAAAAGAAGAATAAGGGAAAATGTTAAGGGAAATGCCACAAAACAAGGACAATAATGCAAAAAAAACCAACCCAAAACCCCCCGTCAAAACTACTTACATTTTTATGTGAGGTGTGCATCTGAGTGCGTGCACGCGCATCTGTGTGCACGCGTTTGTATGTGAGTATTTATATTTTATTTACATATTATGCAATATTTTTGAATGTTTAATTCATATTATAAGTATTTATAGTGTTGAATATGTGTTTATTGATATTATATACACATATGTATGTATACATCAGTCAGGAGGGTCGATCCTACTTCGTGGAATTCGGCGGGTTGCGCGCGCGGGGGGGGGGGGGGGGTGTCTCAGTCCCAATTAACTGCGGAAAGTGAGGGATCCATGTATACTGCATCTTTAGGGTTGTTGGCATGCTGAAAAACGAACGAATAAACATCTCAAATATTCATTTTAATTCAAGGTTAATAGGAAAAATTAATAATTTTGCAAGCAGCTGTACTGCCACCTCTTTGAGGGTATAAATGGACCAGAGAGCCCAGAGGGAACTTACAGGGACATAAAGAGAGCATGCAAAGAAAATTTGCACAAAAGATAAACAGCTGAGCATCATCATCATCATGCAACCATCCATTCATCTCCGATAGTTAGCTAGCCATCATGGTACGGGGGAACAAGTATATAATAATAACTCTTTATTGTCAAAGTACATTCAAATTTGATTTTTGCTCCGGGCACCTGTCACCACTGTGCAGCACCAGTTATTGTGTTGTTCTATCCTTTGATGTTGAGCACCAAGCAACAACTGCCAAGTTTTAACATCTTATGGTATGACACGGCTGGGATTTGAACTCCGACCTTCCAGAGGATAAAGCAGACGCTCTACCAACTGAGCTAGTGCTCCAGTTTATCTAATGGAAACTGCTAATTTGTTCAACATATTTACACAAGCAAATATTACCACAGATAAATATGATCAGTGTGAACAGAACCACAAGGAAAGTCAATCATTTATTCTACAATAAATATCAATGGATGCAATATTCTTCACAAGAGAAAGTAAATACCTCCTTGGGCTCAGAAGCTAGCATTGTCTCTTTTCGCAGAAATAACTTCTTCTGGGCATTTTGCATAATTATGTCTACCATCCTTACATCGGCTTGCCAAATTTTTTTGATGACTCAACATTTTTGAGATGTTTTTGTGCCTAGATTTTGTGAAAATGAAACAGTATTGCCCTTTTCATCCTTTAGCCATTAGTCTATGGTTGTCCTCACAGCCCTGTCCTGTTGAAAAGTCCACCTCTGTTTCAACTTCATCTTTTGAAGAGAGGCTCATGAATCAATGACTCCATGCTGCCTCGTCCCTGAGGCAGTGAAGCAACCCCAAACCCTAACCATACCGAGAGCAGCCATGGCTTATTGGTTAGAGATGTGGGTTTGGGCCCTAAAGCTGACTGGTTCGATTTCTGAACCAGCAGGAACAATGTGTGGTGGCGAGGGGAGTGAGCTGCAACTTCTATCCCTCCACCTTCATACCTGAAGTGCCCTTGAGTAAGGCACCAATCCCAACTACAGTCCGGGCATCGCAATGTGTGGCAGCCCACTGCTCCGAAATGCAGAGGCAAAATTTCCCTTCTGAGATAATACAGTGTAATGAAAATATGATTGATAACACCATTCCTCACACTTGGCATGAGATTCTTCTCCTATTCCCATGTGCGCCGTAATGCTAGTCAAAGAACTCTACCTTTACTCCTTCTGTCAAGAGCAGGGGTCTCCAATCTTATCCATAAAGGGCTGGTGTTGGTGCAGGTTTTCACTCCAACCAAACAGTAGCCACACCTTCCACCTGTTTCCACAAATCACTGATCATCAAAAGAAAAGAACAAAACTAGAAAACACACTGGCCCTTTGTGGATAAGATTGGAGACCCCTGCTCTTGACAGAAGGAGTAAAGGTAGAGTTCTTTGACTAGCATTACTAGTCTCCTTCTTCTTTTCCTTTCGGCTTTTCCCTTCAGGGGTCGCCACAGCAAATGATCTGCCTCCATCTCTCCCTATCCTCTGCATCTTCTTCTCTTACACCAACAACCTTCATGTCCTCCTTCACCACATCCATGAATCGTCTCTTTGGTCTTCCTCTAGGCCTTCTGCCTGGTAGTTCCAGCCTCAGCATCGTACAACCAATATACTCACTATCCCTCCTCTGTACATGTCCAAACCATCTCAATCTAGCCTCTCTAACTTTGTCTCCAAAACGTCTTACATGTGCTGTCCCTCTGATGTGCTCATTCCTAATCCTATCCATCCTCGTTACTCCCAAAGAGAACCTCAACATTTTCATCTCTGCTACCTCCAGCTCTGCCTCCTGTCTTTTCCCCAGGGCCACTGTTTCTAAACCATACATCGTTGGCCTCAACACCGTCTTGTACACTTTTCCTTTCATTCTTGCCGATACTCTCCTATCACACATCACACCGGACACTTTTCTCCAACCATTCCAACCTGCTTGCACACGCTTCTTCACCTCTTTTCCACACTCTCCATTGCTCTGGATTGTTGAGCCAAAGTACTTAAAATCCTTCCCCTTTCTTATCTCTGCTCCCTGTAATCTCACCGTTCCTGTTGGGTCCTTGTCATTCATGCACATGTATTCTGTCTTACTAAGGCTAATCTTCATTCCCGTCCTTTCCAGGACATACCTCCACCTCTCTAGATTTTCCTGCACTTGTTCTCTGCTCTCACTACAGATCACAATGTCATCTGCAAACATCATAGTCCATGGGGAATCTTGTCTAACCTCGTCTGTCAGCCTGTCCATCACCATAGCAAGCAAGAAGGGACTGAGAGCTGACCCTTGATGCAGTCCCACCTCCACCTTGAACTCTTCTGTCACACCGACAGCACACCTCACCACTGTCTTACATCTCTCATACATGTCCTGCACCACTCTAACATACTTCTCTGCCACTCCAGACTTCCTCATGCAATACCACAGTTCTTCTCTCGGCACCCTGTCATATGCTTTCTCCAGATCCACAAAGGCACAATGCAGCTCCGTCTGACCTTCTCTGTACTTCTCCATTAACATCCTCAAAGCAAACACTGCATCTGTGGTGCTCTTTCTTGGCATGAAACCAAACTGTTGTTCACAAATGCTGACCTCTGCCCTTAGTCTTGCTTCCACTATTCTTTCCCATAACTTCATCGTATGGCTCATCAACTTTATCCCTCTGTAGTTGCCACAACTCTGCACATCTCCCTTGTTCTTAAAAATGGGCACCAGCACACTTCTCCTCCATTCCTCTGACATCCTCTCACTCTCGAAGACCTTGTTAAATGTTCTTGTCAGAAAATCTACTGCTACCTCTCCTAGACACTTCCATACCTCCACCGGTATATCATCAGGACCAACTGCCTTTCCATTCTTCATCCTCTTCAATGCCCTCCTCACTTCACCCTTACTAATCTTTGCTACTTCCTGGTCCTCAACAGTCACCTCTTCTACTCTTTTCTCTCTCTCATTTTCCTCATTCATCAGCTCTTCAAAGTACTCTTTCCATCTTCCCAGCACACTTCTTTCATCAGTCAATACATTTCCATCTCTGTCCTTTATCAATCTAACTTGCTGCACGTCCTTCCCATCTCTATTTCTCTGCTGTGCCAACCTGTATAAATCATTTTCTCCCTCTTTACTTTCCAACCGAGCATACAAGTCATCATACGCCCTCTGTTTGGCCTTTGACACTGCTACCTTCACCTTACGCTGTGTCTCCCTGTACTGTTTACTCTCTTCGGTTTTCTCAATGTCCCACTTCTTCTTAGCTAACCTCTTCCTTTGTACACACTCCTGCACTTCCTCATTCCACCACAAATCTCCTTATCTACTTTCCTTCCAGATGACACCCCAAGTATTCTCCTACCTGTCTCCCTGATCACATTAGCTGTAGATATCCAGTCATCTGGAAGCACTTCCTGACCACCCAAAGCCTGTTTCAACTCCTCCTTGAAGACAACCCGACACTCTTCCTTTTTCAGCTTCCACCACTTTGTCTTCTGCTCTGCCTTTGCCTTCTTCACCTTCCTCACCATCAGCATCATCCTGCACACCACCATCCTATGCTGTTTCACTCTCACCCGCTACTACTTTGCAGTCACTGACTTCCTTTAAATTACATCGCCTGCACAAGATGTAGTCTACCTGTGTGCTCCTACCTCCACTTTTATAAGTCACCCTATGCTCCTGTTTCTTCTGGAAGAAAGTATTCACCACAGCCATTTCCATCCTTTTTGCAAAATCTACCAACATCTGTCCATCTGTCCTGTCCTGGATACCAAACCTACCCATCACTTCCTCATCCCCTCTGTTTCCTACACCAACATGTCCATTGAAGTCTGCCCCAATGACCACTCTTTCACCTCTGGGGGTACTCTGCATCACTTCATCTAACTTCCTCCAGAATCTCTCCTTCTCTTCTCGCTCACATCCTGTCTGTGGGGCATAAGCACGAACAACATTGACCATCACACCTTCAATTTCTAACTTGAGACTGTCTGACACTGTTTTCACTTCTAGAACATTCCTGACAAACTCAATTTCTAACTTGAGACTGTCTGACACTCTTTTCACTTCTAGAACATTCCTGACAAACTCCTCCTTCAAGATGACTCCTACTCCATTTCTCTTCCCGTCCACACCATGAAAAAACAGCTTAAACCCTGCTCCTAAGCTTCTAGCCTTGCTACCTTTCCACCTGGTCTCCTGAACACACAGTATGTCCACTTTCCTCCTCTGCATCATGTCAGCCAGCTCTCTACCTTTTCCTTCCATAGTTCCAACATTCAAAGTCCCTACTTTCAGTCCTAGACTCATGCCTTTCCTCTTCTCTCTCTGGCAACAGACACGCCTCCCGCCTCTCCTTCTTCGACGTCTTCGACCAACAGTAGTCCAATTTCCATCAGCACCCTGTTGGTTGACAGCACCGATGGCGGTCGTTGTTAACCCGGGCCTCGACCGATCCGGTATGTCATTCTTTCTTGTGATTCACATAGTTTATTTGGCATTTGTTTTACGCTGGATGCCCTTCCTGATGCAACCCTCTGCATTTATCCGGGCTTGGGACCGGCGTGAGGGAGAGACACTGGTTTGTGCCCCCCTCCACGGCTGCATTTGGAGACCTCTAGTCTAGAGCATATTATTCTAAAAGGCCTGTTCTTTGTATATATACAGGGTGACCCAAAAAACCCAGGAATTTTTTAAGTGCATATTGGCAGACATGAGCAAATGGATCTTTCCTGAACTTTAGGGAAAATATATTCAGGACCTGTTGCCGACTGGCTCCAGTCTCTTCGGGTCTCTTCGGCGCGCAGATCATCTAAAGAAACTCATCGCGGCGGATCATCTCATCCAAGGCGGATCATGGAACGTGCTTCACCCAAGTTTCGTCTTTTGGGACTTTATCGCCAAAGTTCATCGTCCACGTTCACTCACAGCCAACGCAAGATTTTTAATCATTTGTTTCTTTCTAATTCTTTCTGGGATTCCAAGCCTTTCCCCACCAGTGCACGCGCCGTCTCTAAATTTACCATGCTGCAGCTGCCTAGTGACTATTTCTATTGTTTTGGGGCCTTTATTCAATTTGTATTTTTTGTTTAGCTTTAAGTTGTAAGTTAATTTTACCTTACTTTGCTCATATTATTAAATTGTACAGTATATATTGTATGTCGTGGTTTTTCATGCTTTGCTGGTTTCACGGGGCGATATTCCCATTCTAAATTCCTTACGTAACAAAATAGGGGGCTCGTCCGAGATCGAATCCATTTGGCATATGTAACAACGGCAATCACTGGAGGCTGTGTGAGAACTGTTTGGTGTTCCCCGGCCTCTTACATTGCCAGATTTGTCCGTTTGTAATTTTTTTCTTGTGTGGCTATCTCAATAGTAAAGTGTACTCGACTCGACCAAGAACTCTGGATGAGTTAAAGCAGAGAATTCAGGATGAAATTCACAGTATCCCAGCTGAGATCTTGCAGTGCTCAATGAGGAATCGCAACAGCAGATTTCAAAAATGCATTCGTTCAGGAGGACGCCATCTACAGGAGGTCATTTTTAAAAAATGAAAATTCCATCATTGTTTCTTGAATGGCAGGTTTTAAGGTTTCAATTACTATAAATAAAATATTTTTCTTCCATCACTCTTGGTTTTAT
>CM045742.1:40940000-41020000 GCA_024760905.1 Plotosus lineatus | reverse complement strand
GTGTAGTAGTGTTGTGTGTGTGTGTGTTTGTAGTAGTGTGTGTATGTGAGTGTGGTAGTGTGTGTGTGGTAGTGTGTGTGTGTGTGTGTGTGTGTGTGTGTGGTAGTAGTAGTAGTAGTAGTAGTACTGTGTGTAATAGTGTGTGTATTTGTGTGGAGTAGTAGTCTGTGTGTGTGATAGTAGTTGTGTGTGGTTGTGTGTGTGGTAGTGTGTATGTGTGGAAATTGTTGTGTGTGGTAGTGTGTGTGTGTGTGGTAGTACTTGTGTGTGGTAGTGTGTGTGCTTGTGTGGAGTAGTAGTCTGTGTGTATGTGGGTGTGGTAGTAGTTGTGTGTGGTCGTGTGCATGTGTGTGTGGTAGTGTGCACGTGTGTGTGGTAGTGTGCATGTGTGTGTGTGGTAGTAGTTGTGTGTGGTAGTGTGTGTGTGTGTGTGGTAGTAGTTGTGTGTGTGTGTGTGTGTGTGTGTGCGAGTGGTAGTGTGTGTGTGTGTGTGTGTGTGTGTGTGTGGTAGTTGTAGTAGTAGTAGTACTGTGTGTGTAATAGTGTGTGTATTTGTGTGGAGTAGTAGTCTGTGTGTGTGATAGTAGTTGTGTGTGGTAGTGTGTGTGTGTGTGTGTATGTGTGTGTGGTAGAGTGTATGTGTGGAAATTGTTGTGTGTGGTAGTGTGTGTGTGTGTGTGGTAGTACTTGTGTGTGGTAGTGTGTGTGGTAGTGTGTGTGTGCTTGTGTGGAGTAGTAGTCTGTGTGTATGTGGGTGTGGTAGTAGTTGTGTGTGGTAGTGTGCATGTGTGTGTGGTAGTGTGCATGTGTGTGTGTGTGTGTGTGGTAGTAGTTGTGTGTGGTAGTGTGTGTGTGGTAGTAGTTGTGTGTGTGTGTGTGTGTGTGTGTGCGAATGGTAGTGTGTGTGTGGTAGTCTGTGTGGTAGTAGTTGTGTGTGGTAGTAGTTGTGTGTGTTTGTAGTAGTGTGTGTGTGTGTGTGTGTGTTTGTGGTAGTGTGTATGTGTGTGTGTGTGTGGTAGTAGTTGTGTGTGTGTGGTAGTAGTGTGTGTGTGTGTGCTCATGGTAGTAGTGTGTGTGTGGTACTGTGTGTGTGTGTGTGTGTGTGTGTGTGTGTGTGTGTGTGTGTGTGTGTGTGTGTGTGTGTGTGTGTGTGTGTGTGTGTGGTAGTAGAGGTAGTAGTAGTAGTGTGTGTTCCATCAGTTGAAGCGGCTGCGAGGAGTTTAAAATCCTTCATCAGCTCAAAGTCATTTAGATCAGTATCCGGGTAGCGCGATAATTCATGCGCGCGCCTCTCATATACGTCCCCCTCCTCTCTCTCGCTCGCTCTCTCTCTCTCTCTCTCTCTCTCCTCCACTTTCCTGCTCGCGCGCACCTCAATTATAGGCTACTACATTGAGTAGTTCGGCATCTTATCCCCATCACTTTCCCGCCGACATTATGGATTAAACCGGGCTCGATTTGCTTGCCATAGTTGAACCCCTGAGCGCAGCCGCCGACATGGGCATCTCTAACGGCCGCCTACATCCTCACACGGGGAACCGGGACTGTGTGTTCTTCTAGCCCGGATGAGGCTTGTTAGAAAGTACCGTCAGATTACCCGGTGAAGCGGGTGGGTGCGTTCCATGCCGTTGGATCATGTCCTATGTGTCTTCACAAGGTAAGAGCTGAAACAACACGCTCATTTCGGCCTGTTTTTTTTTTTTTTGTCCTCTTTATTTTCTTTCTCTCTCTCTCTCTCTCTCTCTCCATTTCTACCCCTGCTGAGACGCACAGGCTCAGAGCGTTGCGTAATTCGTGCGTAATCTGCCTTTAAGACACAAATATTGGCGATCAAATCCAAGTAGGATGTAGTTTTATAAGCTGGAAATTCTTTTCGATGTCGGGGCATCTGCTGAAATCTCGCTTCCATGGCGACGGTTGTTATGCGACGGCTGCTATAGTGAAGCGGCTCGGGGCTCAGCTGTTACCTGTTGGGTTGCTGGAGGAGGTTGATGGACTTCACGTCACTTCGAGCTCAGATCTGTTTTAACACTCGGCTTCATTAAGCAAGAAAACAAACAGACTCGTCCAAGGTATGAAGCTTCCCCCCCTCCCTCAACCCTCCACCCCCCACAGACCACCCCGTGGGCTTTCTTCCCTCCTTTTTCTTTCTTAAACTCGGTTCCCCAAACCGGAGTCCGCCGAGCAGCGACCAAACAAACCCGAGCGACCGAAGCCGCGTGTGGCGGCGTGACGCGCTCGTTCTGCGCCGCTGCAGCTGTGCGCCCCAGGGCCAAAGCACAGTATTTTTAGAAGGCGAAACGAGCCCAGCTCTGCGTGTGTGGAGATGGTAGTGCTAGTGGGCACGAGTAAGAGGTGCACAGCAGCGAGATGCGCGCACTCACAGTAACAGGAGCACTTCAGTTTAAATGCCGAGGTCAATGTTCTGTGCTCCCTCCCTCCATCCCGCGCTCTCTCATTCTACAGGACAATACACCGACAGAACAACACATCGGAACCACACCATATTCATAACAACTCTCAGTGCTGTGCCTGAATATCAGTGCACACTCAACACGAGGACAGATCATCTTAAAGCTGCAGTTCCCTCCCCAAACTCCTTACTTGTACAAATAACCCTATAATAATAATAATAATAATAATAATAATAAATATATACTAGTATATACAATTATACAGTGCGGTAGTCTTAACAAAAGTTCATCCTAGGAAGTTGCAGGGGAGAGAGAGAGAGAGAGAGAGAGTGTGTGTGTGTGTGTGTGTGTGATGGAATCATCATCATCATCATCATCATCATCATCATCATCATCATCACCAGCATCACCATCAACCTCATCTTGAATCCCCCCCCCTTATCATCATCAATCATCTGCTGCTGCAGTAGCAAGCTCTTCATCATCATCATCATCATCATCATCATCATCATCAGCAGCAGCAGCAGCAGCAGCATCACCATCACCATCAACCTCATCTTGAATCTCTTCCTCCTCCCATCATCATCATCACCAGCATCACCATCAACTTCATCTTGAATCACTTTCTCCTCCCCCCATCATCATCATCATCATCATCATCTGCAGCAGTAAGCTCTTCATCTTTATCATCATCTGCAGCAGTATTAAGCTCTTCATCTTCATCATCATCATCATCATCATCATCATCACCAGCATCACCATCAACTTCAACTTGAATCTCCTCCTCCACTGCCTCCTCCTCCTCCTCCTCCTCCTCCTCCTCCTTCTCCTCATCATCATCATCATCATCAATATCATCTGCAGCAGTAGCAAGCTCTCCATCACCATTATTATCATCATCAGCATCAGCATCATCCTTCTCCTAGTCATTGTCATCATCATCATCATCATCACCAATTGCAGCAGTAGCACCATCATCCATGCTTTATCATCGTTTTATCATCATTGTCATTATCCAGGTTGGTCACCAGGTTTGGGTTGCAAGAGTCCTTTGAGTGAACTAACTCCTCTACTACACTTTGTCCTAAGTTCAGTGTCCTAAGTTGAGCCCTGTCTATTTCTAGCGAGCTTCTTTCACTCATCTGTTTTAATGTGTAGAGATATCACTCATTTTATAGACATTATAAGGACCACCTAATGCTGCCTGCACATGTTATCAGATTTATAGTAAATATCAGTTGATGACTAAAGAGTTTGAATTAAAGATGTGATTTCAAGTAGGAACTTTGAAAATAATATCTGACTCAATACCTGCGTTCCTGAATTAGGATGAACTTTAACCTTTCAACATGGTCGTGAGGAGGTTGGCTTCCATAGTAGATGCTAGGTTGTGTCATTAGTGGTTTCTTAGCTGTACTTCATCTGTAATATGTGTGCATTTTACATGACATGCATTATGGAATAAAGATCGGATTTCCCACTGATGCAGGTCGCCATTATTCATTTAACACCAAAGAGAAAGCACTTGAAGATGACATACTGATAACTCTGATGTCACAACTAGGAAGTATGTCTTTTCTGACTAGCTTGTGATGGCAGCATGATATCCAGATGAGGGAGCTTCATTAACATGCTAATTCTGCTCTTATACTGGTGCATCATTTAAATCATATCATATCTTATAGCTGGGTATCATTCAAATGTCAAACCCAGCTTACTGTTCGAAACCTAACCTTGCAAAAAAAAAAAAAGGAAAAAAAAAACATTTAATGTGCTTTTAAGAACAATATTTTCATTTAAAAAAATGTCTTTTCTGCATCTGGAGTCAGGAGTTGTCATCTGGTGAAGTGGGGTCAGGATCCAGGAAAAGTTCTGCAGAGGGTTGAATTAAATATTTGAAAAAAAAAAAAATACCAGAAGAGCTTATAATAGTATTTAAAAAAAACCTGTATGTAGATCAGTGATTCAATTTCTGTAGCAACTCATCTCTAGCAGCAAATCACACACTTATGCAAATAATTTTGCCGGAGGCATATAATCAGACCAGAGACTAGCTACAAGGCTTAAGACATTAAATCAGCGAGAAGAGACTTATCACAGACTTTCATGATTTTTTTAATGTTATTTACTTTCTCTGATAGGATTAGCAAATCGACAACATCTTGTGTAAAAATGGTGTGCAAAACCCAAAAGTTTAAACAAAAATGGACAGAAAGGGGGCAGCACAGCGGCGGCTGCCTCACAGCAAGAATTCTTGGCGAAGGTATTTCTGTGTGGAGTTTGCGTATGCTCCCTGTGCTTCCGTGGGTTTTCCTCTGGGTACTCGTGTTTCCTCCCACAGTCCAAAGACATGCACACTACACGAGTTGACTGTTGCTAATTGCCCCAAATAGGTGCGCATGTGAGTGTGTTGGGCCTATGATGGTCTGGCAAGCTGTTTAGGATGTACATCAGTTTCACCCAGAGTTGACTAAAACAGGTTCCAGCATCCCCGCAAACCAAGTAGGATTTAAATGTTCTGCAGGTGAATGAATGAATAAATGAATAAATTAATTAATGAACAGATAAGCGTGTTTATTATCTCCGTGTCTGATTCAAAACATCCCGTCAATGTCTTTGATGTGAGCCAAAAGTGGAGTTACATGAACAATTTATGAACCTGAATATTTTACATTGGCGCTCACAAGTTTCTAAACTATTTTTGATATAAATATGACATAAAACATTATGAGATTTTCATACAAGTCTTGGATGCAGATAAAGAGATGCTTGGAAAACAGCTGAGACAAGAATATTATACTTGGTCATTTATTTGTTGAGTAAAATCCTCAAGGATTAGTAGCCAATTTGAAGATGAAATTAGAGCGAGCCAGACATTTTTCAATAATAAGATGAAAATCGGGTGTCGAGAGACGTCCTGTTTTATATGAATATTTGTGGAAGTGCATAATAGCATAAACAACAATTACAACACAGTGTTTCAAGAGATTGAACGTCACCAATACACCATTAGACAGATGTAAGAAGTTCAAGACCAGAGCTACTCTCTCCAACAGTTGACCACAAAGATCATTCCGAGAGAAAGGTGTGTAATAGTCCTCAAGGTCACAAAAAATCCTGAATAACTTCTAAGCAACTACCGGCTCCTCTCACATTGGCTAATCTTAATGTTCTTGACTCCACCATCAGGAGAACTCTGAATAACAGTGCCGTGTATATTAGGGTCATGAGAAAAATCTACAAAGAAAAGTATACAATTTGTTAAAGATAACATAGTCAAGCCAGTGGAATTTGAAAAAATAAAAATCGGATACCAATCAAAATATTTCTTTTTTGGTTTCAATGAAAAAAAAAAGTGTTGCGTTCGGAAAAAGAAAAACACTGCATTTCAGTATAACAGCTTCAGGAGCTGGACGTCTGCTTTTTTTTGCCCTCTGAACAGCACAGGTTCCACAATAGATAAAAACATTTCAGTACCCAAGCACACAATTGTACATGTCTTGGCCCTGCATGAAAACAGGTGAGACATCTAGTGGTTGATGTTGGAACAAGAGGTGTTGCCTTTTTTGCAACAGGGCCACGTACATGCTTACAGCAAGTGAAGGTAAAGGACAGATTCTAATCAAGTTACAGCAAAACATGCAACAATTATCAAGAATAAAGTTCATATGTGAGGCGCTCCACCGAATGTAGGCGCTTGTTGCAAGTGACGTATGGTGCTTGTGAGACAAAGTGCGGTTTATCCGGACTTCCGATCTTTCAAGTGAGCAAGTGAAGGTTGAGCACTAAACAAGTGGAGCGCCTCACATATGTAGTTTAGTAATGATCATAGTTTACATATAGCACATATTTGGGCCTGAACTAGAGACAGGTTTGTTTAGGGAATTTTTTTCAAAAATGTCAAGTACATTGTACATTGAGTGATTCAGTTTGACCGTGGTATTTTCTGAACTAGGTGCCCAATAAGGATGTTCAAGGCAACAATTTTTTTTTCCCATTCATAATTACTGCAAGGTTACCGAAAGGGATAAGTACCTTATCCCATTAGTAAAGATGGTATTGGTAGTCAGGTTGTTTGGGCCTGTTTTGCTGCATCTGGGCCAGGATGGTTGGACATCATATAAGGAACAATAAATTATAAAGAGAAGTCTCTGAAATTAATATTAAGAGAAGGTAGGGCATGCAGCAAGACCGTGACCAATATTGGGCCACTGGGCAAAGCTCCTAACCCTAAATTAGTCAGCTGTATAAAAATAATAAATGTAAGTCACCCTGCATAAGGGTGTCTGCCAAAGTCCACAAATATAAATGTAAATGTAACCCTAAAGACAATCCGTTCTTCCAGAGAATGAGTAAAGAATAATAAAATTGATGTTTTGAAATGGCCAAAACCAATGTCATCATCATCATTTTCTATAACCGCTTAATCCTAATTAGGGTCGCGGGGAGGCTGGCACCCATCCCAGCCAACTTCGGGCGAGGGCAGAGTACACCCTGGACAGCTCGCCAGGCCATTGCAGGGCGGAAACACGCCGACGGCTTTGCAGCCAAATCTTGTCGAAAGTCAGCAATGGTTCTTTTACATGCCTCACACCATAGACAGTGACAGACATGGCCGGCCTTTGATAACCCAGTTAGCTGCACTGGGGGGGGGGATAGTGACAACCTTGTGGAGAGTGGGACTCGAACCCCCAACCTTTGGATCAGCGATCCAGTGCCCTATACCACTAGACCACCACTGCCCTCAAAACCAATGTCCTGCCCTTAATTCAATAGAAACGTTGTTGAGTTGTCAGTGCAAGGAAACCCATGTATAGGATCGCATATTTTCCCTCCTCACAGGTACCCGTATAATGTTGGATAATATATCTTTATAAATAAGAGGCCAAATATAATATACACCGTTTGTTTAATTAGGTTCTTTTTATTCACTTTCAAGACTTGAATAATATAGACAAATTTATATGATTAAAATTTTTATATGGTTTTTATGGAACCAAGCTCATATCTCTTTAAACTGTTGCTCACGGCAACCATTTTACTGTCATGAATATATTTTTCACTGTTCTTCATCCTCGCTGAAATTGGACGGATTACAGAATGTGTAACTACAATCATAGCTACAAATATATACCAATTTTGGTGCTCATGCTTGCCGAAACATTGATTGCAAACCGATTTTTCAGTAATTCTACTCCTTTTTTTTGGCATGAAGATGTGATGTCAAGGTATCAGGTGTTTTGTTATCGAAAGCATGTGAAATATAGACTTTAATTCTTTAGAATTTGAGTTTGGCAGTGTGCGTCTTTGGACTGTGGGAGAAAGCCAGATTGCCCAAAGGAAACCCATGAAAGCGTGGACCAAACATGCAAACACTACATACAAATACCCTCGTGGAACACTGGGATTCGAACCAACAACCTTCATGTTGTGATGCACACATGCAGCTAACCAATACACCACCGTGCTGGTGTCCAGATTCTTAAGAATGAAGGAATGTGGTGTGCTCGGTCTGCATTTGTGCTATCATTTGTTCGGCGTGAGACTCTACCCTATATATTTTGCCTTTATCTTAACTGCAATTCATATTGACAGTGAGCCGGTGTTTAGTGCACCAATTTCCCCGTGTTTGTTTCATTAAAAAATATTGAGGGCATTACTGTGTGTACTCTGCATGTTCTCCCTGTGCTTGCGTGGGCTTCCTCAGGGTGCGATGACTTCGGTGAATTTTTTAATAATGGAGATAAAAGTTTTATAGCCTTCGTAGGCACACATTCTATTAATATATTTATTCATTCATTAATTTACTGACCTATTTAAACCTACTAGGGTCCCGGGGTAAGCTGGAGCATATCTCAGCGCACTCTAAGCAGATGCAGGACACATCCTGAGCAGCCCACCATTCCATCACAGGGACAACTCTCAACCATTTACACTTATAACTAGGGGCAATTCAGAATAGCCAGTTAGCCTAACACGAATGTATTCTTTAGACAGTGGGAGGAAACTGCTGTACCTGTAGGGAACCCATGCAAGCAGAGAGCATATTGAAACACTTTCGCTCAATCCAGGGCTCAAACCCAGGACTTTTTGCTGGGCGATAGATGTGCAAAACACTACAATATACTACCATACCCGCCCTGCAGCCAAAGCACAGAGTCTATACACAGAGTTTGTTTTATCAGTGGTTTGGGAGCTGGCTTATTGATACCAAGGTTGGAGGTTCAAGCCCGACTATCACTGAATTGTCACTACTGTCCCCCTAGTGGTTATCTGGAGAACTGGGTTATCAAAGACCAGCCATGTCTCTTATGGTCTTTGGTGAGGGGCATGTAAAAGAAACATTGCTGTTGTTTGTAAAGAGTTGGCCACTGGGTTGCCATCAGGCATAATTATTATTATTATGGATGCTTGTATAGCACATTATTCATACACGCGCATGCTCAATGCACATGAGAATATCACATTGTTCTATCCTTTTGATGCTGAGCACCAAGCAGGAAGCAACAACTCCCAAATTTTAACGTCTTATGGTATGACGCGGCCAGATTCGAACTCCAACCTTCCGGAGGATAAAGTGGACGCTCTACCAACTGAGCTAAATCTCCATGTTTCTGCCTTGTGATGGCCTGTCGAGCTGTACAGGGTGTACTCTGCCCTCACTAAGAGTTGGCTGAGATGGCTTCCAGCCTTACTGCAATGCTAATTAGGATTAAGCGGTTCAGAAAATGAACAAACGGATGTTTTATCCATCAGTGTACATTACAAAAACATGAGCGTTTTGGTATATTTAAGAACTACACCTTTCTCGTGACATAAATCCAGGTTTGAAATCCAGAGCATTGCATTTTGTCTGAGACGTTCATGTTATTCTTGTGACAGGTATTATTTTCATTCCCTGGTTCCTGTAGCCACCGCTTGTGTTATCATCTGAATAGTATTCTGCTGCGTCTCTTTAGTCTATAATTAGAATGTCCATTTATAAACTTCCTGTGTAATTCCATGTTTCTTTTGTTCGATTTCATAACCTCCACACACACCCCACTCCCACTTTGACTTCCTCGTTTTGACCCTTGCACTCGGTTTTCTCTTTTTTGAGAATTTTTTATTCTACTTTGCTTCTCTCTGACAGTATTTTCACCCATGCTGTGTGGTCGGTCATAATTTCTTGCTTTGCTCTCAAAGAACATCTCCATTACACACACTAGTGTCCAACAACTTCTGTATAAATGCTCCATGTTGTAGTTTTTGATGATTGTATATCCAAAGCAGAACTCGGCACTTTTTAGATTTGCACGTTGAACGTTTTCTATGAGGAAAATCCATCATTTGTTCATTTGTATATTTCTTAAAAATTTAAGATAAATTTCTGATATATAAAAAAACACCTTGGGGAGCAAAACTGTACCTGTGCTGAGTGACAGTGAGCGCTTTCCTTGGCTGGAACAGACTGTAAGACAGAGATTTCACACTCCAGCTGGAGCCATTTGTCCCACATGATCGCTCTCCAGGTGGAGGATTTGGCATGTCTACAGCCACTTTATATCCGTCCTTACTTCCTACTTTCTGCCAGTAGTAGGGAAATCAGAACCCATTTTCATCAGATAACACCATGGAAGGGTGACATTAAGCACATGTTGTGGAGTCGCTGACATTCTAACAATGTTGGTTCGAGGTTCACTTGACTGCCATCAACGACTGTACAAGTATATATGTAATGAGTTCAAACAGCATTCCTCTACAATTACAGTGCACATGTAAGAACTTCATTCTTTCATTTTCTGAAGCAGTTGATCCTAATCAGGGTCACAGTAAGGCTGATGTCCATCTCATCCGACTCTGGTTGAAGATAGAGCACACCCTGGACAGCTTGCCAAGCCATCGCAGGGCAGAAACAGGCTGACGGCAACCCAATGGCCAACTCGTTACAAACAACAGTAATGGTCCTTTTACATGCTTCTCACCGCAGACAGTGAGAGACATAGCCAGCCTTTGATAACACATTTAGCTGCACTGGGGGACAACGGTGACAACTCAGTAACACTGGGACTGGAATCCCTGAACTTTGGACCAGTAAGCCAGCACCCTATCACCAGGCCATTATCTTCTTCTTCTTCTTCTTCTTCTTTTCCTTTCGGCTGCTCCCTTCAGGGGTCACCACAGCGAATCATCTGCCTCCATCTCACCCTATCCTCTGCATCTTCTTCTCTTACGCCAACTACCTTCATGTCCTGCTTCACCACATCCATAAATGTCCTCTTTGGTCTTCCTCTAGGCCTTCTGCCTGGTAGTTCCAACCTCAGCATCCTACCATCAATATACTCACGATCCCTCCTCTGTACATGTCCAAACGATCTCAATCTAGCCTCTCTGACTTTGTCTTCAAAACATCTTACATGTGCTGTCCCTCTGATGGACTCATTCCTGATCCTATCCATCCTTGTTACTCCCAAAGAGAACCTCAACATTTTCATTTCTGACCATCGGGCCATTATGAAATCCCAAAATTAAAATGCAGTCAGTAGCCATGAGACATGTAAGATGTTTTGGAGACAAAGTCAGAGAGACTAGATTGAGATGGTTTGGACATGTACAGAGGAGGGATGAGTGAATATATCGGTAGTAGGATGCTGAGATTGGAATTACCAGGCAGAAGGCCTAGAGAAAGACCAAAAAAGAGATTTATGGATGTGGTGAAGGAGGACATGAAGGTCGTTGGAGTAAGAGAAGAAGATGCAGAGGACAGGGTGAGATGGAGGAGGATGATTCGCTGTGGAGACCCTGGAAGGGAACAGCCAAAAGGAAAAGAAGAAGTCACTAGATATGAGACTCAAGACAGGATATGACAAACTTACTGAACATAATGTTTGTCACAGACTCAATTATTTGGCAAACAGCTTGAGATAGGATGGAATATGCATGTAGTATTTGGACTGTGGGAGGAAACTAGAGTACTTCGAGGAAACCTACGCAGGAACTGGGAGCACATGCAAAGTCCACACATAAACACCCAAGCCCAGGACTCAAACCAAGGATTTTTTTTTTTGCTGTGAAGTGCTAACATGCTAACCACTACACCTGCTAACCACTACACCACTGTGTGTAATATGTAAAGTCCAAGGACATGAACATTAGGCTGACTGGCCGTCCCAAATTGCTGAGTTCGTAAGTGAGAGTGTGAATGTGACTGTGAATGGTTGGCTGTGTATTGTGTTTATTTTGGGTTATATGGATTTCCACTCCTCTAAATCATAACCGACGTGCTACACGGAAATACGTATACATGTGTGTATGTGTGTATGCGTGGTGACTTAGATTTTATGAATGAATATCGCTACGTAGCCTGCAGTACAGTTGCAGTTGACAGAACTGACTCCTATGTGTCTATACTCACCCACATGCGACCCACATCTGCACCCTTAGTAATATGCCTTTCCCTGGATTTGGACCTTCATCGGTATGTAATTTAAATTGTAGTTTGCTGATTCTAAAGACATATCATTACAGAACACCATCAAAAGCCTATAATTGGACCTTTAAGGGTACATGTACATGGTTTGTACCTGTACAGAACCTGACAGTGTGGGTGGCTTCAGGTCTCCAGAAAAGGAGCGCTTCTGTCAAAGTACTGGCTTCCAGCCAACGGCACACACCGCTGAACGAAACTGTATCTCTGAATACTACTGCAGGGATCCTGGTCATGTCATACAGCAGAACAACATGAAGGTAGTCTCCCGGTACATTTATTTCCAGGACTTTGTGGGATGTTGAATGTATGAATGAGTCCGCATGGGTCCCAAATGCTTTTCAGGCCATTCATACGGTGGCTCTTTTGTATGACCTATCTCGGGATATGCGTTTTAGAAGAAATCGTGATGCTGATCTTGAATCGGATGAGATGAGGAATTTTTAAAGATGGCTGCAATAGCAACGTATAACAAATAGTCGACCCAACTATGGACGTATGTGTCTTTAGCTCGAAAAATACACATTTGTATACTCTAGCAGAACAGCCACGAAAGGAACACACTGAGCGATCAGTGTGCGCTTCACAAAGATTATAACATCACAAAGAACAATGGAACGTTCCGGCCTATTTATAGCATGTTTAGACACAGGTGTCCAATATTCCGGAAGATGATATTACAGTTGGAAATTAGTTTTGGCTCTTTAAATAGGTTCTATTGCAAAGCTCGGCAATGTGTTCAATAACGCATCACACCAAATGTTCCAAAACGTTAAAAAAAGCTGCTTTTGTGAATGAATCATCATCATCAGACAAAACTTTCAGCAGAACCAAACTGATAAATGCTTACTGGCTCAGTAGGAGCCGTTAGTACGGGTGTGCAAAAACATACTTTAATTACCTGTGGTTGATTGGCTTTAAACATTTGTCTGGTTCGGTCTTCATCTTGTAGGCCAGTGGTCCACAAACTACGGCCCGCGGGCCGGATACGGCCCGCCTCCACACTCGGCTCGGCCCCCTGAACAGTACCAGAGACACATTATAATTAATTTTTTTTTCGTCTGGCTGCGTGATCAAGACTAATACACACCTAGAACATGGCATTCTATTCCACCCTTCTGCCGTCTGTGCCCCTCCTGACCCCCCCGAAACAAAAATCCTAGACTCTCCCCTGTCAAATAGAACGGCATAATGGTGAAAATGTTATGGAAGAGAAAAATTGATTGATAATGCAGGGTATTTAACCTGCACTGGACAAACAATTATTTTTTAGTTTAATGCAAAGAAAAGGTTATTTGTATCATCTGTCAACAGGCGGTGGCGGTATTCAATGAATACAATCTGCGCCGACACTCTAAATCCCGTCACGAAGAACGCTTGCAAGGACAAATGCAAGTAGACAAACTCTCAAAGCTAAAAATTGGACCGTTAGCTCAGGAGAATACATTTGTACGCCAGGTTCGGCTGTTCGGGCAGCTTTCAGGTTGCTCAACTGATAGCAAGCAGCGTTTTTTTTTTAAAAAAAAAAGATTTATTTCCTGACTTTTTTTCTGTGAAGGTCTCAGATCGTCAGACTTTTTCTGATACAAACTGACCTCAGCCCCCCATCAGAGAAGGGAAAAGTTTGGGGACCCTGTTATAGGCCAATAGTTTTCGGGTTACTTTTTAAATGGTTTTCTAGATTAATTTTCACTATCATTAAACATAAACATATCTAAAGAATTTAATAAATAGACACCTCGATAGATGACTTTTTAAGTGTAAAGGGAAATTTGGTTGTCATGGCAGCAAGACATACATATAACGTGCAATTTAAAAGGCAATAAAAAATAGAAATACATACATACATACATATCATCAGGGGTGGCACGTTGGTGCAGTGGTTAGCACAGCCGCCTCACAGCAAGAAGACCTGTGTTCAATGTTCAGGTTGTACCCTACCCTTACCCAGAGTCAGCTGAGTTGGGTGCCAGCTTCCGCTTAATCCTTTCAGTGACTAAGATTTATTCATTCATTCAATTTCTGAAGCTCTTAATCCTAATTAGGGTCGCAGGGAGGCTGGCGCCCATCCCAACAGACTCTAGGCAAGGGCAGAGTACACCCTGGACAACTTGCCAGGCCATTGCAGGGCGGAAACACGCTAACGACCATACAGCTGCTCTTGTCGAAAGTCAGCAATGGTTCTTTAACATGAACCTCACACCACACAGTGAGAGACATGGCCAGCCTTTGATAACCCAGTTAGCAGCACTGGGGGGACAGTGCCAACCTGTGGAGAGTGGGGCTTGAACCCCCAACGTTACGATCAGTGATCCAGCACCTTTACCACCAACCCACGACTGCCTGTGCCAGCTTCCCATGACCCTAATTAATTTTGACCGGATTAGAAAATCGAATGAATAAATACTGTACATTAAAACATCTGTACAGGACCAATAGAAATCTGGAAAAAACAAAACAGAACAACCCCCTGAACATTAAAAGGAATAAGTAGTTTATTTGTTGCGACTTCGGTTAACCTTTAATGTTTAATGAGCTACAAAAGTACCTGTTGTATTATCAATAATCTGTTTCATGAATAAATTACAGGATCATAAATGTTCATTAAAAATCAGATAATATACAGACGCTCCTCGCTTTATGTTTATTCGCCTTACGTTTTTTTCGATTTTACGTTTTTTGTAAAAAAAAAATTTTGTAAGTCATTTTGAGTTTAGCATGCTCGCCATAGTACAAGATGTTCTTACGTAGTACGTAGACGCAGTACGCTACTTACGCATGACGCTGCGTCCATTGTTTACATGGCGCTGCATCATTCTACATCATTGCGACAGACTGAACGTGCCTTGCTTCCTCCCAGTTCGCCGCGTGTTACTCTTGTGTTAGGACGTCTTCTCTGTGATCTTTGTGTTTACACTGTTTTGTGTATTTGTAACGCTAAGCAAATATAGTTGGTCAGAAGCGTAAGCCTACTAGTGATAGTGGTAATCAGAGTCAGTGGTAATAAGAGAATTTGATTAAAATGTATTTATTTGAAATTATTTTGCTTGAATTTAATTTATTTGAAATTAATGTTGATATTATTTTACAATGTTATGTTTATAATAATTGATTCAGGGGTGTTTTATGAGATATGGTAATGGTATTTATGGATGTATAGTACAGTATCATGGTCATACATCACTGGAACATACAGTAACAACTTACGTTTTTTTTCACCTTGTGTTCGGCTGTTGCGAACGTAACTAAACGTAAGTTGAGGAGTGTCTGTACCTATTTTCAGGCCTAGATTGTTTGTTTCGGAACCAGTGGATTACCAAATGATGATTTATTATCCAAAAAAACTTGACCGCTCTTCAGGGAGTTACTTCCCACCTCCCTCGGACACTTTGGTTCAGCTTGCTGGCTTCCTTTTCCGTGTATGGTCTTTCCCGTACCTGTGCCTCCTCGACTCTCATTAGTGGCCTTTCAACAATTGAAAGCTCTGTGCTTGGTGTGCTGGGACGCAGACCGGGATGGGGTTAGATACCACTGTGAATGAAAGCCCAGCTAAATAGAAGGTCTGGGACATCATGATGGCTATAAACATTGTCCAAAACCTTGTCTATACAGTCAGCTCAAGCTCTGAGAAAAGAAAAAAAAAATATGCGCTTACCTGGTTACCTGGTTCAACATTGCTATCCAGCACCAACATTTACAAGTTAAAAAGTGGGAAAAAGCACAATATTTCCCTTTTAAGTAATACACAGTACCTCTAGTCATGTTCTGGTTTTGGTACCAGTCAGCTGTCAACACACACGGTATTCGCATCAGGAACATTTGGTACCAGGGCAGCTTTCTGCACTTCTATTTGTGGATTGTCTCTGTCAATTTTTTTTTTTTAACCAGCTGTGTGACTCCTTTAAACAAATGCTCGCAATCTGGGAAGGCGAAAGCTATGATGCTTTCCATATGCAACACCACAGGATAGCTGGATATGCTTGGAGGAGAATGCGATGTGACTGTCACAAGTACGCGTCCCTGCAGAAACAAAAGTTGAGCCAAAGGCCCAGAAGATGGAGGCAGGTTATTGTGCTACCGGCTGGATAAGTTTGTGGACATTTGCTTCAACAGCGAGAACAATTTCAAATGTCCTATTGCATTTACATGCACAAAAATGCTGCAGTCTTCATAATGTTAATAAAGCCATAAATCCATCCATCCATCCATCCATCTTATAGCTATACTTCATGGTGTGGGTCATTACTTAATATACTTCTCATCCATAGCAATCCTGTACTCAAAAACCTTCAGATAAAGGTGATATACACCACTGCATTAAGGATTAAAATTTATATACTGTTTTGTTGTCATTTCTTCTTCGTGTTGTATTCAATCATTCGAAGGGCATCCGACGTAAAAAAACTCTGCCAATTCAAACGTGCGAATCAGATGATTCGCTGTGGCGACTCCTGAGTGAAAGGGAAAAGCCGAAAGGAAGACAGACAGTTGTATTCATTCATTCATTTTCTGAACCACTTAAACCTAATTAGGGTCACGGGGAGGCTGGCGCTCATCTCAGCCGACTCTGGGCAAGGGCAGGGTACATGGATAGCTCACCAGGCTATCACAGGCCAACACTCACACAACCATTCATTCTCAGCCAACGTGTTGATTTGGAAAAGCCAGTTAACCAACTGTGCATGCTTTTGGACTGTGGGAGGAAACCCGAGTACCCGGAGAAAACCCACACAAGCACCGGGAGACAATGCAAACTCCACACAGAAACACCCGAGCTGGGAATCGAACCCAGGACCTTCTTGCTGTGAGGTGGATGTGCTAACCACTATGCCACCGTGCCGCCCAAAAGCTTTCTCTTTTCTGTTTATTCTGTGAAGAGAATTAGGGAATTGATTTCTCTGAGAATGTTCCATGCGATGCTCAGTTTTGTGTTACAGTGAGGAACCACCACTGTCTTTTTCCTTTCATACGAAATACTAGGTGGTGCTGTTGAATTAAAGTGTATATAAAATGTGTTTAATACATCTATATCTATATCTATATATAGTACCTACCTATCTATCCATATATATATATTTTTCAAATGAAACTCCATTTGTCAATACAGGTAAAGTCTTTGTCCTGTCCTTTTATTTTTATTGTTATTTGCTTTACCAAAAAGTATTGAGCACTCTCCCACGGAAGGATCTACTCAGAAAATCACATATATATATATATATATATATGGGGGCAGTGGTGGCCTAGTGGTATAGGGTGCTGGATCGCTGATCCTAAGGTTGGGGATTCGAGTCCCACTCTCCACAGGGTTGTCACTGTCCCCCCAGTGCAGCTAACTGGGTTATCAAAGGCCGGCCATGTCTCTCACTGTCTATGGTCAGACGCTCATGTAAAAGAACCATTGCTAACTTTCGTAAAGAGGAGCTGCAAAGCCTTCCGTATGTTTCTGCCTCTTGCTAAAGGGTTGTGTCAGGAAGGGCATCCGATGTAAAAACCTATGCCAAATTAAACATGCAATTCATTTGCTGTGGTGACCCCTGAAAAAGGGAAAAAGCCGAAAGGAAATCTCTCAATCTTATATATATATGGATAATAAACAACGACTGAATGAGGTTAAGTATGATCTCAAGAATTATTTATTTAGTCAAGGATTTTCTGCTGAGTTATCTACCTGCCTTCAAAGTTATTTTCAAAATAGACACATTACTGTACTATGTTGTGCCTGCCAGGGGTGCAATAAAAAAAAAAAATGTAATTATTAAGCAATTAAATAAGCAAATCATAGAAAAATACCAATAATTATTTGATTGCTTTCCACTCATGAGAAACGAGTAAATATTTTAATGGATGTTATCCACCACACTTGGGATAATGCTTGAATTAAAGTGCAGGCCAAAAACGTATAGTATAGGTGACTGCTTAATCCTAATTAGGGTTGTGGGGAGGCTGGCACCCATCTCAGCCAACTCCAGGCAAGGGTGGAGTACACACTGGACAGCTCGCCAGACCATTGCAGAGCGGAAACACAGTGACGGCGATGCAGCTCCTCTTGTCACCTCTCCGGTTGAACCCTCAACCCTAGGATTAGTGATCCAGCATCTTTACCACCAGGCCACTGATTCTGAAATTTTAAAAATTCAACATGATGCATTCTCAAAAAACAAAGAGAGAGAGATCATTGCTATGGAGCATATGCGACCACTGCTATGCTTTAAAAATGTAAAATTAAACCATAAAAGTTGTTTTATTTTGCTTTTGTTATGTTCTCATGTGGTCTATACTGTGGTAATTACTGTATATTTGTTAAGTGTACATTAGGAGTGGAACAGTAGCTTGATGGTAAGCAGTCCACCTCTGTGGAATATGCATGTTGTCTATATGATTGCATGGGTTTCCTCCAAGTACTCTGGTTTCCTTCTGCAGTCCAAAAACATGCACATGAGGCTAATTGCTGAGAGATATAGTCCCTCCAGCGTGTTCTAAGTTGACCCCAGGGTCTCTTCCCGGTTGGATATGCCCCAAACACCACACAAGGGAGGCGTTCAGGAGGCATTCTAACCAGATGTCTGAGCCACCTCAACTGGCCCCTCTCAATGTGGAGGAACAGAAGTTCTACTCTGAGCTTCTTATGGATGGCTGAACTTCGCACCTTATCTCTAAGGGAGAGCCCCGCCACTCAGCGAAGGAAGCTCATTTCAGCCGCTTGTATCCGTGATCTTGCTCTTTCAGTCACTACCCGAAGCTCGTGACCATAGGGGGTGAGGATTGGAATGTAGATTGACTGATAAATTGAGAGCTTTGCCTTGCGGCTCAGGTTCCTGTTCACCATGATGGACCGGTGCAGGCTCCGCTTTACAGCAGAGGCTGCAGTGATCCGCCTGTCGAACTCCCGCTCCCTCCTTCCCTCAGTCATAAACAAGACCCCAAGATACTTGAACTCCTCCATTTGGGGTAGGACCTCATTCCCGACCTGGAAGGTGCATTCCATCCTTTTCCAACTGAGAACCATGGCCTCAGACTTGGAGGTGCTGATTCTCATCCCAGCTGCTTCTATATATACAGTGTATATCTTTATATACAGTGAGGGACATGGCTGACCACATATATATAGATCTTGATTCTTTTCTTATGTTCCTGTGTAGTATGTACTAAAAACCCATGTGACCACACGAAGCCCCTCGGCCGATGGTGCCTCTTAATATTGTGTTGATAATCTTCTTACTGAAGGAAATAAATGCATATACTGTATACAAGAGGAGCACATAGTGAGTGCACACTGTTGAAGGAGAACATCTGGATGAAGCACAATGCAAACATGACAGGAGCACTGAGTGAGTGCACACTGATCTTGTTATTGGAATCACACAGGGCAAACGTAACTATTAATGGGAATTAATTAGTGTTATAATTACTGTAATAATTAACACATGTAGTTTATTTAAAATAGGTTTCTGGAGGCTGCAAAGATACATGTAGTGACTAAATTTCAGCTTGATTGGTTAATTATTAGAGGCTGTAGTGATGATGAATGCACAGACGGACAGACCGAGAGACGCCAAAGACAACCAGGTATGGCTGACGGGTAATAATTATTCACCCGAGATTTGGGGGATGATGCAGAAGTGAATATATAATATATATATATATATATATACACATAGAGCGAGAGAGAGAGCGAGCGAGAGAGAGTCAAAATTACATTTCCCCCAAACTGTTCACAGTGTGAAACTTTCCTTGCCCTCAGCACACCTGGTCCAACTTGCGACTTAATTATTACCTGGTCAGTTGGAGCAGGTGTGTGAGCAGTAGGGAAGAGTTTTAATCTAAGCGGTTGCCAGGACTGGCGTTAAGAATCCCTGATATATAAATAATGCTCATGTCACGCAGTGGTCATTATTTGGTATGAGTAAGAAGGCAGTCATATTGGAGCTTTGATACACTATGTTCTTTGCTTGGTGAGAAAAAAAGGCTGTTATGCGTGCTCCTGGTGTCATGAGGTTTGGGTTGGAATCTTAGTCACTGGCCATGTTTCTCACTGTCTGTGCTGAGAGGTTCATGTAAAAAAAAAAAAAAACATTGCTGACTTTTGTCAAGAGTAGCAGCATAGCCGTCAGCGTGTTTCCACCCTGTGATGGCCCGGGGAGCCGTCCAGGGTGTACTCTGCCCTCGCCCAGAGTCGGCTGAGATGGGCACCAGCCTCCCCTGGACCCTAACTAGGATTAAGCGGTTCAGAAAATGAATGAATGAATCTTAGTCACTGAAAGTTTCCCACTTGAAAGGGCTTTTCACGAGGACAAATTTTATTGAAACCACCTCTTTTAGTGTTTGTTGTCTTTCTTTTCACACCACACTTCAGCCGCTCATATCCTGTACACCCAACAGCCCCTTGTAACTTTAACTGTATTAAATAATGTGTGTGTAAAGTGTGTGTCTGGTCTGCCATTATTTTATATATTTTCTAATCGACCTTTAGGGCACATAAAAGAAATGTAATTTATTTTTCACAGCACAGTGCGCTGACAAGAACAATCCTTCCAGAAAGCTGATCTAATGTGCGCTCATATTTCATCCCTCTGGAAGCACATCGTTTGCATGAGTTCATTAACTTTTAATAGTCTTAGATACAGTATCGAACTCCTTGGCTGTTATCCTATCCTGAAAATAATGTTAGTGTTGCTATTTATACAGGAAATGGATTAAAGAGTTACACAACATGGAAAAATTATAGAATAACGTCAATGCCCTATCCGTTTCTGAGACAGACACACTGTGGGCTTGCAGTCCATGATGACTGAAGTGGTGTATTAAATTCTCATTTTGAAATATACTGCAGTGTGGAGGGGTCAGGAGTCTTACTCATCTGAACACACAAACAAAAAAAAACCTCTATATTCTGACTGACTGTAAGTGTGCTTTAGTCATGTCGTGGCTGAGGACGTGCCGTTTGTTGAACATCCTTCGTAATTGTTGTATGTTTTCTTATGGGACGACAAAAGACTTTTGTTTATCAGATGAGAGAAGGAAAAAAATACCCTTTTTTCTTTAATTCAAAATTTTCTTTAAACACATCACCATCACCATCACCATCACTATCACGGATAGCTCTCTGGAGGACTATAAAGACTTTATGAGCAACACTCATTGATTAGTAAAGTTATTCCTTAGAGATGGACAGAAGAAAGAAAGGGAAAAATGTAAAAGAAAAAATAAAGAAGAGGTATGCATTTGCTATTAAAAATTAAATATATTATATATATACATTTTTAAAGACTACCTCTCAGCAAAATATAGAAAATATGAGAAGCACGGGGAAAACAATAAATAAAAAGTCAAACAAGATACATGTATTATATATTTCTAGCAATATTTGATTCACCGGATGAGAAGTTTTATTAAAAAGAAAATTAATACAGTATTTTAATAATAAACCCACGAATGTCACCTACCACCCTCTTTGCAATATATATATATATATATATATATATATATATATATATATATATATATATATATATATATGTATATATAACAGTGATCCCTCGCTACTTTGTGCTTCAGTTTCTGCGGCTTGCTGGCATTGCGGGTTTTTAAAAAATATTCATCGAAAAATAAAAATTAGGGAAATGAAGGAAGAACAGGGGAAAAATGTAAGGAAAATGTCACAAAACAAGGCCAATTATGAAAAAACCCCAAACAAACAAAAACAAACAAAAAAACCCCAAAAAAACAACCCCCCCAACAAAACTATATACGTACATTTTTATGTGAGGTGCGCATTTGTGTGCGCGCGAGCATCTGTATGTGTGTATTTTTATTTTATTTACATCTTATGCATTATTTTTGAATGTTTAATTGTTATTATAAGCGTTTATAGTGATGAATATGTATTTATTGATATTATATACACATATACATGTACGTATACATCAGTCAAGGGGGGTTGATCCTACTTTGTGGAAATCGGCGGTTGCAGGGGGGTCTCGTTCCCCATTAACCGCAGAAAATGAGGGAGCTCTGTATGTGTGTGTGTGTGTGTGTGTGTGTATATATATATATATACAACTCTCCTCTCTCACACGTGTGACAAACAGGAAGTATGGGTACAGTTCAGCTGCCTCCTGGCCAATAGGAGACCAATGGGGCAGGATGTTGGGAGACAGCCAATGAGAGAGAGCAACTCGCGCATAGTTTGAATTTTAAATAGCACTTTTGAATTTTTGAATGGCGTGTTTGGCGCCTTTCATAAAAAGAGGACGAAAATTTAGGAAAATGTTTTTTGTAACCTGGAGTTTTCGTACCCAGAGGGTTTCATAAGTAGAGGGCCGACTGGAAAATGGTATAAAATTAAAGGCTTTTAAAGACTACCGAAGCTCCACAGAAGATAAAAAGCAATAAAAATGCCCCTCTTTGAAGCGTCACCTTATCTTTGTGGAGGGGTTTGCTTGTCTGAATGATCCTGGGAGCTATTTTGTTGGGGCATTATGCCCATGGTAGGGTCACCCAAAGCAAACAGGACCTAGGTGAGGGTCCAGACTAGTTGCAGCTCAGACCCTTATCTTCTTCTTTTCCTTTCGGCTGTTCCCTTCAGGGGTCGCCACAGCAAATAATCCGCCTCCATCTCACCCTCTCCTTTGCATCTTCTCTTACTCCAATGACCTTCATGTCTTCCTTCACCACATCCATAAATCTCTTCTTTGGTCTTCCTCTAGGCCTTCTGCCTGGTAATTCCAACCTCATCATCCTACTGCCAATATACTCACTATCCCTCCTCAGTACATGTCCAAACCATCTCAATCTAGCCTCTCTGACTTTGTCTCCAAAACATCTTACATGTGCTGTCCCTCTGATGTACTCATTCCTGATCCTATCCATCCTCGTTACTCCCAAAGAGAACCTCAACATTTTCATCTCTGCTACCTCCAGCTCTGCCTCCTGTCTTTTCCCCAGGGCCACTGTTTCTAAACCATACAACATCGCTGGCCTCATCACCGTCTTGCAGTTCAGACCCTTATGAGAGAAACAAATACAAGGATTCAGTTTCATTTGCCCAGAATTAGGTTACCGGGGTCCATTCTGGAGCCAGGTCTGGGTGAGGGGCTTGAAGGTGTGCGTTCTGCCCATGGAGTCTGGCTGGGGCTAGCCCAAAGAGGAGATATGTGTATGCAGTTCCATGGGCCCATCTACTATGGAAGAGGCTATAGAGTTTGGATGCAGGGTCGGCCTGGTGGCAGCCGAAGGTCTGGCTTCTGTTGGATCGATCTTTGGCTACGGACTCTGGCTTTTGGACATGAAGTGTCACTTCTCTGGTGGGGAAAGAGGCTATGCTGGTGCAAAAGTTGGGAGAAACGAACTAGATATAAGCTGGCTCACTTTGACACATAGTTTGGGTTTTGGAACCATCCATCGCAAGAGGGGCTGGACCTTGTTTCGTTCTGTACTTGCTCATGGGTAGAGGATTGGGGAATGACTGCATTGTGCAGAGCATGGCACTCACCTGTTTAGGCTGGAACTGATATCTGGCTTTAAATTTCTGTACCAATCATATTAAGTAAGGTTTGTAATAATTTTACTGTAATTCTTGTGGCTGTTCAACAATATTTACGTTAGGGAAGGTCATTCCCTAGTGACCTAACTGTGACATTCTATCCTTGAATCAGCTTGTAACATACAGGAATTATGTTAGTTAAGTACAGTGGTACCTCACCTTACGAAATTAATCTGTTCCACAGGTGGTTTCATAACCTGGATTTTTTTGTAAGTTGAACCTCATGTAAAACACGTGATTCGTTCCAAGGCTCCCAATACTACCCTCTAAACCCTTTAAAATGATAAAAGTATACCTTTTAAGGCCTCCTTTTGCTTCAATATCGTACCGATGGTAGATGGGTTTCGGCCATATTCCTTTGCGATATCACTCGACTGCATGCCACAAGCCCACTTCTTCTTTTCACTCGCACCGGGAATCACACGTGTGTGTGTGTATGTGTGTGTGTGTGTGTGTGTGTGTGTGTGTGTGTGTGTAGCGTGTGTGTGTGTGTGTGTGTGTGTGTGTGTGTGTGTGTGTGTGTGTGTGTGTGTGCATGCGCACATGCGTGTGTTGACCATGTCTTCTTAGCAGAGTTATAATCTAACAAATGTTTATGCAAGGTTAAAAGCCTGAGCCAAAAAATAAAGTTGCAAAGAGCACACTTGAAAAACTCACAAAACAACAGTAACTCTGTCCTTTACACAAAAAGCATCATGGCTATTATGGAGATGCAGCTCCATAGTAGCCAATGGGACGGAGTTGCGTCATCCCTCCTAGCCAATGGGAGGCCAGCGGGACAGGATGTTGGGCGATAGCTAATGGGAGGCCAGTGGGGCGGGATGTTGGGAGATAGCCAATGGGAGAGCAACTCGTGGATTGTTTAAATGGTGCTTTTGTAATGTGAACTTGTTTCGTATCCAGAGACAAAAACTTTAGGAAAATACGTTTCGTAACCTGGATTTTTCGTTTGTTGGAACTTTCGTAAGGTACCACTTTACCACTATACCACTGTATTGTTTTAAATTTACTTTACATCCTTTGAATTCTTAACAGACTTCCACTCTTTTCCATCGGAAATTTTGAAATAGTTTTTATTTCAATAGCTGGACATTAGTGCTGCTGTGCTAAAAACAATTTGCTTGTTTTTTGCAGTGGTGTGCTTGTTATCACTCCCTGTGTGTACAATGCTTTGGATTTAAAAAAAAAATTTTTTTTTAGAAGTGTTACTTTCAGCATCTTATGAATATTTCATTGACATGGTCTTTAATTGAATATCACATCCTGATATATTTTTAAACAGTGATAAATGTCAAGGAAGGTTTTCGAGCTGAAATGAAACAGATTATTAGCACATGCCGAAACACCACCACGGATAAATTACCTGTTTAGAAATTTCCTTTTTGTGTGTGAAGGAGGTAGAAATGTTTTTATTTTTATTATTATTTTTACATATCCAACATGAAATAGAAGTGACACCCACAGGATCTTTAACTC
The DNA here is from genome assembly GCA_024760905.1 of Plotosus lineatus. Taxonomy (NCBI): domain Eukaryota; kingdom Metazoa; phylum Chordata; class Actinopteri; order Siluriformes; family Plotosidae; genus Plotosus; species Plotosus lineatus. Next base: position 40,995,102 of record CM045742.1, on the reverse strand, counting down.
CCTTTGTTGTTGTAAATTGGTGCTTGATGGGTTTGAACATCAACAGCACTAATGATAACTGCACTCATAAAGAAAGCCTAAAGTAGAGTAAGGACTTGGCTCACACACACTACCACATTGTTTTCCACAGAAATTCCAATGCGCCATGTTATTTTTTTTATAAACATAAACAATTGTTTTAATCCAGAAATATGAATTCAGATATAGATTAAAGACTGAGATATAGATTACAGAGTGGTGTATGCTTTGGTGCAATTTGAAATCAGTCCACTTGTGGGTTTTTTTTATGGTGGTAAACAACAATCCAGTATGTTATATGCTTGTTCTCAGGCATTCCCTCAGCCTAACATTTAATAAATAGGGGATGTTTATGCATGGGTTCACTGCCAATCCAGCAAATCCTATCATTACATTTTTTAATGCTGAATAAATGCATTCACCCCAGATAATACCAAAGAAAAAATAACACACATACAGCACACAAACAAAGGTCACACTATACAGACAAGCACCCAGAAATCCACTTAAAATTGGGAGAGCTGTCCATCATGTTCTCTGTGAAATCAAGAAACAAAACAAAATAAAAACAAAACAAAACAAAAAAAAGAGAGAACTGTAGAGGAAAGTTTGATTGAGAAAATGAAAGTATAGTACTGTTTTTATAATGTTCATCTTCAGGAATCATCATAAGTGTTTATTATTTTTGTTATTTATAATGATAATTTGGGTACAATGCACCAAATAATAAACAGTTATAGGTGAGGTGGATGTTGCTGAATTGCCCCTAAGATGGTACGTAAATAGGAGTATTAATTTTAGCGCCATCCAATGTGTGAATAATTGTTTCAGTATAGAGTATACTACATGGGAACATAAGTAAAAACCCCCCAAACAAACACACAAAAAACCCCCAACACACTAAACATAGATTTTTATACTTTATTTCTTGCATTTTCCTAACTAATAATGGATGCAAGTGAGCTCTGGGCACATGAATGAGCAGACGTAGAGATCTTTAACAATGTTACCTTAATTCTCTTTTGGATTTTAAGTAAATACTGCATGGAAACATATAGAAACACAAACTGGGTTTTAACAGGTGAAATTTACAAATGTCAACCCAGGCAGAGGCAGATCAGATGAGCTCTGTGCTTTGAGCTAAGTACGTTGTAGCTGACAATGTATTTTGGGCTTATTAATTCAAAGTTTAGTACAGAAATGTAAGTACAGTGGTACCGTGACTTATGAATTTATTCACTTCTGAGGGCAAGCTCGTAAGCTGAAAAGTTCATTAGATAAAACAATTATTCCCAAAAAGAAATAACAGAAAACTAATTAATCCGTTCCAACCCCCTCCCAAACTCATATAACCTGACACAAACACATACATTTGACCTAATGTATTAAAGATAAGCATGTAAGAACGATAAATATTTCATAATAATAATAATAATAATACATGTGAATTAACATTAATAATAATTAACAATAAATAATAATAAAACAAGAATACAGGCAGGAGGTGGTGCGTAACAGAGGAAGAGGAGGAGGAGGAGAAGGAGGAGAATTTTGTGTGTACACGCTACGAATGCCAGTGAGGAAAAGCTCGTGGTGAGCTCCCGCAAGGACAATGCTTTTCAAATAGTGTGGTGTGTGTGTGCGTATGACACTGGGGAACATGTTTTTTTTGCCATACTACACTAGAATTAAGTGTAATTGCTCATCCAGTACAGTAGGTGGCAGTGGTGCTTTCACTGTCAGACTATGGTGTAGGGAAAAAGCAATAAGCAAATGATATGAAGTGCAGTAAACACTATTTATAGTCGCACGCAGGGTGCTGGGAGGGTGTGTGAAATGTTTTTTTCTTCCTAGAGGGGGTGTCACAAGGGGCGTATGTCAGCCTGTCTGCCTCACGGCAAGAAGGCCTGGGTTCGATTCCCGGCCTGGGTGTTTCTATGCAGAGTTTGCATGTTCTCCCCGTGCTTGCGTGGGTTTCCTCTGGGTACTCCAGTTTCCCCCCACGGTCCAAAAACATGCAGAGTAGGCGAATTGGCTGTTCTAAATTGCCCGTAGGTTTGCATCGTGCTGAAGGCACAATACAAACTGGGTGTTTGCAAACCACTGCACTATCCTTGCCAAGAAAACCTCCATGAAGATGATAATGAAGGATTATCCTTTATGGCAGGTCGCCAAGAGTCGTCCTACGACTCGAAAGGTACCAGTCCAGACCAGACTGTCACAAGGCGTTCTCGGAGCGCGGAGAAATACATGTGGAAGAATATGAGGCTAATCAGCCCAGAAAAGCCATTTCCCCAGCACAGCTCGTAAATCAAAATTTTACTGGTTAGATGGGGCAGATTTTTGGTGGGATTGAAGCTCGTATTGTGGAAGATTCCTTATAAAAGACACACGTAAGTCAAAGTACCACTGTACACCATCCGTATCTATATAGGCGCTTTAGTATCTGCTGCAGGGAAAAACAAGAAAAACAATAAAAACTGATATGAGGTGATTTTTAAGTTTTAAAAAAAATTAATTAAAACCATGATAATGCTGCTGCTGCATGGTTCAAGTTATGATGACAAACTGAATTCCCACTTGAAATTATGTTTTTTATTCTTGAGATGGCGAACCAATCAGGTCGTGCTGATCCCGTGTCATGTTCAAGTTCTTAATGAAATAGTCTTACTGTGTATAAATGTTCTCAGCCTGCCACACACAGATATATAAATGATGAACTGATTCAGGAATCTGCTGCGCATCACATTCATCTCTCTCTCATTGACTGTTTGTCAGCATTGTTCTTGCAAGTACAGTACAGTATATAGAAAATGATTCCTTCTACATAATTAATCTCCAAAAATCTAAAATGAGCTTTAAAATATTGGCACCTCAGTGATCACTGGCAACCTGAAGCCCGGCTCACATGTAAGCAATCATAGCCGAATGTACAAGCGGATTTTTGTTCGAGGGAATTGAGTATATTTTCAGAGGTAGTCAGTTGAATTTGAGGTAAGGGGTCCATATGCGTGGTCTTGGAAAAAGTTAAAAAATAAAGAAAAGAAAAAAAAAAAAATCTGCAATGAGCACACACAAAAAACTCATGAAACAGCAGTAACTCTGTCCTTTACATGAAAAGCATCATGGGTATTATGGAGATACAACTCCATAATAGCCAATGGGAGGGAGCTACGTCATCCCTCCTAGCCAATGGGAGGCCAGTGGGGTGGGATGCTGGGAGATAGCCAATGGGAGGGAACTGCGTCATCCCTCCTAGCCAATGGGAGGCCAGCAGGGCGGGATGTTGGGAGATAGTCAATGGGAGAGAAACTCATGCATTGTTTGAATTTTTGAGATGGTGCTTTCGTAATGTGAACTTGTTTCGGAGACAGAGACAAAAATTTTAGGAAAATGTTTTTCGTAACCTAGAGTTTTTGTTTGTCGGGACTTTCGTAAGGTGAGGTACCACTGTATTTTAAGAGTAGGTTTAATACAGTGCACGACACACAGCCAGCGCAGGGTCACAGATCCTCACTGATCATCTATATTGAGAATTTTTGATGACGCCGTACATTTTATCGGCCACACGAAATCGAAAACAAGCAAAAAAGTTTACGCGACTATATCGCTTACATGTGAGTACACCCTGAACGTCACTAAAGCATTCACGATACACTACCATGTGTTTTTGAAGCACACAGCAACTAGGACTAGTCACGGATTCAGATATCGGGGAGAACGATCTGCTTTGCAGATGTGTCAGCACCATGGGATTCGATGTTTTGCAGTGAAGTGCTCTTAATGTTTCCCACTGCATGTGCTCTGATGCATAAAGTGTCCTCATCAGCTGTCCAAGGCTAACTCAGCCTACTTGAATACAAGTGTTCGGCTGAACCGGCTGAAATGGCCGCATGGTAAATTCAAAGGACAAGTCAACATTTCAAGATACAGTATTTGAGAACAATTTTTGTAAAAAGATTATAAATTTACATTATACATATTTATACATATACTTTGTACAATGGTTTAGTATTTGAGTGAAATTGTTTGTGAAAACCTGCTGACTCAATATTTCTGAAGGAAATGTAAATAAAAAATCAGGAAACATTGTATGTCTTTGTACCTGAGCATAAATGTTAATGAATGCTAATCACCCTGCCCACCAAGCGCATACATGCCATTAAAATTCAAATGCACACAGCTGTGAGCATAAAACGACTGAGCAGATAGAACCTAAGAAACAGAAATGGATGACCATGTTTTTTGTTTTCATGTAGTTTCCAGTGTTCTCCCTGCGCTCACCTGGGTTTCCTCCTTGTGCACCAGTTTCCTCCCACAGCCCAAAGACATGCACTTTCGGCAAATTGGATATTCTTAATTGCCCCTTGGTGTGAGTGAGAGTATGAAGGGATATGTGTGTGTGTGTGTGTGTGTGTGTGTGTTTTGGCCCTGTTATGGTCTGACAAGCTGTTTGGGGTGTACTCTGTCTGTCTGTCTTCCTTTCGGCTTTTTCCCTTTTTACTCGGGAGTCGCCACAGCGAATCATCTGATTCACACGTTTGCTTTGGCAGGGGTTTTTACGTCGGGTGCCCTTCCTGTCACAACCCTTTTAGCAAGGGACAGAAACACGCTGACGACTTTGCAGCTACTCTTTACGAATATCAGCAATGGTTCTTTTACATGCCTCTCACCATAGACAGTGAGAGACATGGCCTGCCTTTAATAACCCAGTTAGCTGCACTGGGGCTTGATGTCGGCCTCCCCGTAATTCTAACAAAAGAAATAAATATGTAATAAATTGAGTGAAACATTAATAACAAAAGTAAACCCGGTATTCTATATGCTAAAACAGCTTTCTGGTTCAGGACTTTGCACAGACCCTCGGTCAAAATGGTGCCATGTCTTTTGTTTTATTTTTTTTTGTTTTGTTCTTGATTATTGATATTAATTTGAGTTTTTGGTGGCACATGGCACAAATTCATATTTGATGTACCCGTATTTGATGTAATATGCGCCCTGCTCCAATAAGAATCCCCCCCAAGTGTTTTTGATCTTTAGTCTAATGACCGCCCATGTGTACTGGGAGCAAAATGGTAGATCAAACTCAACGATTTTATTAGATCAGTCTCTGTAACGGTAAAATGAGGCGTTCACTGCCTGTAAAAGTGAGTTTACACGGTATTTCAAGACCCCCTGCCACTGGGGAACGTCTATAATGTACATCAGTAACAAACCATTTGATTGTTCCGCTGTGCTTTAAAAAACAGGAAAATATTTTGCTGTTCTCTTCGTAAATGTCCAACAACAGATGAACCATTAGAAACCGCTACAGCAAAACTATGGGATGTTCTGAATGAATGGAGCGATGAGCCAGATATGGACTTATCAGAAAGTGATGATGAGTATTTTCCACCCGATTCTCCTGCTCACTAACTTCATACATTTAAAGATGTTCCTGGCCATGTGCTTTTGTTTATGTTCATGTTGATTGATTCAACCTGCCATGTGCTAAATTTGACATTCATGTTGATTGGCTCGATTTTACTTCGAGGAAAATGATTAAAGGAAATGTTTAAAGGAAATGTTTAAAGGGAAAAAGTAAGGAAAGGAAAAGTCTTTTTTTTTAAATTATGCTGTTTTCTGTTTATTTTCAGAATTCTTGTAAGTAGTTTGGTTGATACCACAAAATGAATAATACAAATACCAGTTAAACTCTTTTATTGTTCTGTTATTATTCATGTTTTCCACCTCCATGGGAATAAGCACTTACTGTTCCACTTCGCTGGTAACATTTTAAAAAGCGCCCACCCACTCCAATTTTTTTAAGCGCCCTAGATGCTTATTGCGTCGAATACAGAATTTTTTATTAATGCTAATAATATAAACCAACATAGATTTTTTACTAAATGTTTTTTATGGTACCCAGTTGCAGAACCAGTGATTCATCAAAGAAATAAGAAATTAGAAGTCCACTGCAGTGCGCCACTTCACGAATCTTAAATATGAGTTCAACAGGTTGGACAGAAAAACTATTTCTGATCTGTTTATATCTTGTGAAGGGGATAAATAATCTCTTTTTTTGTTTGAATAGTAATTGCGTGAGGTTAGATATCGGAAATTCTGAATGTAAACATCAAATAGTGGTTATAAATCTCTTGGTGTGTAAACTCAATTTGAGCCTATTTGCGCATTTTATTTGTTTTCATCAAATACTTCAGTAGCCCGTATATACAATTACTGTATATTGTATTTAAAAAAGGCAACTTAAACAAGTTCATAATATAACTTGTGTCCCACTGCCACCCCCCACCTTTTAAAATGTTTTTTTTCTTTAGATGTGATCCTGTGAATGTACTTAATCAATATATACTCACCTCTTTGTCTATTCATATATAATTAATTTCTTGCTATTACACACCTGATATTTACACATAAAACTTATCCAGCTTGATTAATGTGACCCGTTTATTTTTAGTGTGTGAAATCTATTTTTCTTTGCAGTTTGTCTGTCTTCAAGTTCAAATAACTTATGCAAGAACAAAATTGTGATCCTCCAGCACTGAATCAGGAACATGCAACAGCACAATATTTTTAGATATTGCTGATCATCTTTGCTTACCTGAACGTGCAACAAAAAGAAAGCTTTTGTGGTGATGCTTCAGAGACGGAAGGGCGTTTGCAGAAGACATTTTAATTGGTTTACATTTGAAATGATCTCTTCTTACATCAAAAGATTCCTCAGTAGGAATTCCACACTAAGTACATGGGGTGGGGGGTGTGGGGGGGAGAACATATGGTGAGAAAATATTTTAAAAAATGATTATGATCTATACATCTTTATACAGTATAAAAATCGAAGGGCGGCAGAGTGGTGTAGTGTCCGTCTCATTGCAAGAAGGCTCGCGGGTTTGCATGATCTCTGTGTGCTTGTAGGGGTTTTCTCCTGGTACTCTGGTTTCCTTCCACAATTCAAAGACATGCATATTAGGCTATTTCCCCTACTTCTGAGTACGAGTGTAAAAGGTTGTGTAGGGGTTGTCCTATGATCACCCATAGTTCCCCGAGATAGGCTTCAGCCTCTCAGCGATCCCAGTAGGATGACATGGTTCAGTAAATGAATGCATGAATGAATGCAAAATATTCAATTTTATTTACATCATGAGGATTCAAGTGGAGCAAATTAGGAATCATGTGGGACAAAACAGTGCACATGCCAAAAAGGACGTACAGTAGGCCCCCATTTTTCATGATGGTTTGGTTCTGCCCTTCCCGCGGATCATGAAAATGCATGAGTTATTGATGCGGTTTTAAAACCCTATGTATGATATTACATGTGCTAAAATACGTTTGTTAAACACATTCTATAGCCAGTCTTACTTATTAATAGTAATAATGCAGTAAAATGTAGTAATGATTCAGTAAAAACCTTTATATTTTGTACTGTGATAATATTTATGAATAAATAAAGTGCTTCGGCTCCTTACCAGAAGCTAGAGAAGATGCAGGGCATTTCAGTGACATCATAGCACTTAAATAATCATTAAAAACACTAAAAATAATTTACTTTGCAATTCAGGCAATCACATTGATAACTTGTATGCAAAGGAGAAAAAAGAGGTGTACACATCATCTGCAACCAATCAGCAGGAGGGAGAAACAAAAGCTCTCAGCCATTGGCTAAATTTGAATCACATGTCAGTTACTTCTGGGTTTGTTGCCAATCCGCGAGTATGCAGAGGCGCGAGAGCTGAACCGTGAATGGTCAAGGGCTTAACACATCTGCCTCACAGCAAGAAGGACCTGGGCTCGATTTCCAGCTTGGGCGTTTCTGTGTGGAGTGTGCATGTTCTCCCCATGCTCGCATGGGTTTCCTCTGGGTACTCCGGTTTCCTCCCACAGTCCACAATCATGTACAGTAAGCATACTCACCCCTATGTCTTAGTATGAGTGTGAATGGTTGTGTGTGTTGCCCCTGTGATGGCCTGGTGAGCTGTCCAACGTGTATCCTGCCCTCACCCGGAGGAGAAAGAAATCAGCCCAGCAGCAAGCAGCATGATTGCACAGTGGACAGTACGCCTGCCTCACAGCAAGTTTGATTCCATAGCTCAGGGTGTTTCTGTATGGAGTTTGCATGTTCTACCCATGCTTGTGTGGGTTTCCACCTGGGTACTCGGGTTTCCTCCCACAGTTTAAAAACATTAGGCTAATTGGCTGTTCCAAATTGTCTCCAGGTGAGAGTGTGAATGGATGTATATGTGTTGGCCCTGCAATAGACTGGAAAGCTCTTCAGGCTGTACCCCGCCCTCACCCAAAGTCAGCCGAGATGGGCGCCAGCCTCCTTGTGACCCGAATTAGGATTATCTTCTTTTACTTTCGGCTGCTCCCTTCAGGGGTCGCCACAGCAAATCATCCGCCTCCATCTCACCCTGTCCTCTGCATCTTCTTTTCTGACTCCAACGACCTTCATGTCTTCCTTCACCACATCCATAAATCTTTTCTTTGGTCTTCCTCGAGGCCTTCTGCCTGGTAGTTCCAACCTCAGCATCCTACTGCCAATATACTCACTATCCCTCCTCTGTACATGTCCAAACCATCTCAATCTAGCCTCTCTGACTTTGTCTCCAAAACATCTAACATGTGCTGTCCCTCTGATGTACTCATTTCTGATCCTATCCATCCTCGTTACTCCCAGAGAGAACCTCAACATTTTCATCTCTGCTACCTCCAGCTCTGCCTCCTGCCTTTTCCTCAGCGCCACTGTCTCTAACCCATACAACATCGCTGGCCTCACCACCGTCTTGTACACCCGAATTAGGATTATGTGGATTGAATGAATGAATGAATGACTGAATGCTATTGATGGTGTTGCACTCGTGTCAACAAAACCTAAAATAATCTATTTACAGACATTATTATCATTTGTCTTAGCTAGGGGGCAGTGGTGGTCTAGTGGTATAGGGCACTGGATCGCTGATCCAAAGGTTGGGGGTTCGAGTCCCACTCTCCACAAGGTTGTCACTGTCCCCCCCAGTGCAGCTAACTGGGTTATCAAAGGCAGGCCATGTCTGTCACTGTCTATGGTGAGAGGCATGTAAAAGAACCATTGCTGACTTTCGTAAAGAGGAGCTGCAAAGTCGTCAGCGTGTTTCTGTCCCTTGCTAAAAGGGTTGTGACAGGAAGGGTATCCGACGTAAAAACCTCTGCCAAATCAACCGTGCGAATCAGATGATTCGCTGTGGCGACTCCCGAGTAAAAGAGAAAAAGCCGAAAGAAAGACAAATTATCATTTGTCTTCGAAACATCACCCGTCCATTAAACTATATATAAGTAAAAGAATCAATAAATCTTTATAATGCAATGTTGTTATCAATGGCTCACTTGAACACTTTATTCGTATTTGCCATCACATTTTTTTTCTACTCGGGTTATGCGGACGCTGGCGCCCATCTCCAATAAACTCTTCGCGATCACCATTATAGTGCAACACACACGACTATTCACATTCAAACACATTGAGAGGAAATTCGTAACAGCCAGTGAGCCTAATGTTCACATCTTAGGACTGCAGGAGGAAACCGGAATACCCAGAAAAATATCGACAGAAACAAGAGTAGAACATGCAAACTCCTCTGTGACAAGCGATGCTGCCACCCGCTTCTTTATGAACTGCTATGCATGCGAAATTAGAGAAGGGATTAAACAATCAGAAGGAACATGCTATTCACCATCTCATATGATTTATTTATTTATTTTTTTTTGCTTTTTTGACTTTGATATACTGTATTAACCCACAAGGGAAATTATTACCTCTGCATTTAATCCATCTAAAGTGAGCACACACACACACACACACACACACACACACACTCTCGGCGCAATGGGCTGCCACACACATTTTGAGTGCCCGGACAGCAGTTGGGCCAAGAAGGTGGAGGAAGGGATGGTGCCCCACCTTTTTCCTGCTGGTTCAGGAATTGAACTAACAATCTTTTGGTCCCAAAGCCACCATTAGGCGACAGCTGAACTCATAGACAGTCATGATTGACTTGTTTTTGATATGAGTGACAGGGAAATAAATGTCTGACATCCCTTCCTCCTGTGAGAGTTCAGCCAATTAACTCCCATGGACTACCGGCTCCGGATTCTAATTTACGATCTCCAGGTTTATAGTCAGGCACCTTATCGATGTGCCACTCTGCACCCTCTCCTCATTTTTGCTTTTTTTTTTTTTTACACCCGAGCCATAGCGGCTCATCAGGCAGGTGCTTATCCTCGGTTTCCTTAGCATGAAGCTACCAGGAGTTCAACTCCTCCTGGATGGGACGCTAGTCCATCACAGATCACCTTCCCAGTAAATTTTTACTGGTACCCATTTATACTGCTGGGTGAACAGAGGCACACTTGTGGTTAAGACCTTACCCAGGGGTCTGAGCACAGTGGGGGTCTAACAAGGATTTGAACACACAACCTCCCAATCATGAGCGCAGCGCCCTAACCACGACGCCACCGGCCCCACAGTACTCTCCACATTTTAAAAGAAATTATTCGAAAAGATGTTTCACTTGTATGTGTTCCCTGTGTCTTTGGCCACAAAGGTTTTAAGCCCCGCCTCTTCCATTCATGAACGATATATCACTGAGGGTAAAAAGTGTGCAGCATTGCACACAGAAAATTCGGACCATTTTTAAGTAGATCATAACGACCCTGCATGCTGACATTACTCACAGTAGGAAGGCACTTATGCACTCAAAATAGCAGGCGTGAGTGCACAAGTACAGCAATTGTGACGCAATAGCAGGGTTGATAATTACATATGTATACATTTCTGGCACTTTGCTGACACTTTCATCCAGAGTTGACTTACATTTTATTTTTATCATTTATCCAACAAAGCAGTAAAGGGTTTAAGGGTCTTTCTCAGTGGCTCAATACGGGCAGCTTGGTAGTATTGGGATTTGAACCCATGACCTTTCATTGCGTAACTCAGAAACTTAACCGCACTGGCCTGGTGATGCCCTCTTTGTGTGCATGAGAAGCAAAGTAGTACCACTGAGTGAAGTTCTGCCGTGGGATCTCAGCATTTACACTGATCTGGTTGAATTGTCATGCATGGTGCGAGTACTAGCAGTGTTACAAGAACTTTAAACACCTCGGTGTCACAACTGGGTCATCATGAAGGCTTAGCGAGCAACTTAAGCCACAAGAATCAAGATAAAACATATAAATCCCCTTTAACTATTGCTGTGTTTGGGATTAGTCTTTGCTGGGTCAAATACTAGGTGCTACATGGTAGTATATTTAATATTTAATATGGTGGCACGGTGGCGCCGTGGTTAGTACATCCACCTCACGGAAAGAAGACCTGGGTTTGATTTCTGCTCGGGATGTTATGGGTGTGTAAATAACTGTATAAATGTAAATATAGATAGAACTAATGTATAAACGTTGTATGTAATTATATTGAGTTGGTGTGCTGTTGGTGAGAACATGGTATTGCTAAGCTGTTTTGGGTCACAGCTGTTTTGCCTTCATGATCTAATTGGGTCCGGAACTTTCCAGCATACTAGGGAAACTTCGAGATGGACCTAATTGCGCATGTGCCCTGTGATAGGTCAGGTGATTAGAACATTCGGAAAAAAAGGGAACTTTCCCGAACTTTAGAGAATCTATATAAGGACCCGTTGCTGCCCGGCTCAAGCGGAATCATCTAATGTGGATCATCCAACGCGCTTCATCCAAGTTTCATCGTTCAAGATTTCATCACCCAAGTCCATCATCCGCGTTCATCCACAGCCAACGTGAGGATTATCTTCATTCGGTTCTTTTGATACGCAGGATTCCAAGTTTAGGACCGCCAGTGCGCGTGCCGTCTCCAAATTTACCGATACTGCAGCTGTTTGGTGACGAGCCTTATTTCGTGACCCTTGTTCAATTTGTATTTTGTTGCGGTTTAAACTGTAAGTTATTATTTTGTCTTATTTTGGTTGATATTATGAAATTGTATATATTGTATGTCATGGTTTGTCTTGTTTTGCTGTTTTCACAGGGCACTTTACCTATTCTAAATTCCATACGTAACAGGGGCATTTCTGTGTGGAGTTTACATACCCTCCTTGTGCTTGCATGGGTTTCCTTCGGATACTCTGGTTTCCTCCCACAGTCCAGAAACATGCACAGTAGGCTAATTGGCTGTTCCAAATCACTGCTTTGAGTGAGAGTGTGAATGGTTGCATGTGTATTGGCCCTGTAATAGCCTGGTGAGCTGTTCAAGGTGTAGCTCGCCTTCACCCAGTGTCGGCTGAGATGGACGCTGGCTTCCCCGCCACCCAAATTAGGATTACGTGGCTCAGAACATGGACGAGTAAATGATATATTGTATCATCTCAGATAGAGCGAGCAGCCCTCAAATTATATCGCCAAAAATTAGTACAATTTCCGTAAAAATTAATCTACCGCAGTTAAATATGGAACTAAAATAAAAAAGTCTCTTTTTCCACCCCAAGTGCTTATGATACTATTTTTACTTGGCAAATGTGACCTTTCTGAAGGATTGCCCTTTGGTAAAATACACAGAAATAATAAAACCCTGAGAAAGAACCTCCGGTTTTCTTGCACTGTATGTACTGGTTGTATTTGGTGACCCATATACCAAAGACCAGGAATCATTTTGTGGATTAATATTTTGTTTTAATCTAACCGGTTTAATAGGGTGGAATATTAATTTTTTTCTGCTATTTCCCTGTCAAAAAGATCCACCCTACTGCATTCACTTTGTCTACATGACCTGTCTAATGAAATTGGTTTGGATTGGCTCCAAAATCTTACATGAATAGATGGATGCTTTCTTACCTAACCATGCTCTGAGGCAGTCTTTTTTTAGGGGATCCAGTGAACACCATGCACTCTCTGTACAAATACAGATTCATATCATTATAGTATAGTCTTTCCACTACTACCTGAAAAATACTGCGATATCCCTGAAGCTACATTTATACTCCAGCCTGGACAACAAAAATGAACCTGAGAGTATTAAAAAAAAACCCAATGAAACAAATAAATGAGCAAAAAAGAAATTACCCAGAATGCACTGGGAATGCTGGGTGAAGAGGCGATGTTATAGAAAGCCACATGACATCGCTGTCACTGATGAGATCCAGCCCTTAGTACGTTTATTGTTGCTGACTCAGACGTGTTTTTGCTCCCCGGTGCAACACACACAGAGTCGAATTAGCACATTACAGCACCGTGCACACACAAACACAAACACAAAAGCACACAAGCACTCATAAACACTCCTGAGCAGACATTCTCCTGCACAGAGTGACTCGAAGCCATCAACATGCAATTAGTTTCCAAAAGCAAAGAGATCAGGCCTGCAGTCCTGTATGAAATCTGACATGCTTCTAACCTAAGACTCGAGTGCTCAGAAATAGCCTGGGCTAAATATGGAAAAAAAAAACCTCTCTAAAATTATACAAGGAGGAGGGAGTGGGGGGCAAATGAACACCCTACATCAAATCCATGTGACCATATAATATCAATGTCAGATGTTAGGTAATAAGAAATCCTGTGCTTATTGCATTACTGGATTTTGTCAAGTTGGCACTTTATGGATATATATACATATATATATATATATATATATATATATATAAACACTTAGATAACATTGTTAAGTCATATCTCTAGGAGAGTTGTAGGAAGTATTGGTTTCAATAAGAAGGAATAAAACACTTGCGGATATGCTGTTATAGGAGACTAATCAATGAAGTGGCCATCCTTTTGCCTTAATGTGTCTTACTGCTCTTCTCCATCCATTATCTATACCTATATCTACATCTGTCACGGTTGCAGGGGTAGTAGCTAAAGCCAATCCCACTTGCCCTAAGGTGGAGAGGGAGGGGTTACACCCTTGGCTGGTCGCCAGTCTTATCACACGACAAACACAATCATCTTCCAATATTCACATTCCCACAGTTTACTTGATACAGTAATACCTCAGCTATCGAGTTTAATCTTTTCTTTGGGCGAGCTCGTAGGCCGAAAAGAGGAGAAAAACTTTTGTGCGTATGCATGCTACTTGAGGAAAGGCTCGTGGTGAACTCCCATTTTCGGAGAGCGGAGGAATACACACGGAAGAATACGAGGCTAATCGGCCCGGAAAAGCCATTTCGAGCAGAGCTTGTAAAGTGAATTTTTGCTTGTTGGATGAAGCAGATCTTAGGTGAGTTTCGAAACTCGTTATAAGGAACACTCGTTAGACAAAGTAGTACTGTATACATGTCACTGGACTTTCGGTGGAAGCCAGAGGACCGAGAGGAAACCCATGCTTCGTACACATGGTTCCGTACACAACCCCTTCTTGTATTGATTGGGGTGGCTGTGGTTACCAGTTTGATACCGAGCCCTTTGAATCCTCTTAAGTCACCTCAGATTTTCAATTTTGAAAAACATTTTAATTTTATTTTATTACATTTTTTTTTTACACGTCCAATCACCTTCCATCTCTAGTTAGCATTAAGTGGTTTAGAAAGCAATCGAATGTTATAACTGATTTAAAAAAAAAAAAAATTTTTTACCCAAGTGGCAGCAATACGCTGGTGCACATTTCTTTCCATGAATGTGACTTTATCAGCCTGCTCTATGGAGCAAGCCTCAGGGAAGAAGCCATTGAAGGTGCAGCTAGTGGGTGGGACCCCCTTCTACGCTAACCAAACAGGGATAGTGTAACAAAAGTGATGTGAGATTTTTATGGCTCATTTTTCCATTTTAAAGTCACGTTACACTACTTGCAATACTACTCCCCCAGGAAGAAAAAAAATATTTCACGCCCCCCCACCACCACCAGCGAACGACTATAAATAGTATTATTTGTCTATAAAATTGTTATGAGTACACCTCTGCATAACATTATATCTTTTTTTAACATTAAAAACAAAAAAGAAAAAAATATAGTTCAGCTTACTATCAAGAAAAACTTCATTAACATTGTTTTTTAATCTGTAATAGAAAAGATTTAAAGTGCACCAATGTGCCTGAAATAATAAAAAAAAAATACATCCTTATTTAAACTCATTCAACTTATTTATGTGTCAATATTTCCGTCTCCCTCCACCTTTCTCTTCGTTCCTGTTAGAATTTTTTCTGTGTTGTTTCTTGAGGGGTTGTTTACTGCACTTCATATCGTTTGCTCGTGCGAAAAACCGCTACACCATAGCACAACAATGAGAGCGCCACTGCTAACTACTGGAGTGGAGGTGCAATTACACTTAATTCTCGTACACAATTCCAGAAAAGCGTGTTCCCCAGGCATCACACCACAACCCCTCCTGGCATCAGACCGCTATATAACCCCACTATTTGAGAAGCACTGACATAGCCAGAAGCTATGTATTCACATGAACAAAAAACAAAAACACTTTGTAAACTCCAGCCTACAAAATGTCTCAGAGCTATAGGAATGGGTTCCAGCACCTGTCCCTCAGTCTGTCCATCACATTTTAGTTTCCGCACACTTACTTGCTTGCTGAAGCTAGGGCTTTCAAACTTGCTATGTCCTTTCAGCAGGAGCACCTGGACCCCTGTGGTATACTTTTTTAAATTACATTTTAAAAAGCTGTAAAGAACATGCCTCATCACTATAAACATCTTATTTTTGTTTTTTATGCCTCTGTATACTTTATATTTTTTTATGTAAAGATATACCGTACACCAGTAAGCCACTTTGTGAGGAGCACTGTCCTTGATAGTGCATCCTCTTTGTTTGAAGTACAGTCTCAGTTCTTCATGTCATCCCCAAGATGTTGAAAACCTTTTTCTGGCACCCGGATACACACTGACATGATTGCAACACACTGCAGCTTTGTCTGCATCATGTTCATGTTCTTCCACATCCCGAAGGGATCCTGTTAGATTCTGATCTAGTGACAGAGGGGCGGTAAGTCTGTCTGCTGGCTTTTTACACACCAGGCCTAGTGGCTCATCACAGCCTGAGCTTATCCTGGATTCTGTAACATGAGGTGACATCTTAGCACGGTTGGGGTCTAATCGGGATTCAGACCCACGAAAAACCTGAACATGAGACCGGCCCCCTAATCACTACACCATTGGCCCCACCCGTTGACAGGAGGAGGGGGACATTTTATCCTTTTATACATCATTGTCATGTTTAGGGATGTTTATTTTGTGATATAGTTCATCAACCAAGCGAAAGTTGTCATTATAAGTTGGCCATAAAGTGCTATGTGATCAGCTTCAATACATCGCACCTTGCCTGATTGGCGTTAACGGGTGCTCGACAATCTGCCACGCATCAGTACACCATGGGCATCAGCTGAACAGAAGTAGGATCCATGGATTCATTCTGCTCATGCCAAATACTGATTATACCCTGTGCAGTAGAAACTCAGGAACTCAGACACGTCTCACCAATCCAGGAGCCTCAGATTTCCGTTTTTGGCTGACAGGACTAAAGCCTGATCTGGTTAGTCTACCATGGTAGCACATCTGCCTCAAGGTTTAATCCATTGTCCATTCTGCGAGACGTTCTTGCTCACCGCAGTTGTAAATAATGCATATTCGAGTGACTACAGACTTCCTGTCCTGTCAATTGAAAGTGCTCTGGTTATTCTCCCCTCACCTCGCTCCTCAACGTGTTGTTACCCCTTCACATAACTGATGCTCACTGCATGTTTTTGTTCTTGGCCCTGTTTGGTGTAAACTGTAGACTGTTATGTGTGAAATTCCCAAGAGCTCAGCAGTTTCTGAAAAACTCAAACCAGCCCATCTGGCACCAACAACCGTGTCATGTTTAAAGTTATCAAGCTCAAAATTCTCGCGTTCTTTCACTTTGTTTTGATATGAACATAAATCAAGTTTTAAACAATATCTGAATTTTGTATACACTCTTGTTAGATGGTAAACTTTTTCACTTGGAATAGCAAACCACTACCTCTCAAAGCAAGAAGGTCCTGGGTTCGAGTTCTGGCGTCATTGTGTTTCTATATGGAATTTGCATGTTCTCCACATACTTGTATAGGTTTCTTCCAGGTTTGTCCCCACAGTTCAAAGACATGCACATTAGCGTGTGTGTGTGTGTGTGTGTGTGTGTGTGTGTGTTGGCAGTGGTGGTCTAGTGGTATAGGGTGCTGGATCGCTGATCCTAAGGTTGAGGTTGGGGGTTCGAGTCCCACTCTCCACAAGGTTGTCACTGCCCCCCCCGTGTAGCTAACTTGGTTATCAAAGGCGGGCCATGTCTCTCACTGTCTATGGTGAGAGGTTCATGTAAAAGACCCATTGCTGACTTTCGTAGACTAGCTGCAAAGCCATCAGTGTGTTTCTGTCCCTTGCTAAAGGGTTGTGTCAGGAAGGGCATGCAACGTAAAAAACTATGACAAATCAAACGTGCGAATCATTCGCTGTGGCGACCCCTGATAAAAAAAAAGCTAAAAGGAAATCTGTGTGTGTGTGTGTGTGTGTGTGTGTGTGTGTGTGTGTGTGTCACCCTGCAATGGATTAGTGAGCTTGTTCAGGATGTACCCCGCCTTTTCCCAGAACCTGGCGATGATTTACTAGCTTGTCCTACTGGGTGATGTGACGCCAGCCCCCGTACGACAGTGTGAAGGGTCTGTTATCCACATCTAAATTGATAATTAGTTTGTAAGCCCGAAATGGGGAGGATGCTGAAGTGTGTGTAGTGAAGTGACTCTCCAAGACTGAATTTAAAGGACACTTACTCTGATCTGCAGCTTGAATAGAAAAACTATTTCAGATTATATTGTAAAGCAGTTAAATAATCAGAAACAAATGTGTTGTTTTGATATGTTTATTCAGTAATATATTGCTAATGCACTGAATAAATGTATGACTGCATAATAAATATAAGATGTCTGCTAAATGCCATAAATGTAAATGCAGCTGTAAAAGTATAAGAAGGAACAATACCATGTGTAGTGGATGATTATGTCTCAAAAAAGTGTAGATTTCTTTTTTATTGATCCTGTATAAGTACTTGTCTGTTTATCTCTGCATGTCAGCAACCCCATGCTGCACAATGCATCTAAATATTATATACATAAATGTACACACCTATTAAAGGTGAAGATACTTTGCACTAGCAATTGTTCACAGTACATTTGTAAGCACTAACTCAAGTGGGATCTGCAGTAGATGCAACTGACTGTAAGCATCACATAAATATTCACAGCATCTGATGTGAGGTGGACAACTTTTTTCTTGTTATGCATAAAATGGTGCATACTGTAATATGTTCTGGGAAACTGACTGGAATTGTGTGCTGTAGAGTGTACTGGAGCATAAAATGCAGACCTTGGGCATTTTTTTACACTTAGATGTACTGTATATAGTTTAAAGGGTGGAACTAGCAAAATGTGCTGTGCAGTGTCACATCTGCAATTAACGGGTAATTTTCCACCACACCACCAGAGGGCAACCTTCTCTGAGTTCTAGAGTATTTATACTGTTTGTCTGCTTTTTACATTTCCTGTCTGTTTGTGATATAAAGACTGGTTTAAAAAAAAAAAGAGAATTTCCCGTTTTGATTTTGAAGCTATAGATAGGGCAGCCATCTTGGTGAATCTTCCATGGCATGAAACCGCAATATGAAGTAATACGGTTGGAAGCTCAAAAACTGAAGGTTGGAATGTCTTAAATTCATACAACTACAAATAATTTCACTCAAACTTAAAACTAAAACTTGGCAAAAATCATATTCCAGGGCAGTGGTGGCCTGATGGTAAGGTGCTAGACCACTGACTGGGGGTTCAAGTGCCACTATCAACTGTTATTACTACATTTATGTTATTACTAACTGGGTTATCAAATCTCTCACCGTCTGTGGTGGGAGGTTCATGTAAAAGAACCATTGCTGACTTTCGTCAAGATTAGCTGCATAGCTGTCAACATGTTTCTGCCATGCTACGGCCTGGTGAACCGTCCTGGGTGTACTCTGAGATGGGCATCAGCCTCCCCATGACCCTAATTAGGATTAAGAGGTTCAGAAAAATTAAAGAAAATAATATTCTAAGTATGACTTTCAAATGAAAAGAGGTCTCATTATGATGATGCTTGGTTGAAGCAAAAACCTGCAGCCACTGTGGCCCTTTGTGGAATGAGTTTGAGACCCCTGTTATACAGCTGATCTATGTGAAGACCCAGGTCAGGTAAAGGAAGTCAGTATTACAATTTACTGAGTTGAACCAGTGAATGTAGCAAGTGTACAAACATGGACTACAGTTAAATAGCTTAGCTAGGTCTTGCTCCAGAGATGGTCTTAGGCTGACTGTCATGAGGATCAGAGATGGTAGGTGGAAGCTGGGCGCTGGCTTTTGATGTAGTCCATTGTTACAACAATAAAAACAATAGGGTACTCTTCACATTTATATAGCTAACATGTGTGACATCGTTATTACATCACGAAATATATCAGTTTAGTTAGATGCCATACTGGATATATATGTGTCAGTTACATTACTATGGTTACAGGCCTGTTACATCTCAGTATATAATGCACATGGCCATGTAGTTAAATTGTGAAGCCTTACTGACAGTATACCGTAAACTATATCCTTTTGGGTTTTTAATGTCATTTTGATATGGTGGTAATATGTTCAAAATAACGATGCCAGGCCTTCTTCCTCTTCCTTTCGGCTTTTCCCTTCAGGGGTCGCCACAGCAAACCATTCGCCTCCATCTCACCCTATCCTCTGGATCGTCTACTCTTACTCCAACTACCTTCATGTCCTCCTTCACCACATCCATAAATCTTCGCTTTGGTCTTCCTCTCAGCCTTTTGCCTGGTAGTTCCAACCTCAGCATCCTCCTACCAATATACTCGCTATCCCTCCTCTGTACATGTCCAAACCATCTCAATTCAGCCTCTCTGACTTTGTCTCCAAAACCTCTAACATGTGCTGTCCCTCTGATGTGCTCATTCCTGATCCTATCTATCCTTGTTACTCCCAAAGAGAACCTCAACATTTTCATCTCTGCTACCTCCAGCTCTGGCTCCTGTCTGTTCCCGAGGGCCACTGTTTCTAAACCATACAGCATCGCTGGCCTCATCACCGACTTGTTCACTTTTCCTTTCATTCTTGCCGATACCTTTCTGTCACACATCACACCGGATACTTTTCTCCAACCATTCCAACCTACCTGCACATGCTTGTACACCTCTTTTCCACACTCTCCATTGCTTTGGATTGTTGAGCCTAAGTACTAAAAATCCTCCACCTTCTCACCCTCTCACCTCCTCCGTTCCTCTTGGGTCCTTGTTGTTTACACACATGTATTCTGTTTTACTGAGGCTAACCTTCATTTCCCTCCTTTCCAGGAAATATCTCCACCTCTCTAGATTTTCCTGCACTTGTTCTCTGCTCTCACTGCAGATCACAATGTCATCTGCAAACATCATAGTCCATGGAGATTCTTGTCTAACCTCGTCTGTCAGCCTGTCCATCACCATAGCAAACAAGAAGGGGCTCAGAGCTGACTCTTGATGCAATACCACAGTTCTTCTCTCGGCACCCTGTCATATGCTTTTTCCAGATCCACAAAGGCACAATGCAGTTCCCTCCTTCTCTGTACTTCTCTATTAATGTCCTCAAAGCAAACACTGTATCTGCTGTGCTCTTTCTTGGCATGAAACCAAACTGTTGTTCACAAATGCTGACCTCTGCCCTTAGTCTAGCTTCCTCTATACTTTCCCATAACTTCTTCGTATGGCTCATCAACTTTATCCCTCTGTAGGTGCCACAACTCTGCACATCTCCCTGGTTCTTTAAAATGGGCACAAGCACACTTCTCCATTCCTCCGGCATCCTCTCACTCTCTAAGACCTTGTTGAATGTCCTCTTCAATGCCCTCCTCACTTCACCCTTACTAATCTTTGCTACTTCCTGGTCCTCAACAGTCACCTCTTCTATTCTTTTTTCTCTCTCATTTTCCTTATTCATCAGCTCTTCAAAGTACTCTTTCCATCTTCCCAGCACACTTCTGTCATCAGTCAATACAATTCCCACCCTGTCCTTAATC
The DNA here is from genome assembly GCA_024760905.1 of Plotosus lineatus. Taxonomy (NCBI): domain Eukaryota; kingdom Metazoa; phylum Chordata; class Actinopteri; order Siluriformes; family Plotosidae; genus Plotosus; species Plotosus lineatus. Next base: position 40,974,051 of record CM045742.1, on the reverse strand, counting down.
ACTCTAACTTGTCTCATCTCTATTTCTCTGCTGTGCTAACCTGTATAAATCATTTTCTCCCTCCTTACTGTCCAACCTATCATACAAGTCATCATACGCCCTCTGTTTGGCCTTTGACACCACTACCTTCACCTTATGCTGTGTCTCCCTGTACTCCTGTTTACTCTCTTCGGTCCTCTCAATGTCCTACTTCTTCTTAGCTAACCTCTTCCTTTGTACACCCTCTTGCACTTCCTCATTCCACCACTAAGTCTCCTTATCTACTGTCCTTCCAGAGGACACACCAAGTACTCTCCTACCTGTCTCCCTGATCACATTAGCTGTTGTTTTTAAGTCATCTGGAAGCACTTCCTGACCACCGAAAACCTGTTTCAACTCTTCCTTGAAGACAACACGACACTCTTCCTTTTTCAGCTTCCACCACTTTGTCTTGTGCTCTGCCTTTGCCTTCTTCACCTTCCTCACCATCAGCATCATCCTGCACACCACCATCCTATGCTGTTTGGAAACACTCTCACCCACTACTACTTTGCAGTCACTGACTTCCTTCAAATTACATCGCCTACACAAGATGTAGTCTACCTGTGTGCTCCTACCTCCGCTTTTATAAGTCACCCTATGCTCCTATCTTTCTGGAAGAAAGTATTCACCACAGCCATTTCCATCCTTTTTGCAAAATCTATCAACATCTGTCTTTCTGTGTTCCTGTCCTGGATATACCAAACCTTGCCATCACTTCCTTGTCCCATCTGTTGCCTGCACCAACATGTCCATTGACGTCTGCACCAATGACCACTCTTTCACCTCTGGGGGTACTTTGCATCACTTCATCTAACTCATTCCAGAATCTCTCCTTCTCTTCTAGCTCACATCCTGCCAGTGGGGCATAAGCACTAACAACATTGAACATCACACCTTCAATTTCTAACTTGAGACTCATCACTCTGTCTGACACTCTTTTCACTTCTAGAACATTCCTGAGAAACTCCTCCTTCAAGATGACTCCTACTCCATTTCTCTTCCCATCCACACCATGAAAAAACTGCTTTATCCCCGCTCTGAAGCTTCTAGCCTTACTACCTTTCCACCTCGTCTCTTGAACACACAGTATGTAAACCTTCCTCCTCTGCATCATGTCAACCAGCTGTCTACCTTTTCCTGTCATAGTTCCAACATTCAAAGTCCCTCCTCTCAGTCCTAGACTCATGCCTTTCCTCTTCTCTCTGCCTACGGACACGCCTCCCACCTCTCCTTCTTAGACCTATCCTTCTTCGACCAACAGTAGTCACAAATTTTCACCAGCACCCTGTTGGTTAACAGCACTGATGGCGGATGTTGTTAACACGGGCCTTGACCGATCCAGTATGAAATTTGTCTTTACGGTTTGCATTTTGTATTCTGGCAAAAGTTTTACGCTGGATGCCCTTCCTGTTGCAACTCTGCATTTATCCGGGCTTGGGACCGGTGTGAGGGCAGACACTTGTTTGTGCCCCCCCTCACGGCTGCATTTAACTATGCCAGGGCATAGTGGTTCAAAAACCTGCCTCACAGCAAGAAAATACTGGGTTCAAGTCTCAGACTCGGAAAGGGAGCTTCTATATTAAATTTGCATGTTCTCCCCGTAATACCTCTGTGTCATCTGGTTTCATCCCTCAGTCCAAATACTGTATATGCATTTTAGACTGATTGACTGTTTAAATTTCCCCCTGAATGTAAATGTGAATGATTGTGTATGTTGGCCCTGTGATGGAATGTTGAGCTGTTAAATTGGGGTTTCAAGCCCTCACTCACTGGGTTGTCAGTGCTGACTCCCAGTGAAGTTAACTGCGTTATCAAAGGCCAGCCATGTCTCTCACTGTCTGTGGTATGTGACATCACATCTCTCCTCAGAAGCTACCTGTAGCTGTCAACATAATCAGATGTGCAATATCGCTTGCTATGAGGAATTTCACACAAAACCATGTTTTATATATATATATATACATACACATTATATGGTCTGATGATAAAGTTGATGAGCCATGGGAAAGAATAGTGGAAGCTAGACTAAGGGCAGAGGTCAGCATTTGTGAACAACAGTTTGGTTTCATGTCAAGAAAGAGCACCACAGATGCAGTGTTTGCTTTGAGGATGTTAATAGAGAAGTACAGAGAAGGTCAGAGGGAACTGCATTGTGCCTTTGTGGATCTGGAGAAAGCATATGACAGGGTGCCAAGAGAAGAACTGTGGTATTGCATGAGGAAGTCTGGAGTGGCAGAGAAGTATGTTAGAGTGGTGCAGGACATGGATGAGAGACGTAAGACAGTGGTGAGGTGTGCTGTCGGTGTGACCAATGAATTCGAGGTGGAGGTGAAACTGCATCAAGGATTCGCTCTGAGCCCCTTCTTGTTTGCGATGGTGATGGACAGGTTAACAGATGAGGTTAGGCAAGAATCTCCATGGACTATGATGTTTGCAGATGGCATTGTGATCTGTAGTGAGAGCAGAGAACAAGTGGAGGAAACTCTAGAGAGGTGGAGGTATGCCCTGGAAAGGAGAGGAATGAAGGTTAGCCTCAGTAAATCAGAATACATGTGTGTGAATGAGAAGGACCTAGGAGGAATGGTGAGGTTACAGGGAGCAGAGATAATGAAGGTGGAGGATTTTAAGTACTTCGGCTCAACAATCCAGAGCAATGGAGAGTGTGGAAAAGAGGTGAAGAAGCGTGTGCAGGCAGGTTGAAATGGTTGGAGAAAAGTGTCCGGTGTGATGTGCGATAGGAGAGTATCAGCAAGAATGAAAGGAAAAGTGTACAAGTCAGTGATGAGGCCAGCGATGTTGTATTGCTTAGAAACAGTGGCTCTGAGCAAAAGACAGGAGGCAGAGCTGGAGGTAGCAGAGATGAAAATGTTTAGGTTCTCTCTGGGAGTAACAAGGATGGATAGGATCAGGAATGAGTACACCAGAGGGACAGCACATGTAAGATATTTTGGAGACAAAGTCAGAGAGGCTAGAGTGAGATGGTTTGGACATGTACAGAGGAGGGAAAGTGAGTATATTGGCTAGGATGCTGAGGTTGGAATTACCAGGCAGAAGGCCTAGAGGAAGACCAAAGAAGAGATTTATGGATGTGGTGAAGGAGGACATGAAGGTCATTGGAGTAAGAGAAGAAGATGCAGAGGACAGGGTGAGATGGAGGAGGATGATTTGTTGTGGCGATCCCTGAAGGGAACAGCCGTAACGAAAAGAAGATGGTCTGATGATGAAACTGGTACTGAAATGTGTGACTCTGACCTTTTACATTTTCTGCAGATTCTGAAAAATAATTTTCCCCATTTTATAATGTATGAGGCCAATATACATTAAAACATGGTAGATGCAGGATTGTATTCCTTGGAGAAGCATGAAATTATCAGTAAGACAACTTATAAATCAGAAAGTAACATGGACAGAATGAACAGCCTTCTATTCAATAATAATAGCTTTGGATAATACTTACACAATTAACATGGACAGAAAATGTTACATAGATCATCGATCCTGTTTTAAGTCTGGTGCTTATTTACCAATTTTGCCAAAGCACATGTAAATTCCATGGTTCATGGGGCATCCACCTATGTTCCTAATTCATGTGGTTATTGGACCTGTGGAGACCCTTAGCAGAGGCTCAGGGGAACGTGATAGTAAATGAGGGATTTTTCTTGTCACAAAATTGAACATGAATAAAAGATGTAAACTAGGAGGTATTTGAATCATTTAAAAAATGGTGTTCACCATATGTACCTATTTTCATATGATATTATCACCCAGGCATGCACTAAAGATTTTGATGCATTGATTCACAAATAAACTTGAACATGAAAATACTTTTTGAAGTTTGAAGTTGGGTAGTTGGAAAATGTGCCAGTTTCATATATGTGTGTGTGTGTGTGTGCGTGTGTGTGTGTGTGTGTGTGTGTGTGTGTATGCTCTCTTTGAATTCATTTGTAGTTTGATTTGTTTCTACACTGAATAAGAGATAAAGACGAATGTAGCAGACAAAGAACTCTTTATGTTTGGTTTTAAATACTGTTGTTGCCCTGCTGTCTCCACTAAGAGTTTCACTTACTTCACCAGGCCTGGGAGAGAAACACCAAGTCAACACACATAAGCAATGTTCAGCACTTCTTCATTTATTTAATAACTTTAAAGGATTTATACACAGACATTGTGGTAAGACAACACAGGATTCCAGAGTGAAAAGGATTGCAGCTCAGATGCGTTAGGCCAGTTAGACTATGGTCATCCTCATATGCTACATGTAAGACTTTTTTTCAAAAAGCATAAAAGAGAAATAACAAATATACCCCCCCCCTCCGCCAAAAATAAATAAATAAATTAATTAAAAACATTTAAAAATAAGAATAAGTAGGAGTGTCACAGTGGTACAGTGGTTAGCACATCCACCTCATAGCTAGAAGGCCTAGGTTAGATTCCAAGACTTGGGCATTAATGTGCGGAGTCTGCATGTTCTCGCCATTCTGGCATAGGTTTCCTTTGGGTAATCTGGTTTTCTCTCACAATCTAAAAATATGCACATTCGGCTCAATGTCGGTTCCAAATCACTGCTCGGTGTAAGTGTGAGGGTGAATGGTTGTATGTTTGTTGTCCCTGCAATGGCTGGTCAAGCTGATCAGGATGTACCCTGCATTTGCCTGGAGTAGGCTGAGATGTGTGCCAGCCTCCGTGCAGGCATAATTAGGATTCTCCATAACAATCTTATTGATGACTTGCACAACAAATTTGGCAAATGTTTTACGTCGGATGCCCTTCCTGACACAACCCTCTGCATTTATCCGGGCTTGGGACCGGCGTGAGGAGGAATACTGGCTTGTGCCCCCCTTCACGGCTGCATTCATAATTAGGATTAAACGACTTAAAAAAATTAAATCAATGAATAGTGTGTGCCCACTTTTACCAAACAGTCTCATCAGGCTCTATATGATATAAAAATACAGTGGTACCTCACCTTACGAAATAAATCCGTTCCAGAGCCTTTTTCGTAACCTGGATTTTTCCTAAGTTGAACTGCATTTTACATGCAAAACGTGTGATTCGTTCCAAGGCCCCCAAAACTACCCCCTAAACCCTTTAAAATTATAAAACTATACCTTTTAAGGCCTCCTTCTGCTTCAATATCATACCGATGGTAGATGAGTTTGGCCATATTCCTTTGTGATATCACTCAACCGCATGCCATGAGCCCGCTTCTTCTTTTCACTCACACTGGGAATCACATACGTGTGTAAATGTGTGTGTGTGTATGTATGTGTGCGTGGGTGTGCACGTGTGTGTTGACCATGTCCTCTTAGCAGAGTTATAATCTTACAAATGTTTATGCAAGGTTAAAAGCCTGAGCCAAAATATAAAGTTGCAGTAAGCACGCTCGAAAAACTCACGAAAAAACAGTAACTCTGTCCTTTACATGAAAAGCAGTACGGGTGCTCCATAATAGCCAATGGGAGAGAGCGGCGTCATCCCTCCCAGCCAATGGGTGGCCAGCAGGGCGGGATGTTGGGAGATAGCCAATGGGAGGAAGCTGCATCATTCCTCCTAGCCAATGGGAGGCCAGAGGGGTGGGATGTTGGGAAATATAGTCAGTGGGAGAGCAACTCGTGCATTGCTTGAATTTTTGAGATGGTGCTTTCGTAACGTGAACTTGTTTCGTATCCAGAGACAAAAAATTTAGGAAAATGCGTTTCGTAACCTGGATTTTTCGTTTGTTGGGACTTTCGTAAGGTGAGGTACCACTGTATTGTTTTAAATTTACTTTTAAACCTTTGAATTCTTAACAGACTTCCACTCTTTTTCACAGGAAGTTATGAAATAGTTTTTATTTCAATATAAACTATTTACCTTGCTAGATACTTCTCACAGTTAAAACATTTGGAAACGTGATTTTTCATAACCTGTATTTTTCGTTTGTTGGGGCTTTCGTAAGTTGAGGTTCCACTGTACTGCACGTCAGAAATGCGATTTAAAAGACACAAGACTTTTTGGCGCTAAATGGAAAACATGTCGTTACACATCGATTAAAAAAGCACTTAAGCAGCCTGTACAGAGGCAGAAGGAGGAGTTTATAAACCCAAATTGTCTTGATAACATTTTTTATCTTCTCCTTTGTCTAATGAAGGAGAATCAGAGAAGTGATGAGGATAAATGTGCAGGGGTTCATTAACAGAAAGAATTCAGACAAAACAACATTTCTTGCTGATCCATGATGTTGTTTGCCATATCAATCGTGGATCGTGTTTAATTATCACCTGCAGCACTTCCACTCAAAAATATTAAACAAAGAGAATCTGTGTACATCTCATATCTTTCTGTGTCTATTTGTGTGGCTGCACAGTAAATATGACTGACTGCGCTATTACAGCTAAAACCAAATCAGCTTAGTCCAAGGAAGTGAGTGTGAAGCTTCGCAATGCGGTTCTTCTTCTATTTCTTTTTTCCTTCAGGCTGCTAGTTCCCGTCAGTAGAGGGGTCAGCCACGAAGGAAAAACAGTGGAGAAGGTTATAAAATTATGTTCTCGGAGCATTGTGAAATGCATTATAACCTCTATTTATTCATCCAACTATCCCATTCATTCATTTATCCCTCCATCCAATCCACTTATTCATTCCATTTTCCCAGCCATCCATTCATCTTTCCATCTCATTCAGCCATCCATCTCAACTATACATCCATCCATCCATCCATCTATCCGTCCGTCCATCCATCCATCCATCCATCCATCCATCTAATTAATCCATCCATCTGATTAACCCAACACATACATCCATTTACTCATCTATTTCATTAATCCTTTTCAACCATCCAACCAGCCTTTCATCCAATCAGTCCATCCCATCAACCAATATATCCATCCATCCATCCATCCTGGGTACGCTGGGGCCAATTCCAGCTGACTTTGTGGCTATGTGTACCCTGAACACATCATCAATCCTTTATAGAGTTGCCACGAACATTAAAACAAACCTGTGTGTGTGTGTGTGTGTGTGTGTGTGTGTGTGTGTGTGTGTGTGTGTGTGTGTGGAGGGGGGGTGGGGGGCATTCCAGACTGTCACACCATGCTTCCAAATTCAGCACCCAGGCACAAAGCATAATTATCAATCAGAGAAGCATCCAAGAGTCCAGCTGCAGCACTGGAGCTCCACCTCTCAATGTACGAAAAAAAGAAGAACTTTTATATAGCTCTAAAGATATCCTCAGCTCTTTCCAGATCTGGCATCGATGGGAAATTTCCCCGAAGGAAGCTACCTCTGAAAAAGGCAAAAATAAAAGGCATTCCTGTAGTTCACTAGAAGATGTTGAAAATGAATCTGTGTTCTATAAAGAAAAAGGGTTTGGTCTAAAAGCAGAACATTAAGTTTAACGCAGATGAAATACAGCACAAGACCCAGAAAACACCATTATCACCATCCAGCATGGTGGTGGTAGGATCATGCTCTGCGGGATTTTCTTTTTCTTTAAGTATTACTTGTATCTCTCAATACGTGCAACTCTTGGCCTGCGGGCTTGTGCCTACAGCTGAATCCCAACTGTACTGATATTCAGTCCATCAGCACCCTTTGCATGTGATATGACGGTTCCTAAGTATAGCATGTCATGTGTTTTACATATTAACCCATTAAGCTTAGTATGTTTTCTTTCTTTCTTTTTTTTTTTTTTTTTATTATAAAGGAATAGATTTAATGAAAGAACTGTGCAGGTGTAAACACAGGGAACATGGCTACAACTATGCCAGAGCAAGATTGGGGGTGGGGTGGGGGTGGGGTGGGGGTTTAGTCTCACAGGAAGGATCTGCGTCATGCAGAGAAACAGTTGTATGATATGCTGCATAGCAGCAGGGGCAAAAGGAATCTTCTTGCTCCACTTTTCCAGTGAGAACGCACCCATATCAGATCCTCACAGCAAATTACACCACTCATTTGAACCGGAATCTCAGACGTCCTCCTAAGTGCCAAGTCCAGTTACTAATTGCAGACATTCAGGGAAACTTACACAAGGCTTAACTTGATCCTATGGGCAGCATGTGTGAAAAGCACATATCTGGGCCTGTACCCACACCGATGCTCCTGTACGCCTGGCCTGCGCAAGATACGACTATAGTCTTGCGTTTTGGAAGCTTTCCAGAGGCCCTAGGAACAGCAGCTCTGAGCGGAGAGCTCCCAAAAATATATTTAGAGAAGTCTTCCCACTTGGATGCCATACTGGTAACACCCTCCAGGCAGCTATTTTGAGGCAAGCATGACTAGACCTCAATGCGTTTCAATGCAGAGCTATACGTGTTGGAAGAAGCACGGAAGTTAATTCGTCACGAATGGCTCCAGGCGCCAGCTGTAGCTGCCGAGCTGCATGCACTTGGCGGTTTTTCATCAAGAAGTGGACAGAAGTTGGGCACTAACACTTAAGTCTGGCGTATAGAAGGGAAAATGATTGGCGTCCAGTAATTTTTTTTTTTTCTTAGTATGTGCCCTGTTTGATATTGCAGTGTTCTGGCTCACGTGTAATAAAAGTACACAAAAGTGTCAACACAGCAAGTTCCCTCAAGTTCTATTTGGCCGTATTTTAGGATTCATCCCATGATCCTTAGCTCATGTGCTGGTAAATAAGAATATGCACTCAGTGTTCTTTCTTTGGTAAAATGCCCCCCGTACCCCACCCGCTTACACCTACATACGCTTTAGATTCAGAGCGAACACGAGAGAGAGAGAGAGAGAGAGAGTGAGTGAGAGAGAGTGAGGGATATGGAGTGAGTGATGGAGTGAGTGAGGGAGTGACTGAGAGCAGGGAGACTCTTCACTCTTGCACATCCACGCGAGTTGCTATGGGAACAAAGTGTTGGCTCCATTTTTTAAAAAAAATGGTTCTCTCTCATCTTGTTTCTCCTTCTACTTCCATCACTTCTTACCCATTCCAGTATCTTTTCTTCCTCTTCCTCTCCCTCTCATCTTTTTTCTTCTCTTCTCGCTCTCCCTCCATTGCCCACTATTGCTCTTTCCTCAAATTTCACACTCCTCTCTCGTTCTCTCTCTCTCTCTCTCTCTCTCTCTCTCTCTCTTTCGGTGGTTCTTGGTCTGTTCCATGTTGGGTTGTCATGGCGACTGGCTGTAGGTGTGTGAGTGTGTGAAACAGAGTGGGCGTCACGGAAGTGACATCTCTTGGGCTATAACCCATCTTCCTTTTTCTCTCACTGTCTCTCTCCCTCCCTCCCTTTCTCTCTCTCTCTCTCTCTCTCTCTCTCTCTCTCTCTCTCTCTCACTTGCTGTGGGGGCGAGCAGGACACAAAAGCAATGTCAGAATGGGTTTTAAATTCCCCCCTCTCTCTCAATCTTTCTCTCTCTCTCTCTCTCTCTCTCTCTCTCTCTCTCTCTCTCTCTCTCCCCCTTCCCTTAGTCTTTATTTAATTATAAATATATCTATATGCACTGCAGTATAGACGGTACTGGAATATACAGTGCATATCCAGTAGAAATGAGCAAAAAAGATGCCATGATATTGATATCATGCTAAATTCAATTCCAACATTCTCTTCCTGAGAGTGTTGCAGGTTTCCTCAGGACTTTTACGTCACCAATCAAGTCTCAGCTTTACTCACAGTAACAAGCTCCTGATTGGACAATACAGTCTGTGCAAAAAATGCCATACTTTCCAATGTTTGGTGCTTTTGTTTGTTTGTTTATTTGTTTTTTTTTTTTGTCTTACTGGTTCAGTTAGCAAAAAGAAATGTAATGAATGATACAAGTGCCTTGTGTAAGAACCCCCCACACCCATCTCCCACCCCCACCCCCCCATCTCCCACCCCCACCCCGAGCCTTTCCATATTGTGAAACAGAAATTAGTTGGTTGCATAAGTACTGGGTGAAAATGTCAGACCCATAAGAAGATATTTTAAGCCACATCACCCAGCCCTAATAGCTACTGCACTGTGACAGAAAAGCAAGTGCCCCTTCCAAAATACTCACTTCCTGTTATTGTTATTAGTGCTATTTTTGCACTGTCTGGGGCAGTGAGCTTTCAGGCTTATTCTTCATTCCTTGCTTTCTTTCTACCTTCAATGGCAGATGGAAGGTGTGTGTCTCCGTGTTCCCGGCCTCACACTCCTCTGAATGGCCATGCCCACGACTCCCCCGGCTGGAGCCGCCCGCTCCGCGTTCGAGATGGAGACCAGTTCTACATGCTCGACCAAGAAGAGGTAAACACACATAATCATCTTTTCTATTCTGATTCTGATAATAAGCCTGCACAAAAATAGAAGTTGCAGCCTGATGCGTTCCCACTGTCGTCCACTAGAGGGAGCACTCGCTCCTTGCTCTCCGGAGAAGTTCCTACCTCTTTTTTAGCCACACCTCTCGTTTCATCAGACTCCATATAGAGTGGAGTTAATGAGCCATGGATTCATGCAGATGTTGAATGATTCATATTTAGATGTATGTACTGTGTTATTGCTAAATTTTCCCCCCCAGAAGAGCCAAGATCTCCCACAGAGACACTTCAGATAGGCCTCACAAACAAAGATTTTTGTCAAGCCTGATTTATCCAAGTGAATGTGTCAAAACACATTATTAAATGTCATATCACAGATAATAAAGGGCATTATTGTACCCTTAGGTAAACAACATCTCGACTATTTGAAGCACGTTTTGGGTGATTTTTACTTTTCTTTTAGCTTTACCATAAAAGGAAGTTTCAAGGTTGGCTTATTGGCGCAGTGTCTGGCACATCTGCCTCATAGCAAGAAGCTCCTGGGTTTAAATCCCAGGCTTAGCAAGGGCGTTTCTGTGCAGAGTTTTCATGTTATCCTCATCCTAGCATGGGTTTGCTCCTCATACTCCTCGATTTCTTCTCACAGCCAAAAAAAAAAACCATGCACATTAGGCTAATTGGCTGTTCCAAATTGCCCCGAGGAGAGACTGTGAGATTGAACGGTTGTGTATTTTTTGGCCCTATGATGCTCTGGTGTTGATGCGACGTGGCGCCCCTCAAGGTTATAGCCTATAGTCTCCCTATGAAAGCCAGGCTTGGCAATGGAAGATGCCTACGGTTCAAACATGGATGATGGCTGCAGATAGATAGATGGTTTGGTGAGCTATTCAGGGTGTACCTCACTTTCATCCGGTATCAGCTGAGATAGGTGCCAGGTCTTCTCATGACTCTTGTGGTATTAATCATTTTGGCTAAGAGGTAATGATTGAGTGAGGAAATTTCAACAGTTTGGTTGAGACCAGTATAAAAATCAATGCAGTTGGAATTAATAGTATTGTTCATTCTTTCTCTGAACCCTACTTAATCCTAATTAGGGTCATGAAGAGGCTGGCGCACATCTCAGCTGACTCTGGGCAAGGGCAGGGTACACGCTGGACAGCTCCGTACGCCATCACAGCCCCTAATTCAGTGGTTCTTAACCTTGTTGGCGGTACTGAACCCATCCAGTTTCATATGCTTAGTCACCGAACCCTTCTTTAGTGAAAAATAAAATAGGATTTTTTTTCAAATTCAAGACATCGGTATATGTTTTTATTGGGGAACTAAAATGAAGCGTGCATTAACATCACTGTGTTCAAAGAACAAAACCAATACAATGCATGAGCTCCGCCCATCACAACTACTTACATTTTTTGTGCAGTGCACATCTGAGTGTGTATTTGTTTTATTTACATCTTATGCATTATTTTTGAATGTGTAATCGTTATTATAAGCATTTATAGTATTGAATATGTATTTATTGATATTATATACACATATACATGTACGTATATGTCAGTCAGCACAGGGTTGATCCTACTTTGCAAATCATGCAGATAGGACGCCGACTAATATCACTTTCCGTTATATATGTGAATCCATGTTGTACATATTCGTCCGACCACTTTCTTTTTTTACTCAACATAGTATGGATTAAAACATTAAGAAAGAAATCACATGACGTACCGTCACAACGGTCACAATTCGACTACTGAGTGCACCAAATTTCCTGCAGCCAGTGATGGCCAAGCCATGAAAAGATGAATATGAGTCAGGTGTGTGTCTTGACCTCCGCCGAACCCCTGAGACTGACTCACCAAACCCTGAGGGTTTGATCGAACCCAGGTTAGGAACCACTGCCCTAATTAATAAAAATGCAACAAGATTAACAACAACAACAACAACAAAAACAACAACAACAAAAAACCCCACATGTTGTTGTTGTTGTTGTTGTTGTTGTTGCTGTGGACTTTTAAGCTGAAGCTGGTAATCTGGAAATTGAGCAAAATCTGAAAGTAGTATCAGTTTAGGGCTCTGGCAAAATCATTTCTTACCCTCAGAGGATCTTCCAAAGCCACGCCCTTCTCCCATCAACCATGCAACAGCTCCACACTGATTGTTGGTTTGTGCATGGGAAGGTACCGCATGAGCAGGGGACTATGGGGTCATTTGATTGGCTATTTCCTCACAGACTGTGAGGCAGTGATTGCTTGGCGTTTTGAGAGAATTACAGTGGCCACAGATGGCTGAATGTTTTTCTAAGCTTTTTTTTTTTTTTTTTTTTACAAATCTTATAAGCGATTGATTGCTGTTGGCTTGTAAAGACCATTTCATCCAATATAACAGTTTGTGTGTAGATAAAGATTTACCAACTCGGTCTTAAGGTTCTAAGATATGCAATTGTACCCTTTATTATACAGTACTGCTCGGAAACATGTATGTGCTTCTGATTTCCATCAGGTCCAGTAATTAGTTCTAAGGATAACATTAGTTTAGATTGTCCTTTGGGGAACAGAACTGATGACCCTATTTCTCCGTGTCTGCTCCTTACTGCTTTCCACTGTTTGGGCTGAGATCGAATCTGTCAAATGTCCGGGTGTCTGGTACTGATAAAGGTTTAAAGGGCTCTAAAGATAAATCTATCGATGTTCTTGACTGCAGAATCTTTGACGTCTGCCTCAAGTTAAATGCCATTCGCACCAACCTCTTCACACCGCTAAATCCTGGGTTGTCCTGAACTTCCTGAACGGTCAGCAATTTGTTAAAAAAGTTGAATTCCATTTTATTCACGGTGCACATTCTGCAGTACACTTCGTCCCAAAGCACCATGGGCATAGCAGCATGGGAAATGAAGCGATTTCTGGGGGAAAACCTTTAAAGTGTCCGTGTGGGACCATCAACCGCAGAATACAGTCAATAAGAAGTGCAGGAATAGTTCATCAGGCGGATCTGAGCGACGGGAGGATCGACTGTAAGAGAAGGAACCAGGTATCAGCATCACATCAGACAGCACGGATATCTATAACTCACCAGAGAGAGAGAGAGAAACAGACGGGGGGGGGAGCGAGACAGAGAGAAGAATGAGAGAGAGAGAGAGAGACAGAGAGAGAGAGAAAGAGAGAAATGCTCTTTCATATAGTAGTCTATGAAGGAGAGGGACAGAAAGTGAGTGGGGAAGAGAGAGTGAGAGAAACAAGAGTGAGAGGAAGAATGAGATAGGGGAAGAGTGAGAGAGGTGCAGAAAGTGAATGGAGGAGAGCGAGAGAGAGAGAGAGAGAGAGAGAGAGAATGAGAGCAAGGGAGAGAGAGAGATATGCTCTTTTATACAGTAGTCTATGAAAGAGAGGGACAGAAAGTGAGGGGGGGGAGAGAAAGAGTGAAAGAGACAGAAAGAGAGATGCTCTTTCATACAGTAGTCCTTGAAAGAGAGGGACAGAAAGTGAGTGGGGAAGAGAGAGTGAGAGGGACAAGACAGAGGAAGAATGAGATAGGGGAAGAGAGAGGTGCAGAAAGTGAATGGAGAAGAGAGCAAGAGCGAGAGAGAAAGAATGAGAGCAAGGGAGAGAGAGAGAGAGAGAGAGAGAGAGAGATCCTCTTTCATATAGTAGTCTATGAAAGACAGGGACAGAAAGTGGGGAGCGAGTGAGAGAGAGAGAGAGAGAGAGAGAGAGAGATGCTCTTTCATACAGTAGTTTATGAAAGAGAGTGACAGAAAGTGAGGAGAGAGAGAGAGATATGATCTTTCATACAGTAGTGTAAAAGAATGTCTCAGACTGGACGTGGAGACTCCAGCATGTCTCGCTATTGCAGTGTAACTAAAATAACTGAGCCAGAATGTAACACGGGTCAGTGGGGCAGATACAACCCGACCTGACGAGTCCACCTCACTTCCGGGTAAAAGCGATTGTTCCACATGGGTTAAGCTCCTACTAGTAATCTATTAAATAAATTTACGCACAATCGAGCTTTTATTGGTAATGTGTTTTAATAATAAAACATATTACATTACACATAAATCACGCTGTCAGGTGGATCAGTACCGGTCCACTTTAAACGGAAAGTGGTCAGTCGGTAAAATGGGGTTACTGACTATTTTATACAAGAACAAAAAAATGGCAAGAATTCATGTAATAATTAACGAATTTTAAGATGATGGCGTAAAGCATGCTTCCCTTCTTCGAAAGACGACAGTGTCTTTTCCCCAGCCCCCTTCCAGCCAATCAGCAATGACTCACAGTTTTCACTGAACTACTTAATCCTTTTATGGTCATGAGAAGCTGATACGGAGTGAGGTACACCCTGAACAGGTTACCAGATTATCGCAGGGCCAACACACACACACCCACACACACACACACACACACACACACTCACGCTCCAATTCACACCAATTCACATTCAAAGTCACCACTAGGGGTCATTTGGAACAGCACATATGTGGTGTAGACTGTTACGAGGAACCCGAAGTACCCGGAGGAAACCCACACAAGCACCAGTAAAACACACCAACTCCATACAGAAAAGCTCGAGCCTGGGATTCAAACTCACGAACAAACTCCCCTCTTCACACGTCTCCAGACCAGCTGACACCTCCCCCCTCCCCAGGCCAACTTCACTTGACTGCTACAGCCCGACAGACACATCCCCCTCCCTCTGCAGCCCACCCCAGCCCCCCCTCTCCCTCACATCAGACCAGGTGAGGAGACAGCTGAGGCGACTAAATCAGAGGAAATCTGAAGGACCAGATGGCATCAGTCCCAGGCTGCTGAGGACCTGTGCAGACCAGCTCTGTGAGGTACTATGCTACCTGTACAACCTGAGCCTCAGCCTGGAGAAGGTTCCAGTCCTATGGAAGACCTCCTGTGTGGTTCCGGTTCCCAAAACAGCACAAGCGAAGGAACCAGCCCACTACAGACCTGTCGCCCTGACCTCCCACCTCATTAAGACCATGGAAAGGCTCCTCCTTGAACACCTCCGCTCTATGGTGAGCCCCACCCTAGACCCGCTGCAGTTTGCCTACAGGCCCAACATCGGAGTAGAAGACGCCGTCATCTACCTTCTGCAGCGGGCATTCACCCACCTGGAGATCGCCGGCAGCGCTGTGAGGGTCATGTTCTTTGACTTCTCCAGCGCCTTCAACACCATCAGGCCAGCGCGTCTGCGGGGGAAGCTGGAGGACGTGGGAGTGGACGGGCATCTTGCTGCCTGGATTATTGACTACCTTACTAACCGTCCACAGTACGTGCGGCTGCGCGGCTGTAAGTCAAAGGTGGCAGTCTGCAGCACGGGGGAACCGCAGGGCCCGTCCTCTCACCCTTCCTTTTCAACATCTATAACTCGGACTTCATATATAACACAAACAGCTGCCACCTCCAGAAGTTCTCGGACGACTCCGCCATCGTGGGCTGTGTGTCAGAGGGGAACGAGCTGGAGTACCGGTCGGTCATCGTTGACTTCGTGGACTGGTGTGAGTGCAACCACCTGTGCTTGAACACTAGGAAGACGAAGGAGATGGTGATCGACTTCAGGAGAAGCACACGTACACACACACACACACATTTACTAGTGAACATCCAGGGACAGGACATTGAGACAGTGGACAGTTTCAAGTACCTGGGTGTTCACCTTAACAATAAACTGGACTGGTCCCACAACACCAACGCCCTGTACAAGAAGGGCCAGAGTCGCCTCCACCTTCTGAGGAGACTCAGGTCCTTCGGAGTATGCAGACCTCTGCTCAGGACTTTTTATGACTCTGTGGTAGCCTCTGCAATCCTCTACGCTGCCATCTGCTGGGCCCCGGGCAGCACAGAGCGGGACAGGAAGAGACTGAACAAGCTGGTCAGGAGGGCCAGCTCTGTCCTCGGCTGCCCACTGGACTCTGTGGAGGAGGTGAGTGAGAGGAGGATGGTAGCAAAGCTCACATCCATCCTGTTCAACAGCTCTCACCCACTGCACCAGACTGTAGAGAAGCTGAGTAGCTCCTTCAGTGGACGACTGAGGCATCCTCAGTGCAGGAAGGAGCGCTACCGCAGGTCGTTCATTCCCACCGCTGTCAGACTGTACAACGCCACTTTGTAACTGTCTGTGAAAATACCGGTTATGTGCAATAAAAACCCCGCGCACTTTAATCAACCACATCAACCCCACTGACTGTGAACCATATCAACCCATCTACTCCGCCCTCAGATACATATACACTTTAATATAGGCCAGTCTATAAAGTTGCTCCATTCTTTTCTTTTATTGTTTATTAATTTATACTATTTATGTATCTATTTATTTATTTACTTATATAATATATATGTATGTGTGTATGTTTGTATTTGTATCTATTTTTGCACCCCCTACTGATGGTACCTCAAGAGCCTGTAACAGTGAATTTCTCCATTGTGAGATTAATAAAGCTGTATCTTATCTTATCTTATCTTATCTTATCTTCCTGCTGTGAGGCAGATGTGCTAAGCATTATGCCACCCAATGAGCATTGAGTTTAATAATAAAAAAAAGGGCGTGTTGGATTAGATTCCATGACTGATTAAATAAAGAGGCATATGTCGGCGCAAGTGATAAATGCTGCCTTCCATCGTGGGAGCACCAATTACATTTACAATATTTGGCAGACGCTCTTATCCAGAGCGACCTACAATTATCTATTTCCCCCCCTAATATATGTATATATACACATACAACCGAGCAATTGAGGTTAAGGGCCTTGCTCAAGGACCCAACATTGGAGATGGTGAGGATTGAACCGCGTAGCCTATTGCCTTATCCACGAAGCCGTCACTGGCCATGGAATCATGAGGAGCGGCGTGCGGTAGCGATTATCCTGTGAATCTTCATCAGTTTTGATCTTACAGCAACCATAATGCAGGGTTGTGCTATAATTGTTTTCACTGGAGTCTCCTCCCATAGGCCTTCAAACTGTCTGGATAGAGCTTCAGCGTTTCTATTTTTATAACAGCGCAACATAAGAACGTGTGAGCTGGAAACGTGTAGAAAGAATAAAAAAAAAAATACACGCAGTAGATATTCCTTTGCGCACGTACACTGATGATCGGAGATGATCTATTTCTGTGATCAAATGAGAAGATGCTGTTCTGTGCCGTCAAGTCAGTCTTCCTTCCAAACCGCATTAACGGGGTGCAGTTCACCGTTTCGCCATGTCATGATTTCTTCGCTCGGAGCTGAGCTTACGCAAACTTGAAGCACACGGACAGGATTTGGCAGGATTATCAAGCTGTGACACTATCTCTGAAATTCTTTCTTTATAGGTGGCTACAACCGGATGCTAAAGGAACAGCACTCCAAACCATTTCTTAAGGGAGTGACTGGTCGTATGCGTGAATTAAATGACAACACCAGCTTTACTTGACTTTAGAATTTGTGTCTCTCTAGCGGGCACATAAACCACTCCATCATCTCACTCACTCAGGTGCTGAACCACTTTATCCCCTTAGCGCTGTGCTTCTCAATTATTCTCTGTGGCGCCCCCCCTAGGAACAACAACAACAAAAAAAAACATTTCCCCCACTGCCCCGCGAGCGACTATAAATAGCATTATTTGTCTATAAAATTATTATTATTACACCGCTGCATAACATTGTATCTTTATTAACATTGTTTTTTAATCTGTAATAGAAAAGATTTAAAGTGCACAAATGTACCAGAAATTAAAAAAAAACAAAAACTTATTTAAACTCATTCAACTTATTAATGTCTCAATATCTCCGTCTCTCTCCACCTTTCTCTTCATTCCTGTTAGAAATTTTTCTGTGTAGTTTCTTGAGGGGTTGTTTACTGCACTTATATCGTTTGCTCGTGCGAAAAACTACTACACCATAGCGTGACAATGAAAGCGCCACTGCCAACTACTGGAGTGGAGGTGCAATTACACTTAATTCTTGTACACAATTCCAAGAAAGCATGTTCCCCAGGCTCATACGCTCCCCCCTTCCCCCCATCCCCGGCATCATATCGCGCCCCCTAATGGGGGCACGTCCCACTATTTGAGAAGCACTGCCCTAGTGTCATATGAAGGCTGGTACCCATCTCGGTCAACACCAGGGTAGACCATGAACAGCTCAACAGAGCTCTCTGTCTCTCGCGATTCCGAGACACACACACACAACTATTCACATTCACATCCACACCTAAGATTATTTTGGAACAGGCAGTTGTGTAAAGTGCAAGTATTTGGACCTTAGGAGGAAACTGGTGGGCATCGCATCTGATGTCGTTCAACCAGTTAATCACACTGGAGTTCATCTGGTTTCATTGATGCCATTTGGCAGACATCCCTTTAAAAACTGCTGAGCTGTAGAAGGTTAAGGGCCTTGTTCAAGGGCCCAGCAGTGGCAATTTGGTGGTACTATGACTTGAATACTTGAATTTTAGCTTATTAACCCAAAAGCCTTGACCACTGAGGCACTGGGTTCCTTTCTCAGTTCAAAGATATGCATATTATGTCAATAGGCTAATCTAAATTGACGGTAGGGGTCTCTCATTCAGGCTCCGGATTCCCCTGCAACCCTGAGAAATGAGCGGGGTACTGGTAATGGATGGAGGGGTGGTACAATGGGGCAGTGATTATCACTGGTTAGTCTGCCTTACAGCAAGAAGGTCCTGGGTTCAATTCCCAGCCGTGGGCGTTTTTGTGTAGAGTTTGCATGCTCCTCATGTGCTGGCATGGGTTTTCTCGGGGGTACACTGGTGTCCTTCCATAGTCCATGCACATTTGGCTAATTGCTTGTTCCAAGTTGATCAGAGCTGTGAATGGTTTTATTATGTGTGTTGGCCCTGCGCCCCTCTGTCTTCTCCCAGAGTCGGCTGAGATAGGTACAGTCTCATAGGAGTAAGTGGCTCAGCAAATGAGTGATTAAGTGAATGGATAAATGGCTCTGAGCTTAAATTTTGAACCATGTCGGGCTGCTTAATCAGTATTTTTGCTCCCAACAGCCTTAAGATACATCGTAGAGAACAATGTTTGAGCCCATATGTACTTATATTATGATATACATATTACCCCGATTCAGAATTTAAAAAATTGGAAGCAGTGGAAGAGTCTTGTGGTATGTATAGCAAAAAAAAGGTCATTATCATTTTTGGCTGAATGTTAAGGTTTCCTAGTACACCCATCCCAGCTCAGCTTAGAAGCAGGGGACACGAACCAAGACCTTCTTGCTCTGAGGTGGATGTGCTGACTACTGTCCCACCGTGCCTCCCCTGTGGATCACCACTGATAAGGGAAAAGCGAATGTCCACTGAGTGGCTTCAGGACAATTTTTGTTAATTTTCCTTATGTAACTGTACTTATCATGCCAAACAAATATGGCTTCCCATAGAGGAACATGGCCAAGTTTGGTTTTCATTGATGGAATCTAAATCTATATATTAGGACATTTTTGCTTATATAAACACAGCTTTAAATTATGACGATAAAAAATAAATTTTACATGGTTGCATTAGTTATCCAGCAGAGGGCAGTAAGCTCACTCATTATCTGAACATCTCAGAATCTGATGTTGAAGCTTTTTATTTCAGAAAAGAAAAAAAAGGCTGCCTAGCTTATCAAGTGCAGCCTTTAAAGATTCCTGTAGGACTGTTTACCAAAAAGTAAAAATCCCTTTTTTTTCTGTCACTGCATACAGATTAAACAAAGGCTGGTGGGTGGGTGGGGGTGATAGTAATCACCCTGTGTCAGTTATTCTGTATGTCCATAGAAGCTTGTGAGTGCAACTCCTCCTAAACCACATGATGGATTTTGACAATACTTTATGGGTATGCATTGCACCCCCTGAAGAAGTTTATGAAGTAAAACCATCAGGGTCAGATTATGTCACAGGGATGATTCTGTTGTGAGATAATTCATGATAGGCTTGATTCTTTCATGGGTTCTCTCCAGGTTCTTTGGTTTCCTCCCAGTCTAAAAACAAGGTCCTGGATTTAATTCCTGGGCTCAGACAGTCCTGTGTGGAATTTAGATGTGCTACCTGTTCTTGCATGGGTTTCCTCCAGGTCCTCTGGTTTCCTCCCACAGTACAAAGATATATCCATTTTGGGCTGACTGGCTGTTTCCGATTGCCCCATGTTTGAGTGGCAAAGTAAGTCGATCTTTTTACATGTGAAGTTATTGTTATAAATAAGGGGCGTTTGTGTGCCGTTTGGTGTTTTGGATTTCGACAGGTCTGCAAGATGAGAACTCTGTCATGGCAGTGGCTACGAGAGGTTAGGGTTAGAGTTACTTTTGCTTCATATATATTTCTTACTTTATCTGTTGATGTCTGTCAATTGCTTCTACTTTTGAATAGTTTCAGAGTTCATGGTTACATTATACCCCCAAAAAGATCTAGAGAAAGCAAATCATGATAAGAAAACGAAAGTCATGAGGTATTTACCGCTTTGATCCAATTCTGGATTGTAATAATTCAAGGTTCCTCGACTAAAACAAAGACCAAGTTCCTGAGTCAAGTTTGCACTACGCTACCATTGGTAGTTTCATGTGTACTTGCTTACCAACCCTAAGTTTACACTACAGGATGAAGTGCATGATCAATTGAGAGAATTGCGAGGAGCATAGGGGATCTTGGGATCAAATCGTGATGATTCTGAGGGAACTTGGTGGATTTGTGGTGAATCTTGAGGGACCTTGGTGGATCTGTAATGATCTTGGTGGATCTTGGATGATCTTGAGGGAACTTGGTGGCTCTGTGATGATC
Organism: Plotosus lineatus; assembly: GCA_024760905.1. Lineage (NCBI taxonomy): Eukaryota > Metazoa > Chordata > Actinopteri > Siluriformes > Plotosidae > Plotosus > Plotosus lineatus. The sequence continues at coordinate 40,953,063 of CM045742.1, read as the reverse complement.
TTGAGGGAACATGGTGGATTTGTGATGATCTTGAGGGAACCTGTTGGATCTGTGATGATTTTCAGGGAACCTGGTGGATCTGTGATGATCTTGAGGGAACCTGGTGGACCTGTGATGATCTTGAGGGAACTTGGTGGGTCTCTGGTGATCTCAAGGTAACTTGGTGGGTCTGTGGTGATCTTGAGGGAACTTGGTGGGTCTGTGGTGATCTGGAGGGAAATTGGTGGGTCTGTGTGATCTCTAGGGAACTTGATGGATCTGTGATGATCTTGAGAGAACTTGATGGATCTGTAATGATCTTGAGGGAACTTGGTGGATCTGTGATGGTCCTGAGTGGACTTGGTGGATCTGTGATGATCTGGAGGGAACTTGGATTTTTGATGATCTTGAGAGAACTTGGTTAATCTGTTATGATCTTGAGGGAACTTGGTGGATCTGTGATTATCTGGAGGAAACTTGGTGGACTTGTGGTGAATCTTGAGGGAACCTGGTTAATCTGTGATGATCTTGAGAGAACTTAGTGGATCTGTGATGATCTTGAGGGAACTTGGATTCATGAGAATCTTGAAGGAACTTGCTGGATCTTCAACAGAGCATAACCGACCTCGATGAGCCATCGCAGGAGATCTTGATGAACTTGAAAATATGATTCCTCCAAGTCTCATTTCTTGAATGCACCCTGCCGACTTGTTATACCCCAACTGTGCACTATGTACCCTCATAAATTGTGAATCTCCACTTTTTTTTGAATTACAGAGATCATGGTCATTGTGCCCCATTGTGTAAACCCAGAGTAATTAGTATAAGTAAAAAGTAGAGAATATGCAGTAGCCGTGACAACACCGCTTTATTTGTGATTGATCAAAAAGTTTATTTAATTTTTTTTTTGTAATTTCTTCTTAGAAAAACATATTTGTAAATAACTAAAAAATTTAACACATTCCTTATGGGGGCGGCATTTTGGTGTAGTGGTTAGCACATCCTCCTCACAGCAATAAGGTCCTGGGTTCGAGTCCACCGGGCTCAGACTTTTTATGTGTGGAGTTTACAGATTCTCATTATGCTTGCATGGGTTTTGTCCACATACTCCGCTTGCCTCATACAGTCAAAAAAAAAAAACCCCATACATGTTTGGCTAATTGGCTGTTCAAAATTCCCCCTCGATGAAAAAATTAATGTAAAATGTTGTGTGGGCATGTGTGTCTGTGTGTGTGTGTGTGTGTGTTACACTGAGGTGGTATTGAGCTGTTCAAGGTGTACCCTGCATTTGTCTACTATCGGCTGATGTAGGCCTCCAGCCTCCTGACAATCAGAATAGGGTGAAATGGTTCAGCAAATGTGTGAGTAAGAGAGTGAGTGAATGAGTGAGTGAGTCAGTGAATCAGAGTGTGTGAGTGAATGAGTGTGTGAGTGTGTGAGTGAGTGAGTGAGTCAGTGAATGGGTGAGTGAGTGACTGACTGACTGAGTGAGTCAGAGTGTGTGAGTGAGTCAGTGAGTGAGTGACTGAATGAGTCAGTGAGTCAGTGAGTGTGTGAGTGAGTGAATGAATGAATGAGTGAGTGAGTGAGTGACTGAGTGAGTGAGTCAGAGTGCGTGAGTGAGTGAGTGAGTGAGTGGGTGAATGAGTCACTGAGTGAGTGAGTGAATGAATGAGTTAGTGAATGAGTGAGTGAGACAATGAGTGTATGAGAGTGAATGAGTGAGTGAGTGAATGAGTGAGTGAGTGAATGAATGAGTGAGTGAATGAGTCAGTGAATGAGTCTGTGAGTAAGTGAATGAGTGAGTGAGTAAGTGAGTCAGTCAGTGAGTGAGTGAGTGAATGAATGAGTGAGTGAATGAGTGAGTGAGTGAATGAGTCAGTGAGTGCGTGAGTGAGTGAGTGAATGAGTGAGTGAGTGAGTGAATGAGTGAGCGAGAGAATGAGTGTATGAGTGAGTGAATGAGTGAGTGAGTGTGAATGAGTGAGTGTGTGAATGAGTGAGTGTGTGAATGAGTGAGTGAGTGAATGAGTGAGTGAATAAATGAGTGAGTGAGAGAATGAGTGTATGAGTGAATGAGTGAGTGAGTCAGTGAGTGAGTCAGTGAGTGAGTGAGTGAATGAGTGAGTGAGTGAATGAGTGAGTGAGTGAGTGAATGAGTGAGTGAGTGAGTGAATGAGTGAGTGAGTGAATGAGTGAGTGAGTGAATGAGTGAGTGAGAGAATGAGTGAGTGAGTCAGTCAGTCAGTCAGTGAGTGAGTGAGTGAGTGAGTCAGTCAGTCAGTCAGTGAGTGAGTGAGTGAGTGAGTGAATGAGTGTGTCAGTATGTGAATGAGTGAGTGAGTGAATGAGTGAGTGAGTGAATGAATGAGTGAGTGAGTGAGTGAATGAATGAATGAATGAGTGAGTAAGTGAATGAGTGAGTGAGTCAGTGAGTGAGTGCGTGAGTGAGTGAGTGAGCACATTCGTTGTGACTGGAGTCGAACCGTCCTGCGTGTATCTGTTACCTGTCGTGTTTAATTTACACTTTGATTGTTATACACTATTAAAGGTTTATTGTAAAAGCTAATTGGAAGGTGGAAACGAGGTCCTTGAGATTAATTAACGGTGGATGCCAATATAGTTTCCCAATACTGTACCAGTGACTTTCCTTCCACACTATAGTTGCGTCTCTGTTTATTTATAAAGCTTTTATTATAAACTTCCTGCATATAGCAGCTCTATTGGTTGACGAGTGATACCTACAGTACGACATCTACACAGGTTCCTTCTGGGCCGGGAATACATTTCAGGGCAGCTTCAAATCGGACCATTTACTGGCTGAACGTTTGAATATTCACCAAGTGTCTGCGATTTGTTCGGCATTTATTTTACTGTGTGGTAAAATTTTATTTCTGCCTTTTATGTTTTTAATGCTGCTTTGATTTTTGTAACTCTGCATGCCTGGAATAGAAGGCATCAAAACAGAGGCATTTCTAAGCATTTTAGCAAATTATATAAAATAATCATCTGAGTCAAGATTTTAAGCCAAAAATAGTCTCTCTCTCTCTCTCGTGCGCTCTCTCTCTCTCTCTCTCTCTCTCTCTCTCTCTCTCTCTCCGACAATTTTTCTTTCTTCCTAACGTAACAACAGTTTCCGAGTATATTACATATAAGGATTCTCTAACTAATAAACTGAGTAAATTAAGCGTTACGGCTCTAATACAGCACAGAGAACCAGATTAAAACATTCAAACTGTTTTAAATTGCCGTCTTCAGCAGCCCTCTTCATCTCTCAAACATCTCTGATTGATCCTTCAGACCTCAGGAAGAGTGCAACCTATTGCAGCCGATTCTGGGCAGAGGTGGAGTACAACCTGAACAACTTGTTAGTCCATCACTGAGCCAAAACACATACACAAACATTCACACTCACTCCTAGGGTCACTTTGGAACAGCCAGTTCACCTAATGATAGAGGGAACCGGAGTACCAGAAGGAAAGCTATGCAAGCATACGGAGAACATGCAAACTCCACCCAAAAATGCTCAAGCCCAGGACTGGAACCCTGAACATTCTTACTGTGAGGTGAATGTGCTCATAACTACGCCACCAACCCAAGCAGTTCAATACATATAATACATCCATATTTGGCTTCATTTTTAATCAGCAGCAGTTATGAGATTGAGACTCGTAATGAATCTGATTGAACACAGTGTGACGTGTCCCCTCAGTTTCTCCATGAAGATCTTAATTATGTTGGTGGTATTTTGGGGCGGATGTTTTCTTAGGTAGTTATTTCACCAAAGACGGAGCATGATGGGTTAAAATCTGTTGATGAATCTCAGCATTCATCGCTCTGTTGACTCTCATCATATCCCCGACAGCTCTGGTTGAAATACATACGTAGATCTGAAGAAAGCTGTGATTCATAGAAACCTTCAGATGCTCATCAGTGTTCCTCTCATCACATCTTCTTTTGACATAATTGGGACTCATTGTTTCATAAGAAGACATTTCGCCTCTGGTTGTCATGCCAGCATTTATGGTTCTTAATGTTCTCCCGCCTCGCCTTGCTATAAAAACACTGTCGTAGTTGCTCTGTACCAGATGTTGAACAAACGTTTGACAACTATAGTAGGATTTAAGATGTTTGTGGCTGCTCCATGAAATTTTCTTTTCTTAGAAATATTTGACTTCAACATTGTGTGGGGTATGCAGTATTTGAGCCAGCGCTTAGATGAGAAAATCTGTTCTCGGGACAACCCAGGCCTGATCACTTCTCAAATCTGGAGTTTCTGGAGGAGTGCATGAGGGAAGCCATTGCTGAAACCAAAGCTGCATGAAATCCAGTTTGGAGATTTGAGAATGGCTTCACTGCTCTGAAGAGAACGCAGTTGAACGTTTTGGAGTGGTTCAAAGCCAAAAACCACAGAAGTCTCTTGAGTAACATCCACCATCAGGGCAGATTGGGTCTATTTACAGCACTGGTTGTGTAATCTGTTGAATTTCCAGCAGCGCCATTAGTAACACTGGCAGAAAATCATACAGAATAACAGCACACGTACGTTTAGTTACTCAAACACCGCCATAGCTTGGTCCAAAACATTTGTCTCTTTTATGTCCATCAACCTTTTATTTTATTTAATTGCATTTTTCAAATCACCTACTTTTAGGGTTGCAGGAACCATGAGATCAGCCTAGCCCAACCCAGCCCAACTGACCAAGGGTGAAGGTAGTGTACACCCTGAACTGCTCGCCAGACCTTCATAGGGCTTGCACAGACACCCATCAGTTCACATTCACACCTAGGGTCAACCTGCCTTCCCGCCTCCCAAGTACAATTTCTCAGTTTGGGAAAGATGTGGTTTGAGACGATGAGATAACATCGCTAACACAGGAACACAACATCTGAGACCTCCACCATTCCAAAAAGCATGGAGCTGCGTTTGAGTATTCCCAAGTTCTTCAATATCTATATATCAATAAATGGCGCATCAAGGCCTGTTATGCTCTGTTAGGTTCTACTGTGATTCCCACGTTTGATCACGATTGGGGTCAAATCGTAATAATGGCGGTAGAATCTTTGAAAGTCAAACATTTTGCCTCGATCATCATGAATCCACTGAGTTCTTTGAAGAACATCATGATTCGATACCATGACCCCCCCCCACCCCACTCTCTTCACGATTCTCACAGATCTCGTCGATCGCTTTTAGTTACCAGTGTAAAGCCATGGAATCCAGCATGGTATTAATGCTGAATATGGCAGTTATAGTGTTGTTTGAACACCAGAGGTCGCAATATGTGCCTACAAAGAACTCTGATCACATAAAGTCATTCTTTCATGGAGAGCCTGTGTGAGGTCTGTGCTCATGAAGACAGATAACCAGATAACCCAACAGCACTACATCGCAACAACCGGCTGTACTATGAGTTACAGGGTCACATGAGCACATTATGATGGTAACGCTTGTAGGACACTTTGATTATTCATTCAAAAAAATTGGGTCGTTTATGAATACTGTATATTCATTAATTTTTTTAATATACAGACCACTTTTATTTACTTCTGTTTACAGCAGGTTTTGATTTAGTTACCATCATCCAGGCTTAAACACACGCAGTTTTAAAAGAGTCAAACACATGACACCAGTATCATGAATAACTACTGCACCAGATGATACCGTCGGCGTAGTGGTTCGTACATCTGCCTCACAGCATGGAGGTTCTAGGTTTGAATCCCAGGGTAGGCAAAGTTTTTTTTTTTTTTTTTGTGGAGTTTGCATGTTCTCATTGTGCTCGCATAGCTTCGCCTAATGTGCATTGGCAGTTTCATTGTGTCAGTGTGATTGTGAATGGTTGTGTGGCGTATTGGCTAAAATAGGTTCCACCCTTCCTGCCAGTCAAGTAGGATTAGACTGTTTGGCAAATGAATGAATGAACTGGTGGACGCTGAAAATAAATGCATCAAAATTACCCATATTATTACGAGAACTGCACCCAATGCTTTTAAATCCACTTTATCTACCCCATAATGAGATGATATGTAAACGAGAGTGATCAGTAAGTACCTGCAGCGTTGCCTCGTGTCCACATTGGCTCACAATTACAGTCATGAGTTCTTGTCTTTAATCGTAATGAAACAAACAAGAACGTTCCTCCCGGGAAAGAAAAGAAACAAGTAGTGTCTATTCTTTTGAGTTTCACGCTAACAAAGATATTCATTCATTTTCTGAACCGCTTAAACCTAATTAGGGTCACGAGGAGGCTGACACCTATGTCAGCCAGCTTTGGGAAAGGACAGGTCACGTCCTGAACAGCTCAACAGGACATCGCAGGGTCAATACATGGACAACCATTCACACTCACACTGTCAGCTGGGGCGATTCGGAACAGCCAGTTAGCCTACAGTGGGAGGAAACCAGAGTACTTGGAGGAAATCCATGCAAGCACGAGGAGAACATGCAAACTCTACACAGAAACGTCCAAGCTAGGACTCCATCCCAGGCTTTATTGTGATGAGGCGGATGTGTTAACCACTACACCACCATGCCACAGAAGTTGGCCAAGTTTTAATAATTTAAAATATTTTATGGAAAGGCTCTACAATGATGTGGTGAGATGTTCAGGGTGTGGCCACTCCTTCGCCCTTTGGGACTTGAGATGGGCACCAGACTCTCCACAACCCCAGGAGATTAAGTGGTTTGGTGAAGGTTAGGGAAGTTGTGGTTTGGTGGATAATGTGATGCGTTACTGAGCCAAAGGTCAGCGGTTCAGTCTCAACCATCACCAATGTTGGGCCCTTGAGCAAGGCCCTTAACCTTCAATTGCTCAGATGTGTGTGTGTGTGTGTGTATATATATATATATATATATATATATATATAAAAAGGACAGGACAAAGACTTTCTATTGAAACTCCATTTATCACTACAGATCTGTTTCGAGGGGTGGTGAAACCATCCTCTCTCTTCAGGTGATTATAGAAGAAGGGTTCTTCTATAATCACCTGAAGAGAGAGGATGGTTTCACCACCCCTCGAAACAGATCTGTAGTGATAAATGGAGTTTCAATAGAAAGTCTTTGTCCTGTCCTTTTGTTATTTGCTCTACCAAAAAGTATTGAGCACTCTCCTACGGAAGGATCTACTCAGAAAATCCTATATATATATATATATATATATAATGGATAATTAAGTCGCTTTGGATAACATTATCTGCCAAATGATGTAAATGGTGAATGAGTGAGTGAGTGACTAGTGAAAAGCCTATTCTTCTACAAGCTGGTATATTCCATCCTTGACACTGGATGAGTTCGGGGTCACACACCAATGTTTCTCACTCTCACACCATCCTCTCAAAGAAAGCTAGAAAGAAAAAGGGAGCATGGTTTTAAGATTTCAGCCGATAAATTCAATTAAATAAATAATTAAATAAATTCATGTTTAGTGACTATCACTCCCCTCATTGCACTATCTGGGTTATCAAAGGCTGGCCATGTCTCTCACTGTCTATGGTGAGAGGCTGTAAAAGAACCCTTACTGACTTTCATCAAGAGTAGACTGCATAGCTGTCAGAGTGTTTCTGTCCTGCATTGGCCTGGTGAGCTCTCCAGGATGTACTTTGCCCTCACCCAGAGTCGGCAGCCTCTCTGTGACCCTAATTAGGATTAACCCTTTAATGCCAACAGGACCATATGGTCCTCTTTCAAAAATGCTAATAACAACTAGACGCATTGTACTCAGTACTGCTGCCATTCAGAACGTGTGGCGTCGCCTGATGCAACACCGCTTGGTCCCACATGCCTCGGTCAGCTGTGAAATGACCTTGAGTGCGGAGGATTGTGTTGTTCATAAATTTGAGTATTATTTTTTATTATTATGGTGTTATTATTACGTCATTATTATTATGAGTGTTTTTATAATTTTGTTGAAAGAAATGTGTTCGGGGTGTTTCCTTCGGCCTTTTTGATTCAGAAAAACTAGCGATAATTTTTTTTAACTGAAAAAACTAATCTGGGCGTTAATGGGTTAAGCAGCTCAGAAAATGAATGACTGACACTCACTGTTAGCATAGCAGCTTGTCTCTCTACTGTGTAAGATAATTGTTGAATTCACTTTCACTTCCTCATTTGTCAAACCAATAAGTTCTACAAGGGTTGCAGGAAGGCTGAAGCTTATCTCAGCCAACACTGAACAGCTCGCCAACTATTTCTGGACAACATACACAAACACGTATCTATTCACACTCTCAGCCATTTCCAATTTGATACAGCAAATTAGCTTATTGTGCATGTCTTTGAAGTGTGGGAGGGAAACCGGAGTACCCAGAGGAAACTCGAGCAAGCATGGGGAGAACATGTAAACTCCACACAAAAACACCCACCATTGTTCAACCAGGATTTTGTATAACATGGTGAATTATTGCTACCTCGGAGGGAGTTATATGCTTCAGCCTCAGCAAATAAAACACCTTTAATCAAATAATTCTCCATATCATCCTTCGCCTCATTCAATCATTGCTTGTTATCAATCACCAGGTTTCTCTGAGAGTTTAGCATTCAGTTTGAGATGAGAATATTATACACACTAACCTCTGTATGCTATTAGCGCGAAATCAGAGCTGGCGTCTCGCTGCATTTTATACTGACGGCTGATTCTCTGCCAACACAGTGGACCTTGAAGTTGTGGTTAGTTAAAAGTGGATGTCGCTCTCGGAGTCCCACACGCTTATCCATTATCTCCACGGTTCACTGTTAGCGTTTTATCACTCGCTGTGCCAATGATTAATTCCCGGATTAATCATTTATTCATGTCACCGAGCACCACACATTTAAAATATTCAAGTGAAAACTGAGCAGGCTACAGTGATTATAGTCTCTCGAAGACTTTCAGGATACTCAAACAAAAACCAAACTCTACATTCACTGATTCACTGAATTATAGATTTATATCTAAAGCACACACTAGATTTGTTTTTTTATTAGCTTTGAGCAGGTCTTTGAACTTTTGTTGAACATTTTGATGATTCAAGGCCTTTGCCAAACTTAATCCAGGTTATTTCTGCCATATTATTCACTGAAAGTTTTCATAAATTTGATATTATACAGGTTTTTATACTTTGTGGTGCTCTCCATACAGGCTGTACAGAATCACTGTATGTGAAGTAATCATAAATTTAAGTTGAACTGTTTTCTGTTTACGCCGCCACATGAACTGGTTCAAATTTGTTTTCAAGTCTGAATGGCGGAGTGAGGATTAGATGAAGGCAAACATATAAAGTGCATCTACTGTTAAATGTAAGGCAAGAGCCATTACAGATGGATCTCTATAGTATGTGTAAAACCTGGAACAGACATCCATAGCCATATTGTTGACATGCTGTCAGTGTTGGACTCAGTTATGGCTTCAAATCCATCACTTGGTGCAGCTATGGCTTCAAAGCCATCAAAGAGATATGAAGACAAAATGACATTCAAATTCTTATAAAACCAAACCCAGAGTGCACAGTGGCTTGCATTGCTAGTTTCAAGATGTGAAAATGGCATTTGTTTGTAATCACTTGATTTGTTTATAATATCTTAAATTTGCAACCCAAGTATAATGGTGACGAGAACAAACGGAAAAAAAGTAAATAAACACTGTTAGCAAACAATGAATGATGTAAAGTAAACAACAATACTTAGTATGTCTGCGTCCATTGGATATGAGTAACCATGCTCTCTGATTGGCTGCTCTACTACCAGGATATCAGCTCATATACCATGAGTGCAGAAAACAAAATGGTGGAACGAGTTACTGAACGTACACTGCTTAACAACAAAACACACAAATAATAATAATAATAATAATAATAATAATAATAATAATAATAATAATAATTTTTGAATAAAGGTATTTAATGGTAAGCATCAAATAGTTTATATTCTTCTGCTCTCTTCATTATGGCACCTTATGCAAAATGGTCAGCTCCTCACATCCCCAGATGTCCAGATAGATAAAGTATAATTTAAAAAATATTCTGCCATATAGTACACGGTGGTGTAGTGATTAACATGTCCACCTCACAGATAGAAGGTACTGGGTTCGATTCCTAGCTCGGGCGTTTCTGTGTGGAATTTGCATGTTCTCCGCGTGCTTGCATGGATTTCCTTCCAGTACTCCAGTTTCCTCACACAGTACAAAAACATGCACAGTATGTTAATTGGCTGTTCCAAATCACCCATAGGGGTGAGTGTGCATATTAATAGTTGTATGAGTGTTGGCCCTGTGATGGCCTGGTGAGCTGTCCAGGGTATACCCTGGAAAAATGCATCTAAACTTTTCTCTGTTCTGGCTCCAAGGTAGTGGAATGAACTTCCTTTGGACATATGGACAGCTGGGTCACTGGGTATCTTCAAACCAAGGCTGAACACTTACCTTTTTCAGCAATACCTAGATTAAGCACTATGCTGTATCCAAACTCTCACACCACACACACACACAAAAAAAAAAAAAAAAAAAAAAACCCACACAAAACCTTGCATGTGAGTTTACCAATGTTATACTTAGTCTGTGTTATAACAAACCGGTACAAGAATATATTCACTGATAGAGACTTTAAAGCTCTTCTGTGAGTCTCTCTGGATAGTACCCCGCCCTCACGCAGAGTCGGCTGAGATGGGCATGAACCTCCCTGCAACCCTAATTATGATTAAGCGGTTCAGAAAATGAATGAATGAATGAATGAATGAATATTGACACACACACACACACACACACACACATACACACATACTATATATTTTTCTGTCAGAACAAAGTCAATTATTTGACATAAAAATTATTTCTGTGAATAATGCACTACATAAAGCCGTCAATGTGTTTCTGTCCCTTGCTAAAGGTTTGTGACAGGAAGGGCATCCGACGTAAAAACCTCTGCCAAATCAAAATGTGCGAATCAGATGATTTGCCGTGGTGACTCCCGAGAAAGGGAAAAAGCCGAAAGGAAAAAGAAATGATATATAAATAATATAATAAAAATGCCATAGCAACAGATCATTGTTCTGAACAACGATTTTGAAATAAATATGTAACAGTCCACTGAACACACTGATTAACCAATCAGAATCAAGTTTTCCAACGATTTATGTGATGACCTTGTTGATTAATATGAAAGGTATAAAACCCACATTTTGCTGTATATTGAATGTGTTGATGTAAAAAGGATTGTTTCTACATTATTATTATTATTATTATTATTATTATTATTATTATTATTAAGATATGATACGAGATATTTACTGTCAACTGTTGCATGAACATGAAAATCTTTAGAGCACAATTATAAAGTTGCAAAAAATACATCCAACGAACTACTCTAATATATATATATATATATATATATATATATGTATACAGTAAAACCTCCGCTGACGAACGCTTAAGCTCACGAACTTTTCGCCTCAAGAACATTAAATTTGCGAGCATATTGTCTCTGCTGACGAACTAGTTTTCGGCGGACGAATCAAACCACGCGGTCGAACAGCGCCACGGTGGCGGCCACGAGAAGCTGACGCACGCTCACGGCGTCACAGTTCGTCACCCCCTTTCTTTGAGTGCGGACGTGGTTTGTGTTTGATAGACATTTTGGACCATATTGAGTGTACTTTTGCTATTGTGGGACCGAAAAAGACCCCACCACAGGCGGAGATCATTGAAAAACACGAACGAGGTGTGCGTTTGTGTGACTCAGCGTCCCAGTACCAGTACGCTAAGTCTACCATTGCTCCCATCCTTAAGAACAAGGAAGCTATTAAGGGTGCGTGTGTGGCTAAGGGTGTTTCCAAACAGTAGGCGTTTCCAAACACTCCTTCCAAACAGTAAGTCCCTCCCTCCCTCCTCCTCCCACTCCATTCCATCAAGCCATCAACTACCATCACAAAGGTAAATAAAACCACTTTATTATACAGTACAGTTTATTTCTTTAATTACAATACAATAGCACATTTATTATACATAAAATAAGGTATATTTTTGTGTAGTTTTAAGGCTTATTTAGTAGAAAATTATGTTTTATGGGGACCTGGGAACGGATTATTCTCATTTTAATGGTTTCTTATGGGAAATAAATGTTCGGAAGACGAACTTTTCGCCTCACACACACTTTCTGGGAACCAATTATGTTCGTGAGCAGAGGTATCACTGTATTTATATATATATGTGTGTGTGTCTGTCTTCCTTTCGGCTTTTTCCCTTTTACTCGGGAGTCGCCACAGCGAATCATCTGATTCACACGTTTGATTTGGCAGATTTTTACGTCGGATGCCCTTCCTGTCACAACCCTTTTTAACAAGGGACAGAAACACACTGACGACTTTGCAGCTACTCTTTACGAAAGTCAGCAATGGTTCTTTTACATGCCTCTCACCATAGACAGTGAGAGACATGGCCCGCCTTTGATAACCCAGTTAGCTGCTCTGGAGGGACAGTGACAACCTTGTGGAGAGTGGGACTCGAACCCCCAACCTTTGGATCAGCGATCCAGCGCCCTATACCACTAGACCATATGAGCATATGCCTACGTTTATTATTCATTAATTTTCTGAACCTCTTAATCCTGATTATAGTAATGGGGAAGCTGGCGTCCATCTCAGCCGACTCTGGGTGAAGGCAAGGTACCCCCTGTACAGCTCATCAAGCCGTTGCAGGGCCAACACGGTTGCAACCATTCCCACACATGCTCACACCTAGGGCCAATTTGGAACCTTTACACTGTGGGACGAACGTACTATGCCACTGTCCCGCCCTGTTATAATCATTATTTTTATTATTTAGAGTCTGAAACCAAGAGCGTTAATGCAGACTTAGATTCCAATCATTGAGATAAATTGCTCATTATTATATTTAAATATTTAAATTAGAATCCAAAGCTATTTTATGTGTTAAACGGAGGTATACTGTACATAACCTGATTTTCCAGTTTGAGATCTAGTGCCAAATCAACTGGCAGCTCAGGGCCAGATTTACTCGGGATCCAAGTAACAAAGCACTCATTTGCATACACAGTGTATATGTGGGTGGTTTTCCAAAGACTAATCAGACAATTCTACATCTGTTGCCTTCAA
>CM045742.1:40922500-40937500 GCA_024760905.1 Plotosus lineatus | reverse complement strand
GCAAACATGACAAGCACAGAGTGAGTGCACTACACCATCCTGCTATTGGAATCACACAGCGCAAACATTGATATTAATAGTAATTAATTTAACTGGTATAATTATTGTGACTATTAAGTCTTATAGTTCATTTTAATGTGTCCAAGATGCATCTGGAAAACCATACCTCAGAACGGTTGGTCAATTAATAGAGACTGTAGTGCTACTACGATGGAAGCACAGACAGACAGACAGAAGACAGACAGACAGACAGACAGACAGTCGCCGAGGGCAACAGAAATACTCCAAGTATGGCCAAGGGGTAAAAACGATTGAATTAGAACGATATGCCTGACATAGAGAAAACATTAAAACACTGTCACCCTACAGGGCAATTATTCACAATGTTATTATAAGAGTCAGACACCATGGAAAGGATCCCAACAGGGATATATATACCCGCCTGCAACTCACTAACTCTAAAGAAATGGAACAAAAGAGCCATTCTCTACACTCTTTGTCTTCATCTTTCTTCTCTTCCCATCTGTCACAGCGCCCCCTTCAGTGCAGTCAATTATCACATGGGGATATTTTCTGATGTCTAAAAGGGAGTGCAGAATTAATATCGAAGCTTATTTTTAAAGTAACAAAACAACATTTTAACAAACATTTCTTTGTAACTTATGTATTTTCCATTGACATACATAACATTTTCTTAATTTAACAATTAATTGCCAAACATGACCCCGCACACTTTAATCAACCACATCTACCCCACTGACTGTGAACCATATCAACCCATCTACTCTGCACTCAGATACATTACCCTTTAATATAGGCCAGTCTATAAAGTTGCTCCATTCTTTTCTTTTATTGTTTATTAATTTATACTATTTATGTATCTATTTATTTATTTACTTATATAATATATATGTATGTGTGTATGTTTGTACTTGTATCTATTTTTGCACCCACTACTGATAGTACCTCAAGAGCCTGTAACAGTGAATTTCTCCATTGTGAGATTAATAAAGCTGTATCTTATCTTATTTGTAAAAAAAAAAAAAAAATTGAGTGAAATTCATCAAGTCTGATGCCTGTGCTTGTTTTAGTATATACTAGACTGGAGCGTAACTTGTGGGGCTGATGGTGTAGCGGTTAGGGTGCTGGACTCACAATCAAGAGGCTATGGGTTTGAATCCCTATTAGCACGATACCAAGATCCCAGAGTAAGGTCTTAACCATGAATCCACCCAGCAGTATAAATGGATACTGGGTACCAGAAAATAAATATCGATAAGGTAACCTAGAGATCGATTCATGCTATGGAAATCAAGATCATAGCACAGCAGGTCAGTTGAGCTCCGTGCATGCTCCAGGGCAAAGCTCAGCACTGTGTGGCTAATGGTGCCTTTTTAGATTTCAGTTGATTTTCTGTAACCGCTTAATCCTAATTAGGGTCGCGAGGAGGCTGGCGCCTATCCCAGCCAACTCCGGGCGAGGGCAGAGTACACCCTGGACAGCTCGCCAAGCCATCGCAGGGCGGAAACTCACTGACGGCTTTGCAGCCTACTCTTGTTGAAAGTCAGCAATGGTTCTTTTACATGAACCTCCCACCATAGACAGTGAGAGACATGGCCTGCCTTTGATAACCCAGTTAGCTGCACTGGAGGGGGACAATGACAACCTTGTGGAGAGTGGGACTCGAACCCCCAACCTTTGGATCAGCGATCCAGCACCCTACACCACTAGGCCACCACTGCGGTCTTTTTATACTTATCCAAATCTTTTTTTTTTTGTTATACGCACTGCATGTAAATGCAAGTAAACATGTGACTCCATTATAGTGTAGTTTAAGTCATAGTAAGTGTAATCACCAAAGAACCTGGTTAACTGCTTCTTTCTAAAGTACGATAATGATAGCAAATTGTTAGTGTCTGTCATTTGATTCAAGCATATCCACCTGGAATAATGATTTTTAATTTCTAAATTTAGACCAATTAGATCATGCCATTTCTATGTGTTTTAATCTGAATCTGTATATACTTCAACTTCATCCATTTATTCAGTTTGTGAACTGCTTGATCCTAATTAGGGTCGCAGGAAGGCTGGTGCCCATCTCGGGCCGACGCCGAGCTTGCCAGCCCACTGTAGGATATGCTATAGCTTTATTTGTTGGATTGATTTGAATCACTTGAAACAAATGTTAGTGTTAATAACAGGTATGAACAAAATAATAAGGATCCGGTACTGTACTCCGATGACTAATTTGGGTGTGGCCCTTTTCACACCCGCATTACGTCATATTAGAGTAGAGTAGATGTACTTTCTATCTAATCTTCTGATCTGGATGAACCTCAGGGCAAGCTCACACTTGGTATAGATTTCATTTTGGCTTAGTATTAAACAAAGCAAAGCAGAATCCTGGTCATAAATTGCTCCACATTCTATACTGTTCAATGGTTTTAGTGTATTTTAACTACTGTGTGGAAGTCTGGGGAAATAATTACAGAAGTTCGTTACATTTAATCTCAATTCTTCAAAAAGGAGCAATAGGAATCATTTATAACACTTGGTACTGGGATCAGACTCGCTCATTAATCCTCAAAAAAATGTAATAATCTTCAAAGCCAAAATTAATGTACTACTTGGAAATATTCAAAACTATTCAGGGATCAGAGGGAGGATATAATTGTAGGGGGGAATTTATTTGTTAAGGGAAAGGGTACGCATCAAAATAAAAAGATTTTACATATCACTTATCAGTAAATTTGTAGAGCCATGCGATGGCCTGGCAAGCTGTCCCAAGTGTGCCTGTAACTTTCCCAGACTCGGCTGAGATGGACCAGCCTCCCCGTGTATTAAGCAGTTCAGAACATGCACAATTCTACAGAATTCATGTTTGGGGGTATAAGGGCTGCACAAATGGGAGGAATTCAACCGGAAGCAGGTACATGATAAATAATCAGGAATTGGGTGGTATTCAACAAGATTATTCTTCTTCCCACTCCTTTTGGGGTGTTTTCGTGTTGAATATTATTATTGTTGTTTCTTTTTTCTTTAGTTATATTCATTCATTCATTTTCTGAACTGGGGCAGTGGTGACCTAGTGGTATAGCGTGCTGGATCACTGATCCTAAGGTTGGGGGTTCAAGTCCCACTCTCCACAAGTTTGTCAGTGCCCCCCCCCAGTGCAGCTAACTGGGTTATCAAAGGCCGGCCGTGTCTCTCACTGTCTATGGTGTGAGGTTCATGTAAAAGATCCAATGCTGACTTTTGACAAGAGTACCTGCAAAAGCCGTCATCGTGTTTCCACCCTGCGATGGCTTGGCGAGCTGTCCAGGGTGTACTCTGCCCTCGCCCGAAGTCGACTGGGATGGGCACCAGCCTCCCTGCGACCCTAATTAGGATTAAGCAGTTACAGAAAATGAACTGAACATGAACTGGTTTTCTGAACTGCTTAATCCTAATGAGAGTCACTGGGAGGCTGAAGCCCATCTCAGCTGACTCTTGCCGAGGGCAGTGTACACCCTGTACAGCTTGCCAGTCCATCACAGGGCAGAAACACGCTGAGGGCTATGCAGCTTCTCTTAATGATAGTCAGCAATGGTTGTTTTACATGAACCTCTCGCCACAGACCATGAGAGATATGGCTGGCCTTTGATAACCCGGTTAGCTGCACAGTGTGTGTGTGTGTGTGTGTGTGTGTGTGTGTGTGTGTGTGTGGCAGCAGTGACAACCTGTTGATAGTGGAATTTGAAACCTCAACTTCGGGATCAGCAATCCTTTCCCTTCTTTAGTCATGTTTAATTAATTTATTTTCTCATCGTACTGTTTTCTTACACATTCGAAATAAACGTTTTCATTCATTTATTATTCATTTATTCATATACAATGAACGATACACACAACTACAAAATAAATAAATCAAATAAATTGATAAAAAGAGAAATTGCGTATAGAAAAAGAGTGAATGAGTGAGTTCTTTAAAGGAATGTAAACTCTTTCCTGCTGAGACGGTGTTAATGTAAAAGAAAAGAAACACAGGCACATTACTGTGAAGCAGAAAATAATTTAAAATCTCATAATAAAGCATGTCAAAAAAAAAAGGAACAAGAACAAATGGACCTTGTTCAGAACACAGAATCTAAGGCTGTTAAGAGAAATATGGCCTTGGCGTGTAGGTCCATTTGTTTTTAGCTTTTTCGCAATGCTCTATTAAAGCATTTTAAATTATTATTCTCATTTCCCCCCCTTCACTACAGCGTGTCTTTATTCATTTTCTTTTATATTCCTTCACCCTGAACAAAAATGTACCTGTTGGAAGATTTTATATACAAAAGCCTCCCGGCAGTGCTTCTAGCTCATTTATTTTTCAAATAATGGGGAGTTTTTGGTTGCCATCAGATTCCTTTCACACGTTGTTCATGTGTGGCTGGAGTGCAGGTACCCAGTGCACCGAAGCATCTACTACCCCAACACAGGGCATAGACAGACCCGGAGTTCAGACTAAAACGAGTTTGGGACTGGATGGTTGCTGGTTCAATTCTGAAACTGGGGAGAAAAATGTGTGACGGCGGTGGGAGGTGCTCTTTCGGCACCATAATGTGGCTGTCCACTGCTGTGTGTGTGTGTGTGTGTGTGTGTGTGTGTGTGTGTGTGTGTGTGTGTGTGTGAGAAAGTGATTCTATGTTTTTACATGATGTGCGAGAGTGGGTGAATGTGAGAGTTTGTATGTGTCTGTATATGTATCAAAGTCACGCACGGATCAAAAACTTGATCAGATGTCTATTGAACTGTAGAACTATTCTCTACAGAACTGATGTGTGTGTGTGTGTGTGTGTGTGTGTGTGTGGGTGGGTTGTGTGCTTTTTCAGGTTCATCCTCTTCTTATGAGCGATCGGCGCCCTGTGTCTCATCGCACAAAGCTGCTCCGCAGGACTGTCTCCGTACCTGCCGATAGCAGACCCCACCCTGAATCAGGTATATACACACATGCACATAGATACATAAACACCAACGCTATACAACACCATTAAGAAATACACACACACACACACACACACACACACACACCTCTCACAATCACCCTCTCTTACACACACACCCCTATATACCTCATAATAAGAGTATCACTTTCTTACACATATACACACACATATACACACACACACACACACACACACACACACACACACACACACACTTTTCCTTTATGTGTCATGACATACTAACTGATACAGATACATACTTTTATTTTGGTGATGGCGCGAAGGAGCGTTATCTGACACATTATCACTTGCTCTCGTAGTCTGGAATGATTCATGCATCAGAATTAAACTGTCAAAACTAAAGCCCTTCTCTTTACATTATGCCATAAGCAAATCACTTTCCACTGAATCACAGCGTACATCAAAAACTCAGTCCAATGCAGTATATCATAAACAAAACTCTCAACCTGATGCTCTGTCATAACAGAGGCACATCATTACATCATCACTCTTTTACTGTGTGCTAATCAAAGCAGCTTCCAAATCATCAGAAAAAAAAAAGTCTAATTCCAAACCAGAAGGCCAGACCTTGCAAAACTCACTCATTACAATGTAACATAGGGGTAGTTTCACTCACTCACTCACTCACTCCACTTCACTCGCTCCACTTCACTCACTCTACTTCACTCACTCACTCACTCACTCCACTTCACTCACTCACTCACTCACTCACTCACTCCACTTCACTCACTCACTCACTCACTCCACTTCACTTCACTCACTCACTCACTCACTCACTCACTCACTCACTCAACTTCACTCACTCACTCACTCACTCCACTTCACTCACTCACTCACTCACTCACTCCACTTCACTCACTCACTCACTCACTCCATTCACTCACTCACTCCATTCACTCACTCACTCCATTCACTCACTCACTCCACTTCACTTCACTCACTCACTCACTCACTCACTCCACTTCACTCACTCATTCACTCACTCACTCACTCACTCACTCACTCACTCCACTTCACTTCACTCACTTGCTCACTCACTCACTCACTCACTCCACTTCACTCACTCACTCCATTCACTCACTCACTCGCTAAAACCCTTCATCCTATTTTAGCCAACACCGAGTAAAGTCAGAGTACACCCTAAACAGCTTGCCAGACCATCACCAGGACAACATAAACACATAACCATTCACACTCCCACCTAAGAACAGCCGATCAGCCTAATGTGCACGTCTTTGGACTGTGGAGGGGCAACTGTATTGCTCGGAGAAACCCCAAGCAAGCACAGGGAGAACATGAAACTCCACACAGAACCCCCTTAACCCGGCACTCAAACCCAGGACCTTCTTGCAGTGAGGTGGATGTGCAAACTACTATTCCACCATGCCGCCTGGAATAGAGTTCACGATGTTTCCTTTTTAAAATGTGTCTTTTTTGATTAGCTCATATTAGGGTATTTTTTTTTCTAGGTTTCATTTCCAGTACGATTAAACATGACCAGAAAATGGAATAGACCGACTTTTGATAGTATTAAATGCAATGCAAGGCCCTCTCGTTTATATGCTCTTCCGTCATTTGACTTCAAATCAGAATCAAACTGCATTGCATTGAATCAAATCACTCAGTTTGTGAATTAGAAATGAACTGCACTGAGCCACCAGTGCCAACCCACCCGTACATTATATTTTAACTCACCCCACGTACATTACATCATTACGTACTAAAAAAACGTTCAAATAAATATTATAACTAAAACCCTGACTTAAATACATCATGGCCAAAAGCAAATGTTGTTGTCCAAATATTCAAATTGTTTCAAAGTACACTGTCCCAACAAAATCCATCCTCATTTCATTAATCATAACAAAAAGCAATTATATAATCCAAACCCCTCCCATTAATCATATAACTCCAATTTCTTGAAATACATTGACATAAATACAGCCTTTCCCAGTATATTGTTGTGCACAATGTCCTTTCTAATGCACTATTAGATAAATTCTTTCAGTTTATATTATCATTCTTCTTTCTAATACATGTCCTCATAATAAAAACCATTGCAACCTTGTACAGAGTGTCCCAACAACAACAACAACAACAACAACAAATCTCCCAATACATTACACCCTCACACATGTCACGACTAGAATTAGTATAATTCAGATCAGGATATCCAGGCATGAGGTAACTGATTGCAAGTAAGGTGAAAACTGTGATATATATCCAGAAGAATGGAAGGATATTAAAGTATAATTAATATTATCATGAACTGTTCACAAACAGAACGCACTGTGCTGTTCATTTACTGAGATAAGCAACTATGTAAATCATGAATTGTTCCCAATCAGAAGTTCATACATTACATACAAACCGTTCACAAACAGATTTCCTTGCTATTCATTAACTGTTCGAAGCAGTTTTCCCACTGTTCATAAAATGTTGATGTCCAAAGCAGCTACATTGTTCACAAACCGCTCATAAGCAAAAGTGAATGTACCATTCAAGTGCTCATATACCGAAGCAACTGTGCTGTCCATGGACTGTTCACAAACAGAGGCTGATGCACTGTTTACAAACTGATCACAAGCAGAAGCAGCTGTACTCTTCACAAACTATTCAGAAACCAAAGCAGCTGGACTGTTCACAAGCAGAAGTGACTGAACTGTTCGTAAACTGTTTACAATCAGATGCGACCGTACTGCTACACGAACTGTTCACAAACAAACGCAGCTGTACTGTTCACAAACTTTTTTTTTTTTCTTCTTCTTGCCAATATGAAGCGGCTGTGCTGTGCACCAAGTGACCACAAACAAACGCGGTTGAACTGTTCACAAACTGTTCACAAACAGAAGTTGCAGTAACTTTCATAAGTTACTCAAAAAAACAAAACAAAAACGAAGTGGCTGTGCTGTTCGTGAACTGTTTAAACAGAAGTGGAGAGTTTTTCTGTGTTGCGTTGCTACGGAGGGTTTTTGGCAGGAGCTTTGATGCAAGTATATTTTTGAAAAGATACAACAATAAAGGAAGTGTAAGATGTTATATTTTCCTCAACCCCCACAATTGTTCAGTACATCTTTTGAATACACGCATCTGAACAACTGCCTGTTCCTGATCCTTAATACATTACTTGGTAAAGCTAATTATTACAGTCAGCCTATTTCCCTTCAGTGAAATGATGTTCCATGTTAATTAGGAACACTCTGACTGTGCTTACTGAGGAAAAGCTTTTGTTTGTTTATATTTTTTGAAATAAAATGATGGGCCAGGCAGCATGCATATCATTTCTTCTGAACCAGAGCCGGCCATTTGAGAGAAGATATAATTATCGCTCATGCATTACAGGCTTTTAATTCATTTGTCGTTCACAGCACGTTTGTCATTTGCAGTTACATCCATTTACCCAAATGACACCTGAGCTACACTGAACATAAACACAAACCATTATGTGTTGTACAAAGGTCGCTAAGCTCACCTGATCTGATTCACCAGCGTCTGAAAATGACAGAATAATGTTTTCTGACCAACTACACGGTCTGCCATAAGTTGCCATTATGTTTTGTCAGCGTGTCCGCTGTGAAACCTGGGGTGATGTTTTCATCATGGCTTTGATTTCTTTTTTCCCCGCTGATTGTTACTTGTCTGGTTTCATTTCAAAATAACGCAGGGGTCGTACATGTTCCCCCAGTCCTGCGAAAGCTGTGATTGCTTTGTATAAAGCCAAATAGGGAACATGAATTTTGTACCTTGACATGTCAATTAGTTTTAAGTGGCCCATCAGAAAGGTTTGTATTCATTTTGTTCCTATTTTTTTTAGTAGTAATACTAATCCGAATAATATTTCTAAACGAAAACATTGTTCCAGTGCACAAAAAAACAACAACCCACCACTCGTAGAGTGCAAACCTCCACCAAGCCCAGTAAACGATGTAAGTCAAAATGTACCCCAAAAATATTTAAAAATCTACCGAAATCATACTGATAAAGAATTTAAAAAAAAAATCAAAGTCATGTTTTTTTTGAAGCTGTGTGCAGTGACTTTTATTGTATTTTGTTTACAACACTTACTTGTCGATGTATGGTGAAAATAGATGCATGTGCAAGGTTACCTTGACTACACAGTACTTGCAGAGGAATTGGATTAAAATGGGGAATAGATTGCGAAAGCACTCAGTCATCACTCAGTCGTCAGTCTCACTCTCTCGTCTCACATGTCTGGGTCCAGTGGTGAGATATAGTCAGGATGACTGGAGATGGGTAGGAATGCATCTGTCGGTCAATCACGGTATCTTGAGGTGGAGATTACATAAATGTGCTGGGTTTTTGTTGGCATTGTCTCCCCTAGATTTGTCAAGGGGGCGCTGCTGAGAGTAAGTGCGTACAGTATTTGACATTTGGGAGGATAAGTTGGGTGGCGACTTGTTTGATTATTGGTTGTATGTGGGGCAGTGGTGGTCTAGTGGTATAGGGCGCTGGATCGCTGATCCAAAGGTTGGGGGTTCGAGTCCCACTCTCCACAAGGTTGTCACTTTCCCCCCAGTGCAGCTAACTGGGTTATCAAAGGCGGGCCATGTCTCTCACTGTCTATGGTGAGAGGTTCATGTAAAAGAACCATTGCTGACTTTCGTAAAGAGGAGCTGCAAAGTCGTCAGCGTGTTTCTGTCCCTTGCTAAAAAGGGTCGTGACAGGAAGGGCATCCGACGTAAAAAACCTCTGCCAAATCAAAACGTGCGAATCAGATGATTCGCTGTGGCGACTCCCGAGTAAAAGGGAAAAGCCGAAAGGAAGATGACGACGTTAAGCATCACATGGCACTGGATAGCCTTGGACACCAACCTGAAAGGTTTAACACAACTTTAAAATAGTTGGTCAAGGAACGGCAACAGAGAATTTGCAAGGATCAGATGATTAGCAATCAGAATTAACAAGACAAGCCAAGATCTCAGATACTAGAGGACTGGAGCAGGGTTTACGTTAAACTAGACTGAAACCATCAGGAATGAAGAATACTAAATGAAACCTCACACTGAGGGTTTGTTGGTCCATTTTTTTAGTCTTTGCTCAGTCTTCGAGAGACGTTGAGAAGCTCGGTCATTCAGGGTGAACTCTGGAGAGATCCGCTGCTGGTCCGCTACATGGAAGCGAGTCCATTGAGATGGAACACCTCCCTTTAAAGGTGTTTTTGGCACATCCAAATGGGAGGAGGCAGTGAGGCACACCCAGAAATTGCTGGAGGAATTAGATATCCCGTCCGACCATAGAAAGCCTTGGGATCTCCCAGGAGGAGTGTCACACTGGAGAGGGCTGCCTCAGTTTCCCTTCTAGACCTGTTGCCACTGCGACCCGACTTCGGATAAGCGAAGAAAGAGGGTGTGTCTGGTGTGTTCTTTAAACGGTGTGGCGCAGTGATGGCTTAGTGAACAAGGTGATGGGTTTCTGATCAGCGACTCAATCCCTACTGTCACCACTGAAATGCTCTTATCCCTCAATTTCTTAGTTGTATATCTTCTTTTCTTCTTTTCCTTTCGGCTGCTCCCTTCAGGGGTCGCCACAGCAAATCATCCGCCTCCATCTCACCCTGTCCTCTGCATCTTCTTTTTTGACTCCAACGACCTTCATGTCTTCCTTCACCACATCCATAAATCTCTTCTTTGGTCTTCCTCTGGGCCTTCTGCCTGGTAATTCCAACCTCAGCATCCTACTACCAATATACTCACTATCCCTCCTCTGTACATGTCCAAACCATCTCAATCTAGCCTCTCTGACTTTGTCTCCAAAACATCTTACATGTGCTGTCCCTCTGATGTACTCATTTCTGATCCTATCCATCCTCGTTACTCCCAAAGAGAACCTCAACATTTTCATCTCTGCTACCTCCAACTCTGCCTCCTGTCTTTTCCTCAGCGCCACTGTTTCTAAACCATACAACATCACTGGCCTCAACACCGTCTTGTACACTTTTATATATATATATATATATATATATATATATATATAAAACACATATACATATATAAATTATATACACATAAATTATGTACACACATATATATAATAATTATATGTTGCTCTGGATAGCAGCATCTGCCAAATGCTGAAAATGTAAATGGTTATCAAATGGGTTATGCTTCAGGTATGCAACAGGTCTATGAAACAAAATAGGGCATGTTTCTAGGATTCTTGGGGGTCTCATATTAAAGTCACATGCTGTGAGATGGAAAATTCTGTCATAGACCCTTGTAAGTTATAAACATGTTACGTGTTGGAGATAATTCTTGATGATTACGTCCATTTCTATGGTCTGCTGTGTGATGGCCTTCAGCATCCTATTGCTGTGTTCCAATACACATGTGGTTTTTAAGAAGTCTCTTACACTCAGAGTAGTACAGGTTTCTCACTGTAGTCCTCTGATCACCATGAAATAAACTTGCGATATTGTTGAGGGTATGTATACATGTAACATGCACACGGTGGTTGTAAGAATCGTAAGATATTCATATGAACATCGTCAGATTTTATTTATTACATTATATTCATTTTTCAAATTAAGACAGAATACATGTGTGTGAATGAGAAGGACCCAAGAGGAACGGTGAGGTTACAGGGAGCAGAGATAAAGCAGGTGGAGGATTTTAAGTACTTCGGCTCAACAATCCAGAGCAATAGAGAGTGTGGAAAAGAGGTGAAGAAGCGTGTGCAGGCAGGTTGGAATGGATGGAGAAAAGTGTCCGGTGTGATGTGCGATAGGAAGGTATTGGAAAGAATGAAAGGAAAAGTGTACAAGACGGTGCTGAGGCCAATGATGTTGTATGGTTTAGAAACAGTGGCGCTGAGGAAAAGACAGGAGGCAGAGCTGGAGGTAGCAGAGACATGAAAATGTTGAGGTTCTCTTTGGGAGTAACGAGGATGGATAGGATCAGGAATGAGCACATCAGAGAGACAGCACATGTAAGACGTTTTGGAGACAAAGTCAGACAGGCTAGATTTAGATGGTTTGGACATGTACAGAGGAGGGATAGTTGAGTATAGTGGTACTGTAGTAGGATGGTAAGGTTGGAACTACCAGGCAGAAGGCCTAGAGGAAGACCAAAGAGACGATTCATGGATGTGGTGAAGGAGGACATGAAGGTAGTTGGTGTAAGAGAAGAAGATGCAGAGGATAGGGTGAGATGGCAGCAGATGATTCACTGTGTCGACCCCTGAAGGGAACTGCCGAAAGGAAAAGAAGAAGATATTCATTTTTCAAACCCACCTCATCCAAGTCTATATGCCAGTTCCATCTGTTGTGGCTCCACCAAATTCATACCACAAAAACACTGTAAGGTTGTCTGTGAAAATGACTTTATAAAGTGGTGAGTGCTTAAGTTCAGGTGTGTAATCAGGTGACTGGAGAGTGGAGTGTGTATGTGTGTGTGTGCGCTGAAAGATGGAGTTCATGGTGGCCATGTTTGTAGTTTGTGATGTAGCTTGGGAGCATTGGTAGCAACGAGCGGACGCAGCAATGCAGTACAGATTGCATTTAGAACACTAAAACCAAATTAATGGTGCTTCCCGATGTGCTTCTCACCAACTGTTGCTGCCGTACCCTCTGTTATAGCTGCACCCAAAAATATCTTCTGGCTCAATTTCAGACTTTAAATATCACTTTAATATGTTTTAGAATGCAGCCAAGTTTGGTAAGTCTTTTCTTCACTCGGCTCTTTAAGGGGATTTACTTCTGGCGCAGTTCATTAAGCTAATTATTCTCAGATTTTTTTTTTAAAGGCGCTTTCTATCCAATCATTACGGTTGTGTGACTAAATATTGCAGGCTTGTGATGCTATTTCAGGATCGTTGGGGAATTAAAGGGAGTTACAAGGTTGTGGAGCTGGTCAAACAGTGTTGAGTTTCTCTAGAAAAGAACATCGGTTATATCAAAAGAGAGAATTAAAAATAAAGTTATTTGACGTCAAAGAAAAGAAAAAAAAATAAAGAAAAAAGATGGAAGTGTAGTAGTGGTTCAGTGGTTAGCGTTACCGCCTGCCTCACAGCAAGAAGGGCCTGGTTTTCTGTGTGGAGTTTACATTTGCTCCCCATACCTGCATGGGTTTCCTCAGAGTGCTCCGGTTTCCTCCCATAGTCCTCACATGGACATTAAGCTAACTGGCTGTTGTGAATTGTCCCTAGGTGTGAGTGTGAATATGAATTCTTGTGCATGTACTGTATTACTCTGTGATGGTATGGTAAGATGTACAGGATGTACCCTGCCTTCGCCCAATGTGGGCTAAGATAGGCATTAGCCACCCAATTACCATAATACAATTAAACATTTTGACAAAAATAATGAGAGAGTGAGTGAGTATGGAAGCTAAAGCTATTGAGGTGCTCACTTCATCAGGGGTACACATTCTGGAAGCTTGATTTCACCCTTGCTTGGAGAAGGGACTTTAGGGAGGCTCTGTTTCTGGCAGGGGTATCACCTGGGACTTGGAGTCCCTCAGTCATTCTGGCATATAAATAAGATGGACAAATGAATGAGATTTCCTTTCGGTTTTTCCGATTTTTCAGGGGTCGCCACAGCGAATGATTTGCTCATTTGATTTGGCATAGGCTTTACGTTGGATGCCCTTCCTGACACAACCCTTTAGCAAGGGACAGAAACACGCTGACGGCTTTGCGGCTACACTTGACGAAAATCAGCAATGGTTCTTTCACATGCCTCTCACCATAGGCAGTGAGAGACACGGCCGGCCTTTGATAACCCTATACCACCAGGCCACCACTGCCCGATGAATATTTATTTTAATTTTGTATCAGTTTTTCTAGTATGCTTATGAGGTGTGAACTTGACCACCACTGAACATACATAGATTGTTTATAGACATTTCCTCTGCCAATGGGGCCATGATTACCTTTCAGTTTGTTTGTTTTTGATTTGTTACCTTTTGTGTGATCATAGCGGAAGGTACTGTGACATGCCGATTTGTGTGTGTTTTTCTGTCTGCAATCCACAAGAGTGCGTCCTAGTAAGTTATTACTTTTTGCTTGAAATGTATATTCATACCTTCGATTTCTCAACCGCTTAATCCTAATTAGGGTCACGGGGAGGCTGATGCCCATCTCAGCCAACTCTGGGTGAGGGTAGAATACACGCTTGACCACTCAACAGGCCATTGTAGTGCAGTAACACGCTGACACAATGGTCTATTCTTTCCGATTACAGCAATTATTCTTTTACATGCCTCTCACCACAGACCACGAGAGACATGGCCGGCCTTTGATAACCCAGTTAGCTGCACTGGATGGAGCTATAAATTGTTCATGTGATAATTACTGGACATTTGAAAGTTTTACAGAAATTGTACGAAAGTAAAGTCTGTTGGGTTTTTACACCCGAGCCTAGTAGCTCATCAGGCCGGTGCTTATCCCAGGTTTCTGTAGCGTGAAGTGACCAGGAACTCAGCTCCTCCTGGATGGGACGCTAGTCCATCGCAGGTTACCTTCACAGTATATTTTTTTACTGGTACCCATTTATACTGCTGAGTGAACAGAGGCACACTTGTGGTTGAGAGCTTGCCCAGGGGTCTTAGCACAGTGGGGGTCTCAGTGGGATTCGAACTCACAACCTCCCGATCATGATCCCAGCACTCTAACCACTACACCACCGGCCCCACACTAAAGTAAAGTAACGTTACGATAATCATGATTACACAGACAGTCAGTCTCCTGTAGGTTTAATGCTGGGATTTAATTAGATCATTAGAAGTTATACTTCATCTTCACAGAACATGTCTGCGTCTGAAGAATTGAAGTTTTTAAATTCAAATTTCTCCACTCGTGACAGTAGTAATGTTGTTAGTATTACTGTATTAGCATAAACACGTCATTCAGGTAATGTGATGTAATCTAACGTTAGGCCTTGTTATACAATAACAAGGATCTAACAGTATATATACCAGTTTTTTTTTGGTTTGTTTTTTGTCTTGACTTAGGTTTGCGCTCTCTGGGTGCCGTTGCACTGTACCTAGTTCTT
>CM045742.1:40892500-40920000 GCA_024760905.1 Plotosus lineatus | reverse complement strand
TATCTATCAATCTTCCTCGTCTATTCTTCCTTTTTCCCATTCTTTATTTCTCTCTACCCATTTCACTTTTTTGTTCATTTGTCTTCCAATCCTTCTTATTGTTTTAAACCTATATAATTCTCTCTCTCTCTCTCTCTCTCGCTCTCTCTCGCTCTCTCTCTCTCTCTCTCTTTCTCCCCCTCTCACCCCCTGGGCCTCCCTTTCTCTATCTCTACACTTATGTACTTATATTTATGTAGAAAAAGAGGGATATACACACACACACACACACACACACAGAGAGAGAGAGAGAGAGAGAGAGAGAGAGAAGGAAGGTAAATAGTGAAATGGAACATACGAAAGTGACTTATAGAAAGAAGCAAAGAGAAGAAACCAAGAGAAAATGTCTGTGTGTCTATCTATCTATCTATCTATCTATCTATCTATCTATCTATCTATCTATCTATCTCTTTTACCCCTTCTTCACATTCATTCCTCCTGTGGTTGTACTCTTCAGGCTGCAGGCTTGCGTTGTCATGGAAACAGGAAGTCTTGGTCTCCTCCCCCTCTGAGTGCAGTTTGAATGCATCCTCCAGCTACTCTGGGCATTCTGTGGATCATACCAATGTACGAAAAATAGGGGGATTCATCTGAATAATACTGCATACCTTAAGGTAGCTCTAAGTAGGGAGCTGTAGTGTCACTGGCAGCACTGTGAGCCGGAGTGTGAAGTCATATGGATTTTACCTGTTTGATTTTTTTTTTTTTTTTGAATCTCTGATAACATCACTGTGTCTTTCTAAAACAAGACCGTTTGTCCTTGGCAGAGTGAATGAGAAATGTGTGTGTTTGTGTGTGTTTGTGCAGTTTGTTTCCTCTTCACATACTGTAGGTTTTAATAAGCACCAGTGTCAGTGTTGGCATAACGTGGGCGGGTTAGAAGCCAACTCCACTTTGCTTTTGTTCGCTTCCATCTTATGTCAGCTTGAAACCTTACTGATTAAATGACGTCCACCTGAGCAGTAATTGTATGGATATGGGAGTGACCCTCGATTCTGAACAACATGCACAGGTTCAGCTGTTTCTAAAGAGCAAGCACACATATTTACAGAAAAGTCATGGCCCTGTTAATAGTGTGTGTCTCTGAGAGAGAGAGCGAGAGAGACAGAGAGAGAGAGAGAGAGAGAGAGAGTAAGAGAGAGTGAGAGGGAGAGAGTGAGAGTGATCAACTGGCAGTGGCGTCAACAAATATTAATTTCTGAAGGGTGGATTTGGCCATACATTCAATACTACAAACCTTCATAGCTCAGATTTTATGCCTCTTTATCTGGCTACATGTGTTGCTTCTTCAAACTCAATCAATTCTGGTATAAAATTGTGTTCAACTTACTTTCAAATTAAATTACTTTTAAACTAGCAAAAAAAAAAAAAAAAAGCGTCAGAAACTTCCTGTCTTCGTGAAAGCAAGAGGATTTGAAGAGTGCAAACCTCCACCCAGCCCAGCAAACTCCGTATGAAACAAAAGTGCCCAAAATTATCCTGTTTTACAGGAATCCTTAAAGAATCCTTAAATGTATGTGCAGGAAATTGTCTATGAGCTGCAAAAATAAATGAATGAATGAATGAATGAATGAATAAATGAATGAATGGTGCCCAGTGATAAGGTGCTGGATTACTGATTCCAAGGTCGGGGGTTCAACGCCCACTGCTCATGGTTGTCACTGCTAATAGGATTGTTCATCAAATGGGTGAGCAATTGAGGGATCCAGTCTTTCCTTGCTGGAGATGTCATAGTCTAATATAACCCGATGGTGCTCGGTTTATAAACCATCCTGTACAATTGTTTCCATATCTACCATCAGGAATAGCTTTATTAAACCCGAAGCAGTAGTCAGAAATGAAATTGTATCATTCAATCTCACTTACCTGGTTCATCAACACAGGAATGCATTTAAGACACGAATAAAAGAAGAGATGGCTCTAATATAAATATTAGTAAACCAATGGGCAAGTCAATAGGATTGAATTTGGATTGAAGTACAAAGATGAAGCCTGTGGGGTTTTAAAATAAAAGTAATAAGTCTGTTTTACTCCAACACAGAAAAAAAGCATGAAGCAAACTTAATAGAAACAATTGAAGCTGAAGTAGTTACTAAGGCGGGGCGAGGGGGAAAGGGAGGGAGTAAAAATTCTTTTGGGATTATATATGGCATTATACTGCAGGACTAGAGGGAAAATCAATGGATTAGAAACAATATTATACTGTATATCATTAGTATTCAGGATTTCTTGAGCCTGTGACACCGTCCTGAATATTCATGATATCGTCGCCTGTCCACCATGATGATGATGATGATGATGATGATGATGATGATTAGGGTGATGATGATGATGATGATCATCATCATCATCACGATCATGATGATGATGAGATGTGAGGAAGAGAAGCACAAGTAAGAGCAGTTAGTGGGTCTACATTAAGCCTCTCTGTTTTTGGGGTTTAAAGCACAAAGTGCTCTTGAGAATGGAACCATATTCCACCTTGAATGCCTCGCCATCCTTATCACACGAGAGTCTTAGCAGGAAATAAAAGACCAGGTTCACTTAGGTTCAAAGCAAATAGAGATTATTATTTATCTTAGATTATATTAGATCAGATCCAACTTTGTCATTACGCCTGTATAACCACAGAGTAACTAAATACAGTTGAGCATCCAATCAGAAGTGCAGAAAGCAGTAAGTGCAATATATACAGAATGTGCAGTATGTACAGTTAGAAGCAATGATGTACAAATAAGTCATGTGAGCAGGAATAAATTAACATTAATTTGTATAGCAACAACATACAGATGTTCTGTGTATGTGTGTGTGTGTGTGTGTATATATATATATATATATATATATATATATATATAGTCATACCTCACCTTACGAAATTAATCCGTTCTAGAAGTAGTTTTGTAACCTGATTTTTTCGTAAGTTGAGTAGCATTTTACATGTAAAAAGACTGATTCGTTCAAAGGCCCCCAATACTACCCCCTAAACTCTTTAACAATTATAAAAGTATTGTATACCTTTTAAGGCCTCCTTCTGCTTCAATATTGTGCAGATGGTAGATGGGTTTTGGCCATATTCCTTTGTAATATCACTCAACCGCATGCCACAAGCCCGCTTCTCCTTTTTACTCGCACCGGGAATCACATGCACGTGTGTATATGTGTGTGTGTGTGTGTGTGTGTGTGTGTGTGTGTGTGTGTGTGTGTACGCATGCGCGCGTACATGTGTGTGTATGTGCACGCCCATGTGTTGACCATGTCATCTTAGCAGAGTTATAATCTTACAAGTGTTTATGCAAGGTTAAAAGCCTGAGCCAAAAAATAAAGTTGCAATGAGCACACTCAAAAAACTCACGAAACAACAATAACTCTGTCCTTTACGCGTATTAGAACTCCGCAACGAACAATGGATCGAAGGCACACGAAAAGCATCATGGGTATTATGGAGATGCAGCCCCCTCCTAGCCACTGGGAGGCCAGTGGGGCGGGGTGTTGAGAGATAGCCAATGGGAGAGCAACTTGCCCATTGTTTGAATTTTTGAGATGGCGCATTTTGTAATGTGAAATTTTTTCATATCCAGAGACGGAAATTTTAGCTTTCGTAACTTGGATTTTTCGTTTGTTGGGGCTTTCGTAAAGTGAGATACCACTGTGTATCATCTTCTTCTTTTCTTTTCGGCTTTTTCCTGTTCTCGAGAGTCACCACAGCGAATCATCTGATTCGCACATTTGATTTGGCGTAGATTTTTACGTCGGCTGCCCTTCCTGTCACAACCCTTTAGCAAGCGACAGAAACATGCTGACAGCTTTGCAGCTACTCTTTAGGAAAGTCAGCAATGGTTCTTTTACACAAATGTATATACAGTGGTGTAGTTTGTACAGAATTCAAGTTTGTTTGATGTCAGAGAATGCAGTGGATCAGAAAGATTAACTAATTTAAATAATATTAAAATATATTGTTTGTCTGCTTCTATCCCAGAATAATCTACTTCAGATCCAACCAGATACATCCATGTATATCCAGCATTGTGCAGGCAGGTTGGAAAGGTTGGACAAAAGTGTCCAGTGTGATGTGTGATAGGAAGGTATCGGCAAGAATGAAAGGAAAAGTGTACAAGACGGTGTTGAGACCAGCGATGTTGTATGGTTTAGAAACTGTGGCGCTGAGGCAGAGCTGGAGGTAGCAGAGATGAAAATGTTGAGGTTCTCTTTGGGAGTAACGAGGATGGATAGGATCAGGAATGAGCACATCAGAGGGACAGCACATGTAAGAGGATTTGGAGACAAAGTCAGAGAGGCTAGATTGAGATGGTTTGGACATGTACAGAGGAGGGATAGTGATTATATTGGTAGTAGGATGCTGAGGTTGGAACTACCAGGCAGAAGGTCTAGAGGAAGACCAAAGAGGAGATTTATGGCTGTAGTGAAGGCGGACATGAAGGTAGTTGGAGTAAGAGTAGAAGATGCAGAGGATAGGGTGAGATGGAGGCAGATGATTCGCTGTGGCGACCCCTGATGGGAACAGCCGAAAGGAAAAGAAGAAGAAGAAGTACCAGCTTGGCCTGATTTAACTCGGTAATAAAAAGATATTTCAGGTTTTGTAGACTTCCTGATCCCCAGATATATGGAGGTTACTTTGGGTTCATGACCAGCCACGGCCTAAAGATTGGAAAGCAGACCAAAATGTTATCAGGAAATGATTCATGGCTGTAGGTCAAGGCACTTAACCCCCAACTGCCACAGGGGTAGTTTTGCTGCCGAGTGCTTCTGAACCTGGTGGTTCTGTGTGTTCAGTCCTGCTGTGTAAGGATGGGATTAATGCAGAGATCAACTTCATTGTTCACTCTGTATGTGTGTGTGTGTGTGTGTGGGGGGGGGGGGGGGGGGGGAGGGACCCTAAACAGCTCATCAACCTATCACTTGGCCCACACACACACACACACACACACAATCACACTTTGGAAGAATTTGGAACATCCAGTTAGCCTAATATGCACGTGTTTGGACTGTGGGAGGAAACTGAAGTACTTGGAGGAAACCTATGCTTGCTGAGGAGAACAAGCAAACTCCACACCAAACTGGGCTCTCACCCAGGACCTACTTACTGTCAGGCGAATGTGCTCATTGCTATGCCACCGTGCCAGCCATATTCTAATTAGCAACTGTGCACTGAAGCTGAAAGGGAAAGTTTACCTCAACCTGCGACTTCAGAGATCAAAGGATTGCTATGGACTGCCGGTAGAGTTTCTCCAGACTGGCTTAATACAGTACTTTTAAAAACGAGTGTCGCGCTTTATTGACTTCAGTGAGTTTATGACTGCCTGTGAAGGAATACGGGTGATGTTTAGTGCATCGTAACGCTAGCGCTAAGCTCCGATGTGCCGTTTCTTAATCACTTGTTTAAATATTTTTATTTTCCCAGTATCTTGTATTTGTATTGCTGTTCACACTGATCTAAAGAAGCAGAAACTTGAAAGATTTAAGTTTTGGACAGAAATTTGCATGGCACTAACATCAGTTTGTTAACACTAGTATCTTCTCAAGCTAATTCACAGTCGAAATAAAGTTTAAAATCTTTAAGATTGAAAACTTGAAGGTGATATTAATTACTGTATCTTCCTGAGGGCTCGCTTCATCTTTTCTGGGACAGTATGTTGTTTATTTTCCAAGATTTCACCCTCTGTGACCGCAAACTACGTTTATGTGTCTGCCATGTCTCGGGAAGCATTATCCACTCGGAATAATGATTCATTATCCCAGGCCAATCAGATCATGCCATTCCCATGTGATCCTTCTCCCCTCCAATCCAGCTCAGTACATGTTCCCTCTTTCCTTTTCCTAATTTTCATTGCTGCCATTCATACCCATACTACGCTTTCGTTAAATTATATTACGTATAGAAAATTCACCATGAATGTTGGGGGTGACCATATGATAACGAGAAAAGCAGGTAAGGTAACTCAAACCAAACATATTGTTATATTTCATGATGTCTTCAATGAAAATAATGCGGCTCACAATTTGTTACTGGGCAGTGGTGGCCTAGTGGTATAGGTGCTGGATCACTGATCTTAAGGTTGGGGTTTCAAGCCCCACTCTCCACAAGGTTGTCACTCCCCCCTCCCCCCCCCCCAGTGCAGCTAACTGGGTTATCAAAGGCCGGCCATGTCTCTCACTGTCTATGGTGTGAGGTTCACGTAAAAGAACCATCGCTGACTTGAGACAAGAGTCGCTGCAAAGCCATCAGAATGTTTTCGCCCTGCGGTGGCCAGGCGAGCTGTCCAGGGTGTACTCTGCCCTCGCCTCGAGTCGGCTGAGATGGGTGCCAGCCTGCCCATGACCCTAATTAGGATTAAGCGGTTACAGAAAATGAACTGATGAACAATTTCTTAGCCATATGCCCCCCAATAACAAATTCCTGGATTCGCCAGTGATGTAGGATTTACTCACTCACTCACTTTTTTATATATCTCTGGTTGAAGTGTGACCATTACAGGGCCAACACAGATACAACCATTTGCACTCACTCGCACATCTTACAGGTATGTTGGAACTGCCCATCAGCCGACCTTATATGATTCTGGACACTGAACCAACACAAGCATGGTGAGAACAACACACTCCACACAGAAACGCCAGGAATCGAACCCAGGACCTTCTGTCTGTGAGACAAACATGCTGAGCCTATCAGCTACACCGGCTGCACCATGTAGGCTGCTGAAAGGCAGATAACCTGCAGAAGATCTGTCCTGTTACCTGCACTTGGACACAAGAATCCCAACATAGCACTCAACACTGAGTTGCGGCTCTGTGATGAGATTCCTGTAGCTGTGGACGCAGTTCAACAGTGTGTGTGTGTGTGTGTGTGTGTGTGTGCGCGCGTGTGTGTGTGTGTGTGTGTGTGTGTGCTGTGCTGTAGTGGGAGGGGATTCCTCGTCCCTCATTCCTCCCTCTCAGAATTCAACACGGGAAAGACGACGGCTATAACGCGCGCTCGTGTTTCTAAGCCGCACCTCTGGAGCCGCGCGAGCGCAGCCGCTGCCGCCGCCGCCGCCGCCGCCGCTGCTGCCGCTGTGCGAGTGGCTCCGCGCGCGGGCGCGCGCAACTTCGCATGCCCGTCACACGGTGGAGGTGATGACGTGCCGGCGGTGCGCCCACCCACGCGCCAACGTATTCTCGACGCTCGATCTCGCGGATTTGATCGCGACGGACCGTTCGGCGAAGGCTGTGCTGTGCTGCCGGTGCGAATCGGAAGCTGACAGGAGGAAGCCGAGGACGCCGCGGCGCGCACTTCCCTCGATCGGCTTTTGGGGGCGAATGCTGCAGTCGGCACACGTCTCTGCCCAGGGGACACCCGCGCGTCTTCTCCCCTGAACCCTTTCCGTCGGTTGCTTTCGACTCAGCCGCGCGCGCGCGCGCGCGCATCTCCAAAAATCCACGAGCATGCATTTCCTTCTGCAGGAATAAGCGCTGCAGGATTGCACACCGGATGCTGTTTTGTGCGCGTGGAGTGACCGACACAAAATAATCTGAAAGTCAAACACATCAGCAACATTCTGCCATTTCAGTTATAGATCCGAGACCTTATCTATATATTGGACATCGGGAAGTCGCTTACTGGGGACACACACACACACACACACACACACACACACACACACACACAGAAAAAGAAAAGAAAAGAAAAGAAAAGAAAAAAAATCAGCAAAACACCGGGAAAAAGATGAAAGCGTTCAGCTTGCCATGGATGCAGCACCGGGAGCTGAAAAGAAATAGAAAAGTCACGGATGCTCGAGCCGGAGGAGGGAGGTGTGTGCATGTGTGTGTCAGATCACTGATTGGATCTACAACTGGTCCAGGGACAGAGAAAGGACAGAAAGACTTCTCCGCCTGAGAGATCTTAGCATCACCATGTATTGCACTGAAGTGGAGGATTGCTCTTCATTCTCTTTTTTTTTTTTTTTTTTTTTTTTTTTTTGTCATGCATTTAATTTTTTTTAATAAGTCTTGAAATGCTGCATGAACTATTTCCGCTTTGCTACCAAGAGCAAGTCCTTCTGAACTGAATGATTAATGCTTAAGACACTCAAACCCAAGCACGGTATAAACCAGTGAACTACACCATCCAGGCCTTCTCCAGAGCAACCACCTAAATTACCTCACCACCTGACACTTGCATCACTGTCAGATAGTCTTAATCCTAATCTTTTAAGTATTCTGAAATATTCTATCCAAAAGGGGACTACAGATGTGTGGTGAAGATCACGCCCCGTAAGTTTGTGCTGACCTCAGTGTGGACGTTTTGTGTGGCTTTCTGGGACAGATTCAGCACCACTGACTTACCTGACCTGCAAAAAAAGATTGATAGAACCGAGGGAGAGCAGGGATGGATGTCGTAAAAGTGGAGACTTTCTGGATGGACTGTTTTGCTCCTTGGTGAACTGCCACCTTTTCGACTTTTCCCTCTGAGCTCCACAGACTTGCACTCAAAAACGGAGACGGACGGGCTAAGCTAGGAGAAGGCCTGCAAGCCTGACGCCTCCTCTTTCTTTGGTAAGCACCACTGCAGTGGACTCTAATCGCTTAACATTCACAGACAAATACTCAGCACGGTAGACTTTTGGAGGGCTGAGAACAAGGTGCCCATGGTTCTCACTGTGCTATAGAGGCTTGGTACAAATTATGCTCTCATGTGACCCCGTGGAAGTAACAAATCATCACAGGTGACCGTGCTAAACTTTCACAATTAATTGAGTCGAGACGTCTAGAATGATTCATTCATTCATTCACTCATTCACTCATTCACTCATCTACTGAACCGCTTACTCCTTATAGAGTCACAGGGAGGCTGGAGCCGATCTCAGTTATCTTTGGCAAAAGGCAGGGTACAGTCCATGGCAGGGCCAAGACAAGACATGTCGCATGCCTTTGGAGTGTCGGAGGAAACTGGAGTACCCGGCAGGAACCCACGTAAGCATGAGGTGAACATGCAAAAACCTGTGGCTCGAACCCATGCTCTTGTTGCTGTGAGACCTACATAGAAATACGTCACAGTGCCACAGCTCTAACCGATCTCAGTTATCTTTGGCAAAAGGCAGGGTACAGTCCATGGCAGGGCCAAGACAAGACATGTCGCATGCCTTTGGAGTGTCGGAGGAAACTGGAGTACCCGGCAGGAACCCACGTAAGCATGAGGTGAACATGCAAAAACCTGTGGCTCGAACCCATGCTCTTGTTGCTGTGAGACCTACATAGAAATACGTCACAGTGCCACAGCTCTAAAATCAAGCCAGCTGAGTGTTTGAAATAATTCCAGCTAGAGTCCAAAAATGAATTTAACTAGATTTTAAAGTCCATTCAGGGCCGATGCTGCAGTGGTTAGGGTGCTGGACTCGTGATCGCAGAGGTCATGAGGTCGAATCTCCATTGGACTAAGGCCCCTGGGAAAGGTCTGAACCATAAGTGTGTCTCTGTACATCCAGCAGCACAAAAAAAAAAAAAAAAAAATGCTATGAAGGTAACCTGTACCGGACTAGTGGTAACCGGGGGTAATGTATCCTGTCTCAGCCGATTGGGCGAAGGTGGGATAAACCCTGAACAGCGTGCCAGTCCATTGCTGTAGGACCGCACAACCACTCATACAGAAGGGTAATTTGACACAGCCAATTGGCCTAACATGCATGTTGTTGGACTATAGGAGGAAACCAGAGTACCCGGAGGAAAACCCATACATGCACTGGGAGACCATGCAAAGTCCACTCCTGATCTCGGGACTCGAACCTGTGAGGCAGATCAACCAAGTTCGATTTCAAGGATCATTCCAGCTAGAGTTCCTGCATCGACCCATTTACAGTTTAAAATCAATCCAGCCAGAAAGCCAAGTTCTAGAATTAATCATGCATGTGGAGTACTGGCATTTATCCAGATAGAGCTCTAGAAACAATTATGTTGCAGGCATTCAGCCCAGATAAAGTTCCAGAATCAATCCGGGAAAACTGGCCCGAGTTCTGTCACCAGGCTCATATGGAGTGCTAGCATTAATCCAGCTGGACTTTTAGAACCGGTTTAACTGAACGCACAGATTTAATCCATCTGGAAGTGAATTATCTGTTTATTTTTTACATCCAGCTGGAGTCATTCATTCATCATTCTTTTTCTGAACCGCTTAATCCTAATTAGGGTCACAGGGAGCCTGGTGCCCATCTCAGCCAACTCTTGCCGAGGGCGGGGTACACTCTGACAGCTCGCTGGGCCATCGCACACGAAACCATTCATAGTCACTCTCACACCGAGGTGCGATTTGGAACAGCCAGTGTATGTTTTTGGACTATGGGAGGAAACTGTGGTACCCCGAAGGGAAACTCATTCAAACTACAAAGCCAGGGAATCGAACCCAGGCCTTCTTGTCATGAGGCAGCTATGCTAACCAGTGCGCCACAGTGCTACCCTCCAGACCTCTCGATCAGATTTTCAATTACAAATGGAAACATTTCAGGAAGCTCAAGTAAAATGTCGTGGCAGAGAGTTCGCTGAGTACCGGCGCTCGAACACCAGGGCCGAATATAACCCCAGAGCTTTGATTGCCATCCTGTAAATTTATTTACATTGTCTTGAATTACTTACGAAGAGCACAGGGATTTCATCTTGTAGCTGCCTAGCAGAAGGCAATATTATTTTTATCTTCTCTAAATATTATTTCAGTTTAATACAGTTTGGGTTAGATCGGTGATATTGGATAAGCTTGAGCGGCTGATGAGACTACCGCGGCATGCTGGGTATTTTGTGGCCCAGTGATTAAACTCCAGCTCAGGTACACTTATTAAAATGAAAACACAGACAGACTATTAAGACGTGATATAAAAGGATGACTCGCTTCCCTTTCAGGGTTCAAGTCCAAGCAACAGTTGAAGTTTTGTTATGAATACGGGCATCATGTGCCTATCGGTAGCTGTGGGCTGCAGCTTAATCCACTCAGGCACTTATAACGTAAACGGATTTATCTAAATGGGTAAAGTGCAGTCAAGGTTCTGAGGGATTATCAGCAACCATGAATGCTGTCAAGATGACATTTGGTTTCTTGCATCAACATGCTAATCTGGAACTGGATTGGGGTTCATTAAACAATATCGCCACCGTTAGCCTATCAGTGTGATGCAGGCATTTCATGGGGCTGGAATTCAGTTCGCATGACTTGACCAGTTGGTTCATCTATGGCAGGGGTCTCCAATCATATTCACAAAGGGCCGGTGTGGGTGCAGGTTTTCACTTAAACCAAACAGTAGCCACACCTTCCACCTTTTCCCACCAATCACTGATCTCACCAAGATGGTCCCACTT
Source organism: Plotosus lineatus (assembly GCA_024760905.1). Taxonomy (NCBI): domain Eukaryota; kingdom Metazoa; phylum Chordata; class Actinopteri; order Siluriformes; family Plotosidae; genus Plotosus; species Plotosus lineatus. Next base: position 40,908,627 of record CM045742.1, on the reverse strand, counting down.
CAGAATTGAAACAGTAATGTCCAATTTAGTTTTTGTTTACTTTTCTTTTGATTATCAGTGATTGGTGGAAACAGGTGGGAGGTGTATCAATCGTCGACTTGGTCTAGCCTATGGGGCGATGGACTCACTGGACAGGACTGTGTGGCGGTCGAGGTATCTGAGCAGGCGGACGAAACTCCGAGTCTTTCACTCCCTTGTGCTCCCTGTCTTGCTCTACTCAAGTGAGACGTGGACGCTCACGGTTGAGCTTGGACGACGACTGGACTCCTTTGTTACGACTTCCCTTCGCCGCATCTTCGGATACCGCTGGTGGGACTTTGTTACCAACCAGAAAGTGCTCGGGGATGCGGGGATGGTAAAAGTAACCTGCTTGATCCGCGACCGTCAGCTGCGCTACTATGGGCACTTGGCGCGTTTCCCACCTTCGGACCCAGCACACCGGATCCTGTCCGTTTGGGATCCTAGGGGCTGGAGCCGATCGCGGGGACGACCGCGTGCGACGTAGTTGTCGCAGCTGAGGGCTGCCCTGCCGGGAGGTATGGGCCCTGCGCAGGCCTGGTCGATCGCCAGGAGACGGCCGGACGAGTGGAGGCAGCTGGTGGATGCAGCAAAGTGCCGTCCCGGCGCATGCCCTCATACCTGACCTGATGGGAGGTGTGGCTACTGTTTGGTTGACGTGAAAACCTGCACCCACACCGGCCCTTTGTGGACATGATCGGAGACCCCTGATCTATGGGCTCATTATTGTTCTGTGTTGGAAAAAAATGGCTACCAACACGGCTATTTGCGAATTGTGCGAAGATCATATCACAGCTTGCACCTCTGCTAATTAGGCTTCCGGGGAGTAAGCCAGGCAGCCTTAGGTGCATCTGTATCCGTCCTATGTGTCCCCCAATTTTTCTTTTTGTCCTCAGTCGATAAGAAAACAAATAAATAAATGCCACTGTATATTATGTGTCTGTTATGTTTGTATATTCTCCGAGTGTTTGTGTGGGTTTCCTCTGGGTACACTGGTTTCCTCTCACAGTTCATAGACACAGTTGCACAGTAGCCTAATTGGCTGCTCCAGGTTGCCCATAGGTAGTTGTGTGAGTATAAATGGTTGTCTGTGTTGGCCCTGCTATGGTCTGGCGAGCTGCCCAGGGTGTACTCTGTCCTCTGAGATGTGCGCCAACCTTCCCACGACCCTAATTTGGATTAAATGGTTTAAAAATGAATGAATTAATTTTGAATTATTATTATCTCATCTCATCTCATCTTCTTCCGCTAAGCCCAGGGTCGGGTTCAGGGGGCAGCAACCTGAGCAAAGAGGTCCAGATGTCCCTCTCCCCAGCCACTTCCTCCAGGTCTTCCAGGGGGAACACCGAGGCGGTCCCAGACACGCCGAGAGACATAGTCCCTCCAGCGTGTTCTAGGTCGACCCCGGGGTCTCTTCCCGGTTGAACATGCCTGAAACACCACATCAGGGAGATGTCCAGGAGGCATTCTGACCAGATGCCCGAGCCACCTCAACTGGTCCCTCTCAATGCGGAGGAGCAGCGGATCTACTCCGAGCTCTCCCTGGATGGTAGAGCTTCTCACCTTATCTCTAGGGGAGAGCCCCACCATCCAGCGAAGGAAGCTCATTTCAGCCGCTTGTATCCGTGATCTTGTTCTTTTGGTCACTACCCAAAGCTCTTGACCATAGGTGAGGAACGTAGATTGACTGGTAAATTGAGAGCTTCGCCTTGCGGCTCAGCTCCTTCTTCACCACGACGGACCGGTACAGGCTCCATTTAACAGCAGAGGCTGCAGTGATCCGTCTGTCGATCTCCCGCTCCATTCTTCCCTCACTCGTGAACAAGACCCCCAAGATACTTCAACTCCTCCACTTGGAGCAGGACCTCATTCCCGACCTGGACCATATTATCCGACTGAGAACCATGGTCTTGGACTTGGAGGTGCTGATTTTCATCCGGGCTGCTTCACACTCGACTGCGAATCGCTCCAATGAGAGTTGGTGGTCCCGACTTGATGAAGCCAAAAGGACAACATCATCCGCAAAAAGCAGCGACGAGATTCGATGGCCACCAAACCAGAACCCCTGAACGCCTCAACTGCGCCTAGAAATTCTGTCCATAAAAATTATGAACAGAATCGGTGACAAAGGACAGCCTTGGCGGACTCCCAACTTCCACCGGAAACGAATTCGACCTGTTGTTAAAGTCGTCAGCGTGTTTCTGTCCCTTGCTAAAAAGGGTTGTGACAGGAAGGGCATCCGACGTAAAAACCTCTGCCAAATCAAACGTGCGAATCAGATGATTCGCTGTGGCGACTCCCGAGTAAAAGGGAAAAAGCCGAAAGGAAGACAGTAACCAATACGGACCAAACTCTGGCTCCGGTGATATAGCGATCGCTGAATTATTATTAATATATATTTATGACAAGATACTATATATCTTAACACAGAGGTTCACTTTACGAGGTAGGGCTTGCATCGCACATTTCGTATTAGCACACCTGCTAGTGAGTGGCACAGTGGCCAGTGGTTTGTACGTCTGCCTCACAGCAAGAAGGCGCTGAGTTCGAGTCCCATGCTCTGCTCTGGCGTATTTGTGTGGAGTTTACATGTTCTTTTTGTGCTCGTGTGGGTTTCCTCTGTGTACTCCAGTTTCAGTCCAAAGACATGCACATTGGACGACCGGTTGTTCTACATCACCCCTAGGTGTGAGTGTGAATGTTTTTTTGTGTGTGTGTGTGTGTGTGTGTGTGTGTGTGTGTGTGTTGGCCCTGCGATGGTATAGTGAACTGTTCAGGGTGTACCGAGGAATATATGAGAATTATATGTCCAGGAAAACCATCGGTAGAAATGAGAAATGAAAGCTTAAAAAAAGAGGATTTACTCGAGAGTAACATTGACCCATGATGCCAAATTTATTGAGCTATTTGCACAATTGAACTTTGAGTTTTATTTTATTGCAACTTCTGGAAGTTCATGTTGTAAGAACGGCTATGTTTACGGGTAAACCGATGTTTTTAGGCTTTTCTCATGACATGTCTGTTTCTATGATACCAATAATAGCACTCTGACTATCTCCGGCCCCGATGTGTGGTGCATCCTTCATACAATATGAGAGCCACACCAAAAAACAGCTCTAACTGTGAATTACTGTAATGGGGATGGCAGAGTGACTCCACTGAACACGGTGTTTGAGAGTAATCCCCCCCATACAATAATTTTTATTTTTAACGCAGTCCTATCTACTGCAACTTTCAGAATTTTATATAGATGCCTTGATTTCAATCTCTTTCCAAGTCTTCATCCGAATAAAATGTTATATTCTAATAGCTAAATAATCATCAGAATCCTTTCATTCTTTGTGCTTTTTAACTTTGTAATTGTTACAGCTAATTCTTGTTTGAGACTGAATGAAAGTGGACACTAATAACACCCACGGTGTGTCTTAATTTAGCTGCGTTCGTCACTGCAGAGGATACTTTTTAAGGCTTTTGCGCAATATCACCTTGGATTAATGAGTGAGCTCTGCTGTAATAGCTGGCTGTGCCAAAGGGTGAAGATTTGTTAGCCTTGAGCTTTTTAGCATTCGACAATAATGCACATATTGTTCTTTGACCTGTTTCCATACTCTGCTCAGGCAATTGTGAGGTTGGATGAGGGGTCAAGAGTGTCAGTTTGAGTGAAAAGATAAAAATCTGGTGGCTTTTGTTTTTATTTTGCTATACTGTATTAAAGGGAAAGTATTTCATCTGCAGCTAACCCATCTAAAGCGAGCACACACACGAAGCAGTGGACCACTATGCATGTTGGGAGTGTCCAGGGAGCAGCTGGGGGGTTGGGTACCTTGCTTGAGGGCATTTCAACCACAAATGTAGAGCAGTGGTCTCCAACCTTTTTTGCACCAGGGACCAGAAAACCCTGCCTCACAGAGATATGTGCTTGGAAATGGAAGAAGAGCTTTTAGTGCTTCTGTGGCAATGTCAAAAACAGTCGTTTTTCAAAATAAGATCCAGAAGCTCTAATAAAAAACTAATTAGTACCATGAAAGATTTTGTTTGCGGACCAGTATCAAATGATCCACAGACCGGTACGTGGACCAGGGGTTGGGGACCCCTAATGTAGAGGAAAGGAAAGTGCTGCTCCCTCCCCCACTGCCACCATTTTTCCTGCTGGTTAGGGAATCAAACCAGTGACCTTTTGGTCCCAAAGCCACTTCTCATACCGTGAGGCTACGGCTGCCCCAATGCTGATAAGCCCCCATGCTGATAAGCCCCCATTTAGACTCAGAAGAATCAGTAGAAGAAGCAGAAGAAGGTTTTATTCACAGATATGTAAGTAAGAGCAGTGAACGTTTTTCTATGCGTATCTCAGGTTCATATAAAGTTGGACTTAGAGTCATAAAGGAACAAAGGAAGCCATGAGTAACAAGTGAATTGCGCGGCATGTGAATCACCTCACGATGCCTGCACATCTTGCCCGTGGCCAGTTCTGGTTACCTAGGTAACTCTTTTCATGTTTACCGCTTCCAAATGTTTTGGGAAATTTAAGGCTCGATCTCATTTGGGCAATAACGCTCGAAAACGAGCACGATCGAATCAATTTTTAGGTCGGCGGCAAGCATGAGGGGTCTGCGACTGATATCGTCAACCATACTGCTAACTGTCAGCGAGGAATCCACCCGTTGTGGACAATCATCATGTTTTTTGAAAGCTGTTTCCGAGTAGAAGACGGATTACACACAATAATCTACTAATCGGTGACTATTGCCAGCTATCCATGATTATATTGCTGACAGTTTGACACTGTTATGGTTGATCACGGATATTTAGAGTCAGAGTTGCAGACCATCAGAGATGTTCATCTGAGCATTTTCGATTCATTCATTCATTTTCTGAACCGCTTAATCCTAATTAGGGTCCCTGGGAGGCTGGCGCCCATCCCAGATGAGTCCAGGTGAGGATAGAGTACACCCTGGACAGCTTACCAGGCCATCACGGGGTAGAAACAGCTGACAGCTGTGCAGATACTCTTGTCGAAAGTCAGCAATGGTTCTTTTACATGCCTAACACCAATAGAGACATGGTTGGCCTTTGACAATCCAGTTAGCTGCACTGGTGGTGGTGGTGGGTGGGGTGGGGGGGTGGAGGGGGTTCAGTGATTCAGCACCTTACCACCAGGCCACCACTGCCCTCCTTGAGCATATTATTATTATTATTATTATTATTATTATTATTATTAGTTCAGTCATTTAGGATATCACTGACACAGTTGTGGCTGGTCTAAATCTGTCATCAAGTAAAAAAAAAATCAATGGCAGTTGCCAAAGAATCGCCAAAATGAGATTGGATCTTACAAGTCTATTGGTGTCTGTTAATCATGGTAACTTTAAACTGTGATTGGTAATCGCTCAAATTGTATCATGTGAAAGCTTAGCTAAGTTGAACTCTGCACTCACCCATTTTTGCTCGCGTTCACTGACTCTGCATGATTGATTCTTGCACATCACTTCCTGTGTGAACGCAGCTTAACAGAGAATCAGTGATAGCTTTGCAGTGTTGGGACTTGAACCCACATTCCTGGGTTAAGATTGTTGCTTCATAGTGAGAAGATTCGTGATTTGATTTTCAACCAAAGGTCTTTCTTTGTAAAGTTCACAAGTTCTTGTCATGTATGCATACCCTTGCTCTGGGTGCTCTAGTTTCCTCCCATGGTCTTTAATCGCCAATAAGTCTGCACATGGTTGTGAATAGTTGTTTGTGCCTGTGTTGGACCTGTAATAGACTGGTGATACTTTCAGGGTGTATCCTCCGTCTCTCATCCAAAGTTACCTGGGACATTCCCTGGCGTCCCTGATGGATATGTGGTATTGATAATAGATGGATGATTAGTCTTGCTCGTATGTACATTTTGTGACGACAGCACCTGTTAACCCAGTTGCTCAGCCAAAAAAAGGGTCCACACTCAAATATTTTATTGGATCACTTTTAGCGTTGATTACAGAACGCAATCACAGTGTCATTGGTGATTTCACCAAATTTTAGCCACATGGACAATATTTATTTGAATCCACAACTGGGTTCATTTTTCAGCAACATTGTGATTTGTTGATAGAAAAATCAAATCATGAAAGTCTTGTCCAGAACATCCCAAAAAAATTTCAGTTGAGTGCATGTTTTTGTTCAGCTGGGTAGCGTAGAAAGAAACTTCAAGTTGAATGATTCATCAATCTCTAGAAGCACAGTAAAGTCCATAATCCTGGGAAGTCAATAGTCTCAGATCATGCAATGTCTCAAAACTGGATGGAAGATTGAGAAGGAAAAGTCTCAGAGAAGCCACGACGAGGTCTGGGACAATTTTGAAGCACATTGAAGAAACCTTTGAGCAAATTTGGTCATTGGGGTCAAGTGACAAAAATATTACAAATGCTTCACAGATGTGGCTCGTATGAGAGGATTGCAGGATAAAAAGCCACTTCCCAAGAAAGGTCACCTTGAAGATTCTGAGGCTTAATGCAAAAAGGGGTGTTATGGACGGATAAACCAAAATCACACTATCAGCACAACGCCAAATGGTAGATCTGGTGGAAAGCCAATACAGATTATTATCAAAACAACATCATACTCGGGGAGTAAATTAAGACCCAGTAATGGTAACCGACTCCCAGTTACCACATTTGGAGGTGTGGTAACCGGTTAGGAGAAATTGGTTACCATGTGTTGCCCAGATCAAACCCAAATCCTTGACCAGACTGACTACTTGAGAGGCATTACAAATAACAAGTGCGGATTATGGAGTTGGCAGTGGTGGTCTAGTGGTATAGGGTGCTGGATTGTTGATCCAAAGGTTGGGGATTCGAGTCCCACTCTCCACAAGGTTTTTTCTGTCCCCCCCAGTGCAGCTAAATGGGTGATCAAAGGTCAGCCATGTCTCTCACTGTCTATGGTGCGAGGCATGTAAAAGAACCATTGCTGACTTTCGACAAGTATAGCTGCAAAGCTGTCAGTGAGTTTCTGCCCTGTGATGGCCTGGCAAGCTGTCCAGGGTGTACTCTGCCCTCACCTGGAGTTGGCTGGGATGGGCATCAGCCTCCCCACGACCCTAATTAGGGTTAAGCGGTCACAGAAAATGAACTGAACTGATGATTATGGACTCTATTCGGGAAAACTTTACATGCATTTGTTTTCTTTCAAAACAGTATTTAACACAAGTTGGAGAACCTGTAGTGTAGGGAGTATCCGAAATCCTCATTTGACTCGACTTTGGACTTAACTGGTTAACAAGAAATCGTGGAACAAAACAGTCACTGATGTAGCTAATAACAATGTTAACTTTCCAAACTGATAAAAATCTGATTTCAATTTTTAAACTGAAGTAAATTTGCCATTCAATGACTACTTAGTAATGGAAGTAAGAATAGGAAAAGGTTGCTCTCGTAAAAGAAACAGCACAGCCAGCAATGATCAACAACCAATGAAATCCCACTGTTCCATTTACCACCCACCTCCCACTGCAAACAAATCTACCATTTGGGATTCCTCAGACATATGTTTTTAAAGCAATAAATTTGGATATTTGGTGAGTTTGTGTTGATTCAAACTGCAAGAAAGCACGCAAGAGTGATTCCGGCATTTGTAGAAAAGGTTCATGTTCTTATATGGACCTTTTACCAGATTTGTGATTACGGAAGGGACTCAACATGTGAACATTAACAAGACTACAGTAGCTGTGTTGGACTGCTGCGTAACGATAGTCTGATATTCCCGATATGCCTGGTTACATGTAGTCCTGCATGGACTCATTATGTGAATCATAAATAAATGGAGAGCGGATATGACATATTAAGAGACAAATCCTATTTCAGTGTAGCACAACGCTAAAGGAACAGGCGTAACACAACAGCTGTATTCTGACTGTTACAACACATGTCCTACAATAGAAATGAGAACAGCAGTGAATTTTCTTTAATTATTTTTGTGGCTGTCATTCAGTGGAGAATGGAAGTTCATTCCCGGTAATCTGAGCAATGGTAACCAAAACAATCATTCATCACTTATTTTACTCCCTGCATACCTCCAGTAAAGCATGGTGGTGGTAGCACACTGTTGTTCGGTATTTCTCAGCAGCATGGGGACAATTTTAAAGATAAAAGGAAAAAATACTATCAAGTTCTTCTACCCTCTACCAGAAATCAAACCCCAGAGAGGCTAAATGAGTAAAAAGTGAATGCCTTTATACCGGCCATGCAGTCTGGGTTAACCTGATTGAGAATCTGTGGACTGACTTAAAGATTGCAGGCCACCATGAGACCGTATCAAATTTGAGAATGGGAAAATACTGCTTCGCCTCGAGGTACAAAGTCAATAGAGAAGAATCGTGACGATTCTTGACATGGCTGTAACCAAGACAAAAGCGGATTCCACAAGGTACAGGTATAGAGGTGATCCTTTAACCATCTCAGTCAGTCATTCTGCATTTTTAAATTTTATTTTCATTTGTTTTTGAAACTGTTGCTGTTACTGGTATACATTACCGGTTGTCTTTAGGTTCAAGGAGTAAATAAAGCTGAGAAAATTTCATCAATAGAATTAAATGTGAGTACAGCGGTACCTCGTCTAACGAGTCTCCCTTATAATGATTTTTCAATACAAGGTTTGATCTCACAAAAAAATCTCCTCCATCCAACGAGCAAAAATTCAGCTCTTCTCAAAATGGCTTTTCCGGGCCCATTAGCCTCGTATTCTTCCACGTGTATTTCTCTGTTCTCAATTATTTTCTGTGACGCCCCCTCTAGGAAGAAAAAAAAATCTCCCAGTGCCCCACGCTCGACTATAAATAGTGTTTACTGCACTTCATATCGTTTGCTCGGTGCGGTTTCCCCTACACCATCGCGTGACAATGAGCGCGCCACTGCCAGCTCCTGTAGTGGATGCGCAATTACACTTAATTCTCGTACAGTATGGCAAAAAAAAGCATGTTTCCTAGGGTCATATGCATCCCATCCTACATTTTAAATGGGGATGGGTCATTTATTTTATATTCAACGTAAGAGCTGACCCGGAGTCCAGGGGGGACCTGGTATTACTGACTGGATAACACTTTTCCTGCTGCCTTGACATCCTCTTTCGTTGTCACCTTTTTATAATTCATTCTTCACCTCCTCATTCACCTGTATTCCTTTCTTGTCTGCCCACTTTGTCAGTCCGGCTACTCTTCACCCTGCCATCCTTATTCAGCCGCCCACCTGCTGTCTGCTCCGGGCAGTCAGCCTTAGGTAGAAACTGTCCTTACATGGCATTTCCTCTATAAACTTCCACTAATGTAGCTTACTGACCGGTTTATTTTTTGATGCCCTGTAACTGCTAATCAGCTTTAAACAGCAGCAGGATTTATCCCAGGTACTTTCAATAGCACTGACATGTTCCTTCTGCTGTGATACCAACTATAGTGCTGAATTTCACGAAAAAGATTAAAGTGTAAAACTTTATAAATTCTGTCAACCCGGGGAGACAGCAAGAGAAACGAAAACCCAGGAGGGAGGCTTTGGAAAGAGTTCTGTTCTGTCATTTTTTTCATAACAGTGCTTTTAATGCTTTTAGTGAAAGGTTAATTATACTTGCAAAAATAATTTCAACTGCTCTCTTTTTGTCTGCTTGTTGTCACGACCACATCTGCCTGTATTGGCTCGCTTTTGCTGGGTCATCAGTCAGTCAAGGCAACAAACAAACACACAGACCATAAATAAAGGTTATTTTTAAGCATATACAGGTGCAACCACTCACTCATTACCGGCTCATTGTCTGCAACTCCCCCACAGTGGTTTGCATGCCATCTAAATTTACTGATATTTACAGCACATACCGACCTAGAAATTCCTAGACCGGGCCTGGTAGTCTGAAGCATATGCTTGGGTGACAGTCCTCTGTCCACTGCTTGTTACTCCAGGCATACAGATCTGAACTCAACAGGACAATGAATTTCAGATCGTTCAAGGCAACAATGCAACCGATGTGAAGACCACTTACAGTAGGCGATGCTTTATCGGCAACTTCTTACTGCCTTATTTGCAATTTAAATATAAATACAGCAGTAAAAAAAAAAAGCTGTAGAAAAAAAACCCATTTGGAATGAAATCCACACTCTTTATGGTAATTTTGAAAGGAGGAAATTCAGCAAGAGATTTAAGTATGTAGATTGAGTTCTGTCTCTATTTAGTTATGTGGGTTTAACACACCTAATTAGCTCCCGCCCACAAAGAGCTTTGACGCTATAGGAATGGGTTCCATCTGTCTATCCATCACACTTTAGTTTCCGGATATTTACTTACTGTGCTATATATTTGTACTTCCAGACATTTACTGGTTTACTGGCCTTGTGCCTGAAGCTCGAGCTTTCAAACTTAACATGCTGGCTCACTACTATGAGTGCTAGGATGAGTTTGTGTGTGCGTGACCTTGATATACTCTTCAAGGTCACAGAGATAAAGGTGTATATTAGTCTTCTTGTTTTCCTTTCGGCTGTTCCCTTTCAGGGGTCGCTACAGTGAATCATCTGACTCCATCTTCATGAAAGTCATATATTAATGATTCGCGTATTTGATTTGGCAGAGGTTTTTAACGTTGGATGCCCTTCCTGACACAACCCACACAACCCTTTTACATACCTGTCAACCCTAGGCCGTTGGCGATCTTACAAATGGCTACTTATGCCCTTACAAAATAGCAACTAATCTTACGCGTCTTATTATCGCGTGCAATATGAAACAAAAATTAAACTCTATTTTTAATATAATATGAATTTATTGGTAATGTTGTAACATATAACCTGGTGCAATCAAATAAAAGAGTAATATCTTCAGCTGCATGATTAAGAAAATTTAACAGTGATCTTTATTATAACTATATGTAGCACTTTTGGCACTTTCAATCATTTCTTTTGATGGCTTCACTTCATGGCACTTGAGCTCGCAATTAAGTTTGACTTGAATGATGGCGGAAGTGAAAGTGCGGTCACGTGGTCGGAAAGAGCAGACGATAGCAGACGATAAACGCAACGCGCGATTCTCGCGAGAAAACGGCTACAGACCAATTCGGCGTATCGTCTCTTGACCGAAACGGTGACACAAAAAACGGAGTTAAAAAAAAAGACGAAATGATCGAAAAACGTACAGATTTCGGACGTACGGCGTACACATTTAAAAATCAGTGCTCACTTGTACAAATTACGCCAAAACCGTACAACTTGACAGGTATGCTTTTAGCAAGGGACAGAAACATGCTGACGGCCTTGCAGCCTACTCTTGACGAAAGTCAGCAATGGTTCTTTGACATGAACCTCTCACCATAGACAGTGAGAGACATGGCCCGCCTTTGATAACCCAGTTAGCTGTACTTGGGGGGGGGGGCAGTGACAACTATGTGGAGAGTGGGACTTGAACCCCCAACCCTAGTATCGGCTATGCAGCACCTTTTACCACCACGACACGACTGGCCTTAAAGCTGTATATTAGTACTTCCGGAAATTTACTGGCCTCTCACCGAAGCTCGAGCTTTCAAACTTGCCATGCTTGTTCTATACTGGCATATTATGAAATGGTCTTTTTGGTGTAGTGTCTGCTCTCCTGTGGTCTATATTTTACTTTAATGTAAGGCTTGGAAGTTAGTTAATATGCTAATTCAGCAAATAAAACAACAAATTACTTAGGGTATCACTTAAATGAATGACCTACTAAACTGGGCAATGAATTAATGACCCTCTGGGGCTAGAGTTGGGTACATTACAGTAGGGTCAGGATAACGACGGATAGGAGCAACAGTGTAGTAAGAAACAATTCAGGAGTGTGCAGTGAGAAAAGGCTCAATGGTTTCTGTCATCACTGCATCCGTGATCTGTGCTGCGTATCTCGAGGGTTGTGGGGAAAGCTGAAACCAATCCCAGCTGACTTTGGGTGAGAAGTGGTGGACATCATGCAGGACATACACATACACACACAACCATTCACACCTATGGGTCATTTAGGGTAGACAGTTAGGCTGATGTGTACAGTATGTGGAGCAAACCAGAATACCCAGAGGACGCTCACAAAGACATGGAGAGACCATACATACTCCTCCCAGAAAGCCTGGCTGTGTAATTTAAAGCCAGGATCCTTGAGCCAGCATGCTGTCTAATGATGTTTCCCAAAATTATTAATGAAACCCTTTGAAGCCAATTTTCCATGTGGATCATATCCTTTTAGAATCATTAGCCCATTTCAAAGTCCAAATCAGACCAATTTACATTTTTGGCTTGTGCGATGACTGGTTTGGTTGTTTCCTACTTCACACAGTGAAATAAAGTGAACTAAAAACCAATAATAATAATAATAATAATAATAATAATAAAATCAAGTGGGTTAATGGACATGACACTTACTCATTAAACATGTGGTCAATAGTGAGTCAGTGAAAAATCTCAAAATTGACTCAGACATGAAAATCACTCAGCAAGATCTCAATAAATCACCAGACAATTAATAACTGTTTTAAAGGAGCCCACTCCACGTATATTAAACTTGCCAGGTATATAAAGACATAACCGTATACCATATATGTGAGGCGCTCCACGGAATGTAGGCGCTTGTCGCAAGTGATGTATGGTGCTTGTGGGAGGAAGAGCGGCTTATTCGGACTTCTGATCTTTCAAGTGAGCAAGTGCGCACTGAATACTTGTTTAGTACTCAACCTTCACTTGCTCACTTGAAAGATCGGAAGTCCGGATAAGCCGCGCTTTGTCTCACAAGTACCATATGTCACTTGCGACAAGCGCCTACATTCGGTGGAGCGCCTCATGTATACCAGGTATATACCATATACCTTATACCATATAATATAAATATACCACATACCAGGTATATAAAGAAAAACTGCAGTGTTTGCTCGTGGAAATAAAATGGAATCGACCACAGTATCCTTCTGAAACCATTTGCTTACTCCTAATATATATATGTATATATATATACACACACACACACACACACACACACACACACACACACACACACACAGTTGTCAATGACCCCTGTATAAGACGGCATTTTAGAAACTATTGCCATGTTTTTTTTAATTTTTCTTTAAAATGTATTCCTTCTGTTTCTTACCACTTAATCTCGGACTTTTTGGGTCTATACGAATCGATGGTTCGCTGCTAAAAGGTCACGAATTGTGTTGGTTTCATCAGGAATCCTTCCTGCCGCACAAACAGAGCACCATACTTAAGAGAAATTGGTATCACATCAGTCTTTTTTTTTTGTCACAAACATTGTGTCTGTGCGTCTGTACATGCACACGTGGGAACCCTGTGGTGATATTTTGCGTGCTGGTATACATCGTAATGGGAATGAATGGCTGAGTGATAGTATCTCTTCATTCATTCATTTTCTGAACCGCTTTATCCTAATTAAGGTTGTGGAAAGGCTGGCGCTCAACTCAGCCGACTCTTGGCAAGGACGGAGTCCACCCTGGACGGATCGTCAGGATAACACAGGACAGTGAACCACTGACGGCAACTCAATGGCCAACTCTTTGCGAATGACAGCAATGGTTCTTTTACTTTCTCATCACAGACATGGAGAAACATTGCTGGCCTTTGATGACCCAGTTAGCAGCAAAACTCGGTGATAGTGGGGCTTGAACCCCCAATCTTTAGACCAGTAAGCCAACACCTTGACCTCAGAGCCACTGCTGCCTGTTACCTACTGCAAGGCATAAAATAAAATACACTTTTTTACAGCATAAATGAAATTCTGTGAGCCATCTGCAGTAGGAATCTTCATTTTTTTAGTTAGAAGAATAAATTATTGCGGCCACGGCGTTACCCGTTTCAATAGAAAAGCGTTTAGGAAACACACGACCTATCCAGCGGAATGGCATCCCGTTACCTTGTAGAGATACTGGGGTTCCATCTGACTATATTAAAACTTTAGGGAGGGGGCGGTCATCAGGTCATCATGTGACGTCAATGGCGTCAACAAAACAAATTCATATTAAAATCATTTAAATTAAAATTGAAAATTCATCTCTTTCAGGAGTAAATTTTTTTTGAAGTTCCACTTTTAGGCGACACCAAAATGTTTATATGATTCAGACAGAATAAACTGGTCATAGAAGATAAAACACATCAGATATTCACTAGTGAATGGGAACCCGTACATTTTTTTCGCTTTTTGTATGTCAGGTTAAATTTTCAGGAAAAAAAAAAAAAAAAATCAACATTTCTGTAGCGTTGTTTTTTGGCTCAGTTTGTTCCTTGTCGGTCAGTTTAACAGTTTGCCATGCGAAATTCGCGACCCGTTTGATTGACTCTTTTGACGGGCGTGTCAATTCAGGGTCAGAATGTTTTCTCACTGAAACGACACTACAAGACAGTTTGACTGGCAGCAGACAAGAGGTCAATTCAAACTGATTAAATACTGTGTGTGTGAAATCCTGAACCTGCTTTGGCATTAATAGAGAAGCAGAAAACGACGAGGGACTGAAACGTAGTGTGAGGTTTTTATTTGCTATTATAAACTTTTCAGCGGCTACATTTAGCTTCCTTCGCCGGGTGGCGGGATTTTCCCTTAGAGATAATCCATCCAGGGAGAGCTCGGAGTAGACCCACTGCTCCTCCACATTGAGAAGAGCCAGCTGAGGTGGCTCAGGCATCTGGTTAGAATGTCTCCTGGACGCCTCCCTGGTGTGGTGTTTCGGGCATGTCCAGGCAGGAAGAGATCCTGGGGTCGACCTAGAATACGCTGGAGGGACTATGTCTCTCGGCTTGTCTGGGAACGCCTCGGTGTCCTCCCAGAAGAACTGGAGGAAGTGGCTGGGGAGAGGAGCATCTGGACCCCATTGCTTAGGTTGCTGCCCACGCGACCCAACCCCGGAAGAAACGGAAGATGATGATGATGATGATGATGATGATGATGATGCTGCTGCTGCTGCTGCTGATGATGATTATAAAGTTTTCATTCATTCATTAATTTCTTCATTCATTTTCTGAATCACTTAATCCTAATTATGGTTGCGGGGAGGCTGGCGGTCATCTCAGCTGACTCTGGATGAGGACAGAGTACACCCTGGACAGCTTGCCAGACCATCGTAGGGCCAACACTCACACAACTATTCACACTCCCAGTCACACCTAGGCGCAATTTGAAACAAGCCAGTTAACCTACTGTGCATGTTCTTGGACTGTGGGAGGAAACCTTAGTACCCGAGAGAAACCGACGCAAGCACGGCGAGAACATGTAAACTCCACACAGAATCGGCCGAACTGGGAATCAAAGCCAGGACCTTCTTATTATAAAGTTTTCCATTTGTTTACTGTAATAATTCTTACCCAACCCTCCTCTTCTGAAATTCTGAATGAATGCCAAGTCCAGACTAATTAAAATGTTTTTATATTATATAAATATTAATCGGCACAAACACTGTGGCCAGATGACAAGCAGGACTGCATGATAATGTGTTATTAAGGTGCTCTGAGAGTTTTTCATTTGCATGGATGAATAAATAATTTAAAAGGTGTGATAGAAGTCTCACAATCTGATGGGCATTGTAGTAGAGCTGGTGTGACACTCCAGCCGATCCATTTTTCTTTGGTCTGGGGGACGGCATAGTATGAAAGTTAACCAACAAAACAACGGAAATATTCCTTCATTCATTCAAACAGCTTTCCAGAAGCCTATCGCAGCCTAATCTGACCATATTGACAGTCCATCACAAGGCCAATACTCACACACACACACACACACACACACACACACACACACACACACACACACACACACACACACACCTAGGGCCAATTAGGGATGCCAGTTAACCTAATGTGTATGTGTTTTGACTGTGGGTGGAAACCAGAATACCCATAAGAAACCCACACAAGAACATGGAGAACATGCAAAACTTCAAATGCCCCACCCTCGCCCCCAACCTCCCCAGTAATGGGCTTCTTGTAAAGTCATTCCTGACTGAATCATGTTTCTTTGTACATGACAATATGTTTAGCTAGAGTTGCATTCAGAATAAACATCAGTCTATTGATTCTCAGAACCAAGTCTGTTTGTCCTTAATAATCATTGGTTGCTTTAATCACCCTGGTTTGTTTT
>CM045742.1:40885000-40887500 GCA_024760905.1 Plotosus lineatus | reverse complement strand
GTCCTTGCCATCCATGCATCAATGCATTCCATTTATCCATCCATTCTTGTCTGTCCATCCATTCACCTATTCTTGCTATATATCCATCTATCCATCCATTTATAAATCCATGTGTCCATCTACCCATTGTGGTCTGTTCATCATTAGCCCACCTGTCTATGGATTCAGCTGAGTTTTACCAGTTAATGTGTTTTTTTTTTTATATTCTTGTTTGTTTGTTTGTTTTTTGTTCTTGTTATTATTATTATTATTATTATTATTGTTGTTGTTATTATTTTATTTTATTTTATTTTCATTTTTAATTTTTTTTTACAGAATTTTACAGTAGGAATAGCAGTGATTCAAAGACTGGGGACTCAAGCCCCAGTACAACCACGCTGCCGCCACTGTTGGGCGTCACTCTGGATAAGGGTGTCTGCCAAATTACGTAAATGTAACCGCAATCCTTTCTCTAGGAAAATAAAAAGGATCGAATAGATGGCATGCGTTGCCATTTTGGGGAGGCGACACATATCACAGTTCCTTCTGATATGTGCTGGCTGCTTCTCCTTCTCTGCAACTCGGTAAACACGGCAGAGAAACATTCCACATTCAGGAAACCCCAAATTTTCAACAATATTTAACTAACTGGCAGTCGCTTATAATCACCACGTTGGTGGAAGTTTGCACATTTGTTGACTAATTACGATACTGTCACAATATTGCTGTGCGCATGTTGGTTCAGTCACAGCTGTGTTGGATGCAGACTGTGCAAAACTGGAGGTGAATGAAGGACGGAATACTTCCTGGATGAGACGTACATTTAAATCTGGGGTTAATCTAGCAGATCATCAGCCACCGTGGATTCTGGAAGCTGGAGGAAACTGGAGAAAAACCAGTACGGACCGGTATGGAGAAAACTTCACATCAGATGCTCCCTGTGCGCAAGATGGAACCAGTGGACATCATTAGTCACGATATTTGGACATGTAAGATACGCCAACAGTATCTGGTGTGGTGATTACTTTGATGTAGCGTCTGTCTAAATATTGGCAGTTAACTAATGAGTCCTGAAGAAGCGCGCCCCGTCAGTGTGGTTTAATCGCTGTGAAATGTGTTTATGGTGAAAACCTGGTCTTAAATCTGCCGTTCTCAATGAACAGTGCTAATCAGTGCAGCTCTCATAATCGACCAGGTAATTAAGACAAAGTCTATTCTTTCATCCTGTTCTCGAATGAATCTTCTCCTCCATGGTTTCGGTTTCTTCGAGTCTCTGGAGTGAAGTAGTTTTTCGGCGTCGCCTGCGTGTTGTACAATATGATGCCGGGAATTTAAATCTCTCTCGGGGCGTTTTCTTCATTTGTTCAATTTCTTGCATTGAATCTTCAAGTGATCCGTCTCTTCTCCTGCTGGTTATTTACCACCCACCTCGCTGCAGGTTTTTTTTTTCTTCTTCATGAAGAACTCAGTTAATATCTCTGTAGGATATGAACTGGGTTTTGATGTGGTTTTAGTTACTGCCGGTTTTAATGCTTAAATGAAGGTGATGTTTCTACTAAAGAAACCAAACTCTTTTTAACTCGTACAAAAAACCAGATTGGGTCATCATTCTAGAAACTTTGTACTTGCTTTCGCACATCACTATATAAAGACTGTTTCTGGGACACGTTTAGTGTTGATCATACTGTGTACACGATGACTATCTAGTTCACTCGAATCAGAGTATTCAGGGTAAGATTGTATCTGGAACCTGTCCGAGGATCACTGCTTGTGAGGCCGGGATACACCATGGATGGGATGCCAGTCCATTACAGGGCAACATGTGCGCACACACACACACACGCACACACACACGCACGCACGCACACACACACACACACACACACACACACACACACACACACACACACACACACACACACACACTTCATGACACTTTTTAAAGTTGCCGGACTACCTAGTGCTATGCTCTTGAGGCAGTGGGCGATATCTGGATCAAGCACACCCCATCCCTGGAGCTGCAGGGTGGCAACACACTAAATATATTTCCTAAAATGTATGTTATCGCAAAGAAGGAAATTGCTGTTCTCAATTTTTCTGTGAAGGCGAAAATAAATAAATGATCCATCCATTCATCCATCCAGTATCTGTGCCCCTTATCCATCATGGTTTCAAGGGAAGATGGAGCCAACCACAGTAGATTCAAGTGAGAGCTGGTATCAAGTGAGTCTGTTGCAGCGTGAAGAAATACACAAACAATCACTTGGACTTATGCTAGCCACGAGATTCAAACCCAGAACCTTCTTGCTGTAAGGCAATAGTGCTAAACTCTAAACCATCCAGTAATAATAGCAATACTACTACCATTAGCAATGCTACCACCACTACCACCACCACTACTACTACTACTACTACAACTACTCCTACTACTACTACTACTACCACCACTACCACCACCACTACCACCACCACTACTACTACTACAACTACCACTACTACCACCACTACCACCACTACCACC
>CM045742.1:40872500-40880000 GCA_024760905.1 Plotosus lineatus | reverse complement strand
TCTGGGTGCTGTACCAGAATTCTGGCGTAGGCGGAAGTCATAACAGCTTGTCTTGGCTGTATACGAATGGCAAAAAAATCCGCGGTAGAGGCCCAACGTTCTTTCTGCAGGGTTTTGTTATTGAGACATCATCTCTAACTAGCTGGCCGTTGACTCTAAAGAGTTCCTCCGCCCTTTGCTAGGTCTTGTTTTTATTCCTACTGGTTGCTTGTCATCCTACTCACCAAATTTGGACCCTGGTTGGGGAGCCGGTTTAGTCGCCAACCACTCGAGCATGCAACAGGTTGTCCTGGCTTACATGTTACCAGTAGCAGGACAAAACCTGACCTGACAGGATCTGGAATTAAAGCGTAGAATAAAAAATTACAGTTGCAGTAAAATTATTCCGTTGAACACGATTCATTCAAAGATTTTTGGCTCACCGAAGTCGCCCGTTGTTAATACAGTCGAATACACCCGTGGCGTTATTTCAACGATAAAGAACAAATATTGTTGTGGAAGTTTCTCTCTGCAGAAGTTCTCACACACTGTTCCACTTATTGGGTGCTTCGCCTTCATCCTCCTGTCCGCTTGATCCCAAACCGGCTCGATGGGTTTAGAGTCTGGAGACTGTGCTGCATATTCCACAATTCGAAGCCTCTCGTCTTTGTTCTTTTCTTTTCTAAAGTAGTTTTGACGTACCGCTTACCTTTACGTATTTCTTTTCGGGCCAGTCACTTAATGAGCTTCTTACATTTCTATAAATCTGTAAAAAATACTGGGGAAGGGTGTGTGTTTTAAAACTTTTAGTGTGTTTTAGTGTGTGTAGTGTATATATGAATCCACCTTCAAAACAAATTAGCATGTTTTTAGATATTTATACCCGATCAACTGGAGGGGCAGTGGTGGTCTAGTGGTATAGGGCGCTGGATGGCTGATCCAAAGGTTGGGGGGTTCGAGTCCCACTCTCCACAAGGTTGTCACTGTCCCCCCCCCCAGTGCGGCTAACTGGGTTATCAAAGGCGGGCCATGTCTCTCACTGTCTATGGTGAGAGGCATGTAAAAGAACCATTGCTGACTTTCGTAAAGAGTAGCTGCAAAGCCGTCAGCGTGTTTCTGTCCCTTGCTAAAAAGGGTCGTGACAGGAAGGGCATCCGATGTAAAAACCTCTGCCAAATCAAATGTGCGAATCAGATGATTCGCTGTGGCGACTCCCGAGTAAAAGGGAAAAAGCCGAAAGGAAGACAGACACACCCGATCGACTGTAATAGTTAATCAACTCTGTACAGTTGGGGAAAGAATTGTGGAATCATTGAGAGCTGTTCAGCGTGTACCCCTGTTTAGCCAGTGTCAGCTGATATAGGCTTCAGCTTCCTGTAACCCTGAAGCAGGGGTCCCCACCCTCTATATCACTGCGGACCGGTCAACACTTGACAATTTTATCGCAGACCGGGTGGGTGGGTGGTGTCATAGATTGTTTATATTGTAAATATAATTTATTTATAATAATAATTATAATAATAATAATAATAATAAGCACTCCATGAATGTTATTTTTCAACAGCTGAAATAAAGTTTGTTGGGAAGTAGAGCTTGAACTTCTCTAAAAAAAAAAACAAAAAAAACCCCCACAGGTGATGGTGCACCAGCTGGGAGAATAAAGGCTCAGGCTCAGTCTCACCCAAAATCCCCGCTATTGTTTGAAAAATGTCCAACTCGCCTCTGTTCAAGTGCCGTTTCCTTGTGGGTTACATTTTAGCACTCAAATTGCCGACCTGTAACCGAGAGAATCCGGTCATTTTTCAAAATAAAACAGAAATAATTTATTATTTCTTCTGCGGACCGGTACCAATTGAGCTGTGGACCAGTACCGGTCTGCGAACCGGTGGTTGGGGACCCCTGCCCTAGAGAATTAAACTGTTTGGCAAAACAGTAAGTGAGCTGAGTAGGAATCATTGGGCTGAGAGCGTAGTGGTTAGCATTTCTATCTCACAGCAAGAAGAAGGTCCTGGGTTCACGTCCCATGCTGATGAGGGCATTTCTGCGCGGAGGTTCTTTTGCACGGCTTTTCTTCAGGATCATTGGTTTCCTCCAAAAGTCTGAAGACGTGTGAATGAAAGGAATGATTCATGGAATGAATAGCAACACATATAATTGGTGTCAGTAAGCATCCACTGGATTTTCTTTGCGGATGGGGAGGACAAGGGTTTCTATGAACATGTGGAGCATAATTGTACCTTTTTTTTCTTTCTTTCTTCAGCAAGTTCTTGTCAAAGTGCTGCAATGCTGAAATAAATTGAGGAATGAATTACAGCCTTGATTCGCACATTTTGCATTCGGAGTGAATTAAAGAGACTGAAACAAGAGATTTTAATTAACTCCAGTGTTTTGACAGCAGGTTATATAGACATGTGATCTCTGTTCTGTGCACGGTCGTGAGTTAAACCTTTTTGTGTTCACTTTTTTTTTTTTTTTTTTTGGCATGAAAAGCTAAAAGCAGGGAATGGTGACACATTCATCAAGAGGCTGAAGAAACTCTTGAGTTGGAGTTTGAAACATGTCACTTCTATAATGAAAACACAAGTTCTGTATCGTGTCCCCGCACACCCTACCCCCACCTCCCGGATGTCAAGGAGCTGATCGGGTGCATCTTTGACGTAAATTAGATTCAACTTGCCCCAAACCGCCAGCCGACCTCGGCCAGAATAACCTATTAAAGGTATAAAGTTATTAGATTTTTTTTTTAACCCTACAATTTTAGGAGCCTGTCTCAATTCAGCTCATTATTCATTACATCAACATCAATTTTTGTACTTATTTCAGGTCATATTGACCCTGAGGTTAGCAGAGTGAAATAAAAATGATATAAAATTACTGATCTTCACAAAGTGCAATAAAAGAATAATTATAGTCTGTCACATAACCTTCATTTTTTTGTAAATTGCCCTCATATCTGAGCACACACATTTTTGACTGTGTGTGTCTTTAGCCATGCATAGCTTCATCCTCGTCTGAGATCAACGCCACAGTTGGAGCATTTTCAATTTTCAATTTTAATCTATTGTGTGCTTTATTTTTGAGTACAAACCCCCCCCCCCTTTATTTTTTTATTTTTTATTTTACCTTATTACTGATTGAACTTTTGGTCTAGTTGATTTTATTTATTTATTTTTAATGTATTTGCCACATTTCTTATGTATTAATGCCATTATTTATGTCTTCAATCTTGGGGGCAGCCGTGGCCTAATGGTTAGAGAAGCGTGTTTGGATGATAAGTTCACAGGTTACAGCACCGTCCATTTCTTCACCTTCATGCCTGAAGTGTCCTTGAGAAAAGCATCTAAATGTATTTATACATATACAGTATTAAACTATTTTCATTTCAATTATTTCAATTATTTTATTTATCAAACGTGCGAATCAGATGATTCGCTGTGGCGATTCCCGAGTAAAAGGGAAAAGGCCGAAAGGAAGACAGACAGACAGTATTAAACTATTTTGTTGCTTTATTACTCGTTTTTATTTCTTCTATTTTATTTTACATATCAATAATAATAATAATAATAATAATTATTATTATTATCATCATCATCATCATCATTATTATCATTATTATTATTATTATTATTATTATTATTATTGGCATAGTGTCTGCGTACTCTCTCTCTCTCTCTCTCTCTCTCTCTCTCTCTCTCTCTCTCTCTCTCTCTCACTTTCTTTCTCTTCCTCTCTTTCTCTCTCTCTCAGCAGGGAATTTTTTTACTCTGTGGTGATACCTTTGGCTTTCGCACTATTAGTTCAGGTGACAGATTGTCAATGGTCGTGTTTACAACTGGTTTCCCAAGTACTTGGACTTTAAGTGGGTCGGTGCTGAGTAAAAGTGTGAACAGTGTACTCACACAGGCAGACAAAGCATCCTTCATTCATTCATTTTCTGAACCGCTTAATCCTTTCTTTTACATGAACCTCTCACCATAGACAGTGAGAGACACGGCCGGCCTTTGATAACCCAGTTAACCACCAGGCCACCACTACCCTGCAGACGAAGTAGTGTAAGTATACAGTATTCTATTTATATATATATATACAAAAATAAAAGGACAGGACAAAGACTTTCTATTGAAACTCCATTTATCACTACAGATCTGTTTCGAGGGGTGGTGAAACCATCCTCTCTCTTCAGGTGATTATAGAAGAATATAAGAATAAAATATAAGAATAAGAATCTTCTATAATCACCTGAAGAGAGAGGATGGTTTCACCACCCCTCGAAACAGATCTGTAGTGATAAATGGAGTTTCAATAGAAAGTCTTTGTCCTGTCCTTTTATTTTTGTTTATTTGCTCTACCAAAAAGTATTGAGCACTCTCCTACATATATATATAATATAAAAAACATAATTTTATCATTTATATTTCATATCAAGGGCAGTGGTGGCCTGGTGGTAAAGCTGCTCGATCACTGAACCTAAGGTTGTCACTGTCCCTCCAGTGCAGCAAACCAGGTTATCATAGGCCAGTCATGTCTCTCACTGTCTATGGTGTGAGGTCCATGTAAAATAACAATTGCCGACTTTTGACAAGAGGAGCTGCAAAACTGTCAGTGTTTCTGCCCTGCGATGGCCTGGTGAACTGTCCAGGGTGTACTCTACCCTCGCCCTGAGTCGGCTGAGATGGGCACCAGCCTCACCATGACCCTAATTAGGATTAAGTGGTTCAGAAAATGAAAGAATGAATGGATTTTATTTTATAATTGTTGATTTTCTCACAAGCATTTAAAGCTGTTTGATATAATGCTTATAGATAAACATGATACACACCAAAAAAATGTACAAAAAAATTTGTATTTTTTTTTAGTAATCTTAATAATCTGAATAAACAAAAAAAACACATATCAGGTACACCTAACTTTCACTCCTGTACATGCTTGTTGAATATTCCATTCCAGATTTCATTGACATTTACAGCTATATTAAGCTCGATTTTCCACTGGAGTTTTCTGTAGGGATTTGTGATCATTCAGCCGTCAAAAGTATTAGTGAGATGTTGCTCTGAGATCAGTGCAGTCAGTGTTCCAGTTCATCCCAAAGGTGTGACGTAGAGTTGAGGGCAGGGATCAGTGCAAGTTCACTCAAGTTCTTCTATTTCGACCTTGAAAAGCATGTCTTCAAAGAGCTCACTTTGTGCATACAGGAATATTGTAGTGCTGAAGGCTGAGGAAATTGTAACACTACAGCATATAAACACAGTTTATACAATTCTGAGCCACATATGGGTGTCATCGTCAGGCGTCAGCATACTGCTGGTGTATGTAGTGCATAGGAATGTGGAAAGGAATGAGTCACTACATTCTCACAATGTCTTTGTATTCAGGACAATAAATAATATTAATGTTTTTAGAGATTTTAATAGTGGAGCTCCAGTGGAGTTCCAATCATGGAGCATGACTTGGATGGTTGCTTATGCAAAAAAAATAAAAAAATATTATTACCTTCACCAAAGGAGAGATTATAAGATGTGTGTGTGTGTGTGTGTGTGTGTGTGTGTGTGTGTGTGTGTGTGTGTGTGTTTGTGTGTGTGCCTGTCAGTTTGTTACCACTATAACTAAAAAAACCAGAAACAGATCTTCATGAAATTTTCACCAAATGTGGACCTTGGGCCAACGAAGAACTGATTAAAATTCGGTTGAATCTAGAACTGGATCCAGACCAGGAAGATTTTGTAATTTTTTTTTTATCATTGTGTGATCAGGCAAGGAGTCAAGAATCACATGCAATGTCTGAGAAAAAAAATGGGAAGCACAAAAATAATTGTGGGACATTCCATAATGGGGCAGTGTAATTCTATATCATCTGCCATTAAACAAATATTAACAGGAGCAGTGACCAGAACCTTGTTAAAAAGATGAAACCCACAGGACCTTCTGATACCAACATGCATGGTATGCCTGATACAGTGGGACCTCACCTTACGAAATTCATCTGTTCCAGAGCCTTTTTCTTAACCTGGATTTTTCGTAAATTGAACCACATTTACATGCAAAACGTGTGATTCGTTCCAAGGCCCCCAGTACTACACCCTAAACCCTTTAAAGATTATAAAAGTATACCTTTTAAGACCTCCTTCTGCTTCAATATCGTACCGATGGTAGACGGGTTTGACCATATTCCATTGCGATATCACTCAACAGCATGCCACGACTCACACCGGAAATCACACGCACGTGTGTGTGTGTGTGTGTGTGTGTGCGTGCGTGTGTGTGCTCGTGTGTTAACCATGTCTTCTTAGCAGAGTTATAATCTTGCAAATGTTTATGGAAGGTTAAAAGCCTGAGTCAAAAAATAAAGTTGCAATGGCACACTCAAAAAACTCATGGAACTACAGTAACTCTGTCCTTTACACGAAAAGCATTATGGGAGATGCAGCTCCATAATAGCCAATGGGAGGGAGCTGCGTCATCCCTTCTTGCCAATGGGAGGCCGGTGGGGTGGGATGTTGGAAGGTAGCCAATGGGAGGGAGCTGCATCATCCCTCCTAGCCAATGGGAGGCCAGCAGAGTGGGATGTTGGAAGATAGTCAATGGGAAAGCAGCTTGTGCATTGTGTGAATGCTTGAATGGTGCATTTTAATGTTTGAATGGTGCGTTTGGCACATTTTGTAAAGAGAACTTGGTTTGTATACAGAGACAAAAAATTTTGGAAAATTGCCTGGATTTTTCGTTTGCTAGGTTTGATGATGTAGTTTCATTCATTCATTTTCTGTAACTGCTTAATGGTAATTAGGGTCACGGGGAGGCTGGCGCCCATCCCAGCCAACTCCAGGCAAGGGCAGAGTACCCCTTGGACAGCTCGCCAGGCCATCACAGGGCAGAAACACGCTGACGGCTATGCAGCTGCTCTTGGCAAAAGTCAGCAATGGTTCTTTTGCATGAACCTCCCACCATAGACAGTGAGAGACATGGCCAGCCTTTGTTAACCCAGTTTGCTGCACTGGGGGGACAGTAACAACCTGTTGAGAGTGGGGCTTGAACCTCCAACCTTAGGATCAGCAATCCAGCAGTTTTACCACCAGGCCATCACTACCAGGATTGCTGATGTAATTTGTGTATATATAGTGGTTGTACCGCATCCGGGAATTGTAGAGTCACAGGAATATCACACGAGGGAATTTTTTTCGCTTTGCGACAATGATATCACTTTCTTTTGAACATTGTTTAATTTGACTGAGCTATTTCAACCACTCCAGACATCCTGTGGGAAAGCAACCATGCAACTTTTAAATTGTAGCTTTGCCAAAATTTTATGATTAAAAAAAAAATGTATATTTAAAATTGCCAGGCTGCTTATGAAAGGAGCTGTAGTAACTTTCTGGAAAGACTATCAGTGATGCTCTGTGCAGCATTTGACATGTTTGAAATAAAATAATAATAATAAAACTGAAGGACATGCTGTTCTGGTAAAATAATCAACAGCAGTGTTGTGTGATGTGTCTCGATGTGACGTGCACTTACTCTTATTTTTCT
>CM045742.1:40787500-40867500 GCA_024760905.1 Plotosus lineatus | reverse complement strand
TTTTATCTGTCTTGCATGATTCATGACTTCAGTTGTTCACCAGTGTGTGGTGTATTTTTCCTGTTTTTTTTTATGCAGCATACATTTTCCACTCGGAGACAGATATATTGTCTTCAAAGCCATGCTGTTGTAGAATGAGGCCTGGCATTGCCCTGCTGAACTGGAACATGGAACACATCTTGCCCTTATGCCAACATGCATTTCACTAAAATCCCAATATACAGGAATCCCTCACTTTTCTGCGGTTAATTGGGATCGAGACCCCCCCCCCCCTCGCGACCCCCCTGACTGATGTATACTTACATGTATATGTGTATATAATATCAATAAATACATATATAATGCTATAAATGCTTTCAACTGTTATAATAAGAGTTGAGCTGAGCGCGCACGCACTCAGATGCACACCTCACACAAACGTAACTAGTTTTGATGGGAGGTTTTGGGTTGTTTTTTGTTTTGTGTTTGTTTAGGGTTTTTTTTTTTTTTTTTTGGATAATTGGGCTTGATTTCATGGTACTTTCCGTAACATTCCCCCTTTTCTTCCTTAATTTCCTTATTTTTCCATTCGATGAATATTTAAAAAAAAATGCGATGCACTGAAGCCGCATGAATTGAAGCGCGAAGTAGCGAGGGATCCCTGTATACCTCTTTGTCAATGGTACTTTCAAACACAAATAACTCACCCATGCTGTGGGCACTTATGCTTCCTCATTCCATCATATATTCTGGTACTGGATTTGCATGGCAATCGATGGTTAGCATGCTAACCTGATGCAGCTGAATTATAAAGGAGTCTTGGGCTGGTAGCTGCACTTCTACTTAGCACATATCACGTGTAGCTTTTTCCTTTGTTACTGACAGCAGAACTTCCTTGGAATTAAATTCTTTCATTCAAAAATTTGTTGGTTTTTGTGGAATAACTTTGAAATTAACAGAAAAGGTGGCCATGGAGCATTTGTGTGACCGTTAGGATCCACTGTCTTATTTTGCTTTTTGGACTGATGTTCTTGTGTCTGTCTTCCTTTTGGCTTTTTCCCTTTTACTCGGGAGTCGCCACAGCGAATCATCTGATTCGCATGTTTTGATTTGGCAGAGGTTTTTACGTCGGATGCCCTTCCTGTCACAACCCTTTT
Organism: Plotosus lineatus; assembly: GCA_024760905.1. Classification (NCBI taxonomy): domain Eukaryota; kingdom Metazoa; phylum Chordata; class Actinopteri; order Siluriformes; family Plotosidae; genus Plotosus; species Plotosus lineatus. The sequence continues at coordinate 40,866,364 of CM045742.1, read as the reverse complement.
TTTTTTTAGCAAGGGACAGAAACACGCCAACGGCTTTGCAGCCACTCTTTCCGAAAGTCAGCAATGGTTCTTTTACATGCCTCTCACCATAGACAGTGACAGACATGGCCCGCCTTTGATAACCCAGTTAGCCGCACTGGGGGGGGGGGGGACAGTAACAACATTGTGGAGAGTGGGACTCGAACCCCCAACCTTTGGATCAGCGATCCAGCGCCCTATACCACTAGACCACCACTGCCCCGACTGATATTCTTGTGTAACATACAATAAAACAATCATATGCCTCAGACTCTTCTTCTTCTTCTTCTTCTTCTTCTTCTTTTCCTTTCGGCTGTTCCCTCTAGGGCAGTGGCTCGTAACCTTGTTGGAGGTACCGAACCCCACCAGTTTCATATGCACATTCACCGAACCCTTCATCAGTGAAAAATAAAAATATGATTTTTTACAAATTCAAGACATAGGTACTGTTGTGTTCTTGTATTCCCATCTCCATGCAGTTTCACAAAGTATTCCTTTAGTTTTGCCGGTGCGAGACTAGAGTTGCTCAACTTGGCATTGCAAATCATTCAGATAGGATGCTGAGTCCCATCACGTTCCGTGATGCATGTGAATCCATGTTGTATATATTCGTCCAACCACTTTCTTTTTTGTTCGACATAGTTAGTATGGATTAAAATATTCCGAAAAAAATCTCACGACTTCACACATTGACTACTGAGCGCGCTAAATTCCCCGCGGCACTGATTGGCCAAGCAATGTAATGTGATCATCTGCAGCCAGTGATGGCCAAGCAGGGCGTGTCATCACTAATTGACATGATGAGTCGGGTGTGTCCTGACCTCCGTGGCTGAGGCTCCGCCGAACCCCTGAGACCGACTCACTGAACCCCTCGGGTTCGATCGAACCCAGGTTAGGAACCACTGCTCTAGGGGTTGAGACAGCGAATCATTTGCCTTCATCTCACACTATCTTCTGCATCTTTTTCTCTTACACCAACTACCTTCATGTCCTCCTTCACCACATCCATAAATCTTCTCTTTGGTCTTTCTCTAGGTCTTCATATGCCTTAGACTCATAATTATTAATTAGTAGCAAAATGATTTAAAGTTCACGACTCGGTTGTCTGTCCTGTTTCATTGTTTTCTCCTCAGTACTGGTTGTGATTCACATGATTACGTTTCTTTAGACCAATGATCAGGGTCCGTATACACTTTCTTGTGACAGTGTTCCAGTAAGAAAACCAGCCCTGATTATAAATATAGTCTGAAGCGGACAGCTTTCCTGTCCCTAACCCAGATGCAATCCATGCAATGAAACACAGGCTACATAGTTTACAAACTAGAGTAACAACCAATAATTAGGACTGAGGTCATAATCCTATGAAAAAGAAAACATTGTACAAAAGTGTGTCAGATGTGGTGAGGCAGGACTGGTGACCCGTCGTCTGGTAACAGAAAGAACCCAAACGCCCTCAAAACCTAAACAAGTCATGTGTGCAATATGCCACACAGCTTTAGGCGGTACGATTTTGTGATTTTCTTGCTCGGAGTCAGAGGGATTAAAACCTTTGTGGTTGAAAGGAATTGATTATTTGGGCTGAGAGAAAAAAAGATCTCTAGGCTTGTGCATGTTAAGTTATACTGGAATATTCTCCGAAATGGGTGGCACGGTGGCACAGTGGTTGCCTCACAGTAAGACAGACTTGGGTTCAATTCCTGGGCTCAGGGTGTTTCCATGTGGAGTTTGCATGTTCTTCACTCGCTTGTGTGGGTTTCCTCCATGTACTCCAGTTTCCTCCCACTGTACAAAACCATGTGCAATAGGCTGATTGATTGTTCTAAATGGCTCCTGGTGTTAGAGTGAATGTGGATGGTTGTATGTATGTTGGCCCTGCAATGGCCTGGCAAGCTGACCGGCATCCCCAAAGCCCTAATTAGGATGAAGCAGCTTAGATAAGGAATTAATGAATTAATATATGTACTTCAAAATACTGTGATGTCCCCTTTTCATTAAGATGGAAGATCACTCTCTCAAAGTCTTGCCTCATTCTCTAAACTCACATTTGTAATGTTTGCTCTATGTTGGCCCGGTCTGATGTGACAATAGCACCATTCTGATAAACTGATGTGACAATAGCACCATTCTGAATCCTGTTCAATATGCACTTACAATACAGACGGTCCTCACTTTACATTTATTCACCTTACGGTTTTTTCAATTTTAAGTTTGAACTGACTGTAAAAAAATTTTTGTAAAAAAAATTTTTTTTGTAAGTCAAATTTTGAGTTTAGCGAGCTCTCCGTTGTATGAGACGTTTAAATGCTGCTTACGCACGACGCTGCGTCCATTGTTTACATGGCGCTGCGTTCGTTGTTTACAAATGACAGACTGAACGTGCCTTGCTTCTTCCCAGTTCACTGCGTGTTACCCTTGTGTGAAGATGTCGTCTCTGTGATCTTTGTGTTTACACTGTTTTGCGTATTTGTAACCCTAAGCAAATATGGTTGGTCAGAAGCGTAAGCCTTCTAGTGATACTGGTAATCAGAATCAGTGGTAATAAGTGAATTTGATTAAAATTTATTTATTTGAAATTATTTTGCTTGAGTTTAATTTATTTGAAATTAATGTTGATATTATTTTACAATGTTGCAACTCCCGAGTAAAAAGGAAAAAGTCGAAAGGAAGACAGACATTATTTTACAATGTTATGTTTATAATAATTGATTTAGGGGAGTTTATGAGATATGGTAATGGTCATACGTCACTGGAACATACAGTAACAACTTATGTTGTTTTTTTTTTTTTTTTCACTTTACGTTCGGCCATTCGGAACGTGACTAAAACGTAAGTTGGGGAGCATCTGTACTTTGATCTTAGCATTGGGTCAGCACAGATTGACCAGAAGGTTGTGAGTTCAAATCCTGACTTGCCAAATTGCCATCTCTGGACCCTAGTGGCAGCTGCTTGAAGAATAAAGGGAAGCAAGGTTTCTTCTAAAATATTATGGAACATTTGATCACATATGTAATGTTGTGTTAACATTAATATAACTCCAAGTACTACACCAAGTTTATTTTCATGGATAGTTCCTTCAGAATTAGCGATCATCTCTTACAGGTCACCTAACCTACAGAAGGGCAACTTTACTGGAGTCCGAAAACTCACTCAGAACACACTCTGCTTACAACACAGCAAAGCCAGATGTTTATTTTTACTTCTTCAGTGGATGGATGATGGGATTGAATGACTAGAGTTGTCTGGAGTTTCTGTGTGGATGTGTACCTCGTGCTTGCGTGGGTTTACTCCGGGGACTACAGTTTCCTTCCTGGAGTCAAAAGACATGCACATTAGCGCTAACTTGTTGTTCCTTGGTGTGCGTATGTGTATTGCCCTGTGATGGTCTTACGATCTATTCAGGGTATACACCGCCTTTACCGAGTATAGCCCGAGATGGGCTCTGGCCTTCATGCAACCCTAGTAGGAGCAAATAGTTTGGAAAATGATTGGATGGATGGATTGATGAATGATAGACAGATGGATGGGTGAGTCCAGTGGGTTGACATTGGTCAATTGGCCAATGAAGTCACATTAAGTGCATATTTGCTGCATGAAAAAATGTACAGTGTTGTCTTAAACAAGGAGTTTAATGCTGATATATTACAGCGATGTATTTTCCCATACTGTATCATTACCATTATATATTATCATTATATAGGGATGAGTTAAATCACTAGACTGCATTGAATTGAGGTCTGTCATTCATACTGACTTAGTGACTTTTACTGCAACTGGGTGTTTATTAAAAACAAGTTGACCTTTTTGAGGTCTGGTGAGCGGTTCAGGGTTTACCCTGCTTTTGCCCAATCTCGGGTGTGAAAGACTCCATACTCTCCGCGACCTTCATTGGATTAAGCGGTTCAGCAAATGAGTAAGTGAGTGAGTGAGTGAGTGAGAATGAGTGAAAAGCAAATCTCTTTCTTTCTTTTTTTAATCTGGTGTTTAGCCGCATTGATAAGGCTGTATCTTAAGTCCATTTCTTTAGATTTAGAGTAACAGGATTACCACTCGGATGCTTAAAAGCAGTCAATCTGAACACAACCACATTTTCCAGCACTGAGAATGTTCAGAGTTCTACCCTTCCTCCCGGCAGGGATTCATCACACAGACACCTTCCTATGGACTTTCCCACTATAGCAAAATCATGACGTCAATGTTTAGAAGGTTTCTAAATCCGGGCCCACTGCAGTGTGTTTGCTTTTCCTGCAGTTTCCTCCTCAATTCAGACTACGGGCTAAAAATTGTAGAAGCAAGAGTGAAATATTTATAACACCTTTATTTTGATACCGAGTCTGAACTGATCATTACTGCGTATGCAAAGCCATGCTTTCCTCTGTTGGGGTCGAAAATAATGGTTACTTGTTGCACACTTCAGTGTTTTTTTTTTTTTTAAGTCAAGAAGATATTTTTCTTTAAGCTCAGTGATCCTGAGAGAGCGTTTACATTCAGATCCACCAGATTAATGATTAAGCATGAAGAAATTTTATTACATCAACACAGACGTTTCATAACCAGCTACGCTTCACTTCGATTATTATTCCTCATGCATCCATTCATTCGCAAAGCTGTTTAATCCTATTAGGGTTGTGAGGAGTCTGGAGTTTGTCTCAGCCGATTCTGGTCGAAGGTGAGGTACAATCTGATCAACCAACCAGTCCACCACAGGGCCAATACACACAACTAATAACACACGCTCACATTAGGGGAGTTTGGAATAGTCAAGTAGTCTAATGTGCATGCCTTTAAACTTTGGGAGGAAACCGGAGTAACTGGAGGAAACGTTTAACCCTTTTTTGTTAATAGTTGCATTTGCTGTGTTTTGTTTTGTGGAACAGCCGTGAAATGTTCTACCATACCTCGGTTACAGTCACAGCACCCGAGTGCTTTTATTGTGATCTCAAATGACTTCATCCATGTCACCATGAACAATACACTGATGAGCTTTGTGCAGTATGTAAACTGTCCGAGGAGAGAACTTTATATCTGTTGTATGCGAAAACTAAGGACACTACAGTTCCTCCCCCTCCCCCCTGGGAAGATCAGATCACAACTTAATTTACCTCTCTTCATGCTATGTGCCTGTTGTGAAGAGGCAGCCAGTGACTAGAAGGAGTGTTATGAGATGGTCGGAGAAGGCCATGGAAGAACTTCAATTCACGTTTCAAACTACGGATTGTCACACACTCTGTAACCCACACAATGATGATATTGATGGGCTCACTGAGTGCATTTCACACTACTTTAATTTCTTCACCGACACCATTGTTACCAGCTCAGACAGTCTTTTGTCACCAAAATAACAAGCTCTGGGTGAGTAAAGACATTAAATCCAACCACATTGACAAGAAGAGAGCATTTAGGGCTGTCAACATAGAGGAGGTAGGAATGATCCGAAGTTCACTGAGAGTCAAGATCAGAGAGCCAAAGGATAATTATAGGAGAAACTCCAGCAGAACAACATGAGAGAGGTTAGGAGTGGTATGAAGACCATCACTCCTTTCAAGCCATCTGTCAGCAGAAAACACCCCTATCTCTCCTGTCAACTTCACTTCAGGTCGAGAAACATCTGAAAAGACTTCACTCAGACAAGGTAGCAGGATTAGATGTGGTCAGCCCCCATATCCTGAAAGCCTGTGCCCACCATCTCTGTGGCGTCTTACATTGCATCTTCACAATGAGTCTGAGTCTACAAAGGGTAACAGTGCAATGTAAGATGTCATGCCTTGTTCCTGTACCAAAGACCCCACGTCTCAGTGGCCCACAGGATTATAGACTCATGGCACTGATTTCACATGTCGTGAAGACCCTCGAGAGACTAATACCGGTTCAACTCAACCCATGGTTCAACAACATATGGACCCCCTTCAGTTCACCTACCAGCCTTGTCTCAGAGTCAAGGATGCCATCATCTACTTGTTTAACCGTGTCTACATTGACCAGCTGGTGGGCACTGTGAGGGTCATGTTTTTTTACATCAATGCAGGCAGACATCTCTCTTGTGTCCAGAATTGTGGACTACCTGACCCAGAAGACCACAATATGTTTTCCTGCAGCACCATGTGTCGAACACAGTGGCCAGAAACACCAGAGCGCCACAGGAGACCATCCTCTCCCCTTTCCTTTTCACCCTCTACATAGCAGACTTCCCCTACTGCACAACGACTTGCGATCTTCAGAAGTTTTCTGATGACTCTGCTGTAGTCGGATGTGACAGTGCAGGTGTTGAGTCAGAGTATTGTGCTGCGGTGGATTTCTTCATCACATGGTGTGAGCAGGATCATATGCAGCTTATTGTAAAAAAGACCAAGAAACGGATTGTGGAATTTTAGGACATACAAAAAAATCACTAACACCAACCACCCCACCTCACCCCCACCTGCTAACCACAGCCAATAATAATAGTTAACAAAAATTAGTATGCCCTTTGAAAATTTTTGATTTCCACAAAAGAAACATGCCTATGCATATAAAGGTGATCAACAAATGACACGACAAATTCTTTAGTCATTTTTGTAATTAAAAAACAAAAAACAGACAAAGATGGCACAGTGGAGTAGTAGTTAGTGCGTCTGCCTCACAGCAAAAAGGTCCTGGGTTTTGATTCCCAGCTTGGGTATTTCTATGTGGAATTGGCATGTTCTCTTTATGCTTACATGGGTTTCCTCTGGGTACTCTGGTTTCCTCCCTCAGTCCAAAAAAAATGCACATTAGGTTAATTGGCTGTTCTAAATCACCCCTATGTGTGAATGTGAATGGTTGTATGAGTGGTGGTCCTGCGATGGCCAGATGAGCTGTCAAGGATGTACCCCACCTTTGCCCAGAGTTGTCTGAGATGGGTGCCAGCTTCCCAATGACCATGATTAAGCGGTTCAGAAAATGAATGAATAAGAAAAAAGCAAACAGAAAGCTGATCACTTATGTGAAAAAAATACATATACCCTTACATTTATCACACGTTTAAATCCCATAAATTTAGTATCAGGTGTTGAAGATTAGGTGCCTATTTCAACCTAATATCTTTGGTCTGGGGTTCTCTTCCTGTTAAGGATGAAATGTTTGTTTGATCAAATATATTGGAAAAAATGGTCAACTTTCAGATGTTCTCAGTTTTTCCCATTAAAGGAATATATGCTTTTTTATATATATGTCATAGTTAATGATTACGGGTTTGGGTGGGGGTGGGACATATACACACACACACACACACACACACACACACAGACACACACAGACACACACGTGCACACACACACACACAGACACACACAGACACACACGTGCACACACACACACACACACACACACACACACACACACACACACACACATTTGCTTCAGAGCAAGAAGGTCCCGGCTTTGGATCCTGGGCTCAGTGAGGGTGATTTTGTGTGGTGTTTGTAAGTCTAAAAACATGCACAGTAAGCTATTTGGCTGTTCCAAATCACCCCTAGATGTGGGTCTCCCCACGGCCGTATTTAGGCTTAAGGGACTTGAAAAATTAGTGAATGAATGGATTTTCAGAAAATTTTACCAATACAGAGGTAGGTTATGTGGACTCTGCACTACATCAGCTTTAATCACAGAGGAACTAACATTAAATGTGTTCAGAATTTTAGTACACAGTGCTGTGCAAAAGGTTTTTCCCCTGACCAATTTCTGACATTTTTTGCACGTTTGTCACTGTCATCCACTTCAGATCAAGCAAACCTAAATTTTCTACAAATATAAAACACAATTCAACACAAAATGCAGTTTTCAGTGTCAAGTGCATTAATTAAGGGGAAAAACCTTTTGGATCTACAGGACCTGTGTGAATAAGTAATTGCCCCTGAACTTAATAGCTGGCTGAACCAACTTTTGCAGCAATAACTGCAGTCAGGCGTTTGTGATAAGAGGTGATGAGTCTTTCACATGGCTGTGAGGGGATTTTGGCCCACTCTTCTCTTCAGAATTGTTTAAGATCAACCAGATCAGATGGTTTTCGGGCATGAACAGCCTTTTTCAGGTCATGCCACAGCATCTCAATAGGGTTCAGGTCTGGATTTTGACTAGGCCACTCCAAAACCCTCATTTTGTTCATTTTTAGCCATTCAGAAGTGGACTTGCTGGTGTGCTTCGGATCATTGTATTGCTGCAGAACTCAGGTGTGCTTTATCTTGAGGTCTTGAACTGATGGACGAACATGCTTCACAAGGATTTCTTGGTAGCAAGCAGAATTCATGGTTCCATCAACCATGACAAGCCGCCCAGGTTCCTGAAGGAGCAAAGCAGGCCCAGATCATCACACTTCCACCACCATGTTTCACTGTTGGCACAATGTTCTTTTTATCAAATGCAGTGTTCCTTTTGCGCCAGATGTAACGGGATTTATTTCTCCCAAAAAGTTCAACTTTAGTTTCATCAGTTCAGAGGACATTTTCCAAAAACCTTTGGGGAAGATAAAGATGATTCTTGGCAAAAATGAGTCGTGCCTTGATATTATTTTTTGTCAACAGTGGCTTTTGCCTCGGAACTCTTCCATGGATGCCATTTTTGCTTCGTGTCTTTCTGATGGTGGAGTCATGAACATTGACATTAACTGCGGCAGATGAGGATTGTAGTTGTTTAGAAGTGGTTTTTGGATCCTTTGTGACTTCCCCGGTTAGTCTGTGCCGTGCTCTTGGAGTAATTTTGGTAGGTCGATCACTCCTGGGAAGGGTTACCACCGTGCCATGCCTTCTCCATTTAGGGATAATGGCTCCGATAGTGGTCTGCTGAAGTCCCAAAGATGTAACCATTGACTTTGTATCCTTTCCCAGACTGAGACATCTATATAATCTTCTTTCTTGTATGCCCTTGAGCTCACTTGATCGCGGCTTGATGATGTGTGTTCACATCTCACCTTGTCAGACAGGTTTTATGTTCGGGATCTCCTGATTGGAAATGTGTGGCAGCAATCAGGCCTGGGTGTGGCCATGAAATTGAACTAAATTTTCCCCCAACAATAGGATTAATCACAATTGCCTCACCTTTTAACACTTTTTCACAGAGGTTAATGGAGGTTTGGATAGGATTTCTCTATTACTAAATAAAATCACAACAGAAAAACTGCATTTTTTGAATACTTGGGTTATCTTTGTGTAATGTTCAAATGTATTTGATGATCTGAAAAGGTTAAGTGTGAAAAAGGTGCAAAAAAGTAGAAAATCAGTAAGGGGTAAAAACTTTTTGCTGAGCACTGTATAATACATAGTTAATGTAACTAAGTAATCCTGCGTAATAATGATCTGTTTGAATTTCCTTCCAAGTTTTATACAGTACTGCATGGAAATGTAAGAAAAATAAAAACTAAAATGAGATTACTGTATTATGATTTAGTTTAGTTTATCTTCTCCAAGTAACTGAGACAAACTCTGAATTTCCATTATTTTTAAATGAAGCCTGATCCACTTTCGAAAATATTTTTAATTTCCAGAATGTAGACCAATGAGTTTGCTCCATTCCTATGTACGGTAGTACAGTGGTACCTCACATTACGAAATTAATCCGTTCCAGAAGTGGTTTCATAACCTGTTTTTTTTTGTAAGTTGATCCGCATTTTACAGGTAAAAGGCCTGATTCGTTCCAAGGCCCCCAATACTACCCCCTAAACCCTTTAAAAATTGTAAAAGTATACCTTTTAAGACCTCCTTCTGCTTCAATATCGTACCGATGGTAGACGGGTTTAGCCATATTCCTTTGCGATATCACTCAACAGCATGCCACGAGCCCGCTTCCTCTTTTCACTCGCACCGGAAATCACTTTCACCGGGAATCATACACGTGCGCGCACGCGCGCGTGTGTGCGTGCGTGTGTGTGTGTGTGTGTGTGTGCGTGTGTGTGTGTGTGTGTGTGTGTGTGTGTGTGTGCGCGCGAGTGTGTGTATGTGTGTGCGTGTGTGTTGACCATGTCTTCTTAGCAGAGTTATAATCTTACAAGTGTTTATGCAAGGTTTAAAGCCTGAGCCAAAAAATAAAGTTGCAATGAGCACACTCGAAAAACTCACAAAACAACAATAACTTTGTCCTTTACGCGTGTTAGAACTCCGTGACGAACAATGGGTAGAAGGCACATGAAAAGCATCATAGGTATTATGGATATGCAGCTCCATAATAGCCAATGGGAGGGAGCTGCGTCATGAGTATTACGGAGATGCAGCTCCCTCCTAGCCAATGGGAGGCCAGCGGGTTGGGATGTTTGGAGAAAGCCAATGGGAGAGCAACTCGTGCATTGTTTAAATTTTTGAGATGGCTGTTTCGTAACGTGAATTTGTTTTGTATCCAGAGATGGAAATTTTAGGTAAATGCATTTTGTAACCTGGATTTTTCATTTGTTGGGTCTTTCGTAAGGTGATGTACCACTGTATATACAGATGAGAGGTATACACATGATAAGACTTGTACTACCTTAATAACCACAACATTCTGAAGCTGTGCTTATGAACTGCTCCTGTCTAGCCCTAAATCTCTGAACCTCTGCCCTTGACACGACAAAACGCAAGACAACTGGTACTCGCGTCCTGTTCTTCTCATCACTCTTTGATCATAAACAGACAGAATAATCTTTCACATCTCCTGTCATTTACTTGTGTTGCTTCTTTTATCTGGTGAATTCAAAGTCTCTCAACTTTTTCTTTTGATGATTAAATGGCTTTGTATTTAACAGTAATAATGATGATGTTGATAATAATAATAATAATAATAATAATTATAATAATAATAATAATAATGTGCCATGAAGAGGACTGGTGGCCCACCCAGGGTGTAGTGTATCCTTACACTCATTGTTCCCCACCAATATAAAGCTCTCACTGAAGATGAATGAATGAATCAACAAATGTTGTATTGGGTCCATTGAACGCATTGTTAGTGTGTTTTCTTTTCCTTTGCTTTACTTGAGTATCCGACCCTCTCTTCTCCTCACATGGTTCTGTGAAGTTCAGCGTAATACAGTTAAACAGAATTTCTAAACACTAGAATGCATAAGTAGTCTTCATTCATTTTCACAGCTGTTTAATCCAAATTAGGGTTGCAGGGAGGCTGGACAAGGGTGGGGTCACCTTGGACAGCTTGCCAGGCTACCGCATGGCCAACACTCACATGCACATCTAGGAGTGATTTGGAACAGCCAATTAGCCAAAAGTGCATATTTTTGGGCTGTGGGAGGAAACCCACACAAGCACTGGGAGAGCATGCAGACTCCACTCAGGAACACCCATGCTGGGAATCGAACCCAGGACTTCTTGATCTGCGGCGAACATCCTAACCACTACACCACTGTGCCACCCAAGTATGCTTTCACTTTCTTAATGTAATCAGTTACCATTCAGCTTGGTTATAATTGTATAGCACAAAGCAGCTTTATGGACTACTTAGATTCAGTGGACTACCAAGAAGATCTACGTTATTCTGTATATATTTATGAGAGCTATGCATGCTTAATGCGTGAACCCGTGGAGATGGTGACCAGGAAAACCGTTCTGAGCCAACATGAGGTAGGGACATTGAGAGGAACCAGACTCAAAAGGAAACCCGTCCTCATTTGGGTGACCCCAGACATGTATCACATGGTTAAAACATACAGATTGCATAGTGGCAAGCACGAGTAAGACTCTGACCAGGTAGCATGGGGAAGGTACATGAATGATATTCATGATTCATGATTTCAAGTTCTGGAAGAGAAGTGTTTGTCTCCATTATTGTATACCGTATTTTCCGGACTATAAGTTGCACTTTTTTTCATACTTTGGCTGAAGGTGCGACAAATACTCCAGAGTCATAATAACAAACCCAATTTTCAACCCATGTTTGTTATTTTTCTACTCCAACTCACAACCACAAGATGTCACTCTAAGCTTGGGTACCAGTACCTGTTCATCCATCACTGAAGAAATGTCGCCAAACATGAAAATCCTATTCTGTGGATTACAAGTTGTAAATAGTGAAATATGCAGCAGAAAATGGTAATCGAGCAGCAGATCGAAAGTTTGAAGTGAACAAGAAACTTGTGAGGGACTGGAGAAGAGCGGAGCTATTACTGCAATGAAGAAAACAAAAAACGCTAATCGTGGAATAAAGGCTAGATGGCCACAGCTAGAGGAACGAGCTCGCACATGGGTGCTTTAGCAATGTGCCGCAAGGAGAGGCTTGTCAACAGTGCAGTTTTGTCTCCACATCAAAGTAGCAAAATTATTACATATAATTCTAACAAGAGGGCAGAAAAGCAGATATTATTATTACTGCGATGAATAAAACCAAAAAAAAGCTAATCACCAAAAAGCTAAAAGCTAATTGCCGGCTAAAAGCTAGATGGCCTGACTTTGCATGAAGACAGTATTGGTGTTACCACTTCATGCAACGCAACTGTCTCTCTATCAGAGTGAGGACCACAACATCACAAAAACTGCCAGCAGATTTCCAAACCAAGGTAGACAGTTTCCATGAGTTTGTGACTTATAGTCCAGTGCGACTTATATATGGGGTCTTTTTTTATGCATTTTTTGACCACTGTGACTTGTACACCAGAGCGACATATAGTCCGGAAAATATGGTATTTGAAATAGTTTGAATGTAACGGTGCAGTGGTATAATGGGTAGGACTGTTATCACCCAGCAAGAAGGTTCCAGATCCAAATTGAGACCTTAGCACATGCTTCCTGGGCGACCCTATCTTGGTCATATATTTGAGTGTGATTTGTTATTCATCAGTGTGCTGGAGAAAGGGTGGTATTCTGCTCACCTTGAAGGACAGCAGACAGAAAATAGTTGGATTGATGGATGGATGGATGGATGGATGGGTGGATGGATGGATGGATGTCATTTGAATATACTTGATCTTTCAGATCATCTATTCATTCATTAATTCATTCATTTTCTGAACTACTTAATCCTAATTAGGGTCGTGGGGAGGCTGGCGTCCATCTCAGCCAACTCTGAATGAATTTATTTAAATCACCTTACAGACCAAAATATTTCATATCAAGCATTTATTCAGATTCACATACTTTCAGGCCCTGCAATGGTCTGGCACGCTGTACAGGGTGGACCTTGACTTTCCCCAGAGATGGCTGTGATAGGCACTAGCCTTCCAGTTACTTTAATTGGGATTAGGTGGCTTAGAAAATGAATGAATGAATGAGTGAACATACTTCTAGATAAACGTTACTGACTAGATGATGTGGTTCTGTTTTGTCCTTCTCTGAGGACATTGCAAAAATGGCAGCATCCTCATGTCAGCCAGTACTGTGTTTTTATTGAGCCCCTTTGGGTCTGAAGCTGTTTTGGAACTTCACACACACACACACACACACACACACACACACACACACACACACACACACACACACACACACACACACAAACACATTCGCATAGATTCTTATCCATCTGTGTGTGTGTGTGTGTGTGTGTGTGTGTGTGTGTGTGTGTGTGAGTGTGTGTGTGTGTGTGTGTGTGTGTGTGTGTGTGTGTGTTGCTGTGGATGTCTGTGTGTATTCTTATGTTCTCAGTAAATGCTCCAGATCCACTGAATGTTCATCCTGAATTAAAATGCTTATAATTCACTGAAGATTGTATCATATCATATCATTGTATATCTTTATCAATTTTTCTCCAAGGTGCTCTGAATCATCCTTCAAAATAACTATGCCTGGCCAACTTTACACTCTGCGTCATTTGTGATTCCCAGCAGTCAGTCTTTTTATTGTCGAAAAGAGGGTTTTGGCAATAAAAAGACACACTGCAGGTCTGAAATGAGGTCCTACCCCAAGTGGAGGAGTTCAAGTATCTCAGGGTCTTGTTCACGAGTGAGCTAAGGATGGAGCGGAAGATTGACAGGCGGATATTATAAGCCTGTACTGTAATTCAGAGCCTGTACCGGTCCTTTGTGATAAAGAGGGAGCTGACCCGGAACACAAAGTTCTCAATTTACCAGTCGAACTACGTTCCAGTCCTTACCTACGGTCACGAGCCTTAGGTAGGGATTGAAAGAACAAGCTCGTAGATATAAGTGGCTGAGATGAGCTTCCTCCGCACCGTAGTGGGGCTCTCCCTTAGAGACGCGGTGAGAAGTTTGGTCATCCAGGAGATGATCATGTAGAACTGCTGCTCCACCGCATTGAAAGGAGCCAGCTGAGGTGGCTCAGGCATCTGGTTCGAATGCCTCCTGAATGCCTCGCTGGTGGAGTGTTTTGGCCAAGTCCAACCGGGAAGCAGCACCAGGGTCGACCCAGAACATGCTGGAAGGACTATGTCTCAGGACTGGTCTGAGATAACCTCGTTGCCCCCCCCCCCCCCCCACTCACACACCCGGAAGAGCTGGAGGAAGTGGCTGGGGACATGGATGCCTGGACCTCACTGCTTAGGATCATCAAGAAGAAGAAGATGAAGGTTTGGTGCATGTCAATCCAAGTTCTTGCTCTGTAGATGGAATAATTAAAATTTACTTTCCTACTTATGATACTGAATGGTGCCAAAAAAGAAAAAAGAAACTGGAAAGATAAGATTGACTCATCAGAATGATTCATTTCTCACAGTGGACCCGTCCATGAGATGTCAAGGACTCGGACTTGGAGTTAGAGGAAAGTTGTCAATTCTCCATGAAGTGTTTCGACCATGACTTCGGCTTCAAATTGTGAACTAGTGTGTAGGGGGGGTGCAGAGCATCCTGGGTATCAGTCTGAGAGAAGAATCTTGAAGGAAACAGGGAAGAACAAGAAGAGGCGTTTTGGAGAAGAAAATCCTAAAAACAATCCCAGTTGATTGAGAGCGAGTGTGTGTGTGTGTGTGTGTGTGTGTGTGTGTGTGTGTGTGTGTGTGTGTGTGTGTATGTGTGTATGTGTGTGTATGTGTGTATGTGTGTGTGTGAGTGTGTGTGTGTGTGTGTGTATGTGTGTGTGTGTGTGTGTGTGTTTGTGTGTATGTGTGTGTGTGTGTGTGTGTGTGTGTGTGTGTGTGTGTGTGTGTGTGTGTGTGTGTGGGTGTGTATGTGTGTATGTGTGTGTGTGTGAGTCATATTTCCTTCTCTATACTAGTATATTTGGTATATCCCTATTTTGCTTTATGACTCAGTGTTGTTTGACTTATGGAACATGAAACCTCTATGTATATATCTGAGCCTGACCATTTTTTTAAGTCTGTTTCCACATATTTTATTTTCTTATAAGCATCTTCCCACAAAAATTCTCTCTAAAGTTCATGATATTTTTGGATCTGTTGCAGTGAATTATAAGTATGCCATTTCATCCAGATATATGTATATATAATATTCTTATAGATATGGACAAAGTTATGTAATACTAAATTGTGAGCGTAGTCTGGCTTTGCATGCTAGAATGGGTTCTCTTTCTAGACAGAGAAATTGAAGACAAGATACGCAGGGAAGACATGACAGCAAAAGGGAGGAGCTGTGAAAAGAGGGGGTAGAGAGAGCACTACTGGAATTATGTAAAAAAAAAAAAAAAAAAAAGGTGAGTGGGAGAGAAAAGCAAAGACAGAAAGGGATGGAAGGCGCGAGAGGGAGGGGGTGGATGTAGAAGGTATATTTATAGATTATTAATGCTTATATGTATGTACACCATCAGGTTTAAATTTTTTAAAAGGAGAATCAAAATAAGTTATAGATCTCTTTATAAATTTTTCAATTAAATACATTTTAAGAAAAAAGTTCTTCAAAATAAAAGATTTAGAATGATTAGATTTGGTTTATAGAATTAAACTCCTGGATGGTTCTTGATGCTTCCATTCATCTCAGCAGTGTGTGAGTTACGCATCATTATTTTTAGAGGGAATTGTCAATGTATATGGAGGTTTTCTGAATTTGAAGGGAAATCTAGAAAGAGAAAATCACGAATTGGAAATGGTTTAGTTCAGTGTGTGTGTGTGTGTGTGTGTGTGTGTTTGTGTGTCTCTCTCTCTCTCTCTCTCTCTCTCTCTCTCTCTCTCTCTCTCTCGTGTGTCTCTCTCTCTCTCTCTCTCTCTCTCTCTCTCTCTCTCTCTTGTGTGTGTGTGTGTGTGTGTGTATGTGTCTCTCTCTCTCTTGTGTGTGTGTGTGTGTGTGCGTGTGTGTGTGTGTGTGTGTGTGCAGGCTATTTTTAGATACATTAAATGGCATAAATGCTTTTCATCTATTACAGGTCTATTTGCCCCTTAAGCAGAATAGTTATTCTCTCTCTCTCTCTCTCTCTCTCTCTCTCTCTCTCTCTCTCTCTCTGTAGAGCACGCTCGTGCTCGCAGAAAGAGCTTTGCCACAGTGAGGCAGAGAAGCATGGAAACTCCGCCCACTGCCCCTCCCCAGCAATTTCGTCAGTCGGTGAGTACTGCCCTGCATCCTGTCAGTAATAGTTTTCCTTCTCTCTCTCTCTCTCGCTCTCTCTCTCTCTCCCTACTGCCTATAAAATTTAACACAGCCTTTTAAAATTTGACGGAGATGGGGAAACAAAGAAGAATATTTGTCAGATTGCACTATGACAAGCTCTAAAAGTGGGTAACTGACCTGTGATCATGGTCTGTTGGTAACGATGAGATTACAATCAGAAGTGCTGTCCATATATATATATATATATATATATATATATATATATATATATATATATATATATATATATATATATATATTTGAAGCATTTAGTTAAACACTATTACTACACTAACACTACACTAACACTAACAATACAGTATGTTATTGTAATCTTCATTGAAAAACATTGGCCCGAAAATACCATAAAGTTAAACGAAAGCTCAAGAGAAACTATTTCTATTTCCATTAATATGCTGAAGGTCATTTTTATCATAAACATGACTTAAACTATTCTTATCAATATGATGATGTTTTGACACCCCCCCCCAGTTTTTATTGTATAGAAGGTTGGTATTAGACATAATTCACAAATGACTCATAAGATTCATAAATCTGAGACTGCAAAAAGTGCAATTATCATCTTCCTCAATATCATTATATCATTATATCTTTATATCTTTATATCTTATTAATATCCTGACTTCTTTTTGTCATGATTATCATGTTGCCATTACTTCATTTATTAAATCATAGTTTTCAGTGGTCCAACAAATGATTATAGAGAGATGGATATATATATATATATATATATATATATATATATATATATATATATATATATATATATATATATATATATATACATACATATAAAGGATGTTCCAAAAAAATGTATACCCCTTTTATTAGACGGAAGGGCTTTGTTGAACCTGCCACGTTCACCGGACCTCACACCACTCGACTTCTTTTTATGGGAAAACCTAAAACACAAAGTGTACGCAATGAGAACTGCAACTGTCATTGAATTGAGAGCAGCTATTGAAGGTGAATGCATGCACGTGTGCTATTCCATCGCTTCGCATTGTCGGCAGTGTCTGGACATCAGTTTGGGAACGGGTGGTGACAAAACAATAGAATGATGTTTGTAAATTCTTTTACATGTTGAAAATTAAACAAATTATAATAAACACTTAGTTTACAATTATTTAAAGTGTATATGCATTTTTTGTATATATATATATATATATATATATATATATATGTAGATAGATGCTCCCCCACTTACGAACATGTTTTTTACGAACATCCAGTCCAAGGTCAAGAGTGAAAGTGAAATGAAATTGAAGAACAAGTAGTAAAAGAAATGGAATAAAATCTACAGAAAGATATATCATAAATTTAAGTATGAAATATGATTAAACATTATCCTGAGGTACACTTAATACTATGCTCCAGCAGAGGGGCGTGGCTGAGACAAGCTTTATACCAGAGGCCCAGGAAGAGAAGCAAGAACTGATACATTTCTGAACTCCTGTCAAACATTTCAAAGAAGAAACAAATTGACTCCAGTATTATAATGAACTGGATAAGAGTGAAGAGTGAATCTCTCTATACATCTGATCAGATCCACTGTGCCGTGCTTGAGAGGAACCAGGAGTTTAAACACAGAAACTGATCAGTTCAATTGTCCCGTTGTAGTGTCACCTGTGTGTGTGTGTGTGTGTGTGTGTGTGTGTGTGTGTGTGTGTGTGTGTGAGAGAGAGACAGAGAGAGAGAGAGAGAGAGAGAGAGAGAGAGAGAGAGAGAGCGATTGTATACAGTACAGACTTGTATAGGTTACTTATACAAGGTTTAAACATACGTTCCCCTCAAAGAATGCCCTGTAACAACTTACGAACAAATTCATCTAACGAATGGCCATCTGGAACCTAACTCGTTCGTAAGTTGGAGAGCGTCTGGATATATATATATATATATATATATATATATATATATATATATATATATATATATATATATATTTATATATATATATATATATACACACACATATACACACACACACATATCTATATATATACACATACATACAGTGTATACAGAGATGAGGGGTAGGGCCAGTAGATTATTCAAAAGAGATGGGGTGGGGTCAGGTAGTTTAGTACAGAGAGATGAGCGGTGAAACCAGGTGGATTTTTATAAAGTAATGAGGGGGTGGGACCAGGTGAATTAGTATACATAGATGAGAGGGTGGGGCCAGTTGGATTAGTATAGCGAGATGAGTGTGCAGGTCCAGTAGGATTAGTATAGAGATGAGGTTCAGGTCAGGTGGATTAGTATAGAGATACGAGTGTGTGGGGCCAGTAGGATTATTATAGAGATTAGGGTGGGGTCAGGTGGATCACTAAAAAAGAGATAAGTGTGCAGGGCCAGTAAGATTATTATAGAGATCAGAGTGGGGCCAATCGAATTAGTATATAGAGAAGAGAGGGTGGAGAAAGGTAGATTAGCATAGAGAGATTGGGATAGGGCCAGGTCAATGACTATAAATGGATTGGGGACCAAACCAGATAGATAAGCACAGGTGTCAAAATCAACACTGAAATGTTTCAAGTGATATTGAACTTGTAAAAAAAAAATATTGAAATGACTTGTAGTATTACTTAACATTTTCACACTATCTAGAATTCACAGCAGACCCGTAGCATAGCGACTGCCACTTATCAGCACACATGGGCTTGTATTTCGCAAGGCTGAAATGCTGGATAAAACCAGTGCCAATCTGCGGTATTTAATGCAAGGCCCAAGTCTAAAAGAAGATTCAGGAACAAAGAGGGTTTAATCATTACTGTGATTGACACCACATCCCCAGACCTTATTTCCAGCATAGGGAAAAATTGATGGCGCATCGAGACATGTGAGATTGGATAGCCAGTACGTGTACAGTGCTCTTGAACAGATACACATTTACTGTACACTGAAAGTGATTCAACCTTTACTGATGACAGTGTTACTATTTACTGATAACTTAATAATTAACAATTAACATTTCTACAGAATGAGCATGTTCCACTGTCCCATATGTTGTTACATGGAAAGCCTATTCGAAGCCATGGTGAAAATGTATGATGTCATACTTCACGTAAAAGGATATCTTCTTAATTCATTTACTCAATCATTTACTGAACAACTCAAGCCTACTGCTAGGGTCATGGGGAGGCTGTGCCCAGCTCATCCAAAAATCCGGGCAAAGGCGGGGTACACCCTACACAGTTTTCCAGGCAATCGCAAGGAAACACACCACCATCATTCTCACTCATGGCCATACATAGGGGTAATTTGGCGTGACCATTTAATGCGTAAGTCTTCGGAATGTGGAGGAAACCAGAGTAGCTGATTTATGGAAGCTCACACAACCATGGAGATAACTTGCAAACTCCACACAATAACACCTGAGCCTGGGACTCAAACCCAGGACTTTCTATCTGTGAGGCAGACATGCTACGCCACTGTGCGCTCCGAATCGAGCCCTGTCATTATGATTCAGTACGGCTAGTTTTTAAATCATTTTTACTCCTTAAGGCCACAGGATCATGCTTTAACACAACTAGACCATTGGGAACTCTATAATGACTTTCAGTTTGATTCAGCTGTTATATAAATCCCAACATGCCTGTGTTCAAGCACAGCAGAAAGCATGGAAGGCAAAACATGAGCTCGAATTCCAGTCTTAATTAGGAGGTCAAAATGAATAAGTTTAAAGAAATATGCTCAGGCATCTGGAAGCGATATCTGGAGGACAGTTTTCGAAATGATGAAATGGGAACTGTGCGAACCCATGATGTAAGAAAGGCAAGAAGAGCACCATTACATGATGGATTATGGCTGAGAATCAGTCCTGTTGTGTGAATGATTTACTAATGCAGGAACTTTCAAGCTTGATCATGTGATTGGCTTCATGGTTTCTTTGACATGCCAGGCTAGGGAGGAGAAAAACCTGATTCCTTTAGTGGGGATGTTAAATCCCTAAAAGTGTTCAGGTGGGAAAGTGGCATCAGTGTGTATATAGTCTATTGAACTCTACTGCCCTCTGTGGGATTTTAAGCTATAGGATCCCATTCATTCATTTCCTGAACCGCTTAATCCTATTTAGGGTCCCGGGAAGGGTGGCACCCATCTCAGCTGACTCTGGGGGAGGGCAGAGTACACCCTGGACAACTCACCAGGCCATCGCACGGCAAAAAACATGCTGGCGGCTAGGCATCCTACTTTTGACGAAAGTTTGACGAATGGTTCTTTTACATGCCTGTCACCACAGATAGTTAGAGAAATGGCTGGGTACTGGGGAAGATATAGGATGCCAGTACCTATCAACTTTAGCACAAATATACACCACTGGGGTCCAGACCCTTCTGGTAAAAGGACCCTTTTATAATATGCCAATCAAGAACAAGCATGGCAGGTTTGAAAGGACCAGCTTCAGCATGCGGCAAGGAAATATCCAGAAGTCTAATATACAATATTGCCTATGTGACCTTGAAAAGTAGGTCAAGGTCACTCACATGCAAAGTCATCCTAGTGAGTCGGCAAGGCAAATTTGAAAGCCCCATCTTCAGCGCGCAGCAATTAAATGTCCAGAAACCAAATATAAAGTTTTGTGTCTGTGACCTTGAAAAGTATGTTAAGGTCACTCAACCAGAAACTCATCCTATCACTCATAGATGTGAGCCACTATACCAAGTCATAGAATCCTGAGTAAATTTCCGGAAACCCAACACATAGTTTTGCCTCTATGACCTTGAAAAATAAGTCAAGGTGACTCACATGCATACTCATCCCAGCACTCCTAGTAGTGAGCTGGTATACGAAGTCTGAAAGCCTCAGCTTCAGCACATGGAAAGGAAATGACCAAAAACGAAATTGTGATGGACAGATGTACGGACGGAACGCATTCCCATAGCAACTGATGGGTGGAAACTAAAAACAAATAGCTTATTTCTCCTATTAGGGTCACAGGGAGACTGAAACCCAGCCAACACCAGGCAGGGCAGTGCACACCCTGAACGGCCCACCAAACCATCACAGGGCAACACACACACACACACACAACCATTTGCACTCATGTTAATACCTTGGGGCAATTTAGAATAGCTAATTAACCTAATGTGCATGTGGGAGGAAATCAGAGTACCTGAAAGAAACCCACACTGGTAGAACATGGACACTGCACTCTGTAACACTCTCAACTCGAAGCCTGGACCTTCTTGCTGTGAGTCAGACATGCTAACCGCTAGGCCACCATGCCACCCCTGCTAAGTGCAGTTCCATATTTAAATTTCATGGAAAATCTATGGCGAATAGATTGACTGAAGTGTTTAGCTTCATACTTAATACGAAGGTAAATGTTCCTGTAACTGATAAAATAAATTTGTTGGAAATGAGTGGCAAATAAACACACACTTCAATGAGGTTAATGAACTTGTTTTGCTCAGTTTGTGGGTTTGTATTTTTTTGCGAAAGCCATGTTTAGTCGATGTTTTAGGTATGGTAATTATAGCTGATAATGGCACGACATTAGATAGAGGCGGTTGGAAATTAGTGGATAGCGGTTGCTTTTATTCAGGCACAGGGAAACTGCTGTGTTTTTCAGATATGGTGGGGTTTGTCAGAGTGGGTGTACAAGATCTATATAAGTGCTCAAGACAGAGAGCGAGAGAGAGAGAGAGAGAGAGAGAGAGAGAGTGAGTGTGTAGGCAGAACCTGAGCATGAGTCACCAAGACAGATACAGCAGCAAAGACTATTATGTTCATCTCCACTGCTATCTAGTGGTCATATATTGAAAAAAGAAGGCACGCATACACCTCGAATGCCATAATCCATCCAAGACCCCTATCAGAACTCAAACGATAATGTGAGAATACAAGATGGTAAAAAAATTCTGTATATGATAACGACAAAAAAAATAAATAAATTAAAAAAAAAACATCAACAAATTTGATCTGTTGAATAAAATGTTTTAAATTAAACCTTAATTTATTCTAGAACAGTCCTCACTAATCTTATACAGTAGGTACCTCCTATAGGGTCACAGAGAGACTGGGACCCATCTCAGCCAATACTAGGCAAATGTAGGGTACACCCTGAACACCTTTCAAGGCCATTGCAAAGCCAACACACACACACACACACACACACACACACACACACACACACACACCTAAGGGCAATTTGGAACAGGCAGTTAGGATAATGTGCATGTCTTTGGACTGTGGGAAGAAACCTGGAGTACCCAAAGGAAACCTGCAAGGGGAACACAGAAACTCCTGAAAGAGGGACTTGAACCCAGGACCTTCTGGCTGTCTGGTCGACATTCTAACTTATATGCCACCATGCTGCCTTTCCAGATATACTACATAGAGAAAATGTACATTATTCTGTATTATTCATTTTTAAAATCAGAACATCTATCAGAGAGGATTATGACTATATATTAAAATGATAATAATAATAATAATAATAATAATAATAATAATAATAATAATCATCATTTAATTTGAAAAATGGCCATTTTTATTATTTATATTTTATTATTATAGAAAAGCCAGAGTCAGTGCTCTAGAGTATTTTTTCTGTTCTGAGATGAGGTTAATGTCTGTCACATGTTCTCTTTATGTCTGTATGGATTCCCTGTACTTTTCTCCCACTTTATTAAAGCATGGTTGGGGGTCGATTGGCTATATCAAATTGCCCCCGGGTGTGGATTTGTGTGCATAACGGTCTTATCAATCATAAAATAGTACAATCTGACTTGTTCTTCTTCATCTTCATCTTCTTGCACTTGGTCCGGGTCGGATCGCGGGGGTAGCAGCCTAAGCAGTGACGTCCAGACATCCCTCTACCCAGCCACTTTCTCCAGCTCTTCTGGGAACATTATGGCTTTCCTCCTGGAGCCAGGCCTAGGGGTGGGGCATAACGGCGGGTGCCTAGTGGCCAGGCTTCTTCTAACCATGGAGCCCAGCCGGGCTCAGCTTGAAATTAGACATGATCGCCCTCCCATTGGCCCAACACTCTTCTCTGGTCTCAATCATTGACACAGTTACTAATAACGTCAATTCTATATTCTGATGCTGTATTTCTGTAACAAGCATCATTCAACCAGCAGCAACCTTTCTTCAGGTCAGCATGTGCTGTCTGGGCTTCCTCCAGGTACTCCGGTTTCCTCCTACAGTCCAAAGCCATGCACATTATGCTAATTGGCTATTCCAAATTGCCCCTAGGTGGGACTGTGAGTGTGAATAGTTATGTGTGTGTTGCCCTGTGTTGATCTGATGAGATGTTTAGAGTGTCTCGCTCCTCCGCCCAGTGTCAGCTCCAGCCTCCCTATGACCGTAATAGGTCAAAGCGGTTCAGCGGGTGTGATGAGTCAGCTTCCATTTTAGAAATGACTTTTTGATGGCGAAAATCTGTGTTTGTACATAATCAAGACTGTCTTGCCACACTGTGCTCCTCTTCCGCTCTTCGTCTCAAACTATCTGTGATTCACAGGATTAAACAGCCCTTTCTTCGGCTTTGAATTATATCCGCGATACGATTGCAGTGTAGAGGCGAGTTGAAATTGTAAAAATCTGCAGCTGTATTCATTCATTTGTTTTCAGAACTGCTTTCTCCTAATTAAACTCGTGGGAAGGCTGGCGCCCATGTCAGCCGACTACGGGCGAGGGCAGAGTCGGGGGACGCCGGTGCCCAATTCAGCCAACTCTGAGCGAGGGCAGAGTACACCCTGGACAGCTCGCCAGGCCATCGCAAGACGATGCCGCTATATATATATATATATATATATATATATATATATATAGATGGTTAATTTTATGAATAAATGAATAAAACGAACAGTTTAATTTTCTTGAATTCTTTATGAGTTCCATTAAAAAAATCATTGTCATGCATGAGATTATAATTCAATACAAATTTCATTACAGATATTTATTTTATGATATAATCTTACTAGGTTTGCAGGGAGGCTGGAGCCTATGTCAGCCAACACTGGGCAAAGGGGAGGTACACCTTCAACAGCTTGCCAGTCCATCGCAGGGCAACACACACACACACACACACACACCCACACACACACACACACATACACACACACACACACACACCTCCATTCACATTCATACACAGGGGCAATTTGGAACAGCTGGAACCTAAAGTGCATGTCTTTGGACTGTGGAAGAAAAACCAGGGTACTGTACCTTGAGGAAAGCCGCACAAGCATACGGAGAACATGCAAGCTCTACACAGACAAACCCGAGCCCGGGACTGGAACTCAGGACCTTCTTGCTGTGAGGCGGACATGTGACCCACTGCACCACCATGCCACCCTCTGTAGAAACACATTATACATTTCCAAGCATTAGTTCTCCAAAACAAAGTTGAACACTGCAGAGGATTGTTTATATATCAGTAAAGAAAGTGGCATGTTATGTAAGAAGCCTTTTTTAGACAAAAAAAACGCAGTGTGTCCAAAAAAAAACATCTGGTTTTATAAGATGTTTAATAAAACATGTAACACATTTCCTTATAAAACTCCACACACTATATCTGAGACTATAGTTGTTGTTGTTGTTGTTGTTTTAAACAAAGAGTCGTGACACAAAGTATTGGTTTATTAGTTTGTTAATTTACTGCCATTTGTAGTATTTTTTAGAAATGTAGAATCATCCAGATTCATTATTTTTAAGGCGTCTCTGCTCGTCACGTCTGTACGTGCTAAAGTGACTTGTACATGGACATTTATGCAGGACCAACTTGCATCCAGGACAAGTTTCCCCAGTGCAACCACCCGTGTACAAACGCAATTTGATCTGGAGCAACTTGAGCCTAGAGACCACAGCTTGTTCTGGGTGCGGTTTGCTGTCTGAACACAACCAGGGTCAAGTAGGAGGGTTTATGTATGCGCAGTAGCGTCCATCGGGGTGTGTTGTCCTGCTAGCTCCCATCGTTTCACTGATTTCAGAGCAAGTGCATCCAGCACTTCCCGAAAGTGTTCAATAGGATTACAGTCAGGACCCTGGGGTGCCAATACATATGTGAAAATGATTCCTCATGCTCCCTGAACCACGCTTTCATTATTTGGGTCGTAATTTTATATCTGCACCATCAGGGAAGAAAACGTGCATTGCTGTGATAACCTGCTCTTTCAGTTACATTCAGATCAGCTGCTTCATTGTATGTCCACATTAATGTTGCTGAGCCTCGACCGGACCGACTGGAGCATCAATGAAATATTATAGCGTGAGACTTTTTAGCAGAACATTATATATCAACCAAACCAAAACAGTATTAACGTTTGAATCACGTCTCATATATCCTCCAATTTTCTGTCTTTGACCTTGTACTATGTTTATATGAGTGTGTGTGTGTGTGTGTGTGTGTGTGTGTGTGTATATATACACATCAGAGTTTTCTTAGCCGTCGTCTGAAAAGCTCAATTAAACGAGCCAAGAGCCAGCCGAAACTTGATCGCACCGGAAGCTTCCGCCACATGATTCTCCCACGATTCCGCAGTGCTGACCAGGAAAGGTAAGCAAAATATGTACACACACACACACACACACACACACACACACACACACACACACAGACACATTTAAATCCCTGATAGAAATGTAAAGATTCTCTTCATGAATTAAACCAGACATGATGACGCCAATGAAAATCTTCCTCAGACAATATGAAGACACTGCAAGACGAACCAGACGCAGAAGGAAACCAGTCCTCGTCTGGGTCACACCGGAAAGTGTGATTATAAATAATTTCCCTTGAGAGCAAAACTCCTCTAAACCATCATAGAAATCCGTTCATATCAGCCGCAAAGTCATCTTGAGAGTCTGTAAGTGTAGCTTTAGGCGTCCTCGGTCGGAGCGAGTGGTTTCCAGGTGATGAAACCTCTAACCAGGAGTCAGGGATCAGGATGGATCAGCAGAATAGTCAAGATCACTGCTCCAGTCTTGGTCATCACAGCCTGATACCGGGAACAGTTTACACAGTGAGATGAGAAATTGGTTCCCCTGGATCTAAAGATAAATGTTTAAATAATTGATTTTGCAGGCTGTAGAAATAATAAAAAAACATGTTTGTTTAATTTTGAAAAAAAAAAATCCATCAATTTTATGTTTACTTCTTCACCTGAATTATATTTGATTGTTAGGTGACTTGAGTTTCCAGCTCTAATAAAGACGTCACACTGTAGCAGGATTCTTCTACTCGTCTTTTCCGTCAGTACATGACATCTGCATGTCATACCACAGAGCCGAGGGCGTTAGCTTTAATCTCCCTCAAGACTCCTGCGCTTCATTATAAAGGATGAATTCACAGCCGCACACTAATAAGGATGAACTTCACGCCTGTATTATTCTTACAGATGCAGATAAACAATGATCCAGTAGTGGTTGACACATCCGCCTCACAGGAAGACGGTTCTGGGTTGGATTAACAGCTCGAGCGTCTCTGTGTGGAGTTTGCATGTTCTTCCCGTGCTTGTGTGGGTTTCCTCTGGGTACTTTGGTTTCCTCCCACAGTCCGAAACACGTAGGTTAATTGGCTGTTCCAAATCACCCCTAGGTGTGAGTGCGTGGGTTTGAATGATTGTGTGAGTGTCGGCCTTGCGATCCCCGCGACCCTAATTAGGATTAAGCGGTTCAGAAGATGAATGAATGTATTAGTCCAGTAAGGGAAATTATTTCCTCAGTATTTAACCCATCCAACGTGAGTGCACACACACACACACACACACACACACACACACACACACACACACACACAAACAGTGAACACATACACACACACACACAGACACACAAACAGTGAGCGCACACACACAAACAGTGAGCGCACACACACAAACAATGAGCGCACATACACACAAACAGTGAGCACACACACACACACAGTGAGCACACACACACACACAAACACACACGCGCACACACAAACAGTGAGCACACACACACACACACACACACACACAAACAGTGAGCACACACACACACACACACACACACATACACACAAACAGTGAGCGCACACACACACACACACACACACACACACACACATACACACAAACAGTGAGCACACACACACACGCACACACAAACAGTGAGCGCACACACACACACACACACACACACACACACACACACATACACATGCAAACAGTGAGCACACACACACACACACACACACACACACACACACACACACACACACACACACACACACACTGCACACACAAACAGTGAGCACACACACATACACACAAACAGTGAGCGCGCGCACACACACACACACACACAAACAGTGTGCACACACACACAGTGAGCACACACACACACACACACGCACACACAAACAGTGAGCACACACACACACACACACACACACACACACATTTTGAGCACCTGTAGAACAGTTGGGGGTTAGGTGCCTTGCTCAAAGGCACTTTTTATATATATATATATATATATATATATATATGTGTATATATATTCGGCGGCACGGTGGCGTAGTGGTTAGCATGTCCGCCTCACAGCAAGAAGGCCCGGGCTCGATTCCCGGCCTGGGCGTTTCTGTGTGGAGTTTGCATGTTCTCCCCGTGCTTGTGCGGGTTTCCTCCGGTGCTCGGTTTCCCCGCAATCCAAAGACGTGCACTGTAGGTTAATTGGCCGTTCTAAATTGACCGTAGTTTCTCTCCTGCAGCGGCACCGGAACCCAGTCGTATCGGCACTTGCCTTTCCATTGGATCCTTCCGGTGGCGCCGAGACAGGGGGGGGACTTGCTGCCTGGGTAACAGCCTGTCCCTCATTACTCCCTACCCAGGCTCTGTGCACTGGGGAGTATCACCAGTCGGGATACTGGCCAGAGCGCAGCCATAGTCCTTCGGGACTGACGGAGGCCTACGCGCGATATATTCATTTTTTAAACCGCTTAATCCTAATTAGGGTCATGAGGATGCTCATGCCCAGCTCAGCCAACTCTGGGTGAGGGCAGAATACACCCTGGACATGTGTGTTATGGGGTGAATCAAACGCTGGACCTTCTTTTAGCGAAACAGATGTGCTGACCACTGTGCTACCAAACGTCTGAACTGAATTTTACTTTGAAGTGTAATTTTATTTTTGATTATTTACTGGTTAATGTAAAGGTTTGCAGTTTCAGTAATACTCGACTTACACATATTCTAGAACAATATTCAAATAAAGTACAACCTCCTGAATTTTTCCCAGACATGTTAAATTATATCGATCACAATTCAGTTTGTTTGGTTTCTGTTGTAAAGGTTTGCAGTCTGAGGCCTTTAGTCCATATTTCGACTTGATTGGTGTCCAAGAGCTCAGTCAACAATTTTCTCATATTATCAGGCAGGGTAGTTCAGAAACCAGGACGTAATGGCAGTATGAAGTAGCACCATCATACCATAAAGAATGGAGTGTGTGTGTGTGTGTGTGTGTGTGTGTGTGTGTGTGTGTGTGTGTTGGGGGGGTCATTTTCTCTTGTATTGTTGAGACGGTATTTTAAGTCCTTCTTGTATGCCTCTTTTGCTCCAGAACACGTCTGATGCAGAGCTTCAAGGAGTCCCATTCCCACGAGTCTTTGCTGTCGCCGAGCAGCGCAGCCGAGGCGCTGGACCTCACACTGGACGAGGATGCCATCATCAAGCCCGTCCACTCCAGCATCCTCGGCCAGGAGTACTGCTTTGAGGTACTTGTGTGTGTCTCTCTGTGTGTGTGTGTGTGTGTGTTACACACACACACACACACACACACACACACACACACACACACACACACACACACACACACACACACACACACACATAAACAAGCAAATAAGAGCAAAAATAGCCAAAATTTTAAAAGTCATTAAAAAGTATTCATCGCCTCAGAGAACATATCTCGGCAAACATTATTATGAAGACCAAACAGCTCAGATAAAGCTCTGGGAATGTATTCATCACAGTTTAGTGGTTAAAAAGTCCCCTGTCTTAAACATCTCACAGAGCACCATTAAATCTATTTTTTAAAGTAGAACGACTGTGGCACGATTATGATTTCACTTTGAGGAGGCTGCTCAACAAGCTTCATTGATCACCGCTCAGAAAGATTCCAAAAGTGTGCTTATGCAAGCCGCGGTAAATGTGACCTTTTGTTTTGAGTGTATGTATGTGTGTGTGTTCTTTAGGTAACAACAGCCTCTGGCACAAAGTGTTTTGCCTGTCGATCGGCTGCTGAACGAGACAAGTGGATCGAGAACCTGCAGCGAGCTGTTAAACCCAACAAGGTAGGAAGCGCGAGTGGCTGGCCCTCAGGATCCACAACTGAAATGTGATTGCGTCATGTCCGTGTATAGACACTGTACCTGTTATTATGTGTTGCTGTATAATACGAACGAGTCATTCATTCATTCATTCATTCATTTTCTGTAACCGCTTAATCCTAATTAGGGTCACAGGGAGGCTGGCTGACTCCCCCAGGCTGGCTGACTCCCCCCATTTTCTCCCTAATTTAGTCATATTCACTACCCACCCATCAAGGGGCAGTGGTGGTCTAGTGGTATAGGGCGCTGGATCGCTGATCCAAAGGTTGGGGGTTCGAGTCCCACTCTCCACAAGGTTGTCACTGCCCCCCCCCCCCCCCAGTGCAGCTAACTGGGTTGTCAAAGGCGGGCCATGTCTCTCACTGTCTATGGTGAGAGGTATGTAAAAGAACCATTGCTGACTTTCGTAAAGAGTAGCTGTAAAGTCGTCAGCGTGTTTCTGTCCCTTGCTAAAGGGGTTGTGACAGGAAGGGCATCCGACATAAAAACCTCTGCCAAATCAAACGTACGAATCAAGATGATTCGCTGTGGCCACTCCTGAGAAAAGGGAAAAAGCCGAAAGGAAGACAGACAATCACTACCCACCCATCAGGTAATGCCTTCCCTATCACATGACCACCACCAACCGGGGAGGGGAAAAAGCATGCATGTGCCCCCTCCGTGACATGCTAGCCACCTGCCTCTTTTCAAAGTGCGACGCCATGTGTATTTGGGGGTGGTCTAACACGCTCAGAGGGAAAGCACCATTGTACAAAAGTGAGCTCAATTGGCTGCCTATTGCTGTAAGTGACAGAGAAGTGAGCGTATGCCTTCCCTCGCGTGAGAGCTTGACCAATTAGCTCCCATGGACGGCTTCCAAACTTCTCCAGGCTAAAAGTCGCGCACCTTGTTGATGCGCCACTAGCGAGCCTGACCCTGATTAGTATTAAGCAGCTTAGAAGATGAATGAATGAATGTCGGTGAGATCATGCATGTGGAAAAGGGTGGATAGCTTTTTTTCTCGAAATGTGTTCATTTTGTGTGCCCTGTGACACAGCGCGGACAGCAGGGTTTGTTTTTTTTTTAATTACTGGTTTCATGTGTCTGAGTGATGAAGCCTATTGGTGTGCTTGCTGTCTGTCGTGTGATAGAAGAGATCCGGTTCGTGTGGGAATTGGCAAATGATCAAGCAGAAACAATCACTTAAACTAATATCATTAAGTATTTTGCATTCTTTTCATTATAGTTGCTGAATAATACACTTTAAGATTTGGAAATATGAATATTTATAATTGATAATAAGTGACAAACATTAAAACTTGGGGAAACTTAAGTCGGTAAAATTGCTGCTGATGAAAAATCCACGCAGTCGCCTTTCCAGAAGCAAGAAGCAAGAGAAATGAAACCTCTGATGTAACACACTGTAACTCCTAGGAGGACTCGTGCACTCAGAATGAAGGACAGAAAAGAAACAAAACAAAATAAGAAAAGTGTATTTCTTGTTATGAGAACACTCACAACAGCTTGAAATCTAAATCACAACAATGCGAGTGATGACAGTATAGCAGCTAATGAACTCATCTGCCAGAAAAGTGATTTCATTTTGAGCAGCTGTTTGCTAAGTTTATTGAAAGGAGAATTGGGGCCAGGACTCATGAGCTAGTGTGATTACTCTGCTGAGCTTTCGCTGAGTAAAGACTTCAGTCTTGTTCGATTAGTCATGCTGAACCTTTGAATGACCCTCAAACTCACTTCAGAAATCAAACCAAAATATGAGTCATTCCCAAGTTAGTCGAGATTATTGCATATTATCGATGCTCTTATACCGTACAGGCGTTTACGCCGTGGTTTATTAGGTACTTGTATGATCTTAAGCCTTTAATTAATATAATAAGTTGTTATTCAGGTAATAGTGACATCCTTCAGTACAAGCCCAGCGTGAGCCGGCAGCTTTAGGGGAGACTCATTACAACCTGGCTGAGAACATTTAAATTCGCAATGTGTCTACATCCTGATGCTGCGTGATAGCTAAATCCTTTGATTTGCATAAATATTAATTCAAAATATCATATCACACCGCTATAAATAATATCTAATCTATAATACCTAATTTCAGCTGACCTTGAGTCAGAGGTGATGTGCACTCGGAACAGGTCACTAATCTATCACAAGGCGAAGACAGAGATAAATGTACATTCTACGGACACCTAATTGCTGTAAAATATAATCAGCACAAATGGAGCATTTATAGGTTAAGCATCCTTTTGTTAAAATCACCCTAGACCTTGTAATATTGTTTATGGATGATTAATGTTTTGAAATTTGTCAGTGCATCAGGTTTTTTTTTTTTTTTTTTTTTTTTTTTTTTTTTTTTTTTAGCAGCCCAGACAGCTGACAGGAAAATCAGTATGAATTCAGGTTTTAAATAACGAAAAAAATAATAATGATAAAAGGGTCGAAAAATATTATTCAACTTCAAAAATAATCAAATAACTATTTTAAAAATAGAAGCTAATTTAATTTAATATTCACTTCTTTTTGTACTTCTGGGCACTTGAAAATTTGTGAAAGCTTTAGAATGCGCCAATATAATTCAGAAAGATTATTTAAAACATTATCAGATTTTAATTCCCAATGGAGCATTAAGCAAACACATTGAACCAAATTAAACAAAACCTTATTCTTGATTATTTATTTAGTAAAGAAAATGATCCAATTTTACAGACCTGTGAACGACAAAAGTACAGTATGTGAACTTCTAGGATAAGTGATTCATTTTCATTGTTCATGCAACAGTTAATCATAAAGATATCTTTATCATTATTTGAAGGTGAAATTCGAGTCAGCTCTAAGTATTATCGCTAAAGTGTCAGCATTCCACCAATCCACAGTCAAAGAGATGGAGGAAACTCAGCATCATTTTAACCCTCTCCAGAAATGATTATCTACCCTAGATCACTTTAAGCGCAAGGTGGGTCAGGGACTTGAGGTTATAAAGGAGCCCAGGGTCACTTCAAATCAACTAAAGGCCACTCTTAAATTAGTCCTCTTTTCGTTTATGATTCCATCATCACAAGAAGCTCTGAACAACAACAGTGTACAGGACAGGATTGCTAGAAGAAATTTGCACTTCAGAGGTAACTTTGCTGCCTATGTACAGTTTGTAAAGATAATATAAACAATCCGGAGAATTACTTGAATGTTTTTGTTGCCAAATTTGACTAAAATAAAAAGAAATCACTTTTGATGTGACGTGATTAGAGATATTCTGAGAAAGGAAAGTGCATGCCAACCTTATAGGACTTATTAAATATGTTCATGGTAGAATCATGGTTTGAGCCTGTTTTGCTGCCTCGGGTCCAGGACGACTTGCTAAGAATTCATTTTTAATTATACTAGTAAATTGTAAAGTAAAATATCTGGTGTCGGAAAAAAACTCAAGCCCACCTGCCCAAGTTGGACATATGCCGGTGGAAAAAAGGTTCCTCTAGTTGCCCTTGTATTGTCTTTAGTATATTTCCAATTAGCTCTAATACTGTACAACACTTAATAAAACAAGGACGTTTACCACAACCAGATGGGAAGAGGCAGAAACAACCCTTTATTCCAAAATATCACACAGGCAGGTTGGAAGAAGGTTGACAGTTACACCAAACAATCCCTATCCTACCCCGTGCTCGGTCAAAGGCTAACTATCAGACAGCTCTGCTAGCTACACGCTATCGCCATCCAAACCGCAACTGCTATCACTCTGGAATTCCCCCGTTTATCCTTTGAGTGATGAGTCAGCTCTTCCAGCTCAGACCAATTTTCCCCAGAGATTTTTTTTTTCGACACTGGACATCAGTCTATTGACTTCTCTAAGTGATGTCTGCAGCAAACCAATGATCTGGAATTCACAGATTAATGTTTTGGAATAGCAAACTGAAATCCTAATCTTAGTCCAGTGGAAATGTGTGAGCAGATCATGTGAGGAAACGCACTAACATCTGTTGAAGTTTTCTGTAGGAGATTGGACTAAAACTCTTCAAGGCCAGTATGCAGGACTGATCAACAGTTACTAGAAACATGTAATTGCAAGTATTCTTGCTCCGGGG
The DNA here is from genome assembly GCA_024760905.1 of Plotosus lineatus. NCBI lineage: Eukaryota > Metazoa > Chordata > Actinopteri > Siluriformes > Plotosidae > Plotosus > Plotosus lineatus. The sequence continues at coordinate 40,832,538 of CM045742.1, read as the reverse complement.
GTCATAAAAGCAAAGGCTTACACATATGTATTTCTCACTTACATGTATGCAATCTTGGAAACCTAAAAAAAAAAAAAAAAAAAGATTTTGTAAAATAATATTTTGTCACATTTGTTTAACTGGAGGCAGCACAGTGGCGTAGTGGTTAGCATGTCTGGCTCACACAAGAAGGTCCTGGATTCGATTCCCAGCTCGGGTGTTTCTGGGTGGAGTTTGCACGTTCTCCTGGTGCTTGAGTGGATTTCTCCTGGGTACTCCAGTTTCCTCACACAGTCCAAAAATATGCACAGTAGGTTAATTGGCTGTTCCAAATGTCCCCTTGGTGTGAGTATGAGTATGAATGGTTATGTAAGTGTTGGCCCCGCAATAGCCTGGCGAGCTGTCCATGGTGTACCCTGCGCTTGCCAACAGTCAGCTGAGATGGGCGTCAGCCTCCCTTTGACCCTAATTTCGGAGTAAGCGGTTCAGAAAACGAATGAGTGAATGTTTAACTGGATTCTATTTGCTTGCAGCAAAAATTATGCTTTAGGTTACATGAGGCCAGAAATATTGAAAATTCTTGAAGATTTATACAGTGGTACCTCACTTTACGAAATTAATCCGTTCCAGTGCCTTTTTCGTAACCTGCATTTTTCATAAGTTGAACCGCATTTTACATATAAAACGCATGATTCGTTCCAAGGCTCCCAATGCTACTCCATAGACCCTTTAAAAATTATAAAAGTACACCAATTTTGTGTGAAATATGTGTTAAAAGTAAAAGAAAATTATTTACCTTTTTTTAAATCTCTCAAACCACCCATGTGTCACTTTAAAGTCTGGGGGCTGCTGGTCTGAAGAACCTTCACTCCCACCCCCATTAAATATGGTGGATGCTGTTTCCGAAATAATTGCCTCCGTCACTGTATCTCCGCTGTTAAGGCTTCCTTCTGCTTCAATATCGTCCCGATTGTAGAGGGGTTACGGCCATACTCCTTTGCGATTTCACTCAACCGAATCCCACTTTCATATGTTGTTATCATCTCCTGTTTTACTTCTATTAATAACGGAGCCCGCTTCTTCTTTTCAGTCTCACCAGGAATCACTTTCTTGGGGATCATGATTAATAACGAAAAATAACGCTGCAATAAGCACACTCAAAAAAACTCATGAAACTCACGAACCAACAGTACAATTCTCCTTCATGCGTGTGTCGAACAATGGGTCGAAGGCACACCAAAAGCATTATGGGTACAGTACTGTATTATGGAGATTCAGCTCCCTCCTAGCCAATAGGAGGCCAGCAGGACAGGGTGTTTGGAGACAACCAATGGGAAAGCAACTCGTGCATTTTTTGAATGGCGCATTTGAATTTTTAAGATGGTGATTTTGTAACGTGAACTTGTTTTGTATCCAGAGACAAAAATTATAGGAAAATGCGTTTTGTAACCTGAATTTTTCATTTGGTGAGACTTTCGTCAAGTGAGGTACCATTGTCAACTTTTAAGCACCATGTATATCACTTCTTAAACAGTTTTCCTCATTTTTTGAACAGGTAATAAGTAGGTGTCATGGTATCATAATTTATGGAAGCCATTCGTATTCTTCTATAAGCAAACTGTGGCCATGTGACACCGGTTTTCAGGGAAAGGGTAGGGGACCTAGGATGAGACATTGTTTTCTAAATTTATTTAGAAAATGCATTTTTTTCCCCCTTATGAAGTAGAAGTGAAGGAATTTGGTGTGTATTGACTCTTACATTAAAATGAATACCATGTTAACATTTTGATGCTGTTGCAGGATAACAGTCGTCGGGTGGACAATGTTCTTAAATTGTGGATTATCGAGGCGAGAGATCTTCCACCTAAAAAGCGCTACTACTGCGAGTTGTGTCTGGATGACATGTTGTATGCGCGCACCACCAGCAAGCCTCGAACAGACACAGTGTTCTGGGGTGAACACTTTGAGTTCAATAACCTCCCTGCTATCCGGAGTCTGCGCCTGCACCTCTACAAGGAGACAGACAAGAAGCGACGCAAGGTCAGAGTAATGATTAAACACATCTTTTAATTGATGGATAACAATAAATACAGATACAAATGTAGTTCATTTGGTGCCTCTCTAATGGGCAACTGTTATTGCTTGAGATATATTAATTGGAGATGTGTGTTTTGACAGGAGAAAAGCACATATCTTGGCTTGGTCAGCATTCCCATCTCAAGCATCACAGGCCGTCAGTTTGTGGAACAATGGTACCCAGTCATCCAGCCCAGCGTCCTTGCAAAGGGTGGTGGTGTGGGGAGTGGAAAGGTTATTAATGCCTCCCTGAGGCTAAAATCCCGCTACCAGACTATGAGCATCTTGCCCATAGAGCTGTATAAGGAGTTTGCTGAGTATGTGACAAATAATTACCGCACTCTGTGTGCTGTCCTGGAGCCACTCTTGAGTGTGAAGAGCAAGGAGGAGGTGGCCTGCGCCCTGGTGCACATCCTACAAAGCACTGGCAAGGCCAAGGTCCGTGAATCCACTTCTTTCTTATGTTTTTACCCCCATGAGTTTCATCAAATAGGGTTGGGGTGGTTTGCTCAGCTGAGTACTTTATAAGCCAATTGAATTTTTCTGAAGATGGATTTTGAGGCTAATTTTATGGCAATCAGATTACACCTTATCTTATTTTTGAGAAACCACTGTGCCCAAAACCTCTAAGCGTATCAAAGTCCCTAAGCTGTTTATCATGTGAAATGTCTTTGGCCTGAATTAGGTATGAGTAGAGTTGTGCTTCTTCTGCAGGATTTTCTTTCGGACATGGCACTGAGTGAGGTGGATCGTTTCATAGACAGAGAGCATCTGATCTTCAGGGAGAACACACTGGCGACCAAAGCCATAGAGGAGTACCTCAAACTTGTTGGACATCGCTACCTTAAAGACACCATTGGTTCGTACTTAGTGTGGTAATGATGAAACATCTCACTTGGTCTGATTAGGCATACAAATAATTCAGTTTGAAAATACTGAACATTAAATACAGACGCTCCCCGGCTTACGAACGAGTTAAGTTCCGGACGGCCATTCGATAGATGAATTTGTTCGTAAGTTGTTACAGGACATTCTTTTGAGGGGAAAATATGTTTAAACCTTGTATAAGTAACCAAAACGAGTTTGTACTGTATACAATCTCTCTCTCTCTCTCTCTCTCGCTCTCTCTCTCTCTCTCTCTCTCTCTCTCTCTCTCTCTCTCTCTCTCTACATAATCATCTGTACATTATCAGTATTATTGTGTCCCGTGTTTAAACTTCTGGTTTCTTTCAAGCACAGCACAGCAGATCTGGTCAGGTTTACAGAGTGTTTCACTCTTATCCAGTTCATTATAATACTGGAGTCAATTTGTTTCTTCTTTGAAAGTTTTGGCACGAGTTCAAAAATGTTATATTCTGCTTCTCTTCCTCTTCCTTGTCAGTCACGTCCCTCTGCTGGAGACTTGTTCTTCAATTTCATTTCACTTTCACTTTCACCTTCAACCTCGGACAGCCCTGTTTGTATCTCCGGATGTTCGTAAAACGAATGTTCGTTAGTTGGGGAGCGTCTGTAATCAGTTTAGACCAAAAATAAAGAAATTGGAAATTAACGTACTAACTGGCAAGGATGGTCTATCAGTTTGATCAGCTGTGTGTCTCTTTGGTCTTTTGGTAGCTGGTCAGGAAAAACTTAATTGTTCAGCAGAGGAGTGAACGATCTGATTGTTTGAAGAAAATAGCCTAATTTTAATCATTCATAAATGGGAATTTAATGTACGAAGGGTCATGGACATGAATAAGCGAATTGCGCATCTCGGCTCGCGCACGGCATCATGGCATCGCGACTACCAAGCAAGTTACCAATATGGCGGAAATAAGCCTTGATGTGGATGATAACTGCACTGTCGATACGTTCAATTTATGGAAAGTTCCCAACGTTCGAGCGTATTGTATACATAGGGGTCTGCCTGGTTGTTCCCGCAAACGTAAAGATGAACTTGTTGCACTTATTTGCGGCGACGTTACAAAAGCTACCTATAGTTTTGTCAAAGGCCAAGGAATCTAAACAAATCCAACGTAACTATGCCGGCTTGTTGACATTTGAAGTGGATGAGGAAAGCATGACAATTCCTGACCCCTTGGGACTTGAAGACGGCTGGGAGACAGAAAATGGCACCTTATCGAAGTGACCCCCATGTATGTTATGTATGCTGACATAGCGGATTTTTTGTTAATGAAGGACCAGGCACCCCTACTAGCGCGACTTCGTGATGACTACAAAGAAGGTAAATACAAGTTTGCCAGCTGTCACCAAGTGATCTGACAGCTCTTGTTTGTCTATTATATTACTAAATGATTATATAGATTTAGATGCATATTGTAATTATTGATCAACATTAACGTAGGTCCCCCATTAGGCCCGGCATTTGGCATCGCCGATTTTTATGGTAATTTAACAGGTAAATAAAAGGTAATATAGTATATAGGGTCTATGAATTCAAATAAAGAACACTTTAATTATAAACTTACTGCTTTAATCCAAGGTATGTGTCTCTCCGGATCCTTCAGCTTGGTAGGGAAGGTAATTAATTTGAATGGCGTCCGAAATGTACACACATTAGTCCCAAATTTGCAGTCATGTATACTGCAAATTTCCTTTTTCCAACGCTCGAGATGATAAATGCCGTTCCTACAGTTCACTACGGCACAATGCGCACCTGGCATATCGATAATTTAAGGCTTAAGGTAGGCTTTAAGCGGCAGTTGTTAGGATGTGTTTACATACAAAAGCAAGTGGCTAAAAGAAAGTTTGGTAGCCGTGATCCTTGGACCAGATGTTGGATCACGTTCCCCGCACATGCGCAGTCGTAATGCGAATTTGGCTTATTGGGTTCATGTATTACATTTCTGAGATGTGTATGATGCAGTCTTAATCTTCAAAATCTGTCCAGCTCAAGAAGTTTTCAAAATGTCCATATTGCAATCCATTTCCATCCACTCCATAGAAGGCTCACAAACACTCAATTTCTTTTGATTTGCAGGCTAAAAGGCTATTTAACGAACATATGGACATTCATTGCATAGCTAAACTTTTGGCAGCTGATTTTTGAGTACAAATCTTGACGCAACTACTTTATTGCTTTCAGTGATGACACTTTTTTGTTTGTTGGTGGCAAAATGGGTGGCAAAAATGATCTTAAGGGTAATTCCATTGATGATAATTTTAAAGTTCTATGTTTGCAGGTGAGTTTATTCGTGCACTGTATGAGTCAGAGGAAAACTGTGAAGTGGACCCCATGCGAACCCCACCTTCCATGCTCCCAGACCACCAGGCTAATCTACGCATGTGCTGCGAACTTGCACTCTGCAAGATCATCAACTCCCATTGGTATGTTCCCTCTTATGATCTCCCTTTCGCCTAGAGCAAAATTTAGACCAAGAAAATTGGCCCTAAAAAACGTCTTTTACACTACAGCGTTCTTACTTTTCAACAATTTTTTTCAAAAATTGTACTTGTAAGACCTATTTTCTGCTGATGGGGAAAAAAGCAATCATACTCTGAGGTCCTCTTACCTTATTAAAGCTTCACTACAGTCAGCAATCCAGGTCAAGTCAATCAAACTAAAACTGGCACAAAACAAGAAAAACAAAAATGAGGAAAAACACATTTAAAGAAATGAACACTCCCACCATTTCCACTGTTTACTTATGCACCTGATACTGGTTTCCAGATACACCTTTTAGATTGAAATACTGTAATATCAATTTAACATGGCAGTCAAGAAGAAAGTGGGGATAACTGGACTGGGTAAGTAAGAAACCTAGCAGGGGTACTATGTCTGAGTGAAACAGTAATGCTATATCAGACAAATGGAGAAAACACTATTCAGTATATCGCAATTTAAAGGGAAAACGTCTGCCTGAGTGTTGACCTGGATGCCTGTTTTCCCTGTTTTGATACATACAGTTTATCTCAGCAAGGGCTGTTCATTAACATTAGTTGAATTACTGTTGGAGTAGGGAAACACTAAAATATGGAGCAGGACAAGGCATCCTTCAGCACCAAGCTTTATCTTTGCATACTATCATATCAATTCATTTGGTTGCCCTGTTGATGTTTCTTATTTGAATTGTCTTGAACAGTAAAATGATAATTTACTTTTCAATGTCATGCACCCAAGTTAAATAGAATGCTGTCTGTGTCTAGTAAAAATTAAGGAATGGTAAATTGGTGGTAGCCCTAGAACAGAGCCTTGTGGGACACCATACTTTACTTTTTTATTTTCTTCCATACTTTGCTTAGTATTTAAAAAACTATTAGTGGTAGTGATTTTCAAAGAATCATTAGGGTTGTGTAGATTTAAATAATAATACTAATCTTAGGACCCTGGGAGATATAATGTTTAAAGATTGATTCCCCAGACTTTAGTCATGTCCTTTAAGTCTTGAAGTAGATGTAAAAAAGTTAAGACCAGTGCACGCCTCTCTCCTAGTTCGTTGTAGATTATGTTTAGTATTACTCATTTATTATTTTCACCTTCTCTTTCTTTCCACAGTGTTTTTCCACGGGAGCTGAAGGAAGTATTTGCATCATGGCGTGTACGTTGTGCTGAAAGAGGTCGTGAGGATATTGCAGACCGGCTCATCAGTTCCTCACTGTTCTTGCGCTTCCTGTGCCCAGCCATCATGTCTCCATCACTGTTTAACCTGACGCAGGAGTACCCATCTGAGCGCACGTCCCGAACCCTCACGCTCATCGCCAAGGTGGTGCAGAGCCTGGCCAGCTTCTCCAAGTCAGTCACTAGAGTCCACTGCCATCCTGGCCGGATCCATACTCACCATCCAGGCCCAAGTCATAATCACTAAATTTCAGTATCCTTACTCAAGCCATACTTACCATTCAAGTCAAAATCATAATGACAAAACACCAGCATCCTACCCAATTCATAATTTTCATCCAGCATCAAGCAGTAATCACTAAATTGCAATATCCTTACTAAATCTGTAATTAGTCCAAAGATTCAAATAATTTCACTGGCCATTCCAATTTATGGTATGAATAGAAATGATGCTCCTGCATTCCAACCCATCCAAATACAGGCCCCCACCATATTCACAATTCAGGCCCATGCCATGATCGCTAATCTACAGCATCCCTAACTCAACCCAATGCTTATACCTAAAACTCAAGGAATCCCATACTAGCCATCTAGGCCCATACCATCGTCACTAATCTATGATCCATCATTAAGATCACAAGCATTCCAACTTATGAAAAACTATTCATGCCAAGCCTGTGCTCACTATCTAAGCTTAAACCATGTTCCCTATCGAGAGCCAAATCATTATCACCAAACTTCAGAATCCCTGCACAACCGATACTTATTATTCATGTCCTTACCATGATAAGTAATCTCTGTCAACTCAACTGAACCCATGCTCCAAGAACCACCCAGGGCCCAAATCATAATCGCTAAATTCAATGTCCCAAACCATCCAAGCCCATATATGAGTCTGCTATGACAAACTATCTAACTGGCTCAGACTCCTCCCCACATTCACTATTAAGTCCTGAACCATAGTCATTATACATACACAGCACTGACCCCCAAACCTTATACTCACTTCTACAAAGGCACGGCAACCATTTAGGACCAATATAGCGTTCTAGTATTACAATCCAAGCCTGACTGTGATCTACTGATTTATTTACCAATCAGGCCCCCTCACTAGGCCCACTGCATTAGGATCTCACCCACATCTTCATTACCCAGAATCCATTCTTTTACACCCATCCTGTTCCAGGCTCGGTCACAATAACTGTGTGTAGTTCAAGCTTTTAAATGTGCTATGCTTGCCATCACACTTTCAAAAACATTCTCATTTAGCTTTGCTCTCCAGCATTGATGAGTGTGTTTGTGTGTGTGTGTGTGTGTGTGTGTGTGTGTGTGTGTGTGAGAGAGAGAGAGAGAGAGAGAGAGAGAGAGCGTGTGCGTGAGTGAGTGTGTAGTAGGGTTTAATTTCTGCTCTATCGCTGTTCCGTCTGTGTCAGCATCGCACTCATCATCTGTCTCTCTTTCTCTTTAATCCCCCTTTTCTCTGTCACTCATCGACCACTCAACCCTCTTTCCCTTCATCTTCCTGTCCTTTTCACTCTTTCTTTGTTCTGTCATATTTGTCTTCTATCATTCTTTTTCTCTCTTTCTATCAAACTGTTCTTTCTCTACCTTTTTCCCCCCTCTCTCTCTCTCTCTCTCTCTCTCTCTCTCGCTCTCTCTCTCTCCTTCTCTCTCTCCCACACTCCTCTTTGCTCTGTGTATTCTGTAGGTTTAGTGGTAAAGAGGATCATATGATGTTTATGAATGAGTTCCTGGAGATGGAGTGGGGGTCCATGCAGCAGTTCCTCTATGAGATCAGCAATGTGGAATGTGGTAGTAATGCGGGAGCGTTCGAGGGTTACATCGACCTCGGCCGGGAACTCTCAATCCTGCACAGCCTCCTGTGGGAGGTCATGGCCCAACTGAGCAAGGTATCAAATATAAGGCTAAAAGAGATTTTGAGTTCAATTTAATTCATTATTTACACTTTAGAAACAATAGAGCTTATTTGGTGTTGATATACAGTACGTAACATAGAGAAACAGATTTCAGCTGCTTTCAGAACTTCATTACCACGTAAAGAGGTTGTTCCAGCTCGCTATACGTGTCGTCCTTTAATCCGCATTGGTGATAAACATGTGAATATGTAACATAGCAAACTATGGTATCATCACTCAGGTGACAAAAATGCATAGTGTATTCAAAAGTTTGAATCTATATTAGAACTTGCTCATTAAAACACTGCCTCATTTGCTGAATCGTCTTTTTTCGTTCTGGGGTCGTGGGGAGCCTATTTCAGCCGACACTGGATGAAAGCAGTGTACACCCTGAACATCTCCGCAGACCATTGTGGAGCCAACACGCACACAGAAATATTTACACGCAGAACTAAGGGCAATTTGGAATAGCCAGCTAGCCTAATGTGCATGTTTTTGGACTGTGAACCCACGTGGAGAACATACAACCTCCACATGGGAGCTAATCAGCCGAGCTCTCATGGGAGGGAGGGATGGCATATGCTCAATTTCCTGTCATTTACCGTTATCGCCAGCCAATCATGGGAGTCTGCGAGCTCATTTGTACAAGGAGGTGGATAGCGCTGTCCCTCCAAGTGTGTTAGACCGTAACCAAATATGCAAGTGTCGCAATACGAAAAGAGAAAAAGAAATGCCCCTGTCAAGCCCAGGATCCAAACCCAGGACCTTGTTGCTGTGAGGAGGATGTGCTGACTACTATTACTGCCCATATATATATATATATATATATATATATATATGTCTGTCTGTCTTCCTTTCAGCATTTTTCCCTTTTACTCAGGAGTCGCCACAGCGAATCATTTGATTCGCACGTTTTGATTTTGGCAGAGGTTTTTACGTCGGATGCCCTTCCTGTCACAACCCTTTTTTTTTAGCAAGGGACAGAAACACGCTGACGACTTTGCAGCCTACTCTTTACGAAAGTCAGCAATGGTTCTTTTACATGCCTCACACCATAGACAGTGAGAGACATGGCCCGCCTTTGATAACCCAGTTAGCTGCACTGGGGATATATATATATATATATATATATATATATATATATATATATATATATATATATATATATATATATACTAGTCATTCTCAAAAAATTAGCATATTGTGATAAAGTTAATTATTTTCTGTAATGTACTGATAAAAATTAAACTTTCATATATTTTAGATTCATTGCACACCAACTGAAATATTTCAGGTCTTTTATTGTTTTAATACTGATGATTTTGGCATACAGCTCATCATGGCATACAGAAAATAATGAATTTTATCACAATATGATAATTGTGGGACTAGTAAGTGTGTGTGTGTGTGTGTGTGTGTGTGTGTGTGTGTGTGTGTGTGTGTGTGTGTGTGTGTGTGTTTCTGGTTTCTTTTAAGTCCATTTCCCAGGCTAATGACTCTAAAAAAGGTTGATAATTGTAAAAAATTAATTTCATTTTTCTAACCACTTTGGTCTTTATTAACTTTCATGTGAGATACACGGAAGGTACAATTGTGTGACATGCAAAGACATGCCAATTTTTGTTCCACAGGAAATTGTGTCCATCCGCAGTCCACGAGTGCTTTCTCAGTCCTAATAAGTTATCACCTTTCACGTGAGCTATATCGTTCATGTTTTTATTGTTAGACATTTCAGAGCTTACAGAAATTGTACTAAAGTAAAGTAATATTTCGATAGTCATTACATTTACATTGACGGGAACCAACGGGTTGTCACTGTCCCCCCCAGTGCAGCTAACTGGGTTATCAAAGGCCTGCCATGTCTGTCTCTCTCTCTCTCTCTCTCTCTCTCTGTCTCTGTGATGAGAGCTTCATTGCTGACTTTCATAAAGAGTAAGCTGCCATTAGCCGTCCAGGGTGTACTCTGCTGTAGCAGCTTCCCCACGATCCTAATTAGAATTAAGCGGTTCAGAAAATGAATTGAATAGATAGGAACTTTCCAATAGGTCCAACGCCGAGATATATTTAGATAATTTGAAGTTTAATTTCATCTTCAAGTTAGACAGAGCATGCATGTATCTGAGTCTCCATAACACTCGGCAGGTCCACGTGCATCCAGGTGTTCGCGCTAACAGTCATTAAGCTCATGAAGAGGCTGGAGCCCATCCCAGCCAACTCTGAGCAAAAAAAAACAAAAACAAAACATGGTACACCATGAACAGCTTCAAGCCACTTCATGGACCACAGGCTTAGAGAATGGATTTATCATCAGCCAGCTTTGAACAACCCCAGCGCAGCTAACTGGGTTATCAAAGGCCAGCAATGTCTCTCACAGTCCATGGTGAGAGGTTCATGTGAAAGAACCATTGCTGACTTACATCAAGAATAACTGCAGAGCCATCAGTATCTTTCTGCCCTGCGATGACCTGGCGAGCTGTCCAGGGTGTACTTTGCCCTCACCCAGAGTGAGCTGAGATGGGCAACAGCCTTCCCAGGACCCTGATAATGAATGAGTGAACTTTAAACAAATGTTTTCTACAAAAATTAAACCTACGCATAGAAAAAACCAGCCAGTGTTAGTGTAAAGTTTCAGTGTTTTCATTCTGTATATTGTACTTTATTCACTATTTTCTTCTATATCTAAATATATTTTATATTCTATATGCTATTTTTATTCTATATCTTATTCCTGTTGTTGTCGATTCATGTCAGTTCCTTTGAATAAAGTGTCATGTGCCTCCCACATGGGTCACAAGTCCGGTTTATGAGGTGCTTTGCATCGGAAAATGCAGTGAAATACTTGTTTTATTTATAAGCACCATAAATATCCACTGGCACCATCATGTCTGTTCCAGTAACATCTCTCTCTGCAGTGGAAGCGACTTGATTTTCAGCAGAGAACTCAAATTAATATTTTTTATATAATAATGCCCTTATAACCTCATAGAACAGAAACAGGTAAATGCTGCAAATGTGCAAATGTGTGTGCTTTTCTGCCACAGCTTCACATTCCTCACTCACGTTATGGTGGAGGGCACTGGTGGCCTGGTGGCAAAGTTGCTGGATCACTGATCCTAAGGTTGGGGGTTCAAGCCCCACTCTCCACGGGTTGTCACTGCTGTCCCGCCAGTGCAGCTAACTGGGTTATCAAAGGCCTCTCACCGTCTATTGTCTCTCACCGTCTATGGTGTGAGTGAGGTTCATGTAAAAGAACCGTTGCTGACCTTCAACAAGAGGAACTACAAAGTCGTCAGCGTGTTTCCACCCTGCGATTGCCTGACGAGCTGTCCAGGGTGTACTCTGGATGGGCACCAGCCTCCCCGCGGCCCTAATTAGGATCAAGCGGTTACAGAAAATGAGCGATGTTATGGTGGAATGACTTTAAGCATACAAGTACAGGAAACAGTTTAAAAATAAGCAAGGTGTGCTATAAATCATAGTCATTTCAGTTAGCGATGGTACATTAGTGCTTCCTTCTCCAGGGAACAATGGGAAAAACACTGACTAACTGGAACTTTATTCCTAATCGCTCATGCCAACTGGCACCAGAGCACCCTCGACAACTATTGGCACCCATTGTGAAGGTTAATAAAATGTTTTGATGAATTTGGTTGTTTTCTGGGTGGCACAATGGCGTAGAGGTTGGCACTGCTGCTAGCTTTCAGCAAGAAGGTACTGGGTTCGAGTCCCAGGCTTGGGCATCTCTGTGTACAGTATGCAGTGGAGGGTACTATATGTTCAGTCTTACTCTTCTTGTTAAAGATTAGAATGTTTATAATAATAACAATAATAATAATAATAATAACTCTTTATTGTCAAAGTACCGTGATACTCCACCTTTCGAAATTAATCCGTTCCAGAAGTGGTTTCGTAACCTGATTTTTTTCGCACGTTGAGCCACATTTTACATGTAAAAGGCCTGATTCGTTCCAATGCCCCCAATACTACCCCCTGAACCCTTTAAAAGTTATAAAAGTATACCTTTTAAGGCCTCCTTCTGCTTCAATATCGTACCGATGGTAGACGGGTTTGGCCAAATTCCTTTGTGATATCACTCAACAGCATGCCACGAGCCCACTTCTTCTTTTCACTCGCACCGGGAATCACTTTCACTGGGAATAACACATGCGTGTGTGTGATTGTGTGTGTGTGTGTGTGTGTGTGTGTGTGTGTGTGTGTGTGTGTGTGTGTGTGTGTGTGTATGCGTGTGTGTTGACCGTGTCATCTTAGCAGAGTTATAATCTTCCAAATGTTTATGCAAGGTTAAAAGCCTGAGCCAAAAAAATAAAGTTGCAGTAAGCACACTCAAAAAACTTGTGAAACAACAGTAACTCTGTCCTTCGAACTCCGTGACGAACAATGGGTCGAAGGCACACGAAAGCATCATGGGTATTATGGAGATGCAGCTCCCTCCTAGCCAATGGGAGGCCAGCGAGGCAGGATGTTGGGAGATAGCCAATGGGAGGCCAGCTTGGCGGGATGTTAGGAGATAGCCAATGGGAGGCCAGTGGGGCGGGATGTAGCTAATGGGAGAGCAACTCGCGCATTGTTTGAATTTTTGAGATGGTGCATTTCGTAATGTGAATTTGTCTCGTATCCAGAGACGGAAGTTTTAGGTAAATGCGTTTCGTAACCTGGATTTTTTGTTTGTTGGGTCTTTCGGAAGGTGAGGTACCACTGTACATTACATACATTGAAATTTGATTTGTGCTCTGGGCACTGTCGCCACTGTACAGTGGCGACACTTTGATTGTTGATGTTGACTGATGAGAAAATACTACCTTATCAATTTATGAATTTATGAATATAAAAATGTACATGATGTCATGTTTGTAAATGTAGAAACAAATAAACATTAAAGTACAATAAGTAAACTCTATAAAAATGGTACATTGGTGTTGTGATTTGCATGTCCACCTCAGAGCAAGAAGCTCCTGGGTTCGAGTCCCGGGCTTGATGAGAGTGTTTCTCTTTGGAGTTTGCACATTCTTTCCAGGCTTGCATGGGGTTCTCCCTGGGTTCTCTGGTTTCCTCCGACAATCCAAAGACATGCACATTACGCTAATTGCCCATTCTAAATTGCACCTAGGTGTAAGTATGAGTGGGACTGGTCGTGTGCGTTGGCCCTGTTATGGTCTGGCGTGCTGTTCAGGATGTACCTTGTCTTTGTTTTCTATTGGCTGAAATAAGCTCTGGCCTTCCTGTGACCATAGTAGGAATAAGTGGCTTGGCAAATGAGTGAATAAGAGAAATAAAAAATGTATGTACAGCAACAAAGTAATTGAACTCTTTGTTCCACTTCTTGGTACAAATAAACTGTGTCCACAGATAAATCATTTAATGGATTTTCAAAATTGAATTTTGTTTTTAATCAGTTCCACAACAAACAGTAATTTACTCTCGTCAATAATTCCAGATTTTATGAATATTTAAACTGGGAGCAAGAAGCATTCACGTACCCCGTTCATTAGGAAAACTGCATTTATTGAAACACACACACACACACACACACACACACACACACACACACACACACACACACACACACACTGTATATCCAGTATTCTCCTTCATTACACATAAATTATAATTTATATTTTTTGCAGTTTATCAGGATTGTTTATTAAAGTTATAACTATCCAAGAAAATCTAAATATCTATATGTAAATATATGTAAATTATATACTGTATATATAAAATAAATATATGGCAATTATGTAAATTCCTGACCTGACTACAGTTTGTGTAAAAATATTAATTCTGAATTTATTTTCTGTTCCAGGATGCTATCCTTAAGCTAGGGCCCTTGCCCCGTTTGCTCAATGACATCAGCGTAGCTCTGAGGAACCCACAGCTGCACCGGCAGGCAAGCCACCAGCCACCTGAACGCCACCTGGGGCGACCGCCCTACAGCCGCCCAGCCACTAATGACTTCCAGAGTCTGATGATGAGGGAGCAGAACAGGTACAAATACACCGTGAACTCTAACACATACTGAAAGAAGTTTGTGAATTGTGGGAATTGTTGGTAAATATGTACTGCACATTCTTAATGTGAAGCGCTCAGTCCTCCCCCCCCCCCCCCAAAAAAAAAAAAGAAAAAAAACAACAACACATAAATAAATAAATAATACAATAAATAAAAATAAATAAATAAATAAATGTATTGGCACCCTAGTATTGCAGAATACTTACTGACAGATGCAACGACAGACGACTCCTTCTGAAATTACTAGATAAATGTAGACTTATACTTTACCATGTGGCATAGTGGCTCGTATAGCCACCCACAGCAAGCAGGATTTGGGTTCGAGTCCCAGGCTTGGCGAGGATGTTTCTGTGTGGAGTGTGTATGTTTCCACCTTCTTGCGTGGGTTTTCTCTGGGTACTGTGGTTTCCTCCCATAGTACAAAAACATGCACATTAGGCTGTTGGATGTTCCAAATTGCCCCTAGGTGTGAGTGTGAGTGTGAATGGTTGGATGTGATGGTCTGGTGAGCTGTTCAGGGTGTACTCCTGCCTTTGCCCAGAGTCGGTTGCAGCCTTCCCATGACCCTAGTAGGATTATGTGGTTCAGCAAATCAATAAATGAACATAATATGGATATTTTTTGTTTGTTACATAACAAGGTTTGGGTGGCCATAGGTGTATATATAAGAATAATAGATTTGTCACCAGTACAAGGTGTACTCCAATTCTCAACCGAAGTCAGCTGGGATTGCCTCCAGTTTCCCCTGTGACCTGATATTTTTTAAAAATGTACATACTGCATTATATATGCTTTAAAATACAGTATACCAGAATAAAAGACATTTATGAGGTCACTGCTTGCTTAGTTCAGCCTCATGGAAATAACACTTCCAAATACATTTTGATTTGTGTCTGTAGTTCTATAGATATCTCTCGCCTACCATCTCCTACCTCCGGGGGTGGGGCGCTGTCTCACCCGGGCATGGCCGGTTTCGATAGAGATCACCGTGGCAACAAGGATGCTTTCTATGTGGCACGCCCACCCTTAGCCCGCTCAAGCCCTGCCTACTGCACCAGCAGCTCTGACATCACTGAACCAGATCCAAAGGTATGTCCGGATAACACTTCGAAACATAAGCATTCGACATGCATGTAGGTACACTTGGAGAAAAAAAAGATTAATTAGGGTTTTTTTAAAAATGTAATTTATCCTAAAAACACACTGACTGAGCACTGTGCATATTACTTCCACTGCAGTGTAGTACGTAATAACCTCTGAATGACGCTGTGACCCTCGAGCCACACTGAGAAATTTGAAGTGCAGAACGTTGGTCTCTTGTCTCTGTCATGGTTAAATATGTAAATATAAACATTATAAATCTTGTTTAAGTTTGCTTTATTTATGCATTGTACATGATAAAACTCTAAAAGAGATGGAGATACACCGATCTCACTCACATCTTGTTCTAGTCATTTTTTTTTCTGAAATTCCCTTGTAGAATATTTTCTAAAACTGATATGCCCCTCAGGCTCGATGAATATTTGCTAAATAAAATAGTTTTTGGTGACCTTCAGAAAAGAATTCAGTTCATTTTCTGTAACCGCTTAATCCTAATTAGGGTGTGGGGAGGCTGGTGCCCATCTCAACCGACACTGGGTGAGGGCAGAGAGTACACCCTGGACAGCTCGCCAGGCCATCGCAGGACAGAAACATGCTGACAGCTTTGCAGCTACTCCTGTCGAAAGTCAGCAAAGGTTCTTTTACATGAACCTCACACTGTAGACAATGAGAGACATGGTCGGCCTTTGATAGCTCAGTTAGCTGCACTGATGGGGGGAGGGGCAGTGGCAACCCGTTGAGAGTGGGGCTTAAACCCCCAACCTTAGGATCAGTGATCCAGCACCTTTAGCACCAGGATACAACTGCCTGATACAGTGGTACCTTACCTTACGAAATTAATCCGTTCCAGAGCCTTTTCTTAACCTGGATTTTTTGTAAATTGAACCGCATCTTATATGTAAA
Source organism: Plotosus lineatus (assembly GCA_024760905.1). Lineage (NCBI taxonomy): Eukaryota > Metazoa > Chordata > Actinopteri > Siluriformes > Plotosidae > Plotosus > Plotosus lineatus. The sequence goes on along the minus strand of CM045742.1, from coordinate 40,815,978 downwards.
ATGTGTGATTCAATCCAAGGCCCCCAATACTACCCCCTAAACCCTTTAAAAATGATAAAAGTATACCTTTGACAGCCTCCTGCTTCAATATCACACCGATGGTAGACGGGTTTGGCCATATTCCTTTGCGATGTCACTCAACCAGATGCCACGAGCCCGCTTCTTCTTTTCATTCGCACCAGAAATCACATGTGCGTGTGTGTTTGCACTCGCGTGTGTGTGCGCTCATGTGTTGACCATGTCTTCTTAGCAGAGTTATAATCTTACAAATGTTTAGGGAAGGTTAAAAGCCTAAGTCAAAAAATAAAGCAAGGAGCACACTCAAAAAACTCATGAAACAACTGTAACATCTGTCCTTTACACGAAAAGCATTACAGGAGATGCAGCTCCATAATAGCCAATGGGAGGGAGCTGCATCATTTCTCCTAGCCAATGGCCAATGGGAGGCAAGCGGGGCGGGATGTTGGAATGGGAGAGCAGCTCGTGCATTGTTTTTGATGTTTGAATGGCGCGTGTGAATGTTTGAACGGCGTGTTTTGCACATTTCATAAGGAGAACTTGTTTCGTATACAGAGACAAAAGATTTTGGAAAATGTTTTTTGTAACCTGGATTTTTTCGTTTGCTGGGACTATCATAAGGTGAGGTGTATTTGTTTTACATTAGAACAAATAATATTTCAAGATTAAGACAATTTTAAAAGATAAAAACTGCATGCATACTGATGTTCAACTTCAAATGCATAAATCAGCAACATTCATCAGTTAATTTATTTGATTTATTTATTTATTTATTTGTGACTTGAGAGGGTGTGACTTGACCATTTTTCACCTAACCTTGACTTGATTTCATTTCACTAGCATTGACTTGATTGGACTATGTTAAGGTTAACTGTTGTTAATTGGATCTTGATGGATTGGTATCGACTTCCCGTGCTTTCCCAAAATGGTGAACTCACACAATTTTCTACCTTTAAATTAAACTGTTGATCAGCTTATGTCACATGTACAGTGACCCCTCGCTACTTCGTGCTGCAGTTTCTGCAGCTTCATTGCATCACTGGTTTTTCCAAAATATTCATTGAAAAATCAAAAAATAAGGAAATTAAGGAAGAATGGGGGGAAAGTGAAGGAAAATGCCACAAAACAAGACCATTTATGCACCCCCCCAAAACCCCCCCCCCAAACAAACAAAAACGAAAAAACAACCCAAAACCCCCCAACAAAACTACTTACATTTTTTATGTGAGGTGCGCATCTGTGTGCGCGCGTGTGTCTGTATGTGTGTGTGTGTATTTATATTTTATTTACCTGTTATGCATTATTTCTAAATGTTTAATTGTTATTCTAAGCATTTGTAGTGTTGAATATGTATTTATTGATATTACTGGTATATACACATATGCATGTACGAATATGTTAGTCAGGAGGGGTCGATCGTACTTCGTGGAAATTGGTGGTCGTGCGGGTGGGTCAGTCCCCATTAACCACGGAAAGTTAGTGATTCCTGTAGATTTATTCATCAAGTACAATCCAGTTAAAGATAGTAATTTATGTCTCAATATACTGTTCGTTTTTGACCACGCAAGTGTCCAGGTGACTCTGACCTAATAGATTCCGGCGGTAATTTTTGTGCATGTGTTTCATAGGTTCTGAGTGTGAATAAGAGTGTATCTATGATGGACCTGCAAGACTCACGCATCAACAGCATTTCCAACCTGCACTCTGTTAACGACATGCTGAACTCATCACAGGGCTCCATCGCTGGACTGGGCAGTTTCGGAGGTGCTCCTCTGCGACTCGGAGGCATGAGGTTCAGTCACTCAGGTGGCCTGTCCTCGGATTCACTCTCCCAGCAGCAGCAGCATGCAGCAGCTGCCATGCACGTGCCGCTCTCCTTCCAGAACCCGCTGTTCCACTTGGCTTCTGATGGGCCTCAGTACCACGGTCCACCCCATCCCTCACATGCCCCACCGCTCCTACTCGCCCCAGAGCCTGAGAACGGGCATGCGGGATTTGGTGTACCAGCCTTTGGCCATGGCGGCTTCTCTCGCAGCGAAGATCTCTCAGCCCTGCGTACGCAGAACAGCCTGGTGCAGCCCAGCATCGTCCATTCGCACAGCTACAGTGACGACTACACCCGCCACAACCAGGCTGACTACGCACGCCGGCAGCTATCCCTGCAGGTGCAGGTATGCTGTAAACAGAAGTTCTGCATGTGTGGTATGAGTGTACAGTTTGTGATAAATCAAAATCTGTGATTAAACAGAACAAATCCACAACACCCTATTTTTTTTTCTTACGGATGTTTTTAGTTCTATTGTTTAATTTCAAATACTAAACTGCATGCATTTTATTAAAAACCCCAAAAAAGTGGAGGAGTTCCAAAGGTTTTGACTGGTCGACTGTTACCAGTACAGTTACTACATGGCTGGAAAGTTATTCAAAATTAATATTAATTTCTTATTCAAAGACAGGATAAAAAAATTATATAATACAGTGATACCTCAGCTCACAACATAATTGGTTCCCAGAAAGTGTGTGTGAGGCGAAAAGTTCGTCTTCCGAACATTTATTTCCCATAAGAAACCATTAAAATGAGAATAATCCGTTCCCAGGTCCCCATAAAACATAATTTTCTACTAAATAAGCCTTAAAACTACACAAAAATATACATTATTTTATGTATAATAAATGTGCTATTGTATTGTAATTAAAGAAATAAACTGTACTGTATAATAAAGTGGTTTTATTTACCTTTGTGATGGTAGTTGATGGCTTGATGGAATGGAGTGGGAGGAGGAGGGAGGGAGGGACTTACTGTTTGGAAGGAGAGTTTGGAAACGCCTACTGTTTGGAAACACCCTTAGCCACACACGCACCCTTAATAGCTTCCTTGTTCTTAAGGATGGTGGTAGACTTAGCGTACTGGTACTGGGACGCTGAGTCACACAAACGCACACCTCGTTCGTGTTTTTCAATGATCTCCGCCTGTGGTGGGGTCTTTTTCGGTCCCATAATAGCAAAAGTACACTCAATATGGTCCAAAATGTCTATCAAACACAAACCACTTCCGCACTCAAAGAAAGGGGGTGACGAACTGTGACGCTGTGAGCGTGCGTCAGCTTCTCGTGGCCGCCACCGTGGCGCTGTTCGACCGCGTGGTTTGGTTCGTCCGCCGAAAACTAGTTCGTCAGCAGAGACTATATGCTCGCAAATTTAATGTTCTTGAGGCGAAAAGTTCGTGAGCTTAAGCGTTCGTCAGCGGAGGTTTTACTGTATATACTACCAGTCAGAACCTTTGGAACACCTACACTTTTTGGGTCCAAATCAAATATCGGTTGCTTGAAGCTAAATACTTTTAAGATCAGATTTGATGCATGAAATTGTTACCATCAGATTTTGATGATCAGAGTTATGTAACTCAGAAGAGACTTTTTAGGATAACAAAAGTAAAAGTCATGATAAACTCATTCATTTATTTATTTTATGAACCGGTTAATCCTAATTAGGGTCGCGGGGAGGCTGGCGCCCATCCCAGCAGACTCTGTGTGAGGGAAGAGTACACGCTGGACAGCTCGCCAGGCCACCACAGGGGAAAAACATACTGACAGATTATGCCGCCTACTCTTGTCGAAAGTCCGCAATGGTTCATTTACATGAAGCTCTCACCATAGACAGGGAGAGACACGGCCGGCCTTTGATAACCCAGTTAGCTGGACTGGGACAACCTGTTGAGATTAGGCGTCGAACCGCCAACGCTGGATCACTGATCCCAAGGTTGGCGGTTCGACGCCTAATCTCAACAGGTTGTCCCAGTACATACATACACTTGTATTTGTGAAATTAAAGTGAAGACCTGAAGCGAGAATCTCGCAGTGCATGTATGCACTTCGAGCTGTCCAGAGTGAACACCCACCCTCACCCCGAGTCGGCTGAGAAGGGCACCAGCCTCCACATGACTCTAATTAGGATTAAGCAGTTCAGAAAATGAATGGATGGATGGATGAAATCGTATGCAAGCTGAATAGTTTATTTATTTATTTTATTTTCGGAGGGGGGGGGGGTGCGTGATAAAATTGACTTGTCACATATTTGATTTTGTGTACACTATGGATAACATATATTATTTCTGATTGTCTGGCTGTAGGAAAATCTCCATCAGCAGGTATTAATGGGAATGGCTCCTCAGACTGCTACCGGCACTGGAACACCCGCCTCGGTTGCAACACCCCCAGCCACCATGCACCCTGTCCGTCAGGCCTCTATGGCTCCTCCTCCTGCGCAGCGTATGAAGCCTCAGCCTTCCCACCAGCTGTCAGTCAGTTCAGCTGCTAACTCCACCCCACCCAAGGTCCGACCTCAAAGTGGAAACCTCCTTCAGTCACCTGAGTCGAGTTTTGGAGCAAGGCCGTTACCACGGCAGCAGCTGTCCGTTAAGGATAGCCCCGCCCCTGGTCTCCCTCACCAATCCAGCACAGCCAGTGATAGCCAGCCAGCACAGGGGGGTGCTAATGAGAACACAGAGAATTCACAGAGCGATACTCCTGCAAAATCTGCTTCACAATCCAACCAACAGCACCTACTAAAACCAACTACTAACAAGCAGGTACACATGGCTGTATGGCTTTTTTTTTTATTAGATTAAAAATGCGAGAAAATAATTAGATTTGGATGCACTAGCTATAGATATCTCAATCATGTAACAGATTGGAAGTTGGTGTTAATATATCATGGATGTATTTAAATATCACTGATAATATAGAAAGACATTTGGACCTTTATTTATATCTTATATATTTGACTGAAAGCCATCTTTACCAAAGTAGAAAACTATTTTAATTTGCCTGTTTTTCCATTCCGTGTTTAGGGCTCTAAGTCTCCCTCCACACTGAACCCTCCGACCCCTGCATCCGAGCGGACAGTTGCCTGGGTGTCCAACATGCCGCACCTGTCAGCTGACATTGAGAGTCTTCGTGTGGACAGAGAAGACCTGAAACTGAAGGAGCACTCTAAGAGCATGGACGAGTCTCGGCTGGACCGGGTCAGTGACCATTTCAACTTTTCCCAATGTTTTCTCATTCTGGGTTGAAGTCACAACCAGATTTATTTATTTATTTTATTTTGTTTTGTCTTTTCTCATTTAGATTTAAATTTAGTCAGTTGGCAGGCACATCATCACATTTGTGTAGTGCAGGGGTGTCAAACTCGTGCCATAAAGGGCCATGTGGCTGCAGGTTTTTGTTTCAACCAAGCATCAGTACACCTCACTTAGCTCATTCAAACAACTGATAAGAATCTTCAGGCGTTTGATTGGTCAGTCTCTGGACAGAGCACACAGATTGACCAATCAACTGCCTGAAGACTCTTATCAGTTTGAATGAGCCAAGTCAGGTGTGCTGCTCCTTGGTTGAAACAAAAACCTGCAACCACATGGCCCTTTGTGGCACGAGTTTGACACCCTTGGTGTAGTGGTTACCATGTCTGGCGCACAGCAAGAAGTTCTTGGGGGTGGAGTTCCATGCTTGGCGAGAGCATTTCTGTGTGGAGTATAATAGTAATAATATAATAACTTTTTTGTCAAAGTACACTGAAATTTGATTTGTGCTCTGGGCACCTGCTGACACTGTGCAGCGCCAGTTATCATGTTGTTCTATCCTTTGATGCTGAGCGCCAAGCAGGAAGCAACAACTGCCAAATTTTACAGTCTTATGGTATGACGCAGCCGGGATTCGAACTCCGACCTTCCAGAGGATAAAGCGGATGCTCTACCAACTGAGCTAAATCCCCGGTAAAAGTTTACATGTTCTACCCAAGCTTGCATGAGTTTCCTCTGCATACTTCAGTTTCCTCCCACAGTCCCAAGACATACACATTAGGCAACATTATTGGCAGTTCCAAGTTGCTCCTAGGTGTGAGTATGAATGGTTGTTTAGGGTGGGTAAAGGTGGCTTCATCCTCTTGTCAACCCAAATAGAATTAAGCGGATCGGCAAATAAGTACATAAATGAGAGTGTAGCAGACATGGACATCCTACCAGAAGTGGACCAATAAGAATCTTTCAAGCTTTGGAATACTGGATTAGGCTTCATATCTAGATCTCGACCTTAAAACTGTAACTGTAGTGTGTGCTACTCTTTCCAAATCCCACCACCTGATTTACTACACACATTGCCCAAGGAGCGATCTAGGTAAAAGCAAAGCATTCATTCGTGGTGAGATTTACAGAAGATATAAAGAAACCGATACAGAGACAGATTGCAGTGGTTTGGGAGTGTGTTGGTGCTGTATTAAAGACGTGGGGCTCGAGGTATAGTTTGAACCTTACAAAGTACAGAAATCATTATGTGTTCCGGCAGGGTATTCTCGAGTTTGTGGTCGATGATGTTGCATGTGTAATTATCCACTAAGGACACATAAACAGCATTTGGCAGACACTCTTATCCAGAGTGACTTACATTCATCATGTTTTTCCCCAATACAACTGAGCAGTTGAGGGTTAGGGATCTTATTCATGGACCGAACATTTGCAGATTGTTGGTGCAGGGGCTTGAACCCCTAACCTTTGGATCAGTAATCCAGAGCCTCAACCACTGAGTCCCCACTGCCCTAGGAGACAGATGTGAATGAGGATTTCTAATAGCATGGGATGAACCACGGGATGAACCCAAGGATTTTTGTATCTGTCGTGTGTTGAGGGCAAAAGTCAAATTAAAAGGGTTTGTATAAAATATTGCTGGAAATTTGCACCCTTCAGTAACTTGATGAGGCTGCTGAGATTGGTAATTGGCCTGTAGTTGCTAAGGATGGCTGCTTCTATCGGAAACACTTTGGCTCCATTGAGGCCTTGGTTGTTGGTTGAATTACAGCACAGTACAAACTTATCACATTTAAGACTTTGAAGAAGCCCTGTATGATCTATTCCCAATAAAATAATGACTGATTAATAATATGTTCTAATTACATTGTCAATCAAGTGTAACCTTGGCTTGCGAAGAAAAGTTCATTTTTTTTGTGCTGCCAGAATTTGCTGATTACTCTTTGGTCATGCTTGACAGCTTGCCAGGCCATTGCAGAGCCAACACACATAGAACCATTAACACTTACTCACACACTTAGTGGAGGTTTCATTCATTTATTTTTTTTAGACCAAATATCCCTAATTATGGGGCCGGTGGTGTAGTCGTTAGGGTGCTGGGCTCATGATCGGAAGGTTGTGTTCAAATCCCAGTTAAACCCCCACTGTGCTAAGACCCCTGGGTCTTGTCAAGTGTGCCTCTGTTCACTCAGCAGTAGAAATGGGTACCAGTAAAAATATACTGGGAAGGTAACCTGCGATGGACTCGCGTCCCATCCAGGAGGAGTTGCACTCCTGGTTTCTTCACACTACAAAAAACGGGAATAAGCACCGGCCTGATGAGCCACTAGGCTCGGGTGTAAAAAGCCCAACAGACTTCCTTTTTTAATATCCCTAATTAAGGTGGCAGGGAGGCTGGTGCCCATCTCCACTGACTCTGGGCGAAAATAGAGTACACGCTGAACATCTCAGCAGGCTGTCGCAGAGCACCAATATTTCTACTGTGCATGTTTTTAGACTGTGAGGAAACCGGAGTACCCGGTGGAAACCCAGAAAAGGACAGGCAGAACATGTGAACCCACACAGAAACAAATCTAATCGAACCTGGGACCTTCTTGCAATAAAGCGAATGTGCAATCCCAGCTGACTTTCACGTGAGAGGTGGGAGTACGCGTTGTACACCAGTGCATCACAGGGCTAACATGGAGACAAACAACCTTTCAGACTCACACTTATGGGCGATTTAGAGTAGCCAGGTGACCTAATGTGTATGCCATTGGACTGTGAAAGGAAACTGAAGCACCATGAGGAAACCTACACAAGCATAGGGAGAGCATGCAAACTCCTCACAGAAAGGCTCCAGTCGGTCACATGATTGGAAAGTAAAAACCTTCTTGGTTAGGAGACCTGAATACTAAACATTAAGCCACCATGCTGTCCATGAAGGATAATACACTGCTTCTTCTTCTTCTTTTCCTTTCGGTTTTTCCCTTCAGGGGTCGCCACAGCGAATCATCTGCCTCCATCTCACCCTATCCTTTGCATCTTCTTCTCTTACACCAACGACCTTCATGTCCTCCTTCACCACATCCATGAATCGTCTCTTTGGTCTTCCTCTAGGCCTTTTGCCTGGTAGTTCCAGCCTCAGCATCCTACTACCAATATACTCACTATCCCTCCTCTGTACATGTCCAAACCATCTCAATCTAGCCTCTCTGACTTTGTCTCCAAAACGTCTTACATGTGCTGTCCCTCTGATGTGCTCATTCCTGATCCTATCCATCCTCGTTACTCCCAAAGAGAACCTCAACATTTTCATCTCTGCTACCTCCAGCTCTGCCTCCTGTCTTTTCCTCAGCGCCACTGTTTCTAAACCATACAACATCGTTGGCCTCAACACCGTCTTGTACACTTTTCCTTTCATTCTTGCCGATACCTTCCTATCACACATCACACCGGACACTTTTCTCCAACCATTCCAACCTGCCTGCACACGCTTCTTCACCTCTTTTCCACACTCTCCATTGCTCTGGATTGTTGAGCTGCGATAACCTGAAAAAAAAACAAACAAAAAAAACAAACGAATATTGGTTTCTACAAGTGCACGAATGGTCGGACTAGTGCGTGAAAAGGACAGCTTCATATCCTTCGAATCCAAAAATTATTAACAATAAATGCAAGTGCCAATAACTACAAAGATATGCTAGTCTAGGTAGTCGAGTGCAAAGACTAATACATTACTTCTGTGTCTTTTTTTGTGTGTGTACAGGTGCGTGAATATGAAGAAGAGATCCACTCCCTGAAGGAGCGGCTGATGATGTCCCACCGGAAGCTGGAGGAGTATGAACGCAGGCTGCATTCCCAAGAGCAGCAGACTAACAAGATCCTGCTGCAGTACCAGAGCCGGCTGGACGACAGCGAGAGGAGGCTGAGGCAGCAGCAGCTGGAAAAAGATTCACAGATCAAGGGCATCATCAGCAGGTCACAATCCCGTTGAGACACAGTGTGTGTATGTGTGTATGTGTGTGTGTGTGTGTGTGTGTGTGTGAAGGAGCAGTCTCAGTAAAGCCCAAAAGAAAGCATGCAGGCCACCACATAATGTCCAAATCTTTCCGAAGCGTTTCAGCACTCTGATTCTCACGTCATTTGAGCGATTATGTTTTATGTCTTAGTGTTTTGCATGTTGTTGTATGAATGTGATAATGTTATTGTGCACTGATGTCTGTGGTTGTCTTGCTTTTGATATTTATTAAGAGATTGTCTTGTTATGGATTAAATGAAACCATTGTAATGGCATCAAATCCAGCTGTGATTTGAGCGCAATTGGTGAATCAGCTTCAGCTGCATGTAAACAAACCCTTGCCATATAGCTCATATATATATATATATATATGTATATATATACGAACCGTGCCATTTCCCATCATGTATTTATAATATACATGAAACAGTTTAACTTATGTAGCTATGGTTATATTTTACACACAAAAATTAGGCCAGGAGCATGAAAAATCTTATAAAGTAAACATTTAGTGTATTTTTGGTGTAGTTTTAGTGTCAAATGTCTAACTTAAATACATTTGCATTGAAATAAATATATTATAGCAGAGTAAAACTCATAATAACACAAACTCAAAAATTCAAACTCAAGTATCACACTGAAATTGATTAAACTCAAATAGATAACTCTAAAGATAAAAACTTATTTGGGTAACTCAAAAATAACACATTTATTTAAACTCAAATGTATAACTTACATTCATATAGTCTGATGTATAATTAAAAGAAATAAACACAAATGGGTAAATAAAACATATTAAACACAAAAATAAATGAAATAGACTTAAACTCAAATGAATCCAGAGTTTTATCTCATGGTAAAGATTTAGCTCTCAATTCTCATGGTAACCGTTACTGATTTAAAACCTAAATGATCGACTCAAATTAATACACAAATGGATAAATAGATAAGTGACTCAATTAAATACAAATTCAGTAACAGGGCAGTGGTGGCTCAATGATTACTGATCTGAAATTACGGGTTCAATCCCCAGTATTAGCACTGCTGGGCCCTTGAGCAAGGAACTTCACCCTCAATCGATCACTTGTATAAAATTATAATTGTAAGTCACTCTGGATAACAAAATAACCTCTCAAATTCTCAAATTTCATAAATGTAAATACAAAAAATTAAAATAGATTACAACACTGAGTCGTCCTTAAGATCAAGTAAGTAACTCAAATAGACTGAAACTCAAATGGATAAAACAAACTCAAATACAAATGGATGGATAATACAAATACAGTGATACCTCACTTTACGATAGTCCCAGCAAACGAAAAATCCAGGTTACGAAAAACATTTTCCAACATTTTTTGTCTCTGTATATGAAACAAGTTGTCCTTATGAAACGCACCAAACGCGCCATTCAAACATTAAAACAATGCACGAGCTGCTCTCTCATTGACTATCTTCCAGCATCCCGCCCCGTTGGCCTCCCATTGGCTAGGAGGAATGATGCAGCTCCCTCCCGTTGGCTATCTCCCAACATCCCGCCCTGCTGGCCTTCCATTGGCTAGGAGGGATGATGCAGCTCCCTTGAGCAGCAGCTTGTTCATGAGTTTTTCGAGTGTGCTCATTGCAACTTTATTTTTTTTTTAGCTCAGGCTTTTGACCTTGCATGAACATTTGTAAGATTATAACTTTGCTAAGAAGACATGGTCAACATGAAGTAAGTACCTTAAAAGGTATGCTTTTATCATTTTTAAAGGGTGGTATTTGGGGCCTTGGAACGAATCACCCGTTTTACATGTAAAATGCGGTTCTACTTACGAAAAATCCAGGTTACGAAAAAGGCTCTGGAACGGATTCATTTCGTAAGGTGAGGTACCACTGTAAATTAAGTTCAAACTGATAATATAAAGAGATTAAATGCAACAAATAATTCAGATTAAGCCGAATATATAAGTGAAATCCACAAATTAATTTAAAAATAATTATTTTAATAAATATTTATAGTTTAAGTGGCGCATTACTTAGGTAAATCAGCTGTAGAGCTGTGTTGGTGAGGGGCACTAAAGAGATAAGCTGAAGGAATGCTGTCTATCAGAATATTAAATAAAAAAATAAAATTGCATGTGGCATGTTTTAGAATTCATATCAAATTATGGAACCTGTAATGATTCTCCAAGCCTGGATGTGCGAGTCACCTTCCCCAAACTCCCAATGCACCATCTTACAGTTCCTTGGCCCATGTGACCGAGTTGAACCACCAATAAACTCAAAGTTCTCGCTAATTTATCTGAGTAACAGATGGCAGGTTGACACTTCAGATGTAAATACTTAGATTCCAGCATGCACGTTTATGGTGATCAATGTTTCTTTTCTACTTTGATTGTTCTTCCTTTTACTATTCTGCTTCCTATATTTGCTATGATGATGAATGATTTTTTTTCTTCTTTAAATGCAAATCAAGCAGTTTTTTCAGGTTGTCAAAAATTTTATGCTCAAATTTACATGCACTCTGACCAGACGTGAATTTGATCGTCAGATCGAAGATGAAATTAATGAATAAGGTAACCGTCAGCAGAATTTGCGCACCGATCCGATTTAACTTTACACAATTTTAGCGAATAAAAGGCTAATGTGTGTTCATCATCCTGTGCACCTTCATCAGAGTCACTTCCTGATTATAGTATTGCTGTAACTGTAAACATACCAATTGTAGGTGCATTGGTAGAATACTGAATGATTGTAGCTACGAGGTTGTATATCATTTTATTTTAGTGTATATTATTAGCATGACTGCGATTGTGCTTTTGTATGTTTTTTTTGTTTGTTTGTTTGTTTGTTTTTTTGCGTTGCCTTGTGCTAGGTGATTGCGTTGCTGCATGTTCTTTGTGGTTTCTGTCGTTATCTGTGTTGTATGATCGTATCGTTGTGTGATTGTGGAGTTTTGTGATTGTGTTGATGTGTGTTGTGTTCCAGGCTGATGGCGGTGGAGGATGAGTTGAGAGGCAGTGGCGATTCTGACCTCAAATCCCGAATATTTACAGGAGAGGTCTGTCTCTTTCATATATACATACACACGTGCAGCCGACTGCAGTACAGTACTGGCTAAAACATACGTAGCTACGTTCCCATGCACACAGGCACTTGGATATAATTTAAAATCTTAACCTGACCTTATTTCCACTGGTGATACACTCACCGGTGACTTTAAGACCCGTACACCTGCTCATTCGTGTAATTATATAATCAGCCAATCGTGTGGCACTTCATTGTTTTGTTTTTGGCTTGTATAGTTATTAACCAAGATTAGATTATTGATGTGCATGCAAACGTATGCAGGTGATGTTTGGATTGTTCCCAGCCACAGTTTAACTACCATCTCACTGCAAGCTAACCGTTTACTGTAACGTTTATCACAATGCACTCTGATCAAATCATCATGCGTGGTCATATCTGTCTGACTGTTAATCTGAGTGTGTTGTGTGTTACACTACATGACCCCTCACTGTTTTTACATTACACCACCATCAACCTCATGACGCACCGTGATATTTGTGACAATGCATGAATATAACCATTTTAAGAATTTTCTTTGTTTGTTTGTTTGTTTGTTTTTTTTTGTTTTTTTTTTTTTGTTTTTTTTTTTTTGGTAATTGTGACTATCACTCGAAAAATAAGTAAGTACTGATCAGTAAAGTAATGACTGGATACGAAACCAAAGTAATATTCACTAATGTCCACAGGGATTCTTTATTAAATGATGCAAATGAGAGAAAGCATGGGTGTGGCTTTTTACACCTGAGCCTAGTGGCTCATCAGGCCAGTGTTTATTCCCGGTTTCTGTAGCGTGAAGCAACCAGGAGTTCACCTCCTCCTGGATGGGACGCTAGTCCATCGCAGGTTACCTTCCCAGTATATATTTTTTACTGGTACCCATTTATACTGCTGGGTGAACAGAAAATTATTGCCTCTGCATTTAACCCATCCAAAAAGAGTGCACACACACACACGCACACACACACACACACACACACACACACACACACACTTGAAGCGGTGAGCTGCTATACACATTGGTGGTGCCCGGGGAGCAGCTGGGGGATAGGTGCACTGCTCAAGGGCATGGTGGAGCTCATCCTCCCTCTCCACACATTTTTCCTACTGGTTTTTTTTTGCACCAATGACCTTTCATCCCCAAAACAACTTCTCGTGCTATTAGGCTATGGCTGATTAAGGTTATACTTGAATACAAAATTCTTCAAGTAAATAATATATACTCAGGTTCATACTGTAAGGTGTGGATTGAAAAAAATAGGCACTTTCCCATCCACACAAATATGAGAGGGGCATTCATAGAGCGCAAGGTACCGCTGTCACACAGTATGCATTGATATTGATAATGCAGTTCGTCGACCCTATAAGGATACAGGTGTTAAATACAGATGTACTCATCTTACGATAATATGTTCTATAATATTATCTATAATAAATGTTACCAAATGAGTGAAAAAGCTCGAGATGGCTGTGGTTTGACGTTTCATGATCCCACAAGATAAAAGGCAATTGTCTCATTTGTAAGACTCTGTGCTTTTCTGTTAGCGCTCCACACTAACTTCATGTTTGTTGGCACTTGTTTCGCTCTATGTCCAAAACTTTGTAACCTTGCTCTGACCTTGGTCTTTGACCTTGACATTCATGAATCAAACTATCTCTGTAACTGAGGTACTGCAACGTCCCCACCAACTTTGGTGACATACTGGACACATGGACAGACATATAAACGCAGATGATTCCGATACCTCTGCCAAAACTCTGCTTTGTGGTAGAGGTGACAACTGAGGTCATCTTAATTTTCAGTGATTGAAAATTACATTTTTGTAAAAAATAACAGACAAAATAGAGACGAGAAGAAAAAAAACAACAATCAATATGCGCGTGGACATGATCTAAATTAATTATATCTACTAGTATCTAGATAGACAGACAGACAGAGACAGAGCAGCACAAAATGGCACATTCTTATGAATGTGATATAGAAGTGCATCCAAGTCTCTGACAACAATGCATAATTGTAATAGTATTATAATATAAATATTTCTGCACCAACCAAAAACGGAGCTCCAAAAGCAATTACGTGTGCAAGTTTGCAGAAATGTGTACTGTATACATAAGTGCACCCAGCGCCAACAATGGCGTGCACGTCCCTGTGTGCACACATGAACACAGACACAACAACAAAATCACACTCATGACTTAATGCCATTTGCAGAAATATAGAGCTCAGGGGCATTCGTTCATTCCTTCATTCATTTTCTGCTTAATCCTAATTAGGATTAAGGGGAGGCTGGTACCCATCCCGGTTGACTCCGAGTGAGGGCAGAGTACACCCTCGCCAGGTCATCGCAGGGCAGAAACAGACTGATGGTTATGCAGCTACTCTTGTCAAAAGTCAGCAATGGTTCTTTTATGTGCATCACACCACAGACAGTGAGAGACACGGCAGGCCATTGATAACCCAGTTAGCTGCACTGGGGGGCTGAGGGGCATTGCACAAGTAATATCAAATAATATTCTTCTTTTTATTAACATTATTTAAAGAATATAAGAAATCAAGAGAGCAAACCAGCGCAAGCTTCAAAATGAAAATGCGTCACAGACAGGGTCAGCCATAGCCTAATGTGTAGAGAAGTAACTTTTGGGACTAAAAGGTTGCTGGTTCGATTCTCAAACCACCAGGGATGTGGGGCTCCATGTGGGGCGGTGGTGGAGTGAGCAGCACCTTCCCTTCATTCACTTTCATGACTGAAGTGCCCTTGACCAGTGTGGGTTGCAGCCCACTGCACTGTGAGTGTGTGCTCACTTTGGATGAGTTAAATGCACACGCATTAATTTCACTTGTGGGATTATGCAGTATATATCAAAATCATCAACTAATTAGTCTTGAAATGAAAAAAAAATGCTTATGAGTAAATGGAAGATGAACTGATCTGTCTGTTTATCACCATAAACACCTTTAACAAATGCCTTAGCCTATAAAAGATTATAATAATAATTTTAATTTTATTATTATTATTATTATTATTATTATTATTATTGTTATTATTATTTAAAATACATATACTGTGAAGGTTAGGTAAGGTGCTAGATCACTGATCCCAAGGTTATGGGTTCAAGCCCCACTCTCTCCCCCCAGTGCAGCTAACTGGGTTATCAAGGGCCAGCCATGTCTCTCAGTCTATGGTGTGAGGTTTATGTAAAAGAACCATTGCTGACTTTCGTCAAGAGGAGCTGCATAGCCGTCAGTGTGTTTCTGCCTTGCAATGGCCTGGCAAGCTGTCCAGGGTGTACTTTGCCCTCACCTGGAGTCGGCTAAGATGGGTGCCAGCCTCCCCGCCACCCAAATTAGGATTAAGCGATTCAGAAATCGAATGAATGAATGAATTTACTGTGAAATAAGGAAATCAGTACAACTTCTGTTTCTGTTTTGAAGCTGTTAATTTTGTTCTCCAAGCTGGGGAAACTTTTGTGGGAGTCACGAATGCTTTCATGAAAATTTTTTAGTTTGATATGGCTTACTAAAATATTTACAAAGAAGTTTGCGTGTTTTGTCTGTGCATGTGTGGGTTTTCTCAGGGTGCTCTGGTGTTCTTTCACAATTCAAAGACATGCTGATTAAGTCAACTGGCTATTGTAAATTAAGTGAGAATGGTTGTTTGTCCATAAATTATATTGGAAAGCGGTTTAGGATGGGACCTAGCCTGAAGACAGGTGGGATCACACCACTATGTTAAAAAACTGATAAATGAAGTACATTCATTCCTGTTTAATCCCACATCAGATTTGGTAGGCAATGCTTTCCGTGCTGCCTTTAGATTATGTAAAATAAATAAATAAATAAAAAATCACAGACTGCTTTCAGCATTCCCAGCAATACTGACGGCTAAATTCTAAATTTGGAAACCTACCTTTGATTCCAATGATAGCCCTGCATATGATTCATTCACCTGGTTTGTCAGACATCTTAGTGAAAGGAGAATCACACCATAGCAGCCATTTAGTTTTGTCCATCTGGATGATGCAGAGATGCCAGAAACTAATGCAGGCAGAATCTCACAGCCTGATCAAAAATCCCAGATGAAGCTTCTCTCAAGATGTCTCTCATTATTCTCCTCACTCAGTGAAGGGCATCCTATCCATTTGCACTTACAAGTGTCTGACATTAAGATAAGGACGCTCTGCTCTGTGTTTTCTGTATATTCTAGAAAGAAAAGAGTAAAGGTGCTATTAGTCAGTAGTTGTTAGTATCTGATGGATTTCAAATTAGGTTACTTCAGGAAGAGGGATTTCTCAGGCTTTCTGACACCATTGATATGACCAGACGTTATGGACCTATTGATGATGGTGGTGACGAAAGGGAAAAGACCTTTGGAAATGGTCTAAAGCAGTGGTCCCCAACCTTTTTTTGCACCAGGGACCAGTTTTACGTATGAAAATGTTTCCACGTACCGGTTAGGGTCTACTCCATAGTCTTATTTTGGTGGCTGTCACTGCAGAAAACCCCGCCTCACAAAGATATGTGATTGGAAACGGACGAAGGGCTTTCAGTGCTTCTGTGGCAATGCCAAAAACAGTTGTTTCAAAATATGGCCCAGAAGTTCTAATGAAAAATATAATTTGTATCATGAAAGATTTGTTTGCGGACCAGTATTAAATGGTCCACAGACCGGTACTGGTCTGTGGACCGGGGGTTGGGGACCCCTGGCCTAAAGCATTATGGAGGGGATTGGGTCCAGTGAGCAGGAAGTAGGATTACTTGACAAGATAGTTTGCAGGATGTCCTCTTTTGCTAAACTGTGAAATTATGAAAGGGAAAGGGAATCACTAATATGTAGTGTAGGAGTGGGGATGAATGTCCAAAAGATTTGTTTTCTTATCAAAAACGTCGAGAATATCTTCAGAAGTCAGGGACAATGGAGCAGGAGGAGCTATCAGGTTACATAATGGTGGAAAGGCGTTTGTGGGGATTTGCTGCAAAGATTTCCAGGATTTTCTTTTAGAATGTAGACAGCAGAAGTCCCATCAGATGAGAATTTAGATGGCAGAACATTGTGAGAAGCCAGATCTGTGTTAAGTTGTCATTTCTTCTTCTCTGTCTCAGCTGAAATTAATATTTTTTAGTGTCTACTCAACACTATCAAAAGCCAAGGAGTAGGGCAAATAGGCTTCCTGGGTTTGGAGGAAAATGTACAGAGGACTTCCAACAACATCGAAAGTGAGAAGATGAAAGTAAATCAGGGTTTTAAAGGCACGATACAGGGTAAATGGAGGTTGTGCCCAGTGTAAGAGGAATACTGACAGCTGTTTTTAAACAGGATGGGTAGGATGAGAGTGAGGGGATACTATATGCTGATGAAAGATGTGAAGTTGAGTATCAATGATGTAGGATTTAGGTACCACTGAGCAGCTCCCTGAACAAGGTGCCTTAACCCTCAACTGCTCGGTTGTAAAACAAGATGAAATAAAAATCACTCTGGATGAGGATCTTTCCCAAATGCCACAAAGTATAAATTTAAATGCTGATGCTTTCAACTGGCAAAGGACAGCTGAAGACATGATTCGGGGAATTTACTCCTTTGTTTGTTGTAGAGCAGTCAGTTGTTAAACATTGGAGTAAAAGAATGAGGAAGAGGAGGCAGAAAGCAAGAGGACTGGATTTTGTCAAGGGGAGGTTGAAGTAAAGAACATATCAATGAATACCGTAGTTTCCGGACTATAAGTCGCACTTTTTTATACTTCGGCTAAAGGTGCGACTTATACTCCAGAGCGATGTATATGTGAAATCATTACATAATTCTGTTCGTCATAATAATAATGAACATAATATCAGATGTTTGTTATTTTTACACTCACAACTGCAAGAGGGCACTCTAAGCTTGGGTACTAGTACCTGCTCATCCTGTACTACTGAAGAAATGTCCCCAAAAAGAAAATCCTATTCTGGGGATTACAAGTTGCAAGTAGTGAAATATGCACCAGATAATGGTAATTGAGTAGCAGAAAGAAAGTTTGAAATGAATGAGAAACTTGGAGGGACTGGAGAACAGTGAAGATTAATATAACTGCAATGAAGAAAACAAAAAAGCTAATCGTGGGCTAAAATTTAGATGGCCACAGCTGGAGGAACGTGCTCGCACAAGGGTGCTTGAGCAACATGCCTCAGAGAGGGGCTTGTCAACAGTGCAGTTGTCTCTTGACCCAGGTAGTTGCCTTTAGATGAATAGAAATAACTTTGCGTGAGGACCTTCTTGGTGTTACCACTTCATGCAACGCAACTGCCTCTGTGTCAGCGCGAGGACCACAACATCACAAAAACTACCAGCAGATTTCCAAGCCAAGGTAGACAGTTTCCATGAGTTTGTGACTTATAGATCAGTGCGACTTATATATGCTTTTTCTTCTTTATTATGCATTTTTTTTGCCAATGCGACTTGTACTCCGGAGTGACTAGGAGGCTAGTAGATGGCAATGACGATGGTGGTTGATTGAAGAAATCACCCTTAGCAGTTTCTGACCTCACCGTCCACTATTGTTTCAGACTGGGAAAACAGTGGAGAATAAATAAGGCTGCCAGACTGGTAGTAATGCCTGTAACTTGTGGATGAGATCATAGGTGTAGGATGTCTAAGAACAGAGAGAGGTTTGAGGCCATGCCCGCAATATGGTCAGGAGTGACATCAGTGAGTTACAGTGGAGTGATGGAGCTGATAACCCCAACTGAGCAAAATGGAAATCAATCTACCCAATAATTATCACTTTATTGTTAAATTATGTATGTAGCTGTTTGACTGCTGCAAACCAGACTGCAGATACACCTTCAAATGATCTTACTAAACCCCACCATCACTTCACACCATAAAGAACCACAAAACTATTGTTGAGTAGACACCAATTTACACAGATCAGTAGATTCTTCTACACAGCACTACTCAATCAGCAATCTTAGCAAGAGTCTAGGTCCAACTGAGTCAAGTAGACAGTACACAAACCTCAGAATCCAGCATTGCCAGGAGAGGGGAATTTTCAAGCAAATATGAGTTTATATTTACAGTAGGTCCCTGTTATTCGCAGGGGTTCGGTTCCGGCCCCTGCCCCCGAATCAAGAAAATCTGCAAGTTCTGTACCAGGAAGTAAAACCCTATGTTTCATACATGCACGAATGATCAACTCTATGTATCATATTATATGTGCTAAAATATGCTTCTTAAAAACATTCTATAGAGTCTTACTTATATATACATAATATATTTATAAATATATTTACATAATATATATATATAAATATAATATAAATATAGTATAAATATATACATAAAAGTGTGACGTATTGAACTTTCCAGTCAGACCCACCCAGAATGCAGGAGACAGTGTGAGATGGCACAGAGGGAAGCTTCAAAGGGGAAGCACTTAAGTAGAGCGCAAACACAGTAACTACAATACTGGGGACGAAGAGAAACACAATAAACATTAAACACTGGTTACCATGGAGCTGGATCTAGGAGACAGAGAGAACACAGGGAAGCAGGGACGTGATGTGAGACAGTCTTTTGGCGCAGAGGTGAGCGTGCGGCTTGTGTTTATAGGGAGTGCATGAGAGGAGTGAATTCAGGTGTATGATGCTACAATCAGCCTGAGCAGGTCAGCCAAGACCCTCAGCCGGAGCGGGGAGAAAAAAACGTTAGAGAACACAGCCGCCAAAATCAAAGTCCCCCCCAAAACACAGACCATAACATAAAGAACATAAAATAACATGAAGTGTAATAAATTGGATACCAAAAGATAAACTTGGATAAACATGCTACAGCACAGTACATAAAATCTCACACATAAATATTCTAAACATTAACTTAGGTACTGTACTGGAATAATAATTGAGAAACACTTTAATACTACCGTACTTTACAACATTTCAGATGAATATTCCTCTTCAGGCACTTCAGAAGAAACTGTCATTTCTTCAGGAGAAAGTCTTATTTCTTCAGAATAGACATCCAACGTCATTACCTTTTTCTGGCGCTTAGCCAGAGAAGACGCACAGCATTTGAGTGGCATCATAGAGATTAACTGATGATTAAAACACACTAAAAAAAAGCATATTGACAACTTGTGCAAAAATGAGTAAAAGGGGGCGTATACATCATCTCAACCAATCAGCAGGAGGGAGAACAGCCATTGGCTGAATTTGAATCACATGACCGTTACTTCCGGGTCAGTCGGCAATCCATAAATATGTGGGGGCACGAGTGCACAACTGTAAATGGTCAAGAGCTACTACTGTATATAAATTTGTATAGTGGTAGAGTAAAAATACCATTTCATAAACACACAGGAGGGAAGATACCTGAATTAAAGATTGATTGATTTTTCTACACCCGAAACACACGTTTTGGAGAAAGCTGACAACTGATTTGTAAGAGGAACAGTCGAGGTTCTCACGCCACTCCTACAATTATGTGTCTCTCTGCCATCTTCCTGTGTGGGATTCCTCTAGGTGCTTTAGTTTCCTTCAAGTCCACCCCACAAAACAAACAAACAAACAAACAAACTGTTGGTAGGAATGATAGGCTACACGATGCGTGTGCTATACCCTCTGTTAGGCTGATATCCCATCCAGTGCAAATTCCAGCCTTGTGGCCAGGGATATATATATATATATATATTTTTTTTTTTTTTTTTTTTTTTTTTTTTACATAAGCAGTTTTTGCAACCACCACAATCCATCACAGATTTTTATTTCCACCCTTCACGCAGCTATTCAGTGAACCAAGCATACTTTAAACTCTTAAGATGTACAGTGTAGGTGATAGAGAGGCATGACTTATGTAGGTGTAGCTTTCTTTAAGGGAATTCTATTAGGTTCCTTTCTGAATTGGAATGAGTGGGAGTGGTTGAATCAGGTTCTCCAGGGTAGCTCTCCTGCTGAAACTGAATGTGAGCAGACTGAATAGGTCCAGTAGGCTGGGGTCTGGCTGTGGAATCTACAGTGTTGTAGGTAGGAGGGAGCTTGGGTTCTTTACAGGGCAACTGCCCTCGCTAGACCCCCTCTGCTTTAACTCTTCTCTGACTCTGCTATCTCTTTTTACCTATTAAATGTTCTTGTTCTTTTTTATACTCTTCAACAAAATGTTTTCTCCGAAAGCCTTTTGTTCCTTTTTTTTTGTTAATGTCTCTGTTTATTCTCCCCAAGTGCTCCTTGCTAAGTGTTTTCCTTTCTTTCTGCAACCCTACTGATTTATTTCACCTTCCTGATCATTTCCTCTTTAATGCCATACACATTTCCATGTGGTCCATCTTCCACTCTTCTCCTGCTCTCTTTTTCTTTTCTCTCCTTTTCTCCTCTCCTTTACTCTTATCTCCTTTCCCTTCTTGCCCTCCTGTTCCCCTCTCTGTTAGGATGATCCTTATTCCTCTCTGGGTTCGGTTGAGCAAAGCATGGTTCCCGGAGGGGAGGGGGTTCTTCCACTGAACCCCATCTCGGCTCTGTCCTCCACAACGAGCTCCCCTTGGAATGGAGCTCTCCCTCCCCTGCCCCCACACCTGCACATCAGCCAGAACGGTGATCTACGTGGCAATACCGGCTTCCCCGGCGCTGCCATCGCTACACCAGCTGGGGCCGCAGCCTGCTGGGCCACGCAGGGAGGGAGGCTGGGCTAGTCATGTGGCCTTTAAACATTCAGAGAGCTTTGTGCCGTGCAAATACATGCGCATTGTTGCTAGCAAAAATATTATAAGTCCTCACATTCCAGCATGAGTCTGTGGCTGAAGAATCTGTAGTCAGCTTAACAGCCATCTGTCCATTTTTTTTTTTTTTTTTTTTTTTTATCTGTTCATTAAAGGGAGCATCAGCCAAAATTGCTAATGAAATAGATGTAAAAGAAAAGTTAGCAATTTTAGCTCAGCAACTTAATAAACGAGCTTTCATTCTTAAAAAAATAGGAACGCTAACTAGGAAAGTCTCTCATTATATTAGGCGTAGAGTTTGTCAGAGGTTCTATATTCGCTTAAATTGTGCTTATTATGCTATTGGCTTACTGTAACCCCCTCCCCCATATATATATATATATATATATATATATATATATATATATATATATATACACACACACATGTATATATGTATATATATATATATATATATATATATATATATATATATATATATATATATATATATGTGTGTGTGTGTGTGTGTATATATTGGCTATATATATATACACATATATATATATACATATATATATATATATATATATATATATATACACACATGTATATATGTATATATATATATATGTATATATATATGTGTGTGTGTGTGTGTGTGTGTGTGTGTGTGTGTGTGTATATGTGTGTGTGTGTGTGTGTGTGTATGTGTGTGTGTGTTTTGTGTATATATATATACATATATATATATATATATATATATGTCCTGTTGCTATTTTCTAGGATTTTAGGAACAATGACTCATAACCAGGTATAAATGGCGAAAGCGTAATACTAAGATTCTATTTTTTGATGTCACAAGGGCTGTGAAAACAAAATGGTGAGGGCGTGTTTACATTTCCGTGAATGGGAGAGCTAATTTTTATATCTATGACATGCAGATTTGCTGTTCGTGGTTCCAGCCGAGAGATTTTCAAGAGGAGAATATTATCCCGTGAGGATTAGTGGCGTACTTGATCGGTTGAGATATGAGTCATTTCATTTTTCTTTCTGTAGTAATTGTGCATGTCTTTCTGCGAATGTCATCTACCACTCATGCCACACCCATACCATTCGCTATTGTAAATGCGTGTAGCTTCTCTGAATGTCTTTTCCTACATGAATGATATACTGTATTCATTATTGTAAACTAAGGTGTGAATGAAATGACAGAGACTTTATAAATGCCACCTTAACATTCCTGGACTTTTTAAACTGTCAATCAAAGGCTAAGTGGACCGTCATTGGACACTAAGCCACCGCCTGCCCTTCTGCGCTCACTTTGTCTTTCTCTCCCTCAGCCAATCTATGGTGGGCACACCGGAACATGATTGGACCACAGCAGCACGAAAGGATATGTGACTGGACCCATGCCAGTCCAGGAACCTCTCTTGTTTCTGATTGGTTGAGAGAGGAGAGAGAAAGAGGAAGAGCCTGAGAGAAAAATAAAAAATGAAACATCGCTCTGAAACATCAAGGCCCCCAAAAAAGCACAGTAAATCACACAAGAGCACATTCTTTATGTCTCTCTACTTCTTTCTCTCCCTCTCTTTTCCTCCCTGAGCCAAAATAACGACAATCACCTCTTTTTTGTGTAGTCGATTGACAAATTAGCTACACGGTGCTGTTTATTCTATTATTTATTCGGCCATTATTACATTATGACCTTTGGTACAGATTAAAAGTGGAACAGACGGACTTGATTCATGTATCCTCTCTCTCTTTTTTTTCTTGCCCATACTACACCTCAGACTTTCTCTCTATGTCTTTCCCTCTCTCAGCAGGCGAGTTTGTTCTCAGCATGATGGCTGTAGAGGGGTTGTGTTGGTCTTTGTGTGTGTGTGTGTGTGTGGTTATGGTGTGTATTACTAAACTCCATAACCCACAAAGCCTCCAAACTCTAATAATGACTCTTAATTTTTTTTGTTCTTGTAATTTTTTTTCCTATAATGAGCCTTTTCAATCTTTTTACGGAGGTGTGGTTTTTTCTGAGCCAATCAGATGTCGCCATACTGCTCAGAAAGCCCTTCCTGCGCCGCATGGTGAGCGGCGCCTCTACTCTGTGCCTAAAGAGCTCTATACAAAAACAGGGGAAATGAAAAAAAAAAAAAAGAACAACAACAACACAGAATTCATCTACAGGAGCGCACTGGACACTCCCATTTTTCAAGCTATGGAATTTGAAAGATTATGATATTTGATTGGTTAATATTGTCTCTGTTTGGACTTTGCTGCTTTAAGGACTTTTAAGGATCAGCATCTTTTCATCTCATCCAGTCAATCGGAGGGTAATGATGTGAGCAAAGATACTGCGCCACCTTTTTTTTTTTCTTTTTTCTTTTTTTTTCTTTTTTTAAAAAAACGTGTGCGCATCTAAGAGCAGAAACCACCTGCGAACGAGACCATGTGTAGCATCCGTCTGCACATGAACGAAGGGACGTCTTCGGCGTACAGATGCGTCTGGGCATCAATGCAAATGGATTTGTCTTTTCCTTTTGTGAGCGTGTGCATGCATGTGCGTGTGAACTAGAGAAACAGGGAATAGGAACGGGATCCAATGGAGAACACCAAGGCTGACCATGGTTTCATCAGCTTACGGCAGGGACCCGCCTCGAGAGGAAACTGCAGTAGAGACGAAAAATCTATATGAGCTAGTATTCATAAAGTCTAGCTTTAGTATTTATAACTTTAGACCTATAGCCCATCTTTATTCTATTAGACTTTATTTAAGCACAAATATACCCATTACCAATGTACTATATTGTGGTAATGTACTATACTACTCTCCTAAAGCATGGAGACACACACATACACACAGCTATACACATACACACACACACACACACACACACACACACACACACACACACACACACTCACGGATCATAGAAGGAAGTAGTAGCATCATACCTCATTCGGTCCTACTGTTCTCTTCCTTCCATTAGGCGCATCGCATCTATCAATCCGACGCTTGTGTTCGGTTTTCCTCGCCGTCCGATTGGAGTTTTCTAAGATCGGTAGCTGATTTCTTTCGCTTGTGAGCTTCAGTTGGATTTGATGTACATAAAAACCGAGGATTCAAGACCTGTTGATTTCTACAGTTTTATTCATTTTACCAAGTCCTATTGTTTTATTCTGATTCTTCCTTGATGTTCGATAGATGATTACACACATATACACCATTAGTTGGTTTTGCTGGTAGGTTTTTAGTCACTTGCTTTTTATTTATTATGATTCTTCTTCTTCTTCTTATTATTTTTCTGTGGTGGTTGAAAGTATTGATAAATTATTATGTCTGCACTTCAAATATTATTTATAGATATATTAAAAAAAAAAAAAAAAAAAAAAAAGAAAGAAAGAAATAACTAATTGTGCCCCGTGCCTAAATGTTCAGGTTCTGAAACTTTGGTTTGAATGATGGCTCTGATTGTTCGTGGATCAGAACCGATAATAAATGGAATACGACACAGAACCTTACGATACTCTAGTCACCTTTTGTGTATAAAGTCCTCCTGAGAAAGATTGTGCTGGTAAACCGTTTTCTCCCATCGTGTAGCGCTATATTTGTTTTTTAAAGTCATGAGATTTTGTATCTAATCTTCAGAACGACACGCCCAGACCGGGTCTACTCCTACCCTTAAACTTAGCCATAGACATGGACAAGCCATACACACCCTGTCCTTCTAACGGGCTTTAGGAGCGTAGGAATGTATATATTTCTATAGAACCACAGGAACACGTACCGACGAAAGAAAAGGCTCAGTGTTGAACCTTGTGGGACACCTCAGCATATGGAGAAATGTTGTGAATGTTAATATTGTTAAGAAGACAATTATTCTATTCAAATATGACTATTATTGTAATTATCATTGCTTTCATTTTCTTGATGATATGATTATTGATTGATCAGAAAATTCTTTCATTTTGTGAATATGAGTTTACTATTATTCCAGAAGTTTAAATAATTGGACAAATTAATAAATAGATATATGCTAACCTTTAATATTTGTTTTCTGGTTAATTTTCCTCAGTAAAAGGCTGCAAGTGTTTTTTTTTAAAGCAAGATAACGAAGTCAATGTAACAATGCACTTTTTTTTTCTTCTTTAATTAATGAATGACAATTATTACCTCTGGAAGGAGGGAGTTGTTTTTACCCGCCGTTTCTGTGTTTGTTAGCAGGATTGTGAAAAACGTTATGTGTGGATTTACCTGACATTTCTACCAGAGACGAACGGGACTTTGGACAAGGAAGACTTCATAAGATTTTGAAAATGATCTGGATAAAGTTCTGTATCTAGGAATTTTTTGAAGGATTCTTTCACAATGTGAGCTACAGCGATTTTTGTTCATATTGGGGATTGTCTGGCTCGGCAGAGGTTTTCAATCTCTGGGTGACCTTTTGTAAATTTTGTATGTAAAATCACTGAGGTCTAACACCACAGCGAGCGAGCTTGCTTCCACACAAGTAACCTGGGAGCTTATGATGAGTTACGCCTGAAGGTTTAGGAAAAACTGAAATGCGTCAATTAAAAAAATGGATAAGATTAACAATTTAATAATTATTTTACCTATAGATGTATATAATACAATTTCAAGAATTTCAAGATGAGATGCACCGACACCAAGGCACCTTTTTATGTTTCAATTTTGGTTCTATTTTTAGTTTAAATAAAATGTATCATTTTTATACCTCATAGTGAGATGCTTAAATTAGTGATAAAAGTAGGGCAGTGGCGGCCCGCTGGTAAAGGTGCTAGATCACTGATCCTAAGGTCAGATGTTCAAGACCCTCTCTCAACGGGTTGTCACTGTCCCCCCAGTGCACTAACTGGGTTATCAAAGACTGTCTATAGTGAGACGTTCATGTAAAAGAACCATTGCTGACTTTCAATAAGAGTAGGCTGCATAGGCGTCAGCGTTTTTCTGCCCTGCCCTGCGATGGCCTCGCGAGCAGTCCAGGGTGTACTCTGTCCCTTGCCCGGAGTCGACTGGGATGGGTGCTTGACCCTAATTGGATTAATCAGTTACAGAAAATGAATACACATACAAATAAATAATATACACACACACACACACACACACAAATATATATGTATGTATATATAAACCTCAGCATGGAACATAGTGTTGTGACCCAAATTTATTTATGAAAATGTTATCCAAATATGGCATGAATGTTGAAAATATTTGTTTTCAGTTTGCAAATCAAAAGTCCAGTTTTTGAGCCCGATTCGGACCGAATGTAAACAGATATTTGAGGTCATACTGTGAACCCCAAACAAACAATGTATGAACCAAACTAGTGCAGTATCCTTTATAAACCAGATCTCCATCCATATAAATGATTCTCTCATTACATACCATTAACTATCTTTTTTCTTTAAAACAAATGTGACACCATCCGTCCCTCCAAGCTTCATTTACTTCACCTCTATGAATTGGTAGCAATGTCAATAATTGTGAGTTTTTACATTTTTCTTGGAATAATTTTAAATTAAAGTTTAGTTTCAATTAAAGTTTAGAATACTCTCATATCTACATTATCAGATTAAACACAAGGGCGTTTTTCATCACCTATAATTTATATTTCAGGGATCCCAGCGAGGTTTAGAAAAAAATAATAGAGGAAACGGGTTCAGAAATAGAGGAAATGAAATATTTCCACTGGGGGTCAAAAGAGGCCACAGGGAACCTGAAGCTGAAAAAAAAAATAAATAGAGGAATTCCTCTAAATAGAGGAGATCTGGGATCCCTGATATTTACAATAATTCCAGAGTGATTAGAACCAAATCACAACTTGAAACAGTTTCCTCATAAGTAATATTTTTATTAGACCTCAGCTTATTAGTATGTTCGCATTTACTGTACATACTCCACATGAGCAGTCACTGTCTGAGACAAAACAAAACAACATGGCTTCATCTGGAACAGGACGAACGCAGAGACGTCCACAATCACATCCTTCAAGACGAGCAGGTATGAATAAGGCACAAAGCGAACTCATCCAGGTTCATTATCCATCATTCACTTTAACTGTTAACATATTTCATCTTTAGAAATGTTAAGAAATGTGCATTTGTAGGCGTGGCCTCATTTTAAACCTCAGATTTTCCGATTGCTCATCTATTTCCAGTATATATTCTTTCAGATCATGGAGTCTGCATGTTCCCCCCATGCTTGTGTGGGTTTCGTCCGGGTACTTTGGTTTGCGGTGTACCCTGCCCTCACCCAGAGTGAGCTGAGATGGGCGCCAGCCTCCCCGTGACCCTAATGAGGATTAAGTTCAGAAAATGAATGAATGAATATTCAGATCTGTGCAGGAGAACACTGCTCCTATTTGCATGCAGCACTTGATACAAATACACATGTATTAATGCTAATATTAAATACACCCAGATAAAAAAAAAAAACAATGTTATGAGATGATTTATTTTTAAATGACATTTTTCTGCCCTCAAATCCCACCCCCACCCCTCCAGCTGCAAAGTAACATCCGGTGCCGTCACACTTGGCGTATCTTGTTGGTCTGAACTTTAGTGTTACTTCTTCCTTAACACAAGACATAATCTGCGTTTGAATACTCAGCACGTATGAATGTTATCGGAGAACATTGAGCGACATCCCCTTGAGCG
>CM045742.1:40757500-40782500 GCA_024760905.1 Plotosus lineatus | reverse complement strand
CATCACAACCCTGTTTCAAGTTTATAAATATATCAATTTGAAGAGAAAGAGAAGGAAATGAAGGTAAATATGAAAGTAAAGCAACAAGGAAAAGTGGAAGAGGAAAGGAAAGAAGAAATGAAAGGGAAGAAACAAGGAGGAAAAAATGTCGAAAGGAAAGAAAAGGAAACAAAGTCCTTATGAGGAGTTTTAAAAAAATGTCCCCGCTTGGTGCAGACATCATGTCCCCACTACAGTAAAACCCAGTGGCATATCTTACCAGGTGTGAGCTGAGCCTGGTCTGCCACATATCCGCCTGTTTGGGTGTAAGATCAGGAATCTGCATCCCCAAACGGGCAGCTAGAGCCTCCACATAACCTGCCAGCCTACACACACACACACACACACACACACACACACACACACACACCCCATGGATGTCATATCCTCGTGAAAGCTTGCAACATATATTTATTTAATTACTTTGTGTGTGTCAGCTGTACTTACCCAAGTCCAGCCAGGTCAGAAACCATGTTTCCCAAAGCAGCCGCTACAGACACACACAATAACAATGATCAGTCATAATGACGAGTCCAAATTTCAGTATCACAAGATGGATAAATTTAACTCCGAACCGACCTCTGATTAATGAAAGGCATGCGGGTAGTACCTAGTACAAGTACTCGAGCTCTGCGTGGGCCAAAATCACAAGCCTGTACCTGCCCTGCAAACTAGAATTGTGGCCCGCAGCCCACCCCACACATTGACCCTTGTAGGTCAGCCCACCTCGCCCCACATAAGTTTCAAATTGACCCGCCCCGCCCCTCAAACTAAAAAGTCTGACCTTAAATTTGTGGCCGCAGGCTGCGGGGGCCCACGGGCTGCGGGCTGAAACCCGCCCTGCGCAGGGCTCTAGTGGGTACACGGGGTTATATCTAACTAATCAACACACAGGTTGAGGTCGATGGGCCCAACATGTCTGTGAATCACATTGGTTCCTATTATAGTTACGGTTGAACAGTCATTCCCTCCGAACACAACTTACAGCACCAGCTTTATATCTGACACCGAAGACTCCTTCCATAAACCTTACATGTTTTGCCATCATTTCATACAAACTGCTGGATCAGATTAACCCGAAAGCTTCCTCAGATAATCACATCATTCCTGCTGTAGCAAGAAACACTTCAGGACCAGCAGCGCTAAAGGGTAGAAACTTAATAACCCACATTCTCGCCTCTCGCTTGGCCTGTCGCTCTTTCTCTCACTCGACCTCTGTCTGTGTCTCTGTCTCTCTCTCTCACATGCACATTCTGTCTCTTTCTCTCACTCTCTCTCTCTCTCTCTCTCTCTGTCTTTCTCATGCTCGGTCTCTGTCTCTCTCTTTTTATCTAGTTTGGTCCCTCTCTGTCTGTGTCGCATATGCCTTGTATGTGTCGCTTAGAAAATGTAATGAGACTTAAATCTGACTCACGTGTAAGTGATACAGTGCCACAAAATATTCCGATGTCATTTCGGCCAAAAATGCTCGAATTATTCTTTTATTATTATATCTTACATACTTAGATTATTATCATTATGCTCGAAATGTGGTCCCTACAAAAACCTTTTCATATCTTTGAATATCTAATAATAATTGATTCATTCATTTTCTGAACCACTTAATCCTATTTAGGGTCAAGGGGAGGTTGGCACTCATCTCAGCCGACTCTGGGCGAGGGCAAAGTACACTCTGGACAGCTCGCCAGGCCATTGCAGGGCAGAAACATGTACCTTCTCGTGTCAGCAATGGTTATTTTACATGAACCTCTCACCATAGACAGTGAGAGACATGGCAGGCCTTTAATAACCCAGTTAGCTGCACTGGGGGAGGGTGGGGGGCAGTGACAACCTGTTGAGAGTGGGACTTGAACCTCCAACCTTAGGATGAGTGATCCAGCATCTTTACCACCAGGCCACCACCGCCCACATCTAATAATAATCATAATAATCATAATAATAATAATAAATATCCATTAATTCTAATTTTGCGCTGGTCCAAAATCTTTCACCAAGACCACAAGTACAGATCATTTACTTGAAATTCGACCGACTATTTCCAAAAATATGTGAAATGCAGTACAAATTTACTCAATTCCCTTCGAAATGAAATGCTTGTACTTTCAGACAACAACGTGAGTCAAGACTTAGATAATTTTTGAGAAATTTAAGAAGCCCCTGTTTATAGTACATACAGTAATTATCTGGGGGGGAATAGTTTTGTATGGACCAACACACAAAAAAAAAAAAAAAAAAACACAACCTCTATCTGATTAAGTGTTGGTGCTGCTTACACAGCATTTCACCACCTCACTGATATCACCACACCCCTGTGGAACTCGAAACACCCCATGCTGGCTGACGCTGATTCAATAACCCTTGTCAAGTTTCAACATGATTCTTAATAGACAATGTTCTAAAGGACCAAACCGTGGGATGTCCTTAAACACAGTTTACAGTTGATTTGCCTGACATCGGCCACATTGCTCTGTGTGAATTCACACAAAAAAGAGCCACATTAAAAAAACAAAGGGCCATTCGTACATAAAGTGCAAAGTTTCCCTACCATGTAGCGTGGATAGTGCAGCGAAACGCCTTATATGGTACGGTTTTCAATTTCACGTGTGCTTCTTATATAGTTTCCTGTTAATGTTGCATAGTGACATCATAACTATTGGTAATGTTTGGAAGTTATGAGCATTCAAAATCCCATGACATTGATTTTGACCTTTCGAAGCCAGTCCAGCTCAAAGGTCACGGTGTCATTTGAAAGTCTCTATACAGTTTCCTATTAGTGTTGAATTTTTAACAGCATGTCAATTGACACCCTTGAGGTAGTGGAATTGTGGGGCCACCCACCTGGGGGAGCACGTGCCAAAGGGTGAGAAACAAATCAGTAAATAAATAGAAAAAGTATTATATATAGTAAAACTATGACTGTAGTTAACCCAGCATAGCCATCTTTGATAGCACTACAAATTCTAGCCACTAGGGGGTGGAGCAAGGTGACTGGTTTTCTTGACTAAAAGGTCCTGCAATCAATCCTCATGGTGACAGACATAACAGAGTGGTGCTCCCTTACTATAGAACTAGCTGGTGCACGCAAACCATTATTCACGTAATTAAAATACGATTACATGCAAGATAAGATGGATGCAACGCATCTGTTTAATGAGCGTTAAACATTTTTCACAAAGGAGACCACCGTGACTTTGAAAATAAGGTCAAGGTCACAGTAATCGAACTTGATCTGACGCTTCTCTAGGTGCATCTTCATACAGAATTGGGTAAAGTTAGGCCAATTACTTCTCAAGACATCGAGTAGAAACCATTTTTGGTCACACCCACCCACCCACACACAATAACACAAGATGTCTACTACATAGAAAAACGGTCCTGTACAACCCGTTCCCTTGTATATTTTTTGTTGGCGGGGATTTCCCTGACCTATGAAGAAGAAGGATAGAGGTCACGGACGAAAGTGCGATGCCCTCTTCTACATACAGGACCTCAAAGACTAGGAAGTGTTGCTGTGATTGACAGATGAGACAGCATATGCTCCTCCCACCCAGACAGGTCTCTTGGCATTGTTTAGGACCCAAATCTCTGTATGATGCAACATAATAAATGCTTGGGATCTTGTACAGTGCTGGTAAATAATTATATTAACAGATTGTGGTTAATGTACTTCATAAATACCTTGGAGCTATTTATTTATCTATTATATTTAATGGGCGTTCATAGTCATACTTATTGATGCTACAGATTACACCTGTGCAATATGAGTGTACCTGCCATGGTTGATATTCCAAAGGTCACTCCGATGGACAGCTCAATCTGGGTACCCTGTGAACATAAATGGACACTTTGCAATCAGTAATGAACCTCTGGAACAGGGGTGCTCAATCCTGCTCCTGGAGATCTACCTTCCAGAAGGCATTCGCTCCAACCCTAATCATGCCCACCTAACCATCCAATCAAGGGACTTTGGAATGTCTTAAGACCTGACTGGATCTTACATGTCACATGGGCCGCATTAGGGTTGGAGATAAAGTCATCTGGAAGGTAGATCTCCAGGAGCAGGATTAAGCACCCATGCTCTGGAACATACACTCGACTATTCCATACCACCTGTACCGCTTAATCCGAATTAGGGTCACAGGGAGGCTGGCGCCCATCTGGGCATCTAAACAATTGCCAGGCCATCGCAGGGCAGAAACACGCTGACAGCTATGCAGCTGCTCTTGACAAAAGTCAGCAATGGTTCTTTTACATGAACCTCACACCACAGACAGTGAGAGACATGGCCGGCCTTTGATAACCCAGTTAGCTGCACTGGGGATGATCCCGGATCAGTTCCTTTGACTACTGTACACTAATTTACAGAGCTGTGTAATCATATGAATTCCACCATCAGCTCCTTTTACTGAAGTGTGTGAATTAGTAGAAGCACTGAACCACTGCAGAGGCTCATACCACTTACTGCAGCGATCATGATGGCGTTGTCCAGAAAGCCGAATCCAACGAATGGGATGGCGTTGTGAAGGAGCACTGAAATAAGAAACATGCTTGTTAGTGTGCAACCATAACAGCTCAAAAATCTAGTTTATAATTCATGCCATACATGACATGGCAGTGCAACACTAATGTGTATAAAGTGGAAAGGTTTTCGGTTAATCATTAAGAAACATAAGCATGCATGTGATTTCATGAGAAATACCAAACTTGTGCCAATGTTCAATAATAACGAAGCCCAGGAGTAAGCAAATGGTTTCAGAAAGACATTATGGCCATCATCATCATCATCATCATCTTCTGCTTGGCCAAGGATTGGGTCACTGGGCCAGTCGCCAAAACAATGATGTCCAGATGTCTCTCTGCCCAGCCACTACCCCCAGTTCTTCACTGAGGTGTTCCCAGAACAGCCGAGAGATATACTGCCCTCCCAAGCCAGACCGCAGTATCTGCAAAATCATGAAACTGAGAAAATTGAGCCCACTAGGTGGAGCTGATTGCACTTAGTCAGAAAAACATAAAAGGCCAATTTGGCTAAAATTGCAGATACTGCGGTTTGGCTTGGGAGGGCAGTATAGTCCAACCAACGTGTTCCAGGTCAACCCCAGGGTCTCTTCCTGGTTGGACATGCCTGAAACGCCACACCAGGTTGGTGTGCAGGAGCCATTCTACTCAGATGCCAGAGCCAGCGGTTTTACTCCGAGCTTCTCCGAGAGGGCCGAGCTTCTCACCCTATACCTGAGGAAGAGCCCTACCACCCTGCGAAGGAATATCATGTTCTTTCTGTCACTACCCAAAGTTTGTGAGTACATACAGTATGAAACTGGGAACATGAATCAACTGATAAAATAAGAGCTTTGTGTTTTGGCTCAGCTCCCTCTTCACCACGACGGACCGGTACAGGTTCTGCTTCACAGCAGAGGCTGCACCGATCCGTCTGTTGATCTGCCGCTACATCCTACCCTCACTCGTGAACAAGACCCCGAGATGCTTAAACCCCTCCACTTTGTTTCCAAAAGATAACACCGAATTTTTTGTTTATTAATTATTCCTGATAACTAAATCGGCCTCTTTCTCCACACATTAAAAAAGGCTGCACTAACACTGAAATATTTGGTGCATGTGAGGAGACCATAAGCCTGCACCGCGTCTCACCATATCTCAGCTGACTGGCGCTGGGGGGCAATGACTCCAGTTTCTCTGGAAGGGAAGAAAAAACAAAAAGAGAACAAGATTTGAGCTATATTTCAGTCACATGACTTTACACGGTAACAGATTACGCACAGAGCAAGACAGCGGGCAGTTCGTGGTCAAGCTCCTTCAGCACAGTACAATACGATTACCCAGGAAAATATTGTGTATTAATGCTGACATCTGCGGAAAATAATCAGGTCATCCTGGAAAGTTCGGATTGTTCAGCAGGTGGCGACATTTCTTCCAAAACGGCAGCTCTTCTCTGGCTCATTCCGTTACATTCCTTTTGTGGGCTTTTCCTGAATGATTCATGTTTCTATAGCAACAGCTAATTCATAACAAATGATATAATTGATGCGCTACAAAATTAAAACTTTACAATACACTGAGATAAGATTTTTTTTTTTTTTTGGGAGGAGTCTCCAGTGTCAAGGAAAATTAACAGTTATTCCATGAGGTCACACTGTATAAGCACTGACAGCCCATCATCGATCATATCCAATGATCAGAGTGCAATAATTTGTTCTGTTTGAGCCTCACTTATTATTAAAATATATTAGCATTATACTACTCACTGGACTGTAAAAAACAAGGCATTTCTATTATGTAATCGAATTATTAAGAATCAAACCTACATTCTTACCATCAAATACCGTCATTCCAAATTTTATTGACTTTCATGGAACAAGTCTAGAAATAATGGAAGAGTCGGTCGGATAATATTCGATGTATATTAAAATTATCGTCATTATTTTAACAATAATAGCCTCATAAGGGACATTGCGAAGTGATCTATCCCCCTTCAGAATCATTTCACACAGACTGTCTATGAACTGGAACCTGGTTAGATCCAGCATACACAAGTTAAGGGCCAAATATTCTGAGGTAAAACACCGCTATACAAGGACACGGTCGTGAACATGCAGCAGAAATTAGGTGAGTCAGCGTGCCGTGTGACAATATGCCGACGACATCGATTTGCCGTAGCTCTCGTGAGTCACTTTGCCGTGTGACCAACCAGCCCAGCACTGAGACCCATGAGATGATTCATCAAACCTACAGCAATGACGCACCGTCTGAGTGGCACGAGAGGAAAGTACTCACTGATCATCAATGCCTCGGTGTTTTCCAGTCGGGAAGGACGGCATTATTGTGTCCCCCAACTCTGTGTCTGGGGTAAACGTGCGCTTGCGTTGTATGTGGAAGAGGGCAGGTCATGGTTTCCTGTGAGAGTGGTACACCGCTGTGCACTGAGGTCGGTAACGGTAAGGTTAAGGTAAATGCTGGGGTAGAGCAACACAGGTGACCGAGCTTGGCCCCCTGGAAACCATCCGACGGCTGCTCGAAAACAGCGCGATGCTAACAACAAGTACTGGATTAGATTCTTTTTTCAAACCAATTTAGTTCTCGAACAATTTACAGATTTTTCTTTAATCATTAGTATTTTATTCATCCTCTGCAACAACAGGCACATGCTGAAGGCAAGAGTGTAACAAGAGGCAATGTGTTAAAGGGAATTCAGGGCATTTGCACACACACACACACACACACACACACACACACACCAAACAAACACACACACACACACACACACACACACACACACACACACACACCTGAGCTGGGCTCAGAGCTCCGCACTGCTTTAGAAACATTAAACCAAGACTCACTTCCCCAAATGGTTCTGATATTTTTAAGTCCAGACATTTTTTTCTAATAAAAGAAACACCAGGCCTCAGTGTGTCTGTCTTCCTTTCGGCTTTTTCCCTTTTACTCGGGAGTCGCCACAGCGAATCATCTGATTCGCACGTTTGATTTGGCAGATGTTTTTACGTCGGATGCCCTTCCTGACACAACCCTTTTAACAAGGGACAGAAACACGCTGATGACTTTGCAGCTACTCTTTACGAAAGTCAGCAATGGTTCTTTTACATGCCTCTCCCCATAGACCAGGGGTGTCAAACTCGTTCCACAAAGGGCCATGTGGCTGCAGGTTTTTGTTTCAACCAAGCATCAGCACACCTGACTTGGCTCATTCAAACAACTGATAAGAGTCTTTAGGCATTTGATTGGTCAGTCTCTGGACAGAGCACACAGACTGACCAATCAACTGTCTGAAGACTCTTATCAGTTGTTTGAATGAGCCAGACTGACCAATCAAATGCCTGAAGACGCTTATCAATTGTTTGAATGAGCCAAGTCAGGTGTGCTGATGCTTGGTTGAAACAAAAACCTGCAGCCACATGGCCCTTTGTGGCACGAGTTTGACACCCCTGCCATAGACAGTGAGAGACATGGCCTGCCTTTGATAACCCAGTTAGCTGCACTGGGGGGGGACAGTGATAACCTTGTGGAGAGTGGGATTCGAACCCCCAACCTTTGGATCAGCGATCCAGCACCCTGTACCACTAGACCACCACTGCCCCAAACACCAGGCCTCAGTATAAATAGATAAAAGAGAAGTGAGCAGAGGTTTACATTTCTTTTACATGATTTCAGCCCTGGAGCACATTCGCTACCTACCCCCATTCACTTCAGCTGGAACCCTGTCTCTGCTGAACCCTCTCCTAAACGGGGAGTGCTCTAATCAAGGGAGATGAGAGGGGTGAGAGAGGCCTGAGCACAACAGAATAAACCACAGGATAAAGATAGAGTCAATTTAGTTAAGTTGGAGCCGGAAGAGACGAATGTGGTGGTCTGGAGATGCCAGTCCTTTCAGAACAGGATTAAACTCCTGAGAAATAAAAAGACATGATATGAGAATCTGTGTATCATGAAGTCTGACTAGCCAAAGACTTCACGGACATGACAGCACAGGCGTGACCAGTCGAGGTAGCAAGCGGCCGAGCAGGATGCCTTCACATCAGGTGGAATGTGACGCGGGCCACAGAAGAGTAGCGTTCTCTGTATCTCAGACACACCTGCACTGTCCCCACATTAGGGTCATCGATGATGAGACAGGCCAATGTGTCTGAACAGTGAACACGGAGGGGTGTTATAGCTCACTTACAAAAGAAACTAGAGGTGCAGCTCAGAACTCTTAAAGCGCATACAGTGGTACCTCACCTTACAATAGTCCCAGTAAAAAAAAAAAAAAAAAAAAAATCCAGGCTACGAAAAACATTTTCCAAAATTTTTTGTCTCTGTATACGAAACAAGGTCTCCTTACGAAATGCGCCATTCAAATATTAAAACGCGCCATTTAAACATTCAAACTTGCCATTCAAACATTCAAACAAGGCATGAGCTGCTCTCCCATCAATGATGTTCTAACAACCCACCCCGCTGGCCTCCTATTGGCTAGGAGGGATGACGCAGCTACCTCCCATTGCCTATCTCCCAACATCCTGCGGCTGAGTGATATCGCAAAGGAATATGGCCAAACCCGCCTACCATCGGTACGATATTGAAGCAGAAGGGGGTCTTAAAAAGGTATGCTTCTATAATTTTTAAAGGGTTTAGGGGGTAGTATTGGGGACTTGGAACGAATCATACGTTTTACATGTAAAATGCGGTTCAATTTACGAAAAATCCAGGTTAAGAAAAGGCTCTGGAACGGATTAATTTCGTAAGGTGAGGTACCACTGTATATGCTTTCCTTCGTCTCATCTTTCCGTCTTAGTCCGTCCCACCGAGGAAGCGTGGACAGATGTGAGGCGCATGGAAAGGGGATGTCATTTGCTATGAAGGGTCAAGTGGAGCGGTAGCTGGATATCCGATACAACAACTGATCTTCTGGATAAAAATGTGTCTGAGATCACATAAAGGTTGGAATACTTATATTGTGGTGTGCACCTCTTCCAGGAAGGCTGCTCTCATGCATTCTCACTCTTTTCGTGAAAAAAAATAAGAGAATTGGGATGGTGGGCTAGAACAACTTCTGGTTCAAGAGAGGATCAAGGAAATGTAAATAATGGTTTGAAGATGCACCTTCGGGGGCACTGGTGGTCTAGTGGTATAGGGTGCTGGATCGCTGATCCAAAGGTTGGGGGTTCGAGTCCCACTCTGCACAAGGTTGTCACTGCCAACCCCCCCCCCCCCAGTGCAGCTAACTGGGTTATCAAAGGCGGGCCATGTCTCTCACTGTCTATGGTGAGAGGCATGTAAAAGAACCATTGCTGACTTTCGACAAGAGTAGGCTGCAAAGCTGTCGGCGTGTTTCCGCCCTGCGATGGCCTGGTGAGCTGTCCAGGGTGTACTCTACCCTCGCCTGAAGTTGGTTGGGATGGGCGCCAGCCTCCCCGCGACCCAAGTTAGGATTAAGCGGGTACAGAAAATGAACTGAACTGAATGAAGATGCACCCTATCATTACCACTGGTTGGTTATATGTCTCTTGGCAGGAAGGCTAAGGTAACCTTGGTGTTTGAGCAATGACCTATAAAATGTAATCAGTTCATTGTTGTGTCAAGGTGGGTATTTGGGCAAAGTATGAAAAAATAAAATCCCTTAAAAAAAGTTCTTGATATCCCTTTCACAAAAAAAAACAACAACAAAGGAACACCTGAAGCTATAGAGACCTTTACATTTAATATTCAACCTGACAACCTGTATTCAGTTCATTCTTGGAAAAATTGTTTGAATCGTTTTTGAGATATTAGGTAAGGTAAGATCCATTGGGCTTTTTACACCCAAGCCTAGTGGCTCATCTGATCAGTGCTTATCCCCAGATTTTGTAGCGTGAAGCAACTAGGAGTTGAACTCCTCCTGGATGGAACACTAGTCCATCGCAGGTTACCTTCCCAGTATATTTTTACTGGTACCCATTTAAACTGCTGGGTGAACAGAGGCACACTTGTGGTCAAGACCTTTTGCCCAGGGATCTTAGCACAGTGGGGGTCTCACTGGGATTTGAACTCACAACCTCCCGATCATGAGCCCAGCACCCTAACCACTACGCCACTGGCTCCACAACTACACCAGTGGCTCTTGAGATATTGCTTTAACAAAAAACCCCCAGATGGATGCATGTTCATACGTACGGGTAAACAACCCGAGAACAAAACGTGTCCGGCCCTGGCGCTCTCTGGTGAGGAGGCGTATCAATATTACAAGCTCTCACAGTAAATCAAATCGGTTTATACTGTATCATTTATAAGTAGCTGCCAGATGCAGTTCATCAGTTCAGTGTGCAGATGTTCTGGAACTTATACCAACGTAGGGATATGAGCACTTTACTGTATACTACAACATGCAAGTGATTTCTCCTAAAGTTCTGAAAGGCAGGATGCCAGTGTGTGCTCATACCCTGTGCGATGGCGATGGACTCAAAGTTCTGCAACTCTCGCAGTAAGCATTTGCGTTCTGCAGCATGCAGGCTGTAGATGAAGTCTTTGGCCCCTTTTGGAGTGTTTAGCAGTTCGAGCTTCTCATTTCGCTTGTGTGTGCCGAGCCAGCGTATCTGTGCTCCTCTTACACAGCGGCTCAGGGTTCTCTGCAAGCAGA
This sequence comes from Plotosus lineatus, assembly GCA_024760905.1. NCBI lineage: Eukaryota > Metazoa > Chordata > Actinopteri > Siluriformes > Plotosidae > Plotosus > Plotosus lineatus. The sequence continues at coordinate 40,771,330 of CM045742.1, read as the reverse complement.
ACCTTAACATCGTGGAGGAGAACATGCAAAGAATCTGAAAGAAATAAACGAAATAATGTAATGCATGGTAATGTCCATAAAGTTCCCCAGGGTTGAGATAATGATCTGCTGCAATGCATTCTGGGACATCCTGAATCAGTGCACTGGATATGAGACATGACTTTGAACCTCTTTATCTTTAGAACTAAAGCACTTTAAAATGAAGAGAGTACAGATAGCACACCTGGGAAATTACTAATAAACACTTATTAAATTCTTTATTTGGGAAGAATACACAATCATGTGGAAAAGAAGAAGAGGAGTCTGAAGGAAGAAGAAGAAGAAGAAGAGAAGCAGGAGGAGAAAGTGTGGTATCCAGGACCGACTGTGAGGAACATCCGCTAGATGTTTCAATTTTCAACAGAAACTCAACAAGCATTAGTGGCAACCGGAATTAATCACGTTTATGCAGATAAGATGGAAGTGTAATTTGCATATCTCACCCGAGAATTAATGAATATTCATTTCATTGTCACTCTTTCCTCTGCTGTCCTTTGTTGTTGTCTGAAACTCCTAAACTCCTTAGATTTCCATACATGGTGACCAGAATGAAAACAAATAGATACGAAACTAATTAAAAGACAGCGATGTAATAGTTTAATCGTAATAAACACATGGACCGGAGCTCCCTTTCCACAAGTTATCCAAGTGTGCTCGGCTGAAGAGAGTCAAAAAGAAACCATGAATCAAGGTTGCCAGATCCGTAGCTGAAAATCCACTCCCCAGAGAGAATTTGTAAATCTAACGCGTTTCCCTTTGCCATCCCTTCATTCATTCATTTTCTGAACCGTTTAATCCTATTTAGGGTCGCGGGGCCATCTTGGTCGACTCTGGGCGAGGGCAGAGTACACCCTAGATATCTCTCCAGGCCATCACAGGGTAAAAACACGTTGCTGGCTATGCAGCTGCTCTTGTCAAAAATCAGCAATGATACATTTACATGAACCGAGACATGGCAGGCCTTTCATAACCCAGCTAGGTGCACCAGGGGACAGTGTCAATCTGTTGAGAGTGGGGCTTGAACCCCCAACCTTGGGATCAGTGATCCAGCACCTTTACCACCAGGCCACCACTGCCCTCTCCTCCTCTTCTTCTACTACTTCTTGTTGTTTATGTTTCATGGCTGGTAGCAACCTGGGTTAAACTATATTACTCCCACCTGCTGTATTAATGTGTGGACCACAGCGACTAATCCCAAAACACTCTAACGCTCATTCATTCATTTGCCCAACTGCTTGTTCCTGCCAGGGTTGTGGAGATCTCAGCCGAGACTGAGTAAAGGTGGGATAAACCCTGAAAAGCTCACCAGACCACCGCTATGCAAACATTCACAACCATGTGCACGCACACCTGGGGGCAATTTTAAGTAGCAGGTTAGCCTAACGTGCATATCTTTGTTGGGTTGGACTGTGGGATGAAACCAGAGTACCCGGAGGAAACCCACAAACACATAAGGAACATGAAAACTTTAAATGAAATCAATATTGTTGAGTCCAGGACCTGAACCAAAGACTTTCTTGCCGTGCGGTGGATGCCAGACTGTGCCACTTATCCCCAAAATAATATTTATTTCAGCGTTTTCCCGTTCTCGGGAGCAAGGGACAGAAACACACTGGCGGCTTTGCAGCTACTCTTTTTACGAAAGTCAGCAATGGTTCTTGTACATGCCTCACACCGTATTATTTAACTTTTTTTTTTAAGTTGCTTCTGTTCCTTCCCCTTTTTAATTCCTCATTCTACAGAGTAATCCCACCATTCCAAATCATACACTGATTCATATAGAGCACTAAAGTGTTGATGTCATGTTGCCATGACAGCAAAATTTCCAGTTCTAAAGAAAAAAGGAGTAGGGAGAATGTCGCCCATCTCCACCGATGTTGGGTGAAGGCAGGGTAGATCCTGAACAGCTCACCAGACTATCACTCATCTAAGAACAATTTGGAACAACGACAAGGAAGGAATTTATAATCCCAAGTGTAATAATTTATTTACTTGCAAATCAGGGGTGTCAAAGTCGTACCACAAAGGGCCATGTGGCTGCAGGTTTTTGTTTCAACCAAGCAGCAGCACACCTGACTTGGCTCATTCAAACGCTGATAAGAGTCTTCAGGCAGTTGATTGGTCAATCTGTGTGCTCTGTACAGATACTGACCAATCAACTGCCTGAGGACTCCGATCAGTTGTTTGAATGAACCAAGTCAGGTGTGCTGCTACATTACTTGGTTGAAACAAAAACCTGCAGCCCAATGGCCCTTTGTGGCATGAGTTTGACACACCCGTTATAAGGGATCATTTACTTAATTCTATTAAAAATAAACAATGTTTTTGCATTATTATAAGGAAATAAAAATAAATATTAAGTTTTTTAATCATCAGAATTTTGTTTGGAATGCAAATTTTAAACTAATCGGGTCATGGATTATGCTAAAAAATGAATGCATGAATGACAAGGACCCAAGAGGAACGGTGAGGTCACAGGGAGCAGAGATAAGGAAGGTGGAGGATTTTAAGTACTTGGGCTCAACAATCCAGAGCAATGGAGAGTGTGGAAAAGAGGTGAAGAAGCGTGTGCAGGCAGGTTGGAATGGTTGGAGAAAAGTGTCCGGTGTGATGTGTGATAGGAGAGTATCGGCAAGAATGAAAGGAAAAGTGTACAAGACGGTGTTGAGGCCAGCGATGTTGTATGGTTTAGAAACAGTGGCACTGGGGAAAAGACAGGAGGCAGAGCTGGAGGTAGCAGAGATGAAAATGTTGAGGTTCTCTTTGGGAGTAACTAGGATGGATAGGATCAGGAATGAGTCCATCAGAGGGACAGCACATGTAAGACGTTTTGGAGACAAAGTCAGAGAATCTAGATTGAGATGGTTTGGACATGTACAGAGGAGGGATAGTGAGTATATTGGTAATAGAATGCTGAGGCTGGAACTACCAGGCAGAAGGCCTAGAGGAAGACCAAAGAGACGATTCATGGATGTAGTGAAGGAGGACATGAAGGTAGTTGGTGTAAAAGAAGAAGATGCAAAGGATAGGGTGAGATGGAGGCAGATCATTCGCTGTGGCGACCCCTGAATGGAAAAGCCGAAAGGAAAAGAAGAAGACAATGCTAAAAAAAAAAAAAAAAAGACAATACATTGAGGGGATTTCAGCGGACCTGGCAACGCCGTTGTTTATTTTTAACTTTGCTGTGGGCTCGTGAACCAGAAGAGATTGTTTGACTTTCTGATTCGTTGGCGAAGAGGTCGCTAAATGAAGAACTGTCCAATCAGAATACGCCGCTTTGCGTGGTTAAGACAGGTTGTTTGACGTCAGGCCGTAGTGTATTATGGGAAAATGTATGACCTTTTCGCAGACGTCATATTAGAACGATCTCAAAGTACTACATTTCCCATGTATAGGTCAAGCGAAGAAGGTCAAGAAAAGTTGAAGCGATAATTTTTGTGCGTTTTGTTCTGTGTGAGGGGAAATTTGAGGAATTATTTACAGATTAAGAGTAATATTCAGTTCTAATCTGGCATCTATCTGCACTTCTTTTGTAACTAAAACGAGTTTAATAATGGCGAGTTTGAATAATAATTCAAAGATGCAGAGACATAGTTTCACCTCTAGAGGGCGATCCTTAGTCAATTTTCATGCGACTTCTCAGCAAACAGTCTGTTTACATGTTCTTCTCACGTTTTATAGGTTTTCTCCATAGGTTGGGGGTTCGAGTCCCACTCTCCACAAGGTTGTCACTCCGCCAACCACCCCCCAACTCCCCTCCAAAGCAAGCGAACTGGGTTATGACAGGCTGGTCAAGGTCAAGTGTCCCTATGGTGTGTGGCGACCCCTGATAAAGGGGAAAGGCCGAAAGGAAATCTCTCTCTCTCTCTGTATTCGGGTTTAGTCCCACAGTTCAATATATGAACATTACACTTTTCGAAATTCTGTTCCAAATTGCCACAAAGTTTTTTTTCCTTTCTTTGTGTGTGTGTGTGTGTGTGTGTGTAGGTATGTGTGTGTATGTGTGTGAGCCTAGTGGTGGACGGATGAACTTGTTCAGGGTGTACTCCACCTTCACTAACAGTCGGTTAACAGTATGTATGTGTTTGACACCCAAATATAGAGCGTGGTCTAATAAATAAACTGATCGTATCTAAAAAGTTGTTAAATATGTTTGAAGACTGGAGAGGATGTGATAGAAGTGTTTGGATAAAAACATTGCCTGTGGGTGGTGGGTGTGCATGTGTGTTGAAGCTAAAAAAAAAAACAAAAAACTACCAAACAACAACAACAACAAAAAAACCCCCAGAAAATTAAATATAGGTAAGTTGTCAACAGAGTGGTGTAGTAATTAGTACGTCTGCCTCAGAGCTAGGTTGAACTGGGCTCGATTCCCAGGCTCGGGATCTCTCTGTGCTTGTATGGCTTTCCTCAGGCTCCTGAGCTTGACCCCTACAGTTTGAATACATTTAAAGTTTAAACTGGAGGAAACCCAAACAAGCATGGGGAGAACATGCAAAGTCGACACTGTAACATCCTCACGGAATCTGTGACTCGAGCCCACGACCTTCTTGCAGTTTGGTGGACGTGCTAAGCATGAAGAATTCCAAAAAAGAATAAATAGAAGAAAACAAAAACAGGATTTAAACGGATATTGTTTGGTGTAATTAAATGTTTATGACGAATCCTGGTTAAAGGAATTTTTAAGGCGTTATCTGCAAAGGTAGAAGAGGACTAATAAAGTATTTATTGGGGTATTGACGACACAGAGAAGGTGCTTCCAATTCAGAAATGTTTATTCACTCCAAGATGAACATGGCACAAAGTCAAGCAGTTACACAACAGGTTGATGTTCAGATGAAGGATGGATAGGATCAGAAATGAGTACATCAGAAATGAGTACATCAGGGGGACAGCACATGTTAGATGTTTTGGAGACAAAGTCAGAGAGGATAGATTGAGATGGTTTGGACATGTACAGAGGAGGGATAGTGAGTATATTGGTCGTAGGATGCTGAGGTTGGAACTACCAGGCAGAAGGCCCAGAGGAAGACCAAAGAGAAGATTTATGGATGCGGTGAAGGCGGACATGAAGGTCGTTGGAGTAAGAGTAGAAGATGCAGAGGATAGGGAGAGATGGAGGCAGATCATTTGCTGTGGCGACCCCTGAAGGGAACAGCCGAAAGGAAAAGAAGAAAAGAAGAAGATATAGTTAGCTTAACTCTTCCTGTGATTACACGACTAATTTCTGAAGATAAACTTTTGGGTGACATCATTTTCCTGGTGTTTTCTACTTTCACTTTCATGTTTCATGTCCATGATGTTTCATGTCCAGACTTGTGCTCGGTGTACAATACATTGTGAATGAGAGTTTTACAATAAGTGAGGATGCATCGTTTAATACTGTATATGAATCAATATTCTGGAATAATTGATAATTAATTACACAATATCATTGTTGGGGGCAGAACATGCACCTGGGGTGGTATTTACTTTTATACCTGGAAATGTTCAAGTGTGAATGAAAAAAAAAAAAAAAAAAAAAGAAGTGGAACAGAGAATCACATAACTGCTGTACTAAAGTTATCATTAAACACGTTACAACAGCGTTTTGTGCTAATTTGTGGTACTTTGTTTTTGTACCGTGGAAGGAGACTGGAGTACGCAGATTGAACCCACGCAAGCTCCAGGAGAACATGCAAACTCCATACAGAGATGTCCAGGCTGGGAATCGAAACCAGGCCTCCTTGCTGTGAGGCGGCTGTGCTAACCGCTGCGGTACAATGATGCCTGGTAAAATATGATGTTATATATAATTAAGGAAATTCGTGTCATCATTATTATTTTCTATAGCACAGATATCCCTCAGCTGATGGTTGTTCCTCCTCATCTTATGGAGAAACCTTGAAAGATCATTGTTACACAGGAGCTCGTTCTTTGTGATTTCTTCTGCTGACATCATCACCTCCTCCAGCACCTTCCTCACAGATTCCAGTTGGATAAATCTGCGAGTCTGATGTTCAAGCACACAGACCCTCCCTTTGAGGACACTCAGGAGGTGAACGGCGCTCCTCGTCTTATTCTGAAACTCGGCAATTAAACACCTCTGCTTTCTCACCGTCTGGATATTTTCACGAATCCGCACCAGTCTGCGATCGATATCTCCGATCTCAGACTTTGTCTCTGAGATCTTGGATTTGTGGTCACGCACTCTGCCGGAGTATTTGTTCGCTCGACTTCTAAACCTTCTCACCTCATCTTCAGCTATTTCGATGGCGCGTGATGCTTCAGTCATTTCTATTGCGCCGCCAACCACCATCGCAGGACCTGTAGAGAAAATATTCAGGCATGTTATTGCAATCATAAGGGTTATTTTACACACTTTGTTTTGAGCTGTGATATTTACAAACTCTATCTTTTAATTAGTTTCACCACCTTAATAGGTCTTGAAGTACGAGTGGCATCATATAAACCTGCAATAATAAGCGCTGTTCAGTATTTTGTTTGTTTGTTATGTGGGATAAAAAGTTGTTATGGTCCCAAATTGTTACGGGTAGCAGATCGCAGATTTAATCAACACACTCACACACACACACACACACACACACACACACACACTACTAACTACATCAACAATACTAATCTACATCTGACCAAAATTGAAATTAAAAACAGAGATTCCCCCCCCCCCCCCAAGCGTGACAGGTCTGGTGTAATGTATCTTACATTAACTTCTCCCCCCCACACACACTTTCAGCATTCTCTCACTTTCCCCTTTGTGTGTAATGTAATTTTATACACACATACACACACACACACACTTTTCCAGCCTACTCTCCCTCAGAATTCCCCCTTTTGGGCATGCCTGGGACATGTCTGGCCTGGTTTAACAACAAAGGTCATTTCTGCCATCTAGTGGCCTTTTTCTCGTATTAAACAATTCCAAAATGGAAATTTTCTCTTCTCAGGATAAAATGGTTAAAAAATTTTGCCAAATAAAAAAAACAAAAAACAAACAAACAAACAAAAAAGGGGGTACCCCAGTTGTACGTTTTAACAGAAGGGTTGTGAAATAAATGCTTCTTTTCCTTTCAGCTGTTCCCTTCAGGGGTCGCCACATCGAATCATCTGCCTCCATCTCACCCTATCCTCTGAATCTTCTTTTCTTACACTAACTACCTTCATGTGCTCCTTCACCGCATCCATAAATCTTCTCTTTGGTCTTCCTCTAAGCCTTCTGCCTGTATTCAGGGCACCTGCAAATCTTCATTAACTACATATTTTTAACATTTGTGTGTGTGTGTGTGTGTGTGTGTGTGTGTGTGTATATATATATATATATATATATATATATATATATATATATATATATATATATATATATATATATATATATATATATATATATATATATATATATATATATATATATATATATATATATATATATATATATATATATATATATATATATATATATATATATGGGGCAGTGGTGGTCTACTGGTATAGGGCGCTGGATCACTGATCCAAAAGGTTGGGGGTTCAAGTCTCACTCTACACGAGGTTGTCACTGTCCCCCCCAGTGCAGCTGACTGGGTTATCAAATCCTTCAAATCAAAGTAGTTCTCTCCTACCTGTCTCCCTGATTACATTAGCTGTAGTTGTCCAGTCATCTGGAAGCACTTCCTGACCAACCAAATCCTATTTCAACTCCTCCTTGAAGACAACACGACACTCTTCCTTTTTCAGCTTCCACCACTTTGTTTTCTGCTCTGCCTTTGCCTTCTTCACCTTCCTCACCATCAGAGTCATCCTGCACACCACCATCTTATGTTGATTGGCAACACTCTCACCCACTACTACTTTGCAGTCACTGACTTCCTTCAAATTACATCGCCTACACACGATGTAGTCTACCTGTGGGCTCCTACCTCCGCTTTTATAAGTCACCTTATGCTCCTGTCTCTTCTGGAAGAAAGTATTCACCACAGCCATTTCCATCCTTTTCACAAAATCTATCAACATCTGTCCTTCTGCGTTCCTGTTCTGGATACCAAACCTGCCCATCACTTCCTCGTCTCCTCGCTTGCCTGGACCAACATGTCCATTGAAGTCTGCACCAATGACCACTCTTTCACCTCTGGGGTTACTCTGCATCACTTCATCTAACTCACTCTAGAATCTCTCCTTCTCTTCTTGCTCACATCCTGCCTGTGGGGCATAAGCACTAACAACATTGAACATCACACCTTCAATTTCCAACTTGAGACTCATCACTCTGTCTGACACTCTTTTCACTTCTAGAACATTCCTGACAAACCCATCCTTCAAGATGACTCCTACTCCATTTCTCTTCCCATCCACACCATGAAAAAACAGCTTAAACCTGATCCTAAGCTTCTAGCCTTTCTCCCTTTCCACCTGGTCTCCTGAACACACAGTATGTCCACCTTCCTCCTCTGCATCATGTCAGCCAGCTCTTTCTTTTCCTTTCATAGTTCCAACATTCAAAGTCCCTACTCTCAATCCTAGACTCATGCCTTTCCTCTTCTCTCTCTGCCTACACACACAGCTCCCGCCTCTCCTTCTTCGACCAACAGTAGTCCAAGCTCCACCAGCACCATGTTGGTTAACAGCCCTGATGGCGGTCGTTGTTAACCCGGGCCACGACAGATCCGATATGTTATTCCTATTATAGATTCGCATTTTCATATGTGGCATTGGTTTTATGTCGGATGCCCTTCCTAACACAACCCTCTGCATTTATTTGGGCTTGGGACCGGCGTGAGGAAGAGATACTGCCTTGTGACCACCCACGCTCCCCCGGCTGCATTGAACGGATATTGATATGAAACTGAAAGTTTCTCAGTGACTCAACCGAAGCTTATTATTCACAGACCATTGATTATGTTCATGTACTGAGAGTTAAAGTTTAACATCTGTGTACGTGCTTCACTGATGTCAAACTCATAACAGACGATTTGCTCTGCTGAGGAAACAAAACACTATTTACTCATAAGGAAGTTATTGTTTTACAGTCTCCTCTGCAGATGAGTCAATGTCTGCTGAAATGTGAACTTTTGGAGACAAGGAGCACTTTTACAATTCACAGGGACACATTTTGTTCTTTGCTCACATGTCCGGTGCAGTATTTTATTAAATTTTTCTTTACTTTTACGTTCTTCTCTCTGATCTCCTTAGGCTTCACAGTTGCTGGCCCAAAAGTGAGAAATATAAATTCAATGCAACAAAAATCTGGTTTTTAATCTGCCTGTAACTTTTGATCAACATCCTGTAGCCTAATTCTGACAGCAGATTCTGAACAAAGCAGACCAGAGGTACCCAGTGGACCAATCTTCACACTTCTAGTTTGTGTAGAAATTAGATCATGGACCTCCAAATAACTTTGGAAATGAATGTAACAATCTGCGTGACACCCTGTTGGTTAGCGGCACTGATGGCGGTTGTTGTTAACCCGGGCCCAACCGATCCGGTATGGTGCTTCGGATGTTTGATCTGGCGCAGGTTTTATGTCGGATGCCCTTCAAACTAAACACTAACTCAAACGGACTGAATGCGGTAGACTCTTGCACTGTTTCTTGTATTGCAAACACCAGCAAATGAACACCTTCATCCCAGTCTTTCTCATGGTCATAACAAGAAGTCCTCATTGTCTTAAGAGTGGAATGAAATCACTCTATGGCACCCTTACGCTCTGCATGATAGGCACTGAAAAGAATCTGCTTCGCACCGAGTTCATATACAACCTGCTGAAACAATCCTGAAGTGAAATTACTGCCTGGGTCTGGCTGAATTTCCATTGGAAGGCCAAACAATGTGAAGAACTTTATCAAAGCCTTCGAGATTGTAGTTGTAGTAACCGAGAAGCTCCACTATCCCTTCAGATATATGGGGAGACAGGAGGAGAACGCTCATTCAGAGCCACAGATCCTTTTGACACAAATGGAAGAAATTCCTCCCTCACGAAGTCAGCAGTATCAATCTTTTTAGTCTCACAAGGAACAGGTAATTTTGCAGATCTGTCATCTACTATAGGAGTTTCTACCCTTGCCTTCACAAAGGCATTGGGTCTGGTATCCTTTTCTTTTATAGCTTTTAAGAACCAACAGTTTGTTGTAACATGACCAGATTTCTTGCAATGACTGCAAACTAAACCACTTTTGTCACTGTCAGCTTTCACACCAAGACATTTGAGTGGATTTCTGAGCACCCTCACCAGATTTTTCTTTGGGTGAAGAATCTTGGGTATCACCGTTACCTTTCTTTTGAAATTGGGACCATCCATCATTACTGCTAGACTGAAATTTGACTTATGCATGAGAACATTATAAGTCTGATCATTCATTTTCTTCAGACCTCTTCATTTCTGTCAGTAAGCCTCTGAAACCAACTCATAAGCTGTCAAAATAACCTTTTAAACAACCTCATAATCAGAGGACTAATCTGCAGACAAAGCCGAATAGGCTTGTTGAGCTTTACCCTTGAGGACCTCAGCTACCTTCCCAAAACACTGGATATACTTATCAAACTCCTTTTCTGAGAACAGAGGAACCAGCTTTACTTCCTGGCTAGCATGAATTTTATTTTTTGCTTCAAATTTAATTTTTAATTTCTCCATTTGGAGCCTTTCTTCCCTATCCAACCTCTGCAAATCAAAAATCTCTTTCCTTTTTCACTCTCAAATTATCCGTTTTTCCTTTTTTTCTGTTCTCTCGAACTCCTTTTGTTTTTCTTCTCTTGCTAATTTTTCTAACTCAAACTGCCTTTCTGTCTTGAACATTTTTAATTTCAGTTCCATTTCTACATTTGGATTTTTGCTTGGAAACTGTTCCAGATCTCCTGGTGAAAATACATTTTCATCAATGTAAAATCCAACAATCTGTCAAGCCAGTTCTAGACTTCTGTCAGCTCTAACGGTCTGCATATTTCTAGCAGTTCTCTCTCTTTAAAAGGCCTCAGAACCTCTATGGTTGGTGATGCCAAGAAATCCTCCATTGCTGTTGCTCTGTCAATATATATCTGAAAATTAAAAAAAAAAACACTATTTCCCAATTTGAAACTTTAGCTTTTTCAATAAATGACTCACACAATGGTCATATCCCGGATGAGCCCCCAAATTTGTTATGGCCCCAAATTGTTACGGGTAGCAGACGGCACAGCAATATATGACAGACAAAATTCTTTTAAACTGGAACAGATTTAAGTCAACAAACACTAATAACCACATTAAACGATACTAATCTAAATCTGACCAAGATTGAAACACATGATATATTTACAGCCCACTCTCTTACTTTCCCCTTATATACAGTACACTTTTCCAGACCCTCCCCCTCGGAATCCCCCCCCCCCTCTTTGTGGGCATGCCAGGGACATGTCTGGCCTAGTTTAACAACAAAAATCAACATTGCCTTATAGTGGCCTTTTCCCCAGATTACATATTAAAAAGTGTATAGGAAGCGTGCAGTGTAGTCATTCCTTGACCTCGGGATGAGGAACAATACTATTTAAAATATTTTCTTGTTTCTGACTGGCGGAAAGTATACAGTAGGCCATTGACATTCGCGGGGTTCGGGGACTTCCAGCGAATCCAGATAATCCGCAAGTTCTGTACCCAGAAGTAAAACCTCATGTATGGTCAAATGCGCGAATCAGCAACCGGAAGTAAAAATACATCTATTACATGCGCTAAAATATGCTTCTTAAACACATTCTATCGACAGTCTTACTCATTAATACAGTATTAATGTCGTAAAATGTAGTAAAGATTAAGAAAAACTGAATTCAGGTATTAACTCAGTGGTTCTTAACCTTGTTGGAGGTACCGAACCCCACCAGTTTCATATACACATTCACCGAACCCTTCATCAGTGAAAAATAAAAATGTGATTTTTTTTACAAATTCAAGACATAGGTACTGTTGTGTTCTTGTATTGCCCATCTCCATGCTGTTTCACAAAGTGTTCCTTTAGTTTTGCCGGTGCGAGACTAGAGTTGCTCAACTTGGCATTGCAAATCATTCAGATAGGATGCTGAGTCCTATCACGTTCCGTGATGCATGTGAATCCATGTTGTATATATTTGTCCAACCACTTTCTTTTTTGTTCGACATAGTTAGTATGGATTAAAATATTCCGAAAAAAATCTCATGACTTCACACATTGACTACTGAGAGCGTTAAATTCCCCACGGCACTGATTGGCCAAGCAATGTAATGTGATCATCTGCAGCCAGTGATGGCCAAGCGAGGCGTGTCTAATTGATCTTCTTGATAGGTTAGGTGATACGTTGCAAGGACATTAAGAGTCGGGTGTGTCTTGACCTCCGTGGCAGAGGCTTCGCCGAACCCCTGAGACTGACTCACCGAACTCCTAGGGTTCGATCGAACCCAGGTTAGGAACCACTGTATTAACTGCATTTTTTCGAGCGGCTCAGCCACGCCCCCCCAACCGGAGCGGAGTACAAAAGAGAATTTTAGAGTGATAGAGTAAGAGGCGTTAGGGGGCAGTGGTGGTCTAGTGGTATAGGGCTCTGTATCGCTGATCCAAAGGTTGGGGGTTCGAGTCCCACTCTCCACAAGGTTGTCGCTGCCCCCCTCCCCCCCCCCCCCAGTGCAGCTAACTGGGTTATCAAAGGCGGGCCATGTCTCTCACTGTCTATGGTGAGAGGTTCATGTAAAAGAACCATTGCTGACTTTCGTAATGAGTAGGCTGTAAAAAAAAAAGTTTGTTTTCTCTAAGGCTTCTCACCTGTGGAAGGAACATTGTTTGCTTTCTGTATACAACTTTCTGAACTTTATCAGAGATCCACCGTGTGAGCCAACTGAGTGTTATCATGTGCTAAGCAACCAACGCTGAGAAACCACTCCTTATCTGTATTTATTGTCTTGCTGCTCTACTAAAACACATAAACTCTCTTTTAGCAAATGCATTTCGGTGATCTTTGAATAAAGAATAAGAAACCAAATGGGTTTCTGTCCTTTCTTCACACTCATTCCAGAGCTTTGGGTGACACAGCGGGTTCTAACCACGAGATGATAGTGAGTCTTCCTGTCCTAGAGAATGGAGAGATTCTCAGTTCTAACACACACACACACACACACACACACACACACACACACACACACACACACACACACACACCACTCACCCATCTAGTTTTGACTGATGGTCATGTGAATGGTTTTGAGTAAAAAGCCAAGATCAACACTCTCCCAGTGTGGTGACTGCATACTTCATGCCTGAGTTGTCATTAGTTGTGCAGTTACTTTTCCGCAATGATCAAGAGGCAATTACAGGTTGTTTCAAGAAATATGATTAAAGTTATTTAATGTGTTTCATATCCTTGCCTTTCTTAATGAAAAATGCATATAGTTTGCCGAGAACAGTGTAGTAAATAATCTTTGAATACATGATTAAATCTCTTACCTGCCACCCATCCGAGAAATGGTATAGCAGACACTCCCACCCCTACAATAGCAACTATCTTTGCTTTCTCTGCCCTCTCTTCCTGCCTCCTAACCGTGTCTCTTGCGGACTTCAGGTTTGAATTGGCTTCCTCCAAAGCTCTCTCAGAATCTCTGAGTAACTTTTCATTCAAAGCCTGCGTTGTTTTCAAGTTGTCCAACGTTTGTTGTGCTTCCTTCTTCTGCCGTTCAAACGTTCCCTCATCACGTGTAAGAGTCTCCAAACTCCTATCCAGATACCTCAGACATTCTGTGGCTGCCTGATCTGAGGAACTCACGTAAGCCCAGGCTTGTTCAATCTGCTCTCTGGTATGGTTGTAGTT
>CM045742.1:40525000-40752500 GCA_024760905.1 Plotosus lineatus | reverse complement strand
TTCTTTTGGCCCTGAAAAGCTCCTCGGCTCATATGGGAAAGTGTTTTCATATAACAACCGTAACATGGACACTCCACAATGCTGGGCTTCATGGAAGTGGGTCAAGTCATTGCAAGTACAGTATTGCAGCTCATATTCAGTTTGTAGAAAATTCATTGGTTTGACTCTCACTCAATCATCTACTAAACTGAATAATCCTTTTAGGGTTCTCATGGAGGCTGGAGCCTATCTCAGCCAACACATGGGGGCGAGGGCATGATATATCCTAAACACCTTGCTTCTGGTTTGACTGACAAAATTGAAATTGTTTGACTTGGCCCAATCTTACCATTTACCCAGAAACGCATCACTGGTAACTGCATTCAGAACACTCGAGGGTCAGTCCTGCCCAATTCGACCAATACTGAGAAAGGTTCCATGGGCACCGACTCAGATTGTACCAAATGTAGCACTATGGGAACAATGACCAACCTCCAAGTTTTAGATCAAAATTCCGAGCGGATCAGATTTACGGCCCTTCAAAGTTTAAGGGCCACACTCTTTTTTTTCAAGCCCGCAGAACGTCACGTTCATTTCCAAAGTTATTTGGAGGTCCATGATCTAATTTCTACACAAACTATAAGTGTGAAGATTGGTCCACTGGGTACCTCTGGTCTGCTTGTTCAGAATCTGCTGACAGAATTAGGCTACAGGATATTAATCAAAAGTTACAGGCAGATTAAAAACCAGATTTTTGTTGCATTGAATTTATATTTCTCACTTCTTGGCCAGCAACTGTGAAGCCGAAAGAGATCAGAGAGAAGAACGTAAAAGTAAAGAAAAATTTAATAAAATACTGCACCGGACATGTGAGCAAAGAACAGAATGTGTCCCTGTGAATTGTACAAGTGCTCCTTATCTCCAAAAGTTCACATTTCAGCAGAGGAGTCTGTAAAACCATAACTTTCTTATGAGTAAATAGTGTTTTCTTTCGTCAGCAGAACAAATCGTCTTTTATGAGTTTGACCTCAGTAAAGCACGTACACAGATGTGAACCTTTGACTCTCAGTACAAGCTTCGGTTGTGTCACTGAGAAACTTTCAGTTTCATTTCAATAGCCGTTCAATGCAGCCGGGGGAACGTGGGTGGTCACAAGGCAGTATCTCTTCCTCACGCCGGTCCCAAGCCCAAATAAATGCAGAGGGTTGTGTTAGGAAGGGCATCTGACATAAAAGCAATGCCACATATGAAAATGCGAATCTATAATAAGAATAACATATCGGATCTATCGTGGCCCGGGTTAACAACGACCGCCATCAGGGCTGTTAACCAACAGGGTGCTGGTGGAAATTGGACTACTGTTGGTCGAAGAAGGAGAGGCGGGAGGCGTGTCTGTAGGCAGAGAGAGAGAAGAGGAAAGGCATGAGTCTAGGACTGAGAGTAGGGACTTTGAATGTTGGAACTATGAAAGGAAAAGAAAGAGCTGGCTGACATGATGCAGAGGAGGAAGGTGGACATACTGTGTGTTCAGGAGACCAGGTGGAAAGGTAGCAAGGCTAGAAGCTTAGGAGCAGGGTTTAAGCTGTTTCATCATGGTGTGGATGGGAAGAGAAATGGAGTAAGAGTCATCCTGAAGGAGGAATTTGGCAGAAATGTTCTAGAAGTGAAAAGAGTGTCAGAGAGAGTGATGAATCTCAAGTTAGAAATTGAAGGTGTGATGGTCAATGTTGTTAGTGCTTATGCCCCACAGGCAGGATGTGAGCGAGAAGAGAAGGAAAGATTCTAGAGTGAGTTAGATGAAGTGATGCAGAGTAACCCCAGAGGTGAAAGAGTGGTCATTGGGGCAGACTTCAATGGACATGTTGGTCCAGGCAACCAAGGAGATGAGGAAGTGATGGACAGGTTTGGTATCCAGAACAGGAATGCAGAAGGACAGATGTTGATAGATTTTGCAAAAAGGATGGGAATGGCTGTGGTGAATACTTTCTTCCAGAAGAAACAGGAGCATAGGGTGACTTATAAAAGCGGAGGTAGGAGCACACAGGTAGACTACATCTTGTATTGGCAATGTAATTTGAAGGAAGTCAGTGACTGCAAAGTAGTAGTGGGTGAGAGTGTTGCCAAACAACATAGGATGGTGGTGTGCAGGAAGGCGCTGATGGTGTGTCATCTGGAAGGAAAGTGGATAAGGAGACTTGGTGGTGGAATGAGGAAGTTCAGGAGTGTGTACAAAAGAGGTTAGCTAAGAAGAAGTGAGACATTGAGTGGACCAAAGAGAGGAAACAAGAGTACAGCGAGACACAGCGTTAGGCAAAGGTAGCGGTGTCAAAGGCCAAACAGAGGGCGTAAGATGACTTGTATGCTTAGTTGGACAGTAAGGAGAGAGAAAATGATTTATACAGGTTGGCACAGCAGAGAAATAGAGATGGGAAGGATACGCAGCAAGTGAGAGTGATTAAGGACAGAGAGGGAAATGTATTGATTTGATGACAGAAGTGTGCTGGGAAGATGGAAAGAGCACATTGAAGAGCTGATGAATGAGGAAAATGAGAGAAAAAAAGAGTAGAAGAGGTGAACGTTGAGGACCAGGAAGTAGCAAAGATTAGTAAGGGTGAAGTGAGGAGGGCATTGAAGAGGATGAAGAATGGAAAGGCAGTTGGTCCTGATGACATACTAGTGGAGGTATGGAGTGTCTAGGAGAGGTAGCAGTAGATTTTCTGACAAGAACATTCAACAAGGTCAGAGAGTCAGAGGATGCCGGAGAGTATACCAGCATACTTTTTACCTTGGTTACACCATTCCTTTTCTAAAATCTTTCACTCTCTTTGGCAGAAAACAAGACCATGGACTCACAAATTGCAAACATAAATCAAAGCCTCACCACGGCAGAACAGATGAGAAATCAAGTTAAGATTATAATGCAACCCCATGCAAACTGGGAAGAGTACTTAGCTCCTGCCCCACTCTCCATTGCCATCATGGCAGAACTGGCCTGTTTATGTTCCAAAACAGACTTCTCCATCAACAAAAACCCACCCAAGGATGGCTACAAGTACATCAAATATCCAGATTCATTTCGTGCCTGCCTTATGCAAGTGTGTAACTCCGGCTGGTGGGCATTTAATGAAGCTCATAAGAACATGGATCAGATTAGACTCCACACGATGAATGTTCCAAATTACATGAAGACTGCTGTGAAGATTCTGTTCCAAGGAAGCAATGAGGTTGTCCAAGCTCATCTTCCTGACCAGCTGGGGAACATCCGTGCCACTGCAGATGAGTGCCTTGAGCTGGCCAATGCAACAGAAGCCCGCTTTACTGAAGTCATACATATTATCCAAGAACTGCTGGAAGTGTGTCTGAAAGCTAAGTACATTTATGGGGAGGAGGTGGATGCAATCAGGAAGAAACTCGAGGAGAGTAAATTGAGGGAGGCGTCATCAAAGGAAGCCGTGAAACGATCTCAGAAGGCAGTCGAAATGATGGAAGAAGACCTAAAGGAAGCCCGTGAAAGTTACAAAAGTGCAATGAAGAGCCTTCCAAGTGGATGGGAAATGATGGCCATGGATCTTGTGGGAGCAGTGACTGATGGTGTGAGTAGTGTGGTTCAAGGAATCACAGCTCTAATATCTCACCCAGTCAAACAAATGTGTAATGCCTCTACAAAAATTGCTGACACAGTGACTCACATTAAAAACTCTGCTCCTGATCCTTTGGTTGAAATTAACATTTATAGCAAGTCTGTGGAAATCCTGAAATGCATAGAGATTATGGAAGCATTTGTGCAGGAAGGCAGAATCAACTGGAAAGGACTGTATGATCAAAAAAACAATGCTACCGTAACAGATTTCTCAGCTCAGCAGTTTGAAAGAATTATGAGAAATTTAGAAAAAAATCCAGCATGCCAATTAAAGGCTCATGCCCAGGGTATCTGCTTCGAGGGAATAAGAATCTGTGAAGAACTTGCAAGATTCGCACCATCTGGGAAATGTGATGAGGCCAAAACTGCAGAGTTGATCAAAAGAATTCAAGAACTGAGCCAATCAGCTTGCAGCTTTGACAGCAAAAGCAAAAACACGACAAAGTCTCCTTCCTTGACCCCCAAGCCACCAATGATGTTCAAGGAGGAAAGCAAAATGGAGAGAATGTCCGCTTCTCAAAAAGCATCGAAGAACGCCATGTTCCGCATAGAACAGAGCCGTGCTGAAATGAACAAAGCCAGAGAGCTGCATGAGAAGAGTGTTGAGAACATGGAGAAGAACCAAAAGGAGCTGACTGAAATCCTGATCACCATGAGAAACTGTCAAGTCAAAGAGATAGACTTCAACACCACTATACAAATGCTGGTTAAAGGTCTGGATGCCATGGGAAAAGTGAAGAAACAGTGGGAGAACATGGTGCACTTTTTTCAGATGGTGTCCAACATCGTGAAAACCAGCTTGCACAGATCTCTCAAAGATTTCGCTAGTGAGACAGAGAAGACTAATAAACTTGCTTACAACGACAAGCTCTTCTGCAAAGACCTGCTCTACACTCAAGCCTTTCAGGCCACCAACATCAGTAGCTTGGTCCACATGATCTCCACCACCTACACTGAGGTGTCTACCAAATACCTCATGGGCAGCGTCAGCTCTCTGGGTACTCTATTGTCCATGGATCCAGACAGTCCAGAGTTTGTGCAAACACGTGTACAGCTACGGGACTCCTGTGACATGGCTCAGAATGCCATCATGTGCCTTGTGCGCAAAAATAAGAATGAGTTTGAGAATACGACTGATTCAAGACTGCAGAAGATTAATAACGAGTTGCTCGCCATTCTCCCCGCTGCCAAACCTGAAGAAATTCAGTCCATCCGAGAAACCGTCCAAAGTGGATTCACAGAGCAGGAAGAAGCACAATATATTTAAGAGAAAGAAACAGCTTTACTCATCTACTGTGAGGGCAATTACACTGCACAGCCAAAAAAAAAAAAAAAATACAAAAATTGCACACTCTAATATTTTGTTGTTCTGTGTTTAGACTTGATTCCAGCGTGTAATCCTCATGGCGTTGTTTAGACAAACAGGAAAACTGACCCACTCCATAAAGTCTCTTCCAGCACATCCCAAAGACTTTCATTAGGGTTCGGGTCAGGACTTTGTGGTGCCAGTTTGAGGGAAAATGATCCCTAATGCTTCCTGAACCACACTTTCACTATATGAGCCTCAATTTTAAATCTGTCTCATCAGGGAGAAACAAGTCCTTGGAGATGATGGTCATCAGTCGACATCTTAGTATTGACCTTTATTTGACATTGGCGTCTCAGCTGTAAGTGTTTTGTGAAGTTCTCCGGCACACAAAAGTTTCCACAGGAAGTGAGAGATTGTTGTGGTAATGGCTTCTTGTTTAAGAGCAAAAATGCTGTGCATTGTTATGAATAAACATTTTCAATCACTCTCAATGTTGAAGTATTTGCTTAACAACCCTCTCCAGATAATATCTGATGTTCTCTACGGTACATGTGTAAACCTGCAACCACAACATGTGTATGCTAGAACTGCTCTATTGCTTTGGTTAATATTATTGAACACGTTTACTCAATGACTTTAAAAATATCAAGTATTAAGTGATTTTTTTTTTCACTTCAACAATCACATTTCGTATACTTAACTCTGTTTATGGCGGAGGAACTGTGATCACCATCATTTGTTTCTATCGGCCTATGAACTAAATCCTGACCACACCCGTACACACATGACGAAGATACTAATCGAGATGAAACCAACAGCTGATTTGATTTTACTATATTAAGGTCAGAGAAAGGTCACAGACATTTGGAGAGAGTGTTTATAACTAATAAACACATGCTGATTGACAGGCTGTTACGATTAAACACTTTTATAAGAAACCATATACGGGCTTTCAAATTACATAAGTACTTTTGACCTTGAGTGACCTCAAATTACCAAACCACAGCCATCACATAATTCTTTCCAGCATTACATCTATGAAATATAAAATATATAACACAATTACCCCTGTGGGCCTTTTTGGTATAGTATTCATTTTGTAGGGCGGAGCTACCTTGCACTTTGAGTGCCTCCGCTAGTTGTTGATTTAGTTAATCCTACTCGGACTCCAGGGAGGGTGGTGCCCATCTCAGCCAATACCAGGCAAAGGTGGAATCCACTTTAAACAGATCGCAACCATTTAAACAGACCATTGTAGGGCATTATATACACACAGCCATTCACACTCACTCACCCCAAGGGCCAATTTGAAACAGCCAGTTTGAATAGTGTGCTTGTTATTGTAACATGGGAGTTAACTGGAATACCCAGAGGAAACCCACACAAGCACGGGGAGAGCAGGAAAACTCAACACAGAATTTTGTTCAGCCCAGGAATTGAACCCAGGTCCTTCTTGCTATGAGGTGGACATGCTAACAATGCAATAATGCTGCCCCCACATGGTGTTCAAGACCAGAAGCTGTTTTTGTACTCTGGGAATGTAAAGAATGTGACTTTCAGGATTGTTTTTTTTTTTTTTACATTTTTTTGGGTGGGTGGATAATTTAGTTTACTTTAAATTAGTGAATTAGTTTTTGTTTTAGTTCCATGTTGTGTCTGTTTCAGAGCCAGTCCCTGCTGACTGCGGGAAAGAAGTCTATCATTGTGCCCACACACACACACACACACACACACACACACAGACACACACACACACACACACACACACACACACACACACACACACAAATTCCATCAACAATTAACAAAAAAGGAGCAATGCAGCCGTTCATGTGCCGAATTGTCTCGTTCAGCTGGAAAAAATAATCCAATAACTGGGGACATTTAG
Organism: Plotosus lineatus; assembly: GCA_024760905.1. NCBI lineage: Eukaryota > Metazoa > Chordata > Actinopteri > Siluriformes > Plotosidae > Plotosus > Plotosus lineatus. Next base: position 40,745,684 of record CM045742.1, on the reverse strand, counting down.
TGAAACTTTAATTCGATATTTGCACCATTTGTTGTTTTGGGGTTGTTTTTTTAAATAATTGGCGTGAAGGACGGTTAATGCAGCCGAGAGGGGAGGCACAATCCTCACGCCGGTCCCAAGCCCCATGCAGAGGGTTGTGTCAGCAATGGCATCCGGCGTAAAACATATGCCAAATTTGATATGCGGATCATAAATACACATGTCATACCAGATCGGTCGTGGCCCGGGTTAACGACGACCACCATCAGTGCTGGTATAAGGTCAGCATTTGTGAACAACAGTTTGGTTTCATGCCAAGAAAGAGCACCACAGATGCAATGTTTGCCTTGAGGATGTTAATAGAGAAGTACAGAGACGGTCAGAAGGAGCTGCATTGTGCCTTTTTGGATCTGGAGAAAGCATATGACAGGGTGCCGAGAGAGGAACTGTGGTATTGCATGAGGAAGTCTGGAGTTGCAGAGAAATGTGTTAGAGTCGTGCAGGATATGTCTGAGAGATGTAAGACAGTGGTGAGGTGTGCTGTTGGTTTGACAGAAGAGTTCAATGTGGAGGTGGGACTGCATCAAAGGTCAGCTCTCAGCCCCTTCTTGTTTGCTATGGTGATGGACAGGCTGACAGACGAGGTTAGACAAGATTCACCATGGACTATGATGTTTGCAGATAACATTGTGCTCTGTAGTGGGAGACGGTGTTGAGGCCAGCGATGTTGTATGGTTTAGAAAGAGTGGCCCTGGGGAAAAGACAGGAGGCAGAGCTGGAGGTAGCAGAGATGAAAATGTTGAGGGTTTTTTTGGGAGTAACGAGGATGGATAGGATCAGGAATGAGTACATCAGAGGGACAGCACATGTTAGAGGTTTTGGAGACAAAGTCAGAGAGGCTAGATTGAGATGGTTTGGACATGTACAGAGGCGGGATCGTGAGTATATTGGTAGTAGGATGCTTAGGTTGGAACTAACGGGCAGAAGGTCTAAAGGAAGATTGAAGAGAAGATTTATGGATGTGCTGAAGGAGGACATGAAGGTAGTTGGAGTAAGAGTAGAAGATACAGAGGATAGGGTGAGATGGAGGCGGATGGTTTGCTGTGGCGACCCCTGAAGGGAACAGCCGAAAGGAAAATAAGTTGTTGTTGTTGTTGTTGTTGTAATCATCGGTGTGAAGGAGAGTTATGACTTGGTAATGGACTCATTCTGCAGTGAAAATCTCCATTGGAAAACTATTTTAATATAATAGAAAATAAAGCCGGGAGTTTTACACCACATCAGGTTTCAGGGTTTCCGAATAAAAGCCAAATATTTCTTTTTAATGCAGTTCTGTTAAATGCATTACATAAGTCGTTGCTAATGCTGACAAAGGCAGAAACTGATCCAAGATCAACATTCTTTCTCAACCCAGATCTTCGTAAGTGCAGCCACAAAATCCTCAGCACAATGACAACAATACGTTCAAAACTCAGCAGCTCATATCTTTAAGGAACAAAGTCACTCATGTGTTGCTTTAGTGTGACGCTGGAGCGACAACACTGATGGCTGAGAAGCAGGAGTTTAAATAAAAAGTATATCAGGGTTAACATTTTATTTTATTTTTTAATGTCTCTGCTGTCTGACAGATGGAGTCCAACACATGTAATTTGCCTTCATATAAACCAAGACTCGTTCCTCTTAAAACTCCCACAGACCTAAAACGGTCAGGTTGTTATCTTTGTTTCATTTAAAGGTGGAGCCACTTGGGGGGGGTCAAAACAATTCCACAGCACTTCACCATTGTATTTGTTCAATTAACTCTTGAAGCCCACTTGTCTTCATCATACTCTATACTGTCATTATCATCCAACAGCTTGTCGCTTCATCCTTGACATCCACTCTCTGATGGAAACCCAAACAAGCATGGGGAGAACATGCAAAGTCGACACGAACATCTTCGCAAAATCTGTGACTCGAGCCCATGACCTTCTTGCAGTGGGGCGGACGTGCTAAACACGACTCCACCGTACGGCCCTCATCTGTTCTCTTCCAGCTTATTTCTCTTCGGAATATGAAGAACACATAAAACAAAACAAAAACAGGATTTAAACAGATATTGTTTGGTGTAATTAAATGTTTATGACGAATCCTGGTTAAAGGAATTTTTAAGGAGTTCTCTGCAAAGGTAGAAGAGGACTAATAAAGTATTTATTGGGGTATTGACGACACAGAGAAGGTGCTTCCAATTCAGAAATGTTTATTCACTCCAAGATGAACATGGCACAAAGTCAAGCAGTTACACAACAGGTTGATGTTCAGATGAAGATCCAAAGACCAAGATCTGATACATTACAGGCCTTTATATAGTTCGTTTAACTCCTCCTGTGATTACATGACTAATTTCTGAAGATAAACTTTTGGGTACTTTCCTCTGACATCATTTTCCTGGTGTTTTCTACTTTCACTTTCATGTTTCATGTCCAGACTTGTGCTCGGTGTACAATACATTGTGAATGAGAGTTTTACAATAAGTGAGGATGCATTATTTGATATATGAATTAATATGGTGGAATAATTAATAATTAATTACACAATGTCATTGTTGGGGACAGAACATGCACCTGGGGTGGTATTTACTTTTATATCTGGAAATGGTCGAGTGTGACGGAATAAACAAGTGGAACAGAGAATCACATAACTGCTGTACTAAATTTAACATTAAACACGTTACAACAGCGTTTCGTGCTAATTTGTGGTACTTTGCAGGTAAAACATGATTCATTCATTCTCTAAGCCGTATAATCTTAATTAATAGCCTACTGTGCTTGTTTTTTAACTGTGGAAGGAAATTGGAGTACCCAGAATGAATCCACACAAGCACTGGGAGTTCATGCAAACTCCATACAGAGATGTCCAGGCTGGGAATCGAAACCAGGCCTCCTTGCTGTGAGGCGGCTGTGCTAACCGCTACGGCACAATGCACTTTGTAAAACATGATGTTATATATAATTCAGAAAGTTCATATCATCATTATTATTTTCTATAGCACAGATATCCTTCAGGTGATGGTTGTTGTTCCTCATCTTATGTAGAAACGTTGAAAGATCATCGTTACACAGGAGCTCGATCTCTGCAATTTCTTCTGCTGACATCATCACCTCCTCCAGCACCTTCCTCACAGATTCCAGTTGGATAAATCTGCGAGTCTGATGCTCAAGCACACTGACCCTCCCTTTGAGGACACTCAGGAGTTGAACTGCGCTCCTCGTCTTATTCTGAAACTCGGCAATTAAATCCCTCTGCTTTCTCACCGTCTGGATATTTTCACGAATCTGCACCAGTCTGTGATCGATATCTCCAATCTCAGAGTTTGTCTGTGATATTTTGGATTTGTGGTCGCACACTCTGTCTGAGTCGTCGCTCTCTTGACTCTTACAGTTCCTCACCTCCTCTTCAGCTATTTCGATGGCACGTGACGCTTCAGCCATTTCTACTCCGCCGCCAATCATCATCGCAGGACCTGTAGAGAAAATATTCAGGCATATTATTCATAAGGGAATATCACATTCCATCACTGTTCCCTCCTCACAGAAACTGGCTGACTGATGTGAAGCTTTTGGTTCTGCTTCTCACAACAAGTCGACAAAGTCGCATTTGGTGTGGGAGGGGGGAATGTCCAGTCTGTGAGAATAAAGAAAGATATGCTTGAAATAAAAAGATGAGTTTTGCTCCAGACACTCTCATTAGGCCATACTGCCTGGGCATTTCACTATCTACTACTAGTGAGCTAGAGGTTTGGATCTTGCATTAAAGAAAAGAAGGGGAATAAAAAAACCATGAACAGGAAATAATTTAATTCCTTATTTTGTTGCTGTTATGTCTGGAGATAATAAGCAATAGCTAGCGGCTCACTTTTCATAAGCCTGCCTTTGAGTACTATTTGACCGCTTCAATTATTCCAGAACTCAGCTGCATGGCTAGTTTTTCCCAACCTCCCCGTATTATCCCACACCACACCACTGCTCTGCTCTCTATATTGGAATCTTGTAGCTGCTCGCATTGGATTTAAAACACTAATGCTTGCTTACAAAGCCCAAACTGGACTTACACCGTTCTATCTCAAAGCACTTATCACACCATGAACAGCACTTTATTCTTTCAGAGCCTCTAGCACTGCTAGACTGGTCCATCCTTCTACCAAGGAACAAGGGAAAAATGCATCAAAACCATTTAATGTTCTGGCTCCAAGGTCGTGGAATGAACTTCCTCTTGCTGTCTCGATGGATAAGTTACTGGGTATCTTCAAATGACAGCTGAAAACCTACCTTTTGCAGCAGTACTTAATTTAGTACTACATTTCACACACACACACACACACACACACACACACACACACACACACACACACACACACACACACACACACACACACACGAGTTTTGACTGTTGGTAAATGTGAACGGTTTTGAGTAAAAAGCCAAGATCAACACTCTTCCAGTGTGGTGACTGCATAGTTCATGCCAGGGTTGTAATTAGTTGTGCAGTTACTTTCAGCAATGTTCAAGGGGCAATTAGATGTTGTTTCAATAAATATTACAATTATTAAATGTGTTTTATATCCTTGCATTCCTTTGTTAAAAATGCATATCATAGTGTAGTAAATAATCTTTAAATTCATGATTTCATCTCTTACCTGCCACCCATCCAATAAATGGTATAATAGACAGTCCCGCCCCAACACCCATAACTATCTTTGCTGTCTCCGCCCTCTCTTCCTGCTTCCTAAGCGTGTCTCTTGCAGACCACAGGTTTGAATTGGCTTCTTCCAAAGCTCTCTCAGAATCTCTGAGTAAATTTTCATTCAAAGCCTGCGTTGTTTTCAAGTTGTCCAACGTTTGTTGTGCTTCCTTCTTCTGCCGTTCAAACGTTCCCTCATCACGTGTAAGAGTCTCCAAACTTCCATCCAGATACCTCAGACATTCCGAGGCTTTCTGATCTGAGGAACTCACGTAAGACCAGGCTTGTTCAATCTGCTCTCTGGTATGGTTGTAGTTGGAGCAGTTTCCAGTGATGGGGTGAACACTTGCAGCAATGAGGGCTTCGTAAACCCCGTTGAGGGAACAGATACAATCTGTCAGTGGTACAACAACAGATTTGGTGGAATTCCTGACAGCAGCTCTGGAAATACAAGTCAGAGTGACAGTGTTCTATTTAAATCATAATGAATCGAGCCATTCTGTTCAGTCGTGAGAATCTTGGTACTCCACTTACCCATAGGGGGAGATCTGGTCCATGTTTCCCTAAAAATAGAAAATAAAAGTACAACTGTGATTTATTATCCTTCCCTTGACCAGTCATGAGAACCTTGGTACTTCACAGACTCATAAACATCACAAGATTTGCACCATTTCTCTCTACTTTGTCATGTACAGTGTCGTGAAGTGTTTACTTTCTGGTTAAATTTAATCTTTTACATACAAACACACACACACACACACACACACACACACACACACACACACACACACACACACACTGGATACAATAATATCAGCATTTTACATTCTCTGATTGGTTGCTCAGATCAAAATTAGGAAGAATAATTTGTAGTGATCTGCACTTTATACATTTAAGTTTTAGAAGTTTTTACACACAATGGATGACCCAAGTACCAGTCAGTGATTTATATATATATATATATATATATATATATATATATATATATATATATATATATATATATATATATATATATATATATATATATATATATATATATATATATGAGGGCAGTGGTGGTCTAGTGGTTCGCTGATCCTAAGCTTGGGGGTTCGAGTCCCCACAGGGTTGTTACTATCCCCCCAGTGCATATATATATATATATATATATATATATATATATATATATATATATATATATATATATATATATATGAATATGAAACATTTTTATATTCACTTACACACTGAGCAATGCTTAATTTCCAGGCTGCAAACAGGAATATTCCAGAATTTATTACTCTTTTGCTCTTTCTCGGGTCTGAATTTACAATTTTCAGACTTCTCCACATTTTTAAACTTTGTTCTGATATTTGTTTTATAAACACAGACATGATTCCATAATTACAGGACAACAGAGTAGCCGACATTTAAATTATTCTATTTACTTGTTTGAAATATGCTTCATGGACGCATAATGCGCAGCTTAAAACAAACATAAATGTATTTTGTTTCATGTCTATAATTTGTTTATTTGATAGAAAGTAAGCAATGTGAAGGTGAATATTAACCCAGTGTGATGTTTTTTAACTGTTGGTTACTGTTGGTTGTGTGATGTCAGCAACAACATCTGAAATCATACATGTCCTGCAGCAGGAGATTCGTCGTCACGTCACTGTGGAGAAAATTTGGCTCATTCTTTTCTCAGAATTGTTTGAATTCAGGTTTCAACACTAAACTGGGTTTATCTGGTCCACAAACAGAAATACTGGAAGAAGTCGGAACAGGGCTGATACTTTATCTTTCACAGCATTGTATAACTGCTGTATATCAATAAAATTGTATAAATCACAATTAACCTCAATATATTTTTCACCTCTGTGTTTATCCTGTGGCTCAATAAGTTGGTAACAGACTTGAATAAACACGAATAAATAATCATTCTTACCCGTTTCTCGTGCTGTTCCTGTCCTACACTTTGAGAGAAGAGAAATTAACATTTGCTGTGTGGTGCAGTTTGAAGGGGCTTTTAATGGGTGGGGTTTCGTTCCAAGCTGAGGAGCATTCAGAAGATAAAAACGACGCCAGTCCTCATTCAGACCGACACAGAGACTCGTGTATACCTTGTGAAAGCTCTCAGGATATTAAGGTACGGCAGAAACTGATTTATAAATTAATGTTTATTTTGCTTATGAGGTGTTGAAGGTTGTTTTTAAGGCTTTGTGATTCATTGGAATTATATGGGGCTGTTTGTTTGTTTGTTTATTTTAAAAGCTTAGAAATCAGACGACAGTGTTCAATGCCAATGATTTTAACAAATTTGAAAGAAGCATGCAGTATATTCTTCATGATTTTTGCATTGTTGTCATATCTTGCTTATATAATAACTGATTTTTCTTTTTTTTTTTTTCTTTTTCTTTTTTAATGTCTGCTATTAACCCCATAAGGTAAATATTTCCTCTGCATGTAACAGATCTAAAGTGAGTACTGTACACACACACACACACACACACACACACACACACACACACACACACACACACACACACACACACACACACACACAAAGTATTTTCCATTTTAGGGCAACAACAGTGCAGTGTATCTTGTTAAAGTTAGAAGGAAACCATTTATTATTATTTTGACGGCTGGGTGTAGTCCATTTACTGCACTGTTTATGTTCCTCTGCTGAAGAAATTCTTTGGCAAATAATTTATCTTGATAAATGCTTTTGTATACACAATGAATTCCTGCTCAGTTTTGTTCAAGGGTCATTCTTTTGGCCCTGAAAAGCTCCTCAGCTCAGATGGGAAAGTGTTTTCACATAACAACCGTAACATGGACACTCCACAATGCTGGGCTTTATGGAAGTGGGTCAAGTCATTGCTCATGCAACTTGGGTGCAACTCATTCAGACCGACACAGAGACTCGTGTACACTTTGTGAAAGCTCTCGGGATATTAAGGAAAGGAAGAAACTGATTTATAAATTAATGTTTATGTTACTTATAGAGATGGATCGGTTCTTGAAAATTCAGTTTGGTTTCGTTTGTGCCTTTAAAACCGTAACCGGAAATAACCGCTATAAACGGTTCTCCACAGTAACAGTTTTGACGGTAGAGTCGAGATCAGGGGTCGGGAACCTTTTTGACTAAGAGAGCCAAAAAAAAGACATATGTTAAAATCTAATCCTCTGAGATATATATATATATCGTCCTTCTCAAAATAATTAGCATATTGTGATAAAGTTCATTATTTTCTGTAATGTACTGATAAAAACTACATTTTTATATATTTTAGATTCATTGCACACCAACTGAAATATTTCAGGTCTTTTATTGTTTTAATACTGATGATTTTGGCATACAGCTCATGAAAACCCAAAATTCCTATCTCAAAAAATGAGCATATCATGTTCAGGTAGTCTAAACGAGCTATTAACCTAATCATCTGAATCAACCAATTAACTCTAAACACCTGCAAAAGATTCCTGAGGCTTTTAAAAACTCCCAGCCTGGTTCATTACTCAAAACCGCAATCATGGGTAAGACTGCCGACCTGACTGCTGTCCAGAAGGCCATCATTGACACCCTCAAGCACAACCAGAAGAGGTGACCGGACCCATATCCCCAGTCTTCGGGTTGAAGTTTGTTGAAAGGCACTTCCAATGATATATGGCTGGTGACATATTGACACTCACAGTATATCTCTGAAATCAAGAACATTAGCTAATAATATCAACAAAAAGTCAAAGTAAACATGGCGTATATATCTCAAACAGTACGTGAATTAATTCAAAACCAAACATCAACTCCCAAACTGTAAATTCACGGTTAAACTGAAACACACTCACTGGTGAAAAGTTGCTCTTTGTGACTGCCTACACAGTTTTCACACCTATGGTGCAACAAGAATTAACCATATTTACACAAAACAAGCTAAACCTAACATGTTCCAATTAATTTTGATGTTATGTTTCAAAACGTACAATTATAAGAATGCCAAAGGATGTCAACTTTCAATTGAAAATAGTACCCGAAGCACTGTTTTGCCCTAATCGGAAGTTGAAGCCAAATTACCACATGAAGGGGCCTGTCCGCAGTCTAGTTTTTCTTCCATGTCATTGCCGCAGACCAGCTGATTGCCAAAACTTGGGACGCGCTTCCTGTCACATAAACACTGCAGTGTGTGAGTCCATTAAAATTAGAGTATCAAGGTATCGGACCCGCCCGCATACAGAAAGGATTGGCTCTCCGCTTCGCGCCACAGTAACATGGCATTGAAAATAGATGAATACAGACGCTCTTGAGGAAAAGAAAAACGTAAAATAAAAAAAAAAATAAAACAGATGAACATAAGTCAGGGAGCATCTGTTCATTTCACTTGTTAAATTAAATTTAATAGCATATAATAGATCTATTTTCATAATTAAAAAATGCATAAACCACATAACAGTTGCATTCACGTTGTTTTAAATTTTCCAGACTAAATTTCAGTGGGAGTACCATTGTGTAAATTTTAGAAGTACTAAATATCGCTCACTGATGCTCCGTCAATGCCAACATTTTACCAATAATTAATATCTAATAGTTCTGTAGAGTTAGTGTAAATGTTGTAACTTTCTATTGGGAAAATGGAAACCAACCGAGTTTCAAGCTGGAAACCGAACTGAAACCGAAATTGTTCAACGATTTTGGAACCGAACATCTCTCATTGCTTATGAGGTGTAGAAGGTTGTTTTTAAGGCTGCATGATTAATTGAAATTATATGTGGTGGCCTCACAGTTGCTGGCAAAAAGTGAAAAATATAAATTGCGCACAAAAAATTCAGTTTTTAATATGCCTGTAACTTTTGATCAATACCCTGTAACCTAATTCCAACAGCAGATTCTGAAAAAAGAGGCCAGAAGTACCCTGTGGACCAATCAGTTATAGTTTGTTTAGAAATTAAGTTATGGACTTCTGAATAACTTTGGAAATGAACGTGGCAATCTGTGGTCTTGAAAAAGGAGTGCAGCCCTTAAACGTTGAAGGGCCATCAAATCTGATCCACTCGGAATTTTGCTCCCATAGTGGTACATTTGATGCAATTTTGAGAAAAATCTGAGTTGTGCCCATGGAATCGTTGTCAATATTGTTCGAGTTGGGCTGGATTGACCCATGATCAACCAGACACTAATAATAATAAATGGTTTCCTTCTAACTATGACAAGACACACTGTGTCTTGCCCTAAAATGGAAAATATTTTGTGTGTGTGTGTGTGTGTGTGTGTGTGTGTGTGTGTGTTTGTGTGTGTGAGAGACAGACAGAGAGAGAGAGAGAGAGAGAGAGAGAGAGAGAGAGAGACTGTCAAACAGAAAGAGTGAAAGTAAAAGTGCTCCTTATCTCCAAAGTTCGCATTTCAGCAGACATTGACTCATCTGCAGAGAAGGCAATAAAATAATAAATTCCTTATACGGATGTGTGATATCCTACCGTGTAGCAATGATCACACTTGTTTTGTTTTCTTTGGCTTCTTGCCGTTTAATGTTTCACTCATGCAAGCGCCTCTAAACAACGACTTCTTCCCGGGGTTTACATATCACTTGTTCTACTTGTATTCCCATACAGCAGTGCTGAACAATATGTCTAGCTCAATACAGTTCCCCCTAGAGGTATGGGCCAGTACTGTTTACATTAGACTTGTGGTCTACCACATCCCTCCCCTCTGGATTAAACTATGTTTAACTACACCAGAGTTATACTGGACATCCTGGAACTTACAATTAACCATTAACTATCACGGTTACTTTTAAACTTCTTAAAACACATGTGCCATACACATAATACACATTTTTTTTTTTTTTTTTTTTTTTTTTTTTTTAACTAGGGATTTGGTTTGACTACCGCCTCCCAGTGGTTCCAGGACGCATTCTTGTCCTGTGGCTGGGGAACTCACTACTGACTAAGTATAGTCTTTTAAATAGTCTGGAGCTTTCCTAGCTCGCTGAGATCTTCTCACGACTGGTGAGTCAACTGCAGTTGAAGACTCAGGCTGCTCCAGGGTTGGTTCTGCTGCAGTGCCGCCAGTAGACTCCGCAGAGACGGTTACCTCAGGCAATACCTGAAGTGGTGGCTCGTCGATGCTCTCCTCCGGGGATGTGTCAGACAACACCTCGGGTGCCGTCGGCAGAGGAACGGAGCTTCTACCACGAACTTGGTCAATGTGTCGTCTCACAACTTGTCCATGACCTAATATCACTTTGAATGACACTGGGCCTGTCTTTTCTGTTATTTCTCCCGGAACCCAGGTTGGTCCGGAGCCGAAGTTGCGGGTGTAGACCAAGTCTCCCTCTCTCAGAATTCTCTCTCTTGCATGCATGTCATGATAACCTTTTTGTTTCTCTTGTTTGTCATGCACTCTCTTTCTGAAGTCTGGATGTATTAAGTCCAATGTTGACCTCAACTTTCTTCCACACAACAGTTCAGCTGGTGACTTGCCAGTTGTAGATTGGGGTGTTATGCGATAGCTGAACAGAGCTCGCGACATCCTTGTTTCTACGGATTCTCCTGCCATCTTCTTCATGAGTGACTTGACCGTTTGTACTGCCCTCTCAGCTAAACCATTAGAAGAAGGATGGTATGGCGCAGTCGTGATATGTCGTATGCCATTCTTTTCAGAAAACTCTTGGAACTGTTCACTGGTAAAACATGTACCGTTATCTGATACTATGATTTCTGGTAAGCCATGTTGGCTGAAGCTCTTTCTAAGGCATTCAATTGTGACAGTGGAAGTAGAGTTACTCACAGAATATGCGTCGATCCACTTTGAGTATCGTCAACTATGATCAGGAACATTCTTCCCATCCATGGACCTGCGTAATCAATGTGAATTCTTCTCCATGGTTTATCTGGAACTTCCCAGGGATGTAGTGGGGCCGCTGGAGGACTGTTCCTGTTCTCCTGGCATGCCACACACGACTTCACCAGCGCCTCCACCTCTGCATCCATGTTGGGCCACCACATGTAGCTCCTCGCCAACGCTTTCATGCGAGTGATGCCAGGGTGTGCTTGGTGTAGTTGTTGCAGTAAGGCCTTGCGACCAGGCGGTGGAACAACCACGCGTCCTCCCCACAGGATACAACCTTCCTGGGTGCTGAGCTCATCCTGTCGTCGGGTGTAGGGCATGAACTCAGGACTGTTCGTCTTTGGCCATCCTCTCAAGATGTACTCACGCACTCTTGCTAGAACAGGGTCTTTGTCTGTCCATTTCTTTATTTGTTGTGCGTTTACCAGGGGCACGCCGACATCTTCAAACAACAACACTCTCTCCTCCTCCTCAGGCGTGCTGTCTCCTCCTCCGTTCAAGGGTAGCCTACTCATCGCATCCGCATTTGTATGGTCCCGTCCTGCTTTGTAAACAATGGTGTACTCATACGCTGCTAATGTAACGGCCCATCTCTGAATTCTCTGAGATGTCATCTGGGGTATGGCTCTCATTTCACTGAACAGTGATATTAGTGGCTTGTGGTCAGTCACGATAGCGAACTGTCTCCCGTAAAGGTATTTGTGGAACTTTTTCACACCGAATACTACTGCAAGGCCCTCCTTGTCTAACTGGGAGTAGTTTTCTCAGCTGCACTGAGAGTTCTGGAGACGAACCCTATGGGTCTCTCGGAGCCATCCTCCATACGATGAGAAAGTACGGCACCCACCCCGTAGGGAGATGCGTCACATGCTAGGATGAGTGGTTTGTTTGAATCATAGTGCACTAATACACTACAGGACTGAAGTAGCACTTTGGACTCTTCAAACGCCTTCTGCTGCTTGACCCCCATGTCCATTTTCTTCCTTTTTCAATAAGGTATGGAGCGGTGCCAGCAGTGTGGAGAGCTTTGGGAGGAACTTATGGTAATAGTTCAATAAACCTAAATAAGCTCTCAACTCTGTAACGTTTTGTGGCTCAGGCGCCTTCGCAATGGCTTCCACTTTGTCTGTCAGAGGGTGTAGACCACTGGCATTGATCTTGTGGCCTAGGAACAACACCTCTTTTCCCATGAACTCACACTTGCTTCTTTTCAACCTCAGGCCGCTTTTCTCCAACCGTTGAAGAACTTCTTCCAGCGTTTTCAGATGTTCTTGTTCATTTGGTCCTGTACACAGGATGTCGTCCAAATAAATGGCAACATTCGAATTCCACCTAGGATGCCCTCCATAGTTCTCTGGAATATAGCAGGACTGGAAGCTACTCCAAATGGTAAGCGTGTGTAGGTATACAAGCCTTTGTGTGTATTGATGGTTACATACTTTCTGGATTCTTCTTCCAGGACTACCTGTTGGTAGCGTGACTCATGTCTAATTTAGTGAAGTGTCGACCACCATTCAACTGTGCGAACAGGTCCTCTACTTTCGAATTGGATACTGATCCACTCGTGATGCTCTATTGACAGTGAGTTTGTAATCTCCACATATTCTAATGGAGCCATCCGGCTTTCGCACTGGAACTATGGGCGCAGCCCATTCTGCAACCTGCACTGGCTCGATAATCTTGTCGTCCAGCAGCCTCTGTAGCTCGCTTTCGACCAGGGGCTTGACTGCATATGGCACTGGTCTGGGTTTGCAGAATCGTGGTTGGGCCTCTTGGTCCACATTTATCTTTGCTTTGACACCTTTCAGCTGTCCTAAGCCTTCTTTGAACACCTCAGCGTGTCTTTCAAGGATCTCCTCCAATTTTAATTTGGGCTGAGACTCCACTTTGTTCACTGACACTAACTGATCAATCATGGCCAATTCTTGTAGCCAATTTCGCCCTAGTAAATTTGGTCCTTCACTTTCTACTACCACTACAGGTAGCTGCTTTTCTTTGTTTTCATGTTGCACTTTAACTTGTAGCACCTCTAGCTTCTCTCCTGTGTATGTTTTTAATTTTAGGGAGCAGGGCTTTAATTCTGCTGTGTCTGCTTTCTTCCACAGCTGTGTGTATTGCTGTTTACTCAATATGGTCACTCCACAACCTGTATCAACTTCAAATGTCACTTTCATTCCGTTAACATTCATGGTGCGCGTGATGGGAGCCACCTTGGTCAGCTCATCTGACATGTTGTGAATTGTGTGAAACCCTATCTCTTCTGTATCACTTTCTCCCTCCCCTCTAAGTTGATTGGCTCGCTGTTCGTTTCTTGGGCCCTTGTTTTCAGTCCTTTGCCCCTTTACTGTTGCCTTTTGCACTTGTGCATTGCCCACCTTCGTTTTGCATGCTTTCTTTATGTGCCCTCGCTTGCCACAATTATGACACAGCTCCGTGGCAAATTTGCATTCGGTGGCATTGTGCTGGCCTTTGCAGCGATAACAACTGGGGAATCTGCGCTGAGATTTTTCAGTGGAGAACTTGTGGACGCCTACTTGGGTCTTGGGCACACGAGCATGCGCTGCCGTGTCCTCTGTTAGCCTACCCTGCATTTCTCTCACGTGGCATAATTCCAAAGCTTTTGCAAACGTCAGTTTCGTTTCAGATAGCAGTCGCCGTTGCATTCGGTCATCATTCACTCCACACACAAGTCTGTCTCTTAACATTTCCTCCAAAGAGTCTTTGTAATCACAGTGCAGTGCTAATTTCCTCAATTCAGCCACATACTCTGCTATGGACTCCGTGTTCCTACGTGTGCGTGAATTAAATTTGAATCGTTGCACGATTTCACTCGGTTTGGGGCTGAAGTGCTTCTGCAGCTCAGCAGTAAGCTGGTCGTAGGTTTTATCTTTCGGAAATGCGGGCTTACTAAGTTTCTCAACAAACTGTATGTCGTAGCACCAACCCCACTCAAAAGTACAGCCTTCCTTTTGTCTGGCTCGTCAATACCATTAGCTTGGAAGAAAAAGTCCAACATTTCACTATATTCTTCCCATGACTGAGTCGCGTTATCAAAAGGGGTTACCGTGCCGATTACAGCCGCCATCGCTCGTCGTGGTGGGGAAACTTCTTTGTTGTTCTCCTCTGAACTTTCACTCGAACTACTGCTTGGTTCTCTTGAGTTCGCCACACTTGCAATGTTCTCTGTCTCTCGTCGATAACTTGTCTTTATCCTCGTCGCCAAATGTGTGATATCCTACCGTGTAGCAATGATCACACTTGTTTTGTTTTCTTTGGCTTCTTGCCGTTTAATGTTTCACTCATGCAAGCGCCTCTAAACAACGACTTCTTCCCGGGGTTTACATATCACTTGTTCTACTTGTATTCCCATACAGCAGTGCTGAACAATATGTCTAGCTCAATACAGTTCCCCCTAGAGGTATGGGCCAGTACTGTTTACATTAGACTTGTGGTCTACCACAGATGAGTAGTTTCGTTTTCTTTTCTCAGCAAAACAAAACCCTTTTATAAAGTTGACCTCAGTCAAGCACCCACATAGATGTGAACCTTTCACTTTCAGTACATGTACATAATCAATGGTCTGTGAATAAAAAGCTTCGGTTGTGTGACTGAGAAACTTTCACTTTCATTTCAATTGTTGTTGAAATGCAGATCATGACCACATTGCATCCTTTTGTTCTACATTAAGAGTGAAGGGAGCGAGTTCAAGTGTACGAATATCTGCATTAATTCAGATTGTCTGAAACATGACACATTAACTGTTCCTGCATTTATCACCAAGATGAATGGCAATCTCAAGAGCATGAACAGTTACTGTGTTATGTTTCAGGAAATCTGAAACAATACAGACATTAGTACACTTTAAATCCACTGTAAACCTTGGACTTGAAATCTATAATTAACGACGAACGCCAGTCAATGCAACTAACAAAGGTCAGGATCAGAACAGATATTTTGCAGTTAATTAAAAAAAACAATACAATCTGTTTAGACCAAGTCAGATTTACCTATTATATATAATATGCTAATCGGTATTTGTAAGAACTCTCTCTGTGTAGAAGCTCTTATGTAAACCTGCACGGTCTGGATTCCTGTATCTCAACGTCTTAGAGTACTCCGGGAACAGAAGACACTAAACCATACGAGTAAAATCAATCTGGTTTATTCATCAACTGCTCAGAGTATGTTTCTGAGCACAAGCTTTTTATGCAGTTTCTTTGTGTTTGCAAGCAGATAGTAACAGAGTCATATGTCCTTGGTCAAAGTACATTCGTCATAGCATAGGGTGGGGGTGTGTGTGTGTGTATGTGTGTGTGTATGTGTATGTGTGTGTGTGTGTATGTGTATGTGTGTGTGTGTATATGTGTGTGTGTGTATGTGTGTGTGTATGTGTATGTGTGTGTGTATGTGTATGTGTGTGTGTGTATGTGTATGTGTGTGTGTATATGTGTGTGTGTGTATGTGTATGTGTGTGTGTGAATGTGTATGTGTGTGTGTATGTGTATGTGTGTGTGTGTATGTGTATGTGTGTGTGTATATGTGTGTGTGTGTATGTGTATGTGTGTGTGTGTATGTGTATGTGTGTGTGTGTATGTGTATGTGTGTGTGTGGATGTATGTGTGTGTGTATGTGTATGTGTGTGTGTGGATGTATGTGTGTGTGTATGTGTGTGTGTGGATGTATGTGTGTGTGGACAGCACCATATCATGTTACTTGCGTCACTGTTTGCATTAAATGCGTAAGTAGGTCAAGATAGAAGGGGACAGCCTTGAACATCCAGTTAGGTCTGGCTGATGTTTTACACAAAACTTAGGACATCGAGGGTACAACAGGATAAGGAGAACTACTTGCTTCATGGTTCAATAAACATGTACGTATTAGGTCAGAGATATATTCTAACAGTTCCCCTCTTTTATACTTTAATGTTCATGAAGTATAAATCATTCGTTAATAAATCGTTGCAGAATACACAAAGGTACAGTGGGTGTCGAAGGTCGGGATCTTTCAGGAGACCAGGGACCGCGGTTGATCGGGGCCTGTGCTTGAAGGGCAGCTTGAGCTACGACGCCCTTCGCCCACTGCCTCGAGATACTCGGGTCCCCTCAAGATCCCGACCCCTCACTACACCCGGGACGAAGGGTAAGAGGTGCCGTCGGACTGCGCATCCAGTTGCGCATACGTTGGTCCACTGAAAGCGTCCATCAGGGCCCACACACGATTCAGCAGACACCTAAGGATGCAAGGTCCGAACACACACACCAACAGCAGACAAATGCATACAGGCACAAACATGGTTAAATATGGAGTGAATCATTCTTCTAAATACATAACACAGGATATTTTTGGTTATCCGTTCCCAGTAAAGGTGGTACTCGTAAGCTTATGTTGAGCCGAATCCGTTAGAAAACACTTCTCCCTCTTAGGTGATATATGTGTCTTAAGACCTGGAACAGAGGTAATAAAGATAAACAACATCATGGTCACACAAAAACAAACAATACAATACTTCATTGCGGGCTTTTCTTCAGTCTGGTAGCATGGATCCACTGTGGAAAGAGATCAGTTAGTACGGCGGTACGGGTTACAGCGAGTATCTCCGTGGGCTCACTGTAAGGAGAGTCTCCCAAAGAGGAATTTAGTTTCGCAAATTTCTTGACCAGCACCTTGTCTCCTACCTTGAAGGCATGAGTGCTTGCATCGGCCGGGACCGAAGTATTCTGATTAGTGCGTTCCCAATAGTCGTTTAGGACCTTAACAAGGCCCACGGCATACTCACTCATGTGTATGTCTAGATCTTCCGTACCCAAAGCCTGCTTTCCCTTCCTCCAAGGAGCAGGAAAGGGTCTCCCCATTACCACTTCATAAGGGGATAGATTCCCTAAGGCCACCTGCGAGGTCATCCGCAGATCCGCTAGGACCACAGGCAGCACCGAAACCCAATTCCTGGATCCGGTGGCGTGCATTGCTTTTCGTAATTTTCCTTTAATGGTTCTGTTTGTTCGTTCCACGATTCCGGAGGACTGAGGGTGATATGGGACATGGAAACGCCAATTGATCTTTAGCTCTTGTGCCAACAGTTGAGTGACTTTTGAGGTGAATGGTGTGCCTTTGTCCGAATCAATACCCAACGGGAGGCCATATCTGGGAATAATTTCCTGTGATAACTTTTGAACCACTACTCGGGCGTTTCCGTTCCCACACGGGAAAGCTTCAACCCATCGAGAGAATTTATCCACGATAACCAATAGATATTTAAAGGGGCCCTGCCGGGGCATGTGGGTAAAGTCTATCTGCCACTCCTGGAAGGGAGTATCTGGTTTCGGCAGATGCTGATGTGATGCATGTGGTTTGGACACATTGTTCTGTGCACAAATCAGGCATTTGTCCAAAATGCTGTGCACCGTAGAGGCTAGTTGTCGTATACAAAAATCTTTTTCCATATCTGTCACCACCCCTCTTCGACCGCGATGTGTAGGCCCGTGAAACTCGCGGACGAGGAAAGGAAGGCAGTGCGTGGGCAGACATAAGCGACCCGGTCGAATCGAGCAGAATGCCGTCACCCGAGGGCTGAGAACCCTGCGAGGACCAAAATCAGTGTCTTCTGTGGGCGCCGAGGACTGAAGGGATTTCAGATCCAAGTCAGGGAGGAGGGCGCTAAGCATGTGTGAGGTTGACACCAGCGCGGGCTGCAGGAGCAGCGGCTTGGAGCCGAGCGAGGCAGCCTGTTTAGCCGCGCGGTCAGCCAAAGAGTTACCTCGTGCCTCATCAGTGTGGTCAGAGGAATGACCGCGGGTCTTTACGATCGCTAAACGGAGCGGGAGATTGCAGGACACAATAAGATTCTGGACTAAGGTGGAATGTGAAATGGGCTTACCGTCAGCAGCAGTGAAGCCACGAGATTGCCAGATACGGCCGAAATCATGCGCCACCCCAAAAGCGTAACGAGAGTCAGTGTATATAGTAACATCCTGGTCGGAAGCGAGAGTGCATGCCCGAGTGAGCGCATATAACTCTGCTGCTTGAGCGGAATTAAAGGGAAGCGAGTACGCTTCCAAAACTTGGTCGGTAAGGAACATACTGCGTAACCGCAGAGGAACACTCCGTCGGAGGGTTTCGAGCATGACCGATCTACAAACAGTAAGAGACCTGTGGAGAGAGGAGTAGACATTAAGTCGGATCTAATGCTGGTGTCATGAACAATGGTGTCCATGCAGTCATGTTCCAATGGTTCGCAGTCGTCATGAGCATTAAGCAGGCGCTGTAGAGCCTGCGCCACGTTATCTAGGGAAGAGGAACAGGATATAGTTAGGTTATCAGTAGCACAAAGGATGGCCTCGTAACCTGAACGACGTTGAGAAGACATGTGTTGTGTAGACAGAGTATTAAGGATATGCCTAACCTGATGGCTGGTGTGTAAAACGAGTGGATGAGAGAGCACTATTTTTCTGCTTCGAGAACTAACACCGCACTGGCAGCGACAGCGCGGAGACAGGCAGGTAAACCCTGAGCCACAGTATCTAGAGTTTTGGAGAGGAAAGCACAAGGCCTAAGTCCCCCGTGGTCCTGCGCCAAGACTCCAGAAGCCGTGCCGGCCTGGTGAGCGACGTAGAGATGAAAGGGTTTGTTGTAATCCGGGAGCCCGAGCCGGCGTGGAGCATAGGGCCGACTTCAGGGCTTTGAATGCTTCCAGCATGTCCTCAGTCCAGACCAAGGGTTGATGGAGAGGGTCAGTGTGAGCCACGGCAGAGCGTAAGCGTTTGTCATAAAAGGAACAGTCCGGGATCCATTGGCGGCAGTAGTTAATGAGGCCCAGGAAAGCCAGGAGCGCTTGTTTAGTGGCAGGCTTCTGAGTGTCCACTATGATCTTAACGCGATCCTGAGTAAGGCGTTTTATCCCGTGAGAGAGTTCATAGCCCAGATATATCACAGTGGGGAGGCAGAACTGTAACTTGGGCTTGGAGACCTTGAAACCCTTTTTTTCCAGTAAGAGGAGCAACTGGACAGTGGCGTCGAGGCATAGTTCATAGGTTAGGCCGGACACCAGGAGGTCATCAGCATAAGAGTGTACGCAGGAACCAACGGGGGCGTCCAAAGGACCCAACGCGGCCCTAACTTCAGCGAAAACACGGCAGGAGAGTCAATAAATCCTTGAGGTAATCTAGTCCACGTATACTGTCGCTGCCGATGTGTGAAAGCGAAGAGAGGTTGTGTGCTTGGCTCAACAGGGATACTAAAAAACGCCGAGCACAGGTCGATTACGGAAAAATGAGTGTGATCGCAAGGAATAGAAGCCATAATAGAGGGCACATCCGGAACAACCGGTGAAACTGGAACGATGAGCTCGTTAATTTTTCTGAGGTCTTGTGTCAGACGCCAGGAACCGTCTGGCTTAGGAACCGGGTTCACATGCGTGTTATAAGGGCTTGTGCACGGCACAATGATACCCTGTTCCAAAAGAGCGGCCAAAATAGTGTCGATACCCAACATTTTTTTTTTTGAGGCGACAAGGGGTATTGTCGGATGTACACGGGCAAAATGTGCTTCACGGTAGCTTCATATGGGACGCAGTCCACACAACCCACGTCATTCTTATGCTCTGCCCAAAGATTAGTGGGCAGTGTGTCGAGTACAGGGGGCGAGGTGGAACTCGCCACGCACGCTGAATTAACATTAAAAGGCAAGGGCTGCGCTTGCAATGATAACAGAGAAACGGAGGCGGTGTCGCACGGTTGGATGGTCATGCTTTCGAACCTTGGAAAGAGATTTGGAACCCCAGAACACTCATGAGGTCACGGCCTAACAAATTAAAGGGGCATTCGGACATATGTACAAAGGAGTAGGATATTTGCAATTTATCAAGCGTATGATCATCAGGAAAATGTAGGAGAAGGGGTGGCGTATATGGGGAGGAGAAAGGAACCCCATCTATTCCCACAGAGCTAATAGACCTGGAAGATACAGCACCCTGATAGTCCCTGCCTAAAGAAGATAGGGTCGCCCGCTTATCGATAACAAAAAGATGTTCCACCCCTCTAGAACAATAGGAAGGAGCGGCAGATTCTCATTGCAGGGTGAATTAAACACTAGATGCATTAAGCTACAGGTCTCAGGGTCCTCACTCGCGGGCAGCCCTAATCACGTCCTCGCGAATATGGGCGTGGTGTCGTCACTTCAGTGGGATCCGAGGATGGTGGGGCGAACTAGAGCCAGCATTACGGCGTGCTGCAGAATTCTCCTCATCTCTCTGTCTCTTTCTACATTCCTTCTTCCAGTGTCCTTCCTTTCCACAGTAATGACATTTTCCTGTCTTTCTGTATAAATCCCTTCTTCTATCCTTATCGCGAGGGCCCTGGGGGGCCAACGCCAACAGAACCTTATTCTTTACATTCAATAGTCCATCTGATTCTAGCATACGAACCCTTTCTCCGGCAGTTCTAACGATGAGACGTTGACGATCTGTGAAATGCGGTTTAAGTGCGCTCTGGACTTCTGGGAGACAATTACTTAAAAACTGGACACGAACATAGAATTTGCCGCCGGTATCAAGAGGAAATCCTCCCACATGACGCCAAGTTTCAGTAAAACGATTCCAAAATACTGAGGTTAATTCGCCTCGCTTCTGTTTGCAATTGGTCACGTGTGAAAGATCACAAGCCCCTCCCGTCGGGAGACTAGATAAGCCGTTAGTTGCGCCGCGCAGCTGGGTCAATGCCTCGGGATTGTCCCGCCAGAAGAGGGTGGACCGATAGGTGGTTTTACGATGACCCTCGACTTCCCCTCTTCCTCCATCTTTACATTAGTTACAGCATCGTTTTCCGGAGCCAGACAGGGAACATTCTGAAGGACCACTGCCTCATTATATGCTTCTTTCATGTATTCATAATCCTAGGAGGGTTGCCCAATCCATCATAAATCATGCGATGCGCGGATGTCAGAAATCCTGCATCAAAAGTCCCATTTCGAGGAAAGTTTGGTACTTGGTCGAGTCCCTCAGTCCATCCCGCCAAATTGCTGAGCCATGGCTCAGTATAATAAGCTAGACCACATCTATTCATCCACTCCTTCGGAGTTTCCCGGACCTTAGGCTTCGGGTAGGAATTTCCCATTGTCTATCTTCTAACAAAAACAAAAAAATACGTTGGCATACAGGAATACACGTGCACCTTTTGTATAGCGCTCTTCCCAGTTATAGCAACTGAGGATAACCCGTCCCAGTTATAGCAACTGAGGATAACCCGTCCCAGTTATAGCAACTGAGGATAACCGTCCCAGTTATAGCAACTGAGGATAACCGTCCCTTATGAAAAGGGGATAACACAAACGTTCAGATACTGCTAACCAGGTAGTCAAACAAATCTTGTCTTACCTGATCAGGAGCATCACGTCGGGGTCACCAAATTGTAAGAACTCTCTCTGTGTAGAAGCTCTTATGTAAACCTGCACGGTCTGGATTCCTGTATCTCAATGTCTTAGAGTACTCCGGGAACAGAAGACACTAAACCATACGAGTAAAATCAATCTGGTTTATTCATCAACTGCTCAGAGTATGTTTCTGAGCACAAGCTTTTTATGCAGTTTCTTTGTGTTTGCAAGCAGATAGTAACAGAGTCATATGTCCTTGGTCAAAGTACATTCGTCATAGCATAGGGTGGGTGTGTGTGTGTGTGTATGTGTGTGTGTATGTGTATGTGTGTGTGTGTGTATGTGTATGTGTGTGTGTGTATATGTGTGTGTGTATGTGTGTGTGTATGTGTATGTGTGTGTGTATGTGTATGTGTGTGTGTGTATGTGTATGTGTGTGTGTATATGTGTGTGTGTGTATGTGTATGTGTGTGTGTGTATGTGTATGTGTGTGTGTATGTGTATGTGTGTGTGTGTATGTGTATGTGTGTGTGTATATGTGTGTGTGTGTATGTGTATGTGTGTGTGTGTATGTGTATGTGTGTGTGTGTATGTGTATGTGTGTGTGTGGATGTATGTGTGTGTGTATGTGTATGTGTGTGTGTGGATGTATGTGTGTGTGTATGTGTGTGTGTGGATGTATGTGTGTGTGGACAGCACCATATCATGTTACTTGCGTCACTGTTTGCATTAAATGCGTAAGTAGGTCAAGATAGAAGGGGACAGCCTTGAACATCCAGTTAGGTCTGGCTGATGTTTTACACAAAACTTAGGACATCGGGGTACAACAGGATAAGGAGAACTACTTGCTTCATGGTTCAATAAACATGTACGTATTAGGTCAGAGATATATTCTAACAGTTTTAAAGTGAAAGGTTCTCGGTGCTCAGAGGTTTGATCTGAAACTTGGGGTTTTCATTTCTCCCATAGAGGTACATTTGGTACAATTTTGAGTAAACCTGAGATGGTGTCCAAGGAAGCATTGGGTGAGTTGGGCTGGACTGGCCCTCAAAGTAAAGCATGGTCATAGGACCACCATGTTTCTTAAGTGGAACTTAACTGGAAATTTTTACACAGTTAAGTTTCTATTCAGTACTGGTACCTATTTTTTGTCTGATTAAAAAAAAAAAAAAAAGAATCTGTTCCAAAGAGATATGAGAGCTGTTCTGGCATCTCATGGTGGCCCATCACTACCAGCATACTTTTTTACCTTGGTTACACCATCTTTTTCTAACAAACCTTCCTCTCTCTCTGGCAGAAAACGAGACCATGGAATCACAAATTGCAAACATAAATCAAAGCCTCACCACGGCAGAACAGATGAGAAATCAAGTTAAGATTATAATGCAACCCCATGCAAACTGGGAAGAGTACTTAGCTCCTGCCCCACTCTCCATTGCCATCATGGCAGAACTGGCCTGTTTATGTTCCAAAACAGACTTCTCCATCAACAAAAACCCACCCAAGGACGGCTACAAGTACATCAAATATCCAGATTCATTTCGTGCCTGCCTTATGCAAGTGTGTAACTCCGGCTGGTGGGCATTTAATGAAGCTCATAAGAACATGGATCAGATTCGACTCCACACGATGAATGTTCCAAATTACATGAAGACTGCTGTGAAGATTCTGTTCCAAGGAAGCAATGAGGTTGTCCAAGCTCATCTTCCTGACCAGCTGGGGAACATCCGTGCCACTGCAGATGAGTGCCTTGAGCTGGCCAATGCAACAGAAGCCCGCTTTACTGAAGTCATACATATTATCCAAGAACTGCTGGAAGTGTGTCTGAAAGCTAAATACATTTATGGGGAGGAGGTGGATGCAATCAAGAAGAAACTCGAGGAGAGTAAAATGAGGGAGGCGTCATCAAAGGAAGCCGTGAAACGATCTCAGAAGGCAGTCGAAATGATGGAAGAAGACCTAAAGGAAGCCCGTGAAAGTTACAAAAGTGCAATGAAGAGCCTTCCAAGTGGATGGGAAATGATGGCCATGGATCTTGTGGGAGCCGTGACTGATGGTGTGAGTAGTGTGGTTCAAGGAATCACAGCTCTAATATCTCACCCAGTCAACGAAATGTGTAATGCCTCTACAAAAATTTCTGACACAGTGACTCACATTAAAAACTCTGCTCCTGATCCTTTGGTTGAAATTAACATTTATAGCAAGTCTGCGGAAATCCTGAAATGCATAGAGATTATTGAAGGGTTTGTGCAGGAAGGCAGAATCAACTGGAAAGGACTGTATGATCAAAAAAACAATGCTACCGTAACAGGTTTCTCAGCTCAGCAGTTTGAAAGAATTATGAGAAATTTAGAAAAAAATCCAGCATGCCAATTAAAGGCTCATGCCCAGGGTATCTGCTTAGAGGGAATAAGAATCTGTGAAGAACTAGCAAGATTCGCACCATCTGGGAAATGTGATGAGGCCAAAACTGCAGAGTTGATCAAAAGAATTCAAGAACTGAGCCAATCAGCTTGCAGTTTTGACAGCAAAAGCAAAAACACGACAAAGTCTCCTTCCTTGACCCCCAAGCCACCAATGATGTTCAAGGAGGAAAGCAAAATGGAGAGAATGTCCGCTTCTCAAAAAGCATCGAAGAACGCCATGTTCCGCATAGAACAGAGCCGTGCTGAAATGAACAAAGCCAGAGAGCTGCATGACAAGAGTGTTGAGAACATGGAGAAGAACCAAAAGGAGCTGACTGAAATCCTGATCACCATGAGAAACTGTCAAGTCAAAGAGATAGACTTCAACACCACTATACAAATGCTGGTTAAAGGTCTGGATGCCATGGGAAAAGTGAAGAAACAGTGGGAGAACATGGTGCACTTTTTTCAGATGGTGTCCAACATCGTGAAAACCAGCTTGCACAGATCTCTCAAAGATTTCGCTAGTGAGACAGAGAAGACTAATAAACTTGCTTACAACGACAAGCTCTTCTGCAAAGACCTGCTCTACACTCAAGCCTTTCAGGCCACCAACATCAGTAGCTTGGTCCACATGATCTCCACCACCTACACTGAGGTGTCTACCAAATACCTCATGGGCAGCGTCAGCTCTCTGGGTACTCTATTGTCCATGGATCCAGACAGTCCAGAGTTTGTGCAAACACGTGTACAGCTACGGGACTCCTGTGACATGGCTCAGAATGCCATCATGTGCCTTGTGCGCAAAAATAAGAATGAGTTTGAGAATACGACTGATTCAAGACTGCAGAAGATTAATAACGAGTTGCTCGCCATTCTCCCCGCTGCCAAACCTGAAGAAATTCAGTCCATCCGAGAAACCGTCCAAAGTGGATTCACAGAGCAGGAAGAAGCACAATATATTTAAGAGAAAGAAACAGCTTTACTCATCTACTGTGAGGGCAATTACACTGCACAGCCAAAAAAAAAAATTGCACACTCTAATATTTTGTTGTTCTGTGTTTGGACTTGATTCCTGCGTGTAATCCTCATGGCGTTGTTTAGACAAACAGGAAAACTGACCCACTCCATAAAGTCTCTTCCAGCACATCCCAAAGACTTTCATTAGGGTTCGGGTCAGGACTTTGTGGTGCCAGTTTGAGGGAAAATGATCCCTAATGCTTCCTGAACCACACTTTCACTATATGAGCCTCAATTTGAAATCTGTCTCATCAGGGAGAAACAAGTCCTTGGAGATGATGGTCATCAGTCGACTTCCTTTTATCGCCTCATAATGTTGTTGAATCTCGACCTGACTGACTGAAGCGGTGATACCACTGTGATGACTCGCTGTAATTAAGACTAAAGATGCTCTTACAAAATATTGGGGTGCACAGTTTTTTTATTTGTTTGTTTATGGTAACATTGCATATCATAGTATTTGGTAACTTGGATAAAAATTGAAATTAAATGGGTTTTTTTTTCACACCGAATTCCAGGTTAGTTGACATCCACATCATTTAGATTCTCCAAGGAACACACTTGAGATCTTTACTGTCAAAGTAAAGCACCTGCTACATAAATAAGGCAGGATTTTCAAGGTTGCATTATTAATCTTTTAAATAAATGTGGTGTGAGATCAGGATGATTTTATATATATTTTCCAGTATGGATTAATGTCTCACCATAGTAAGATCAGGATGGAGGAGACCTGTGTGGAACTGGACAGGGATTGACTATGATTATAATGGTGAGACTCTGTAAATAAATACTGTAATGCATAACTGTTTTGTTTTGGGGTTTTTTCCCCTCTTAGTATTGACCTTTATTTGACATTGGCGTCTCAGCTGTAAGTGTTTTGTGAAGTTCCCCGGCACAGAAAAGTTTCCACAGGAAGTGAGAGGTTGTTGTGGTAATGGCTTCTTGTTTCAGAGCAAAAATGATGTGCATTGTTATGAATAAACATTTTCAATCACTCTCAATGTTGAAGTATTTGCTTAACAACCCTCTCCAGATAATATCTGATGTTCTCTACGGTACATGTGTAAACCTGCAACCACAACATGTGCATGCTAGAACTGCACTATTGCTTTGGTTAATATTATTGAACATGTTTACTCAATGACTTTAAAAATATCAAGTATTAAGTGATTTTTTTTTTCACTTCAACAATCACATTTCGTATACTTAACTCTGTTGTTGAAGTAATTGTACATATAGTTAACACAGCTCAGCCTTGTATGTAACCAATACGAACATGCAGAGAAACTGCTATACTAGTGTCTTTGCAGAAAGTTGCACAGCAGAGCTGTTTGGGTGCGCCTGCACAACAACAGGATGATCCACTGACCGCAAGAAGACCAGAAAGAATGTTCTGTCTGTGTTAATCATGCTTGCGCAAACACTTGTGTGACCTTTAAGATAAACAGTCACGTTGCTGTCTCATATGTTTTTCCCCCTTCCCTTAGGAGCCAGCAACGGCATGTAACCAGGAACCGCCCCAAAGGAAATAAAAGAAGCTCTCAACCAGACTGGGCTCAGAGTAGCTCGGTAACATGTAACTGTGTTCAGCCTGGTTGCTCTCCTCATATGAGAAAAAGGATTTACCTCTCACTGTGTGTTCTTTCCTGCGTATTGTTTATAGTGTCTGTGTTTAGAACCTGACATCTGTTTATGGCGAGGAACTGTGATCACCATCATTTGTTTCTATCAGCCTATGAACTAAATCCTGACCACACCCGTACACACATGACGAAGATACTAATCGAGATGAAACCAACAGCTGATTTGATTTTACTATATTAAGGTCAGAGAAAGGTCACAGACATTTGGAGAGAGTGTTTATAACTAATAAACATATGCTGATTGACAGGCTGTTACAATTAAACACTTTTATAAGAAACCATATATGGGCTTTCAAATTACATAAGTACTTCTGACCTCGAGTGACCTCAAATTACCAAACCACAGCCATCACATAATTCTTTCCAGCATTACATCTATGAACTATAAAATATATAACACAATTACCCCTGTGTGCCTTTTTGGTATAGTATTCATTTTATAGGGCGGAGCTACCTTGCACTTTGAGTGCCCCCTCTAGTTGTTGAATTGATTAATCCTACTAGGACTCCAGGTAGGGTGGTGCCCATCTCAGCCAATACCAGGCAAAGGTGGAATCCACTTTAAACAGATCACGACCATTTAAACAGACCATTGTAGGGCATTATATACACACAGCCATTCACACTCACTCACCCCAAGGGCCAATTTGGAACAGCCAGCTTGAATAGTGTGCTTGTTATTGGAATGTGGGAGGAAACTGGAATTCCCAGAGGAAACCCACACAAGCACAGGGAGAGCAGGAAAACGCAACACAGAATTCTGCTAAGGCCAGGAATTGAACCCATGTCCTTCTTGCTGTGAGGTGGACATGCTAACAATGCAACAATGCTGCCCCCACATGGTGTTCAAGACCATAAGCTGTTTTTGTACTCTGGGAATGTAAAGAATGTGACTTTCAGGTTTTTTTTTTTGTTTTGTTTTGTTTTTTTTTTTGGGTGGGTGGATAATTTAGTTTACATTAAATTAGTGAATTAGTTCCTGTTTTGGTTCCATGTTGTGTCTGTTTCAGAGCCAGTCCCTGCTGACTGCCGGCAAGGAGTCTCTCATTGTTCCCACACACACACACACACACACACACACACACACACAAATTCCATCAACAATTAGCAAAAATTTAGCAACAATTATTTGAAGGAATTATATGATGGCTGATTTTTTTCCTGTATAAAATATCATCAGATATAAAAATATTATGAATTTTACATTAAAGCCCATGAAACTGGGTGGTGCTAAAAATCATACTGCAACCAGCCAGCAGGGGTACTAGAAATACACCATCTACACTTTCTGGACCCATTGTTTATAATTTTTGTATTGTAAAATGTAATATTAAATATTCACCCCGAGGTGGCACGGTGGTGTTATCTCCGTGCTCGTGTGGGTTTCCTCTGGGTACTCTGGTTTCTTCCCACAGTCAATAAAAATGCACAGAAGGACCAGACCTAGCAGGCCCGAGCGTGTAATCAGGGTCTGCTGGGAACGTTTGGCGGAGTCCCCTGTCCGAGAGGCCTTTAACTCCCACCTCCGGCAGAGCTACAACCACGTCTTGGAGGAGGCGGGGGACATGGAAGCCGAATGGGCCATGTTTCGTGCCTCCATTGCTGAGGCGGCAGCCCATAGCTGTGGCCGCAAGGACGTCGGTGCTTGTCGTGGCGGTAATCCCCGAACCCGGTGGTGGACACCTGCGGTGAAGGGGGCCGTTCAGCTGAAGAAGGAGGCCTATCGGGTTTTATTAGCCTGTGGGACTCCCGAGGCAGCAAACGGGTACCGGCAGGCCAAACGTGCTGCAGCCGAGGCTGTCCCAGATGCAAAATCTCGGGCGTGAGAGGAGTTCGGTGAGGACCTAGAGAGTGATTATCGGTTGGCCTGAAAAAGGTTCTGGACCACCATCCGACACCTTAGGAGAGGGAAGCAGTTCTTCACAAACACTGTTTACAGTGGAGGTGGGGAGCTGCTTACCTTGACTGGTGATGTCATTGAGAGGTGGAGGGAATACTTTGAGGACCTCCTCAATCCCACCAACATGCCCTCCGTGGAAGAGGAAGACCCTGGAGGTTTGGGTGGGGGTCCACCCATCACTGGAGTGGAGGTCACTGAGGTTGTCAAAAAGCTTCTCGGTGGCCGAGCTCCGGGGTTGGACGAGATCTGCCCGGAATAGCTCAGGGCTCTGGAAGTTGTAGGACTGTCTTGGTTGACACGTCTCTGCAACATCGCATGGTCATCGGGGCTGAACCTCTGGATTGGCAAACTGGGTTGGTGGTCCCAAATTTTAAGAAGGGGGACCTGAGGGTGTGTTCCAATTATCGGGGAATTACACTCCTCAGCCTACCTGGGAAAGTCTATGCAGGGGTACTAGAGAGGAGAATCTGACCGATAGTCGAACCTCGGATTCAGGAGGAGCAATGTGGTTTTCGTCCTGGCCGTAGCACTCTTGACCAACTCTATACGCTCCACAGGATTCTGGAGGGGGCATGGGAGTTTGCCCAATCTGTCCACATGTGCTTTGTGGATTTGGAGAAGGCTTTCGACCATGTCCCTCGAACGATCTTGTGGGGCGTGCTCAAAGAGTACGGCGTTCCGGACCCGTTGCTACGAGCTATTCGGTCGCTGTATCACCGGAGCCAGAGTTTGGACCGTATTGGTAACAGCAGGTCGAATTCGTTTCCGGTGGGAGTTGGAGTCTGCCAAAGCTGTCCTTTGTCACCGATTCTGTTCATAATTTTTATGGACAGAATTTCTAGGCGCAGTCGAGGCGATGAGGGGTTCTGGTTTGGTGGCCATTGGATCTCGTCTCTGCTTTTTGCGGATGATATTGTCCTTTTGGCTTCATCAAGTCGGGACCTCCAGCTCTCATTGGAGCGATTCGCAGCCGAGTGCGAAGCAGCCGGGATGAAGATCAGTACCTCCAAGTCTGAGGCCATGGTTCTCAGTCGGACAATGGTGGAATGCACCCTCCGGGTCGGGAATGAGGTCCTGCCCCAAGTGGATGAGTTTAAGTATCTTAGGGTCTTGTTTACGAGTGAGGGAAGGATGGAGCGAGAGATCGACAGACGGATCGCTGCAGCCTCTGCTGTTAAGCGATGCCTGTACCGGTCCGTTGTGGTGAAGAAGGAGCTGAGCCGCAAGGCGAAGCTCTCAATTTACCAGTCGATCTACATTCCAACCCTCACCAATGGTCACGAGCTTTGGGTAATGACCGAAAGAACAAGATCACGGATACAAGCGGCTGAAATGAGCTTCCTTTGCCGGGTGGCGGGGTTCTCCCTTAGAGATATGGTGAGAAGCTCCACCATCCGGGGAGAGCTCAGAGTAGATCCCCTGTTCCTCTGCATTGAGAGGGGCCAGTGCATCTGGTCAGAATGCCCCCCGGATGCCTCCCTGGTGTGGTGCTTCGGGCATGTCCAACCGGAAAGAGACCCCAGGGTCGACCTAGAACACGCTGGAGGGACTATGTCTCTCGGCTTGTCTGGGACCGCCTCGGTGTCCCCCCGGGAGAGTTGGAGGAAGTGACTCAGGAGAGGGACGTTTGGACCTCTTTGCTTAATTTGCTGCCCCCGTGACCTGACCCTGGACTAAGCGGAAGATGATGATGATGATGATGATGAGAAGGTTAATTGGCTGTTCCAAAGACACCCTAGATGTAAGTGTGAGTATAAATGGTTGTGTGAGTGTTGACCCTGCAATACTGTAGCGAGCAGTCCACGGTGTACCGTGACCTCATCCAGAGTCGGGTGAGATCGGCACCAGCCTCTCCGTGACTCTAATTAGGATTAAGCGGTTGTAAAAATGAAGAATATGAATGAAGAATATTCACCCCTCGTAATTTACATACACTAGCCCATATTCAATGATATATTCCCAAAGCTTCAGAAGGTTTGCAAGTCAAAACAGACTATTGACAATTGATATTGAACAAAAATCCTGTCCCCACAACCTCATTCTTACCAGGGTTGAGGTTGTCAGCAAAATTTTTTATCTCCACAAGAAACTTCCTGAAACACGTCACTGAAACCACAGCATACAGCAGAGATCTCTGTACGTTCAGCCAGAGCTGTACCCTCCATCCAGACATTCATGCTAGGGTCCGTGGAAGGTATTTATCCAGGACAGGAATGCAGAAGGACAGCTGTTTGTAGATTTTGCAAAAAGGATTGAAATGGCTGTGGTGATTACTTTCTTCCAGAAGAAACAGGAGCAGAGGGTGACTTATGAAAGCGGAGGTAGGAGCACACAGGTAGTCTACATCTTGTGTAGGCAATGTAATTTGAAGGAAGTCAGTGACTGCAAAGTAGTAGTGGGTGAGAGTGTTGCCAAACAACATAAGATGATGGTGTGCAGGATGACTGTGATGGTGAGGAAGGTGAATAAGGCAGAGCAGAAAACAAAGTGTGGTGGAAGCTGAAAAAGGAAGAGTGTCGTGTTGTCTTCAAGGAGGAGTTGAAACAGGCTTTGGGTAGTCAGGAAGTGCTTCCAGATGACTGGACAACCACAGCAAATGTGATCAGGAAGACAGGTAGAAGAGTACTTGGTGTGTCCTCTGGAAGGAAAGTAGATAAGGAAACTTGGTGGTGGAATGAGGAAGTGCAAGAGTTTGTACAAAAGAAGAGGTTAGCTAAGAGGAAATGGGACACTGAGAGGACCGAAAAGAGTAAACAGGAGTAGAGGGAGACACAGCATAAGGTGAAGGGAGCGGTGTCAAAGGCCAAACAGAGGGCGTATGATGACTTGTGTGATAGGTTGGACAGTAAGGAGGGAGAAAATGATTTATACAGGTTGGCACAGCAGAGAAATAGAGATGGGAAGACGTGCAGCAAGTTAGAGTGATAAAGGACAGAGAGGGAAATGTATTATTGACTGATGACAGAAGTGTGCTGGGAAGATGGAAAGAGTACTTTGAAGAGCTGATGAATGAGGAAAATGAGAGAGAGAAAAAGAGTAGAAGAGGTGACTGTTGAGGACCTGGAAGTAGCAAAGATTAGTAAGATGAAGTGAGGAGGGCACTGAAGAGAATGAAGAGTGGAAAGGCAGTTGGTCCTGATGACATACCAGTTGAGGTATGGAAGTGTCTAGGAGAGGTAGCAGTAGATTTTCTGACAAGAACATTCAGAAAGTGAACAGATGCCAGAGGAATGGAGGAGAAGAGTGCTTGTGCCCATTTTTAAGAACAAGGGGGATGTGCAGAGTTGTGGCAACTACAGAGGGATAAAGTTTATGAGTCATACGATGAAGTTGGGAAAGAATAGTGGAAGCTAGACTAAGGGCAGAGGTCAGCATTTGTGAACAACAGTTTGGTTTCATGCAAAGAAAGAGCACCACAGATGCAGTGTTTGCTTTGAGGATGTTAATAGAGAAGTACAGAGAAGGTCAGAGCGAGCTGCATTGTGCCTTTGTGGGTCTGGAGAAAGCATATGACAGGGTGCTGAGAGAGGAACTGTGGTATTGCATGAGGAAGAATGGAGTTGCAGAGAAGTGTGTTAGAGTGGTGCAGAACATGTATGAGAGATGTAAGACAGTGGTGAGGTGTGCAGTCGGTGTGACATAAGAGTTCAATGTGGATGTGGGACTACATCAAGGGTCAGCTCTGAGCCCCTTCTTGTTTGCTATGGTTATGGACAGGCTGACAGACGAGGTTAGACAAGAATCTCCATGGACTATGATGTTTGCATTTTAAGTACTTAGGCTCAACAATCCAGAGCAATGGAGAGTGTGGAAAAGAGGTGAAGAAGAGTGTGCAGGCAGGTTGGAATGGTTGGAGAACAGTATTCGATGTGATGTGTGATAGGAAGGTATTGGCAAGAATGAAAGGAAAAGTGTACAAGACAGTGTTGAGGCCAGTGATGTTATATGGTTTAGAAACAGTGGCTCTGGGGAAAAGACAGGAGACAGAGCTGGAGCTAGCAGAGATAAAAATGTTGACGTTCTCTTTGGCAGTAACAAGGATGGATAGGATCAGGAATGAGTACATCAAAGAGACAGCACGTTAGAGGTTTTGGAGACAAAGTCAGAGAGACTAGATTGAGATGGTTTGGACTTGTCCAGAGGAGGGATAGTGAGTATATTGGAAGTAGGATGCTGAGGTTGGAACGACCAGGCAGAAGGCCGAGAGGAACACCAAAGAGAAGATTTATGGATGTGGTGAAGGAGGACATGAAGGTAGTTGGAGTGAGAGTAGAAGATATAAATTAATGTTTATGTTGCTTATAGAGATGCATCGGTTCTCGAAAATTCGGTTCGGTTTCGGTTGTGCCTTTAAAACTGTAACCGGAAATAACCGCTCCTGATCGGGGAGCTCAGGGGTCGGGAACCTTTTTGACTAAGAGAGCCAAAAAAAAGACATACTTTAAAATCTAATCCTCTGAGAACCATATAAATATATATATATATTTCCAATTAATTTTTATCAGTACATTACAGAAAATAATGAACTTTATCACAATATGATAATTTTTTTTAGAAGGACTACATATATATATATATATATATATATATATATATATATATATATATATATATATATATATATAGATATATATATATAGAGCTCTTCTCAAAAAAATTAGCATATTGTGATTAAGTTCATTATTTTCTGTAATGTACTGATAAAAATTAAACTTTCATATATTTTAGATTCATTGCACACCAACTGAAATATTTCAGGTGTTTTATTGTTTTAATACTGATGATACAGCTCATGAAAACCCAAAATTCCTATCTCAAAAAAATTTGCATATCATGTTCAGGTAGTCTAAACGAGCTATTAACCTAATCATCTGAATCAACCAATTAACTCTGAACACCTGCAAAAGATTCCTGAGGCTTTTAAAAACTCTCAGCCTGGTTCATTACTCAAAACCGCAATCATGGGTAAGACTGCCGACCTGACTGCTGTCCAGAAGGCCATCATTGACACCCTCAAGCAAGAGGGTAAGACACAGAAAGAAATCTCTGAGCGAATAGGCTGTTCCCAGAGTGCTCTATCAAGCCACCTCAGTGGGACGTCTGTGGGAAGGAAAAAGTGTGGCAGAAAACGCTGCACAACCAGAAGAGGTGACCGGACCCTTCTCCCCAGGCTTCGGGTTGAAGTTTGTTGAAAGGCACTTCCAATGATATATGGCTGGTGACATACTGACACTCACAGTCTGTCTTCTTTTCGGCTTTTTCCCTTTTACTCGGGAGTCGCCACAGCGAATCATTTTGATTCGCACGTTTAATTTGGCAGAGGTTTTTGCATCGGATGCCCTTCCTGTCACAACCCTTTTAGCAAGGGATAGAAACACGCTGACGACTTTGCAGCTACTCTTTACGAAGTCAGCAATGGTTCTTTTACATGCCTCACACCATAGACAGTGAGAGACATGGCCCACCTTTGATAACCCAGTTAGCCGCACTGGGGGGACAGTGACAACCTTGTGGAGAGTGAGACTCGAACCGCCAACCTTTGGATCAGCGATCCAGCGCCCTATACCACTAGACCACCACTGCCCCACATACTGACACTCACAGTATTTCTCTGAAATCAATAACATTAACTAATAATATCAACAAAAAGTCAAAGTAAACATGGCGTATCTATTTCAAACAGTACGTGAATTAATTCAAAACCAAACATCAACTACCAAACTGTAAATTCACGGTTAAACTGAAACACACTCACTGCTGAAAAGTTGCTCTTTGTGACCGCCTGCACAGTTTTGACAGCCAATGGTGCAACAAGAGTTAACCATATTTACACAAAACAAGCTAAACCTAACGTATTCCAATTCATTTTGGTGTTGTTATGTTTCAAAACATACAATTATAAAGATGCCAAAGGATGTCAACTTTCAATTGAAAATAGTACCCGAAGCACTGTTTTACCCTAATCGGAAGTTGAAGCCGAATTACCACGTGAAGGGGCCTGTCTGCAGTGTAGTTTTTTCTTCCATGTCATTGCCGCAGACCAGCTGATTGACAAAACTTGGGACGCGCTTCCTGTCACATAAACACTGCAGTGTGTGAGTCCAATAAAATTATAGTTACAGGGTATCTGACCCACCCACATACAGAAAGGATTGGCTCTCCACATCGCGCCACAGTAACGTGGCATTGAAAATAGATGAATACAGACGCTCTGGAGAAGAAGAAAAAATGTAAAATCGAAAAAACGTAAAACGGTTGAACGTAAGTCGGGAAGCGTCTGTAGATTTAAATGCATGAGATTTAAAGATCCTTTTTTAATTTATATTTAAATAACAGTGAAATTATTTATTCGTTATTCTGTTAAGAAAGGCCACCTAATTTATCTGACAGCCAGATACAGTCATCAAAACAGTCACAGCTGGCTCGCGAGCCATTGGCTCCTTACCCCTGATTTAGGCCTATTGTTTAATAGTGTGTATTGTGTATAATACTATTCTTGGTATTTAGTATTTTTCGAAGTTTATGGCTGATATTGATAAGTGGCTAGAAGTACTAAATATCGCTCACTGATGCTCCGACAATGCCAACATTTTACTAAAAATTAACATCTAAAAGTTCTGTAGAGTTCGTGTAGATGTTGTAACTTTTTATTGGGAAAATGGAAACTGAACCCGAAACTGGAAAACCGAGTTTCAAGCTGGAAACCGAAACCGTTCAACGATTTTGGAACCGAACATCTCTAGTTGCTTATGAGGTGTTGGAGGTTGTTTTTAAGGCTGCATGATTAATTGAAATGATATGTGGTGGCCTCACAGTTGCTGGCAAAAAGTGAAAAATATAAATTCCGCACAAAAAAAATTTCAGTTTTTAATATGCCTGTAACTTTTGATCAATACCCTGTAACCTAATTCCAACAGCAGATTCTGATAAAAGAGGCCAGAAGTACCCAGTGGACCAGCCAGTTATTGTTTGTTTAGAAATTAAGTTATGGAAATGAACGTGGAAATAACTTTGGAAATGAACGTGGCAATCTGTGGTGTTGAAAAAGGAGTGCAGCCCTTAAACTTTGAAGGGCCATAAAATCTGATCCACTCGGAATTTTGCTCCCATAGTGGTACATTTGGTGCAATTTTGAGAAAAATCTGTTGTTAAAATACAGATCATGGCCACATTGCATGCTTTCGTTCTACATTAAGAGTGAAGGGAGCGAGTTAAATTGTACGAATATCTGCATTAATTCAGATTGTCTGAAACATGACACATTAACTGTTCCTGCATTTATCACCAAGATGAATGACAATCTCAAGAGCATAAACAGTTATTGTGTCATGTTTCAGGAAATCTGAAACAATACAAACATTGTTACACTTTAAATCCAATGTAAACCTTGGACTGCATCCTGGAAAATAAATCTATAATTATCGACGAAGTCTTACCGACACAGAGCTTCATGTACACTTTGTGAAAGCTCTCAGGATAGTCAGGTAAGGCAGAAACTGATTTATAAATCAATATTTATGTTTTTTTATGAGGTGTTGAAGGTTGTTTTTAAGGGTGCATGATTCATTGAAATTATATGGTGGTGTTTGTTTGTTTGTTTGTTTGTTTGTTTGTTTTAAAGCTTAGTAATTAGATCACAGTGTTCAATGTCAATGGTTTTAACAAGTTTGAAAGAAGCATGCAGTGTATTATTCATTATTTTTGCATTGTTCAATTAGAAATGTTTACAAATTACATATTTTCTCTACATGTCTGTCTATCTTCCTTTCGGCTTTATTCCCTTTTTACTCGGGAGTCGCCACAGCGAATCATCTGATTCGCACGTTTGATTTGGCAGAGGTTTTTACGTCGGATGCCCTTCCTGTCACAACCCTTTTTAGCAAGGGACAGAAACACGCTGACGACTTTGCAGCTATTCTTTAAAGTCTTTAAAGACTTAAAGTCAGCAATGGTTCTTTGACATGCCTCTCACCATAGACAGTGAGAGACATGGCCCGCCTTTGATAACCCAGTTAGCTGCACACTGGGGGGCAGTGACAACCTTGTGGAGAGTGGGACTCGAACCCCCAACCTTTGGATATTTTCTCTACATGTAACAGACCCAAAGTGAGTGTGCACGCACACACACACACACACACACACACACACACACACATACACACACAGTATTTTCCATTTTAGGGTACAGCAATGCAATGTGACTTGTCAAAGTTAGAAGGAAACAATTTATTATTATTTTAATGGCTGGATGTAGTCTATTTACTGCACTCTTTATGTTCCTCTGCTGAAGAAATTCTTTGGCAAAGAATCTATCTTAATGAATGCTTTTGTATACACAACCATAAGCTGTTTTTGTACTCTTAGAGTGAAAGGACTGCGACTTTCAGTTTCTTTTTCACATTATTTTCCGTGTATAATTAGTTTACTTTATATTAGTGAATTAGTTCCTGTTTTGGTTCCATGTTGTGTCTATTTCAGAGCCAGTCCCTGCTGACTATGTGCAAGGAGTCTATCATTGTATCAACACACACACACACACACACACACACACACACACACACACACACACACACACACACACACACACACACACACACACACACACACACAAATTCCTTCATCAATTTGCCAATTTAAAAACGTACAGTGCTGAACAAATTATTTTTTCCCCTTACTTATTTCTTACTTTTTTGCACTTTTGTGACACTTAACTTTTTCAGACCATCAAACAAATTTAAACATTACAAAAAGATAACCCAAGTGTTCAAAAAACGTAGCTTTCCTGTTGTGATTGTATTTATTAAGAGAAAAATCCTATCCAAACCTACATGAACCTCTGTGAAAAAGTAATTGATCTCCTTGTTAAAAGGTGAGGTAATTTTGATCAATTCTATTATTGGAGAAAACTGAGTTCAATTTCATGGCCACCCCCAGACCTGATTGCTGCCAGACATTTCCTATCAGGTGATACCTAACATAAAAACCTGTCCGACAAGGTGAGGTAAGCCAGACTGAGTATAGATCCAGTGAGCTTCCAGAGCAAACAAGAAAGAAGATTATAGAGATGTCTCAGTCTGGGAAAGGATACAAAATCATTGGTAAATCGTTGGGACTCCAGTGGACCACTGTCATAAACGGAGAAGGCATGGCACAGTGATGACTCTTCTCACTTTTGCCAAGAATCATTTTGATCATCACCAAAGTTTTTGGGAAAATGTCCTCTGGACTGATGAAACTAAAGTTCGGGTTCGGGGGTTACCGCCACGACACGCACCAATGACCTTCCGACCCCAGCTATGGGCTGCCGTCTCAGCATTGGAGGCATGAAACGTGACCCATTTGGATTCCATGTCACCTGTCTCCTCCAAGTCATGGTTGTAACTCTGCTGGAGGTGGGAGTTAAAAGCCTCTCGGACAGGAGAATCCGCCAACATTGCCAGCAGACCATAATTACACGCTTGGACCTGCCAGATCTGGAATGCAGCCTCACCCACCATCGAAGCCAGCTCACCACCAGGTGGTGATCGGTTGACAGCTCAGCTCCCCTGTTCACCCGAGTGTCCAGAACATGCGACTGCAAGTCCAGTGACATGACTACAAAGTCAATCATCGAACTACAACCTAGGGTGTTCTGTTGCCAAGTGAACTTATGGGCACCCTTATGTTCGACCATAGTGTCCGTTATAAACAAACTGTGATGAGCACAGAAGTCCAACAACGAAACACTATTCGGGTTCAGACTGGCGAGGCCATACCTTCTGATCAAACTCTTCCAGGTCACGCTATCTTTGCCCACATGGACGTTGAAGTCTCCCAAGACCAAAAGTGAGTCCGTTCTCCAACACACCCCCTAAAGACTCCAAGAAGAGTGAGTACTCAGAACTGCCATTTGGTGCACACAGTCAGGACCCGTCCCCTCACCCGAACGCGAAGGGAAATTACCCTTTTCTCAACCCGAGGAGAATACCAACATTTGGGCATCAAGATGGGGGGCAACAAAGATGCCCACAGCGGCTTTCCACCTCTCTCCATGAGCAACTCCAGAATGGAATAAGTTCCAGCCTCTCTTGAGATAGGTGGTTCCAGAGCCCAAGGTATGCGTTGAGGTGAGCCCGACGATATCATTCGGTATCTCTCCACCTAACGCACCAGTTCGGGCTTCTTCCCCTCCAGAGAGGTGACATTCCATGTCCCAAGAGTCAGAGTCAGTAACCGAGGCTCGGTCGCACAGAACCCATGCCTTCGGCTGCCACCCAACTCACATTGCACCTGAGCTGTATACCCCCTCCCACAGGTGGTGGGTCCATGGACGGGCAGACCCATGTCTCCTTTTCGGGCTGGGCCCAGCTGTGCTCCATGGGAAGAAGCCCAACCACCAGGCGCTCACCTTCGAGCCCCTCTGCCAGGCCTGGCTCCAGGGTGGGGACTCCGGTGACCCGCATCTGGGCAAGGGAAACTGTATCCTTGTTTTTTCCTTCATCATAGAGGTCTTCTGAACCACACTTCTTCTGGCCCTTCACCCAGGACCTGTTTGCCTTGGGTAACCCTACCAGGAGCATTATGCCCCAACAACATAGACCCTATGATCATTAGGTCATGAAAACCCCTCCACTACGTAAAGGTAACAATTCAGGGAGGGGTACATAATATCATCAGATGTAAAAATATTAATTTGTCATTAAAGCCCATGAAACTATGTGGTGCTAAAAATCATACTGCAACCAGCTAATAAGGGTGCTAGACTTACACCAACTACACTTTCTGGACCCTTTGTCTATAATTTTTATATTTTAATAAATATCATTCACCTCTAGGTGGCACAGTGACACAGTGATTAGCACATCTGCCTCACAGCAAGAAGGTTCTGTGTTCTATTTCCTGCTTGGATGTTTCTGTGTGGAGTTTGCATGTTCTTCCTGTGCTCGTGTGGGGACTTCAATTTCTTACCACAGTCCAAAAACATGCACAGTAGATAAACTGGCTGTTCCAAAGTCCAGCTAGGTTGAAGTTTGAGTATAAATGGTTAAAAGTGAGTGCTGGCCCTGCAATACTCTGGCAAGCTAGCCAGGGTGTACCCTGCCCTCACCTAGAGTTGGCTGAGATGGGCGCCAGCTTCTCCGTGAACCTAATTAGGATTTAGTGGCTCTGAAAAATGAATGAAGAACATTCACCCCTCATAGTTTGCATACACCAGCCCATATTCAATAACGCCGCCTATGCCGGTTCCAAGCCCGGATGAAAAAACGAGGAGGGTTAGGCAAGAGGTTAATCACCCTCAGCCGTAAAAAAATTCTGATTACAGAAACTTGCACAGTACACGACGCTATCCAAAATTGTCACAGAACCATGTCATGCGAAATCCCGGAAAAGGAGGATCTTAGATGGGAACACGCCCACACGATGGCTGGGGATGAAAGCCCGAGGGAAGTCTCCAACCTGAGGATGGCATGGATGGGGCAACGACTGACAATGAGGAAATTCATCCATGTAGGCTGCTGGAATGTAAGGAACATGTATGCCATCCGGAAAACTGCAATAGTAGCACGAAAAAATGAGGGGATATCACCTGGACGTGCTTGGTATAAGCGAGCTGCGATGGACCGGATTTGGAGAGGTGAAAGTCAACACCGGAGAGTCTATCCTGTACTCTGGGTTGGATGATCAAGATTACAAGGGGTCGCAATCATGTACAGCCCTGAGACGAGAAAAGGTTTGATCAAGTGGAACCTGGTGAGTGAAAGAATCATAAGTGCAAGATTCAATTCAAAGTATGTGAAAGCTACCATCATCCAGATCTACAGTCCTACCAATGATGCTGATGAAGAGGGGAAAGACGCTTTCTATGAACAACTACAAAAGGAGATTGAATTAGCACCAAAGCATGATATTCTCATTTTAATCGGTGGAGGGATATGGATCGGGATGGGAAGAAGAAGGTTCGAGCAGATAAGCGAAAGAAGATCAACAGACTTGCTGAGGAGGCAGAGCATGCTGTAAAGACAAATGACATGGCAACTCTGTATAAAATTACAAAAGAGCTGTGCAATTAAAAGAGACGGTCAACAACAGGAGTGAGAGATAAGAATAGTAAGCTCCTCATTGAAGAGGATCAGATACTTCAGAGATGGAAAGAGCACTTTGAAGAGGCATTAAATGTGGAAAACCTGTGCAATGACGATGAAGCCGAGGATAAGTTTGACCTCAACAACATCAAAATTATACAAGAAATCAACACTGGGCCTTTTACAGAAGATGAGGTTAAAAAGGCAATAATAAAATTAAAGAGTGGTAAAACAGCTGGTGTGGACAACATCAGCGGTGAAATGTTGAAAGCTGGAAGCAAGATAACATCCAACAAGTTGCTGCACATCTTTGAAAGTGTGAGAAAATCAATCACAATACCGGGCAGTTGGAAAAAAAAAAATCAATGATAGATAAAATACCAAAGAAAGGCGATCGGACTGGATGTGACAATAGTAGAGGAATATCACTGCTCTCCATACCTGGAAAAGTTTTTTGCAGAGTTCTTATGGAGAGAATTCGAAAAGGAGTGGAAGAAAGATTGAGGAATGAGCAAGCAGCTTATCGAAAAGGACATGGAACAGCTGAACAGATTTTCATCTTGCGAAACATTGTTGAATTAAGCATTGAGTTTCAGTCACCGATGTACATCAATTTCATCAACAGAGTGAAGCTCTGGAAGATACTGAAGCTGTATGGAATTCCTGATCTTTTCACTGAGATCAGAAAGAGATGTACAACGGAAGCTCTAGTTGCATCATTAAGAACAGACAGACATCAGAGTGGTTCCCCATCACAACTGGAGTTCGACAATGTTGCATAATGTCTGGGTTTCTTTTCATCATTGCTGTGGACTGTAGGATTATGAGAAAAACAATGAACGAAAAGAGAACAAGCATCAGATGGAAGTTTACCACCCAGCTTGAAGACTTCGTCTATGCTGATGATATCACCTTCTGTCTAGTAGACACCAGCATATGGAAGAAAAGACAGAAAGACTATGGCAACATGCTGAGAGTATAGGTCTCCAAATCAACACTGACAAAACCAAGGTGTTAAGACTGAAGAACAGAGAAACCAGCCCTACTGAGATCAAGGGCAGAAGTGTTGAAGATGTGGACACTTTCACATACCTTGGTGCTGTGCTAAATAAGACTGGAGGATCTACAAAAGACATAAAACACAGGCTAAGTTTAGCAAGGACCGCCTTTGCCATGCTCGCCTCCCTTCTGGAAATCAAGCAAGTAAGTCAGAAAGACGAAGATCAAGGTATTTAACAGCAATGTAATGTCAGTGCTACTTTATGGTGCAGAGATGTGGAAATTAAATGAAGGAGATACCATCACGCTGGAGAGATTCCAGAGGAAGTGTCTGAGGAGAATTCTCCGGATTTTCTGGCCAACAAAAATCAGCAATAATGAGTTCGACTGCAGGACAGAATCATACCCATTGGGCGAATCAGTTAGGACCAGAAGATGGCGGTGAATAGGACACACCTAAAGGAAGTCACATGATCAAAACACTAGAATAGCACTGACATGGACGCCAGAGGGAAGAAGAAAGAGAGGTCACCCAAGAACAACATGGAGACGAAGCGCCGAAGCTGAATGGAAAGAACTAGTGTGGCAGACATGGAGCGAAGCTGGCACAGCAGCAAAACATTCAGAGGGATGGCAGAGGATACTGGCAGGCCTTCAAAGCCGACCATGGCTCGAAGAGGATAAGTAAGTAAGTAAGCCCATATTTAATGATATGTTGCCAAAGCTTCAGAAGGTCTGCATGTCAAAACAGACTACTGACAATTGACATTGAATAAACAATTGTGTCCCCAACCCCATTCTTCCCAGAGTTGAGGTTTGATCAGCAAACTTCTTTATCTCCACAAGAAACACCCTGAGACTCATCTCTGAAACCTCAGCATGCAGCAGAGATCTCTGTACACTCAGCAACAGCTGTACCTTCCATCCAGATATTCATGCTGGGGTCCGTGGAAGGTCTGCGGAGCACTGCCTAGCCTGACCTGTACCTTAGCGTACAGTCCATGGTCATGTTTTCTCTCCCAATGCCACATTTGTCCCTTGGCCTGGTGTAGTGACGGATGTGCTTTGGATGGTTCTTTCAAGATACTACTGAGGTTGGTTTTGGACCAGGAGGAATCCAATAAACTAAAGTACAGGTTGTCATACAATGTAACACAGATATTGTACATCTTACAAATAATTCCTTGAAAATTAACTTGTTCTTCAATACTCAAATTCATAGATCACACTGAGGTCAGCTAATCATGAAAAGCCATTGAGCTGAGGTATGTGGAAGAGGGTCGATCGCGCCTTACACTGGGGCTTCAAATGTATGATCGTGGATGCTGGGTGGGAAAAGGACAAAATAAGGTAAATAAAACTTAATGATGAATAACACGTTAATATTTTCATTTACATCCTTTCTCCACCCTACTTGTGTATGTCATTAAGAAGTGAGACTACAGTATAGATATCATTTTGGATAAACTAAACACAAACAAAACAAACCTCGATAACCGAAGGAACATAGAGGGTGCATAAAGAGCTTCTTTTGGATTTACGACAACACAGTATTAAATAAAAAATTATTCACGCCACTTATCAATTCGAACAATTTCACTGAAACAATCCCAGAATACCTTCCTTCATCTTTTTCCTTTTAGAGAATGGGAGTACCTAGCTACTCCGTAGATCTGAGATTAGACACCACTCAATACTGTTCATTTAATCTTCATCTTTTCCGTTCGGCTTTTCCCTTCAGGGGACGCCACAGCAAACCACCTGCCTCCATCTCACCCTATCCTCTGTGTCTTCTCCTCTTACTCCAACTACCTTCATGTCCTCCTTCACCACATCCATAAATCTGCTCTTTGGTCTTCCTCTAGACCTTCTGCCTGGTAGTTCCAACCTCAGCATCCTACTACCAACATACTCACTATCCCTCCTCTGTCCAAACCATCTCAATTTAGCCTCTCTGACTTTGTCTCC
Organism: Plotosus lineatus; assembly: GCA_024760905.1. Taxonomy (NCBI): domain Eukaryota; kingdom Metazoa; phylum Chordata; class Actinopteri; order Siluriformes; family Plotosidae; genus Plotosus; species Plotosus lineatus. The sequence continues at coordinate 40,701,798 of CM045742.1, read as the reverse complement.
AAAACCTCTAACATGTGCTGTCCCTCTGTTGTGCTCATTCCTGATCCTATCCATCCTTGTTACTCCTAAAGAGAACCTCAACATTTTCATCTCTGCTACCTCCAGCTCAGCTTCCTGTCTTTTCCCCAGAGCCACTGTTTCTAAACCATACAACATCGCTGGCCTCATCACCGTCTTGTACACTTTTCCTTTCATTCTTGCCGATACCTTCCTATCACACATCACACCAGATACTTTTCTCCAACCATTCCAACCTGCCTGCACATGCTTCTTCACCTCTTTTCCACACTCTCCATTGCTCTGGATTGTTGAGCCGAAGTACTCAAAATCCTCCACCTTCTTTATCTCTGCCCCCTGTAACCTCACCGTTCCTCTTGGGTCTTTCTAGTTCACACACATGTATTCTGTTTTACTGAGGCTAACCTTCATTCCTCTCCTTTCCAGGGCATACCTCCACCTCTCTAGATTTTCCTCCACTTGTTCTCTGCTCTCTCTACAGATCACAATGTCATCTGCAAACAACATAGTCCATGGGGATTCTTTTCTAACCTCGTCTGTCAGCCTATCCATCACCATAGCAAACAAGAAAGGGCTCAGAGCTGACCCTTGATGCAGTCCCACCTCCACCCTGAACTCTTCTGTCACACCGACAGCACACCCTACCACTGTCTTAAATCTCTCATACATGTCCTGCACCAATCTAACATACTTCTCTGCCACTCCAGACTTCCTCATGCTATACCACAGTTCCTCTCTCGGCACCCTGTCATATGCTTTCTCCAGATCCACAAAGGCACAATGCAGCTCCTTCTGATCGTCTCTGTACTTCTCTATGAACATCCTCAAGGCAAACACTGCATCTGTGGTGCACTTTCTTGGCATGAAACCAAACTGTTGTTCACAAATGCTGACCTCTGCCCTTAGTCTAGCTTCCACTATTCTTTCCCATAACTTCATCGTATGGTTCATTAACTTTATCCCTCTGTAGTTGTCACAACTCTGCACATCTCCCTTGTTCTTAAAAATGGGCACAAGCACACTTCTCCTCCATTCCTCTGGCATCTGCTCACTCTCGAAGACCTTGTTGAATGTTCTTGTCAGAAAATCTACTGCTACCTTTCCTAGACACTTCCATACCTCGACCGGTATATCATCAGGACCAACTGCCTTTCCACTCTTCATTCTCTCCAGTGCCCTCCTCACTTCACCCTTACTAATCTTTGCCACTTCCTGCTCCTCAACAGTCACAACTTCGACTCTTTTTTCTCTCTCATTTTCCTCATTCATCAGCCCGTCAAAGTACTCTTTCCATCTTCCCAGCACACTTCTGTCATCAGTCAATACATTTCCCTCTCTGTCCTTAATCACTCTAACTTGCTGCACGTCCTTCCCATCTCTATTTCTCTGCTCTGCCAACCTGTATATATCATGTTCTCCCTCCTTACTGTCCAACCTAGCAAACAAGTCATCATACGCCCTCTGTTTGGCCTTTGACACCGCTACCTTCACCTTACGCTCTCACCCACTACTACTTTGCAGTCACCGACTTCCTTCAAATTACTTCGCCTACACAAGATGTAGTCTACCTGGGTGATCCTACCTCTGCTTTTATACGTCAGCTATGCTCCTCTCACTTCTGGAAGAAAGTATTCACCGCAGCTATTCCCATCCTTTTTGCAAAATCTATCAACATCTGTCCTTCAGTGTTCCTGTCCTGGATACCAAACCTGCCATCACTTCCTCGTCCCCTCTGTTGCCTGCACCAACATGTCCGTTGAAGTCTGCACGAATGACCAGTCTTTCACCTCTGGGGATACTCTGCATCACTTCAGCTAACTCATTCCAGAATCTCTCCTACTCTTCTAGCTCACATCCTGCCTGTGGGGCATAAGCACTAACAACATTGAACATCACACCTTCAGTTTCTAACTTTAGACTCATCACTCTGTCTGACACTCTTTTCACTTCTAGAACATTCCTGACCATCTCCTCCTTCAAGATGACTCCTACTCCATTTCTCTTCTCATCCATACCATGAAAAAACATCTTCAACCCTTCTCCTAAGCTTCTAGCCTTGTTACCTTTCCACCTGGTCTCCTGAACACACAGTATGTCCATCTTCCTCCTCTTCATCATGTCTGCCAGCTCTCAACCTTTTCCTGTCATAGTTCCAACATTAAAAGTCCCTACTCTCAGTCCTAAACTCATGCTTTTCCTCTTCTCTCTCTGCCTACGGACACGCCTCCCGCCTCTCCTTCTTCAACGTCTTCGACCAACAGTAGTCCAATTTCCACCTGCAACCTGTTGGTTAACAGCACTGATGGCGGTCGTTGTTAACCCGGGCCTCGACCGATCCGGTATGAAATTTGTCTTTACGGTTTGCATTTTTTATTCTGGCAAATTTTTACGCCGGATGCTCTTCCTGTTGCAACCCTCTGCGTTTAACCGGGCTTGGGACCGGCGTGAGGGTGGGCATTTGTTTGTGGCCCCCCTCACGGCTCAATACTGTTCATTTAATCTGAGGGTGATTTGACAAGGAGGTCTGCATGGATAAAACATTTCATACTGACAAGTGGATTTTTATTCCAATTTTCAGCGTTCATGTGTCGAATTCTCTCATGCAGCTGGAAAAAAATAATCCAGGAACTGGGGACATTTAGCAAAACTTGAATCCGATATGTGCTCCAGTTTTTTTTTTTTTTTTAATAATTGGTGTGAAGGAGAGTTATGACTTGGTAATGTACTCATTCTGCAGTGAAAATCTCCATGGAAAATTATTTTAATATAATAGAATAAAAAGCCCAGAGTTTTACACCACATCAGGATTCAGGGTTTCTGAAGAAAAGCAAAAGGCTTTTTTTTAATGTCTTCTTCTTCTTCTTCTTTTCCTTTCGGCTTTTCCCTTCAGGGGTCGCCACAGCGAATCATCTGCCTCCATCTCACCCTATCCTTTGCATCTTCTTCTCTTATACCAACGACCTTCATGTCCTCCTTCACCACATCCATGAATCGTCTCTTTGGTCTTCCTCTAGGCCTTTTGCCTGGTAGTTCCAGCCTCAGCATCCTATTACCAATATACCCACCATCCCTCCTCTGTACATGTCCAAACCATCTCAATCTAGCCTCTCTGACTTTGTCTCCAAAACGTCTTACATGTGCTGTCCCTCTGATGTGCTCATTCCGAATCCTATCTATCCTCGTTACTCCCAAAGAGAACCTCAACATTTTCATCTCTGCTACCTCCAACTCTGACTCCTGTCTTTTCCCCAGGGCCACTGTTTCTAACCCATACAACATCGTTGGCCTCAACACCGTCTTGTACACTTTTCCTTTCATTCTTGCCGATACCCTCCTATCACACATCACACGGACACTTCTCTCCAACCATTCCAACCTGCCTGCACACGCTTCTTGACCTCTTTTCCACACTCTCCATTGCTCTGGATTGTTGAGCCTAGGTACTTAAAATCCTCCACCTTCCTTATCTCTGCTCCCTGTAATCTCACCGTTCCTCTTTGGTCCTTGTCATTCATGCACATGTATTCTGTCTTACTGAGGCTAACCTTCATTCCCCTCCTTTCCATGGCATACCTCCACCTCTCTAGATTTCCCTGCACTTGTTCTCTGATCTCACTACAGATCACGATGTCATCTGCAAACATCATAGTCCATGGGGAATCTTGTCTAACCTCGTCTGTCAGCCTGTCCATCACCATAGCAAACAAGAAGGGGCTGAGAGCTGACCCTTGATGCAGTCCCACCTCCACCTTGAACTCTTGTGTCACACCGACAGTACACCTCACCACTGTCTTACATCTCTCATACATGTCCTGCACCACTCTAACATACTTCTCTGCCACTCCAGAGTTCCTCATGCAATACCACAGTTCTTCTCTCGGCACCCTGTCATATGCTTTCTCCAGATCCATAAAGGCACAATGCAGCTCCCTCTGACCTTCTCTGTACTTCCTCAAACATCCTCAAGGCAAACACTGCATCTGTGGTGCTCTTTCTTGGCATGAAACCAAACTGTTGTTCACAAATGCTGACTTCTGCCCTTAGTCTAGCTTCCACTATTCTTTCCCATAACTTCATTGTATGGCTCATCAACTTTATCCCTCTGTAGTTGCCACAACTCTGCACGTCTCCCTTGTTCTTAAAAATGGGCACCAGCACACTTCTCCTCCATTCCTCTGGCATCCTCTCACTCTCTAAGACCTTGTTAAATGTTCTTGTCAGAAAATCTACTGCTACCTCTCCTAGACACTTCCATACCTCCACCGGTATGTCATCCGGACCAACTGCCTTTCCATTCTTCATCCTCTTCAATGCCCTCCTCACTTCACCCTTACTAATCTTTGCTACTTCCTGGTCCTCAACAGTCACCTCTTCTACTCTTTTTTCTCTCTCATTTTCCTCATTCATCAGCTCTTCAAAGTACTCTTTCCATCTTCCCAGCACACTTCTGTCATCAGTCAATACATTTCCCTCTCTGTCTTTTATCAATCTAACTTGCTGCACATCCTTCCCATCTCTATTTCTCTGCTGTGCCAACCTATATAAATAATTTTCTCCCTCCTTACTTTCCAACCGAGCATACAAGTCATCAAACGCGCTCTGTTTGGCCTTTGACACTGCTACCTTTGCCTTACGCTGTGTCTCCCTGTACTCCTGTTTACTCTCTTCGGTTTTCTCAATGTCCCACTTCTTCTTAGCTAATCTCTTCCTTTGTACACACTCCTGCACTTCCTCATTCCACCACCAAGTCTCCTTATCTACTTTCCTTCGAGATGACACACCAAGTATTCTCCTACCTGTCTCCTGATCACATTAGCTGTAGTTGTCCAGTCATCTGGAAGCACTTCCTGACCACCCAAAGCCTGTTTCAACTCCTCCTTGAAGACAACCTGACACTCTTCCTTTTTCAACTTCCACCACGTTGTCTTCTGCTCTGCCTTTGCCTTCTTCACCTTCCTCACCATCAGCATCATCCTGCACACCACCATCCTATGCTGTTTGGCAACACTCTCACCCACTACTACTTTGCAGTCACTGACTTCCTTTAAATTATATCGCCTGCACAAGATGTAGTCTACCTGTGTGCTCCTACCTCCACTTTTATAAGTCACCCTATGCTCCTCTCTCTTCTGGAAGAAAGTATTCACCACAGCCATTTCCATCCTTTTTGCAAAATCTACCAACATCTGTCCTTCTGCATTCCTGTCCTGGATACCAAACCTACCCATCACTTCCTCGTCCCCTCTGTTTCCTGCACCAACATGTCCATTGAAGTCTGCCCCAATGACTACTCTTTCACCTCTGGGGGTACTCTGCATCACTTCATCTAACTCCCTCCAGAATCTCTCCTTCTCTTCTCGCTCACATCCTGTCTGTGGGGCATAAGCACTAACAACATTGACCATCACACCTTTAATTTCTAGCTTGAGACTCATCACTCTGTCTGACACTCTTTTCACTTCTAGAACATTCCTGGCAAACTCCTCCTTCAAGATGACTCCGACTCCATTTCTCTTCCCATCCACACCGTGATAAAACAGCTTAAACCCTGCTCCTATGTTTCTAGCCTTGCGACCTTTCCACCTGGTTTCCTGAACACACAGTATGTCCACCTTCCTCCTCTGCATCATGTCAGCCAGCTCTCTACCTTTTCCTGTCATAGTTCCAACATTCAAAGTCCCTACTTTCGGTCCTAGACTCATGCCTTTCCTCTTCTCTCTCTGGCAACGGACACGCCTCCCGCCTCTCCTTCTTCGACGTCTTCGACCAACAGTAGTCCAATTTCCATCAGCACCCTGTTGGTTGACGGCACTGATGGCGGTCGTTGTTAACCCGGGCCTCGACCGATCCGGTATGTGGTTCTTTCTTGTGATTCGCATAGTTTATTTGGCATTTGTTTTACGCCGGATGCCCTTCCTGACGCAACCCTCTGCATTTATCCGGGCTTGGGACCGGCGTGAGGGAGAGACACTGGTTTGTGCCATGAATGTGCCCCCCCCCCCCCTCACGGCACTAACATCTTCGCAGAATCTGTGACTTGAGCCCATGACCTTCTTGCAGTGGGGCGGACGTGCTCAACACGACTCCACCGTACGATCCTTATCTGTTCTCTTCCAGCTTATTTCTCTTCAGAATATGAAGAACAAATAGAACAAAACAAAAACAGGATTTAAACGGATATTGTTTGGTGTAATTAAATGTTTCTGACGAATCCTGGTTAAAGGAATTTTTAAGGAGTTCTCTGCAAAGGTAGAAGAGGACTAATAAAGTATTTATTGGGGTATTGACGACACAGAGAAGGTGCTTCCAATTCAGAAATGTTTATTCACTCCAAGATGAACATGGCACAAAGTCAAGCAGTTACACAACAGGTTGATGTTCAGATGAAGATCCAAAGACCAAGATCTGATACATTACAGGCCTTTATATAGTTCGTTTAACTCCTCCTGTGATTACACGACTAATTTCTGAAGATAAACTTTTGGGTACTTTCCTCTGACATCATTTTCCTGGTGTTTTCTACTTTCACTTTGATGTTTCATGTCCAGACTTGTGCTCGGTGTACAATACATTGTGAATGAGAGTTTTACAATAAGTGAGGATGCATTATTTGATATATGAATTAATATGGTGGAATAATTAATAATTAATTACACAATGTCATTGTTGGGGACAGAACATGCACCTGGGGTGGTATTTACTTTTATACCTGGAAATGGTCGAGTGTGACGGAATAAACAAGTGGAACAGAGACTCACATAACTGCTGTACTAAATTTAACATTAAACACGTTACAACAGCGTTTCGTGCTAATTTGTGGTACTTTGCAGGTAAAACATGATTCATTCATTCTCTAAGCCGTATAATCTTAATTAATAGCCTACTGTGCTTGTTTTTTAACTGTGGAAGGAAATTGGAGTACCCAGAATGAATCCACACAAGCACTGGGAGTTCATGCAAACTCCATACAGAGATGTCCAGGCTGGGAATCGAAACCAGGCCTCCTTGCTGTGAGGCGGCTGTGCTAACCGCTACGGCACAATGCACTTTGTAAAACATGATGTTATATATAATTCAGAAAGTTCATATCATCATTATTATTTTTTATAGCACAGATATCCTTCAGGTGATGGTTGTTCCTCCTCATCTTATGTAGAAACTTTGAAAGATCATTGTTACACAGGAGCTTGTTCTCTGCAATTTCTTCTGCTGACATCATCACCTCCTCCAGCACCTTCCTCACAGATTCCAGTTGGATAAATCTGCGAGTCTGATGTTCAAGCACACTGACCCTTCCTTTGAGGACACTCAGGAGGTGAACGGCGCTCCTCGTCTTATTCTGAAACTCGGCAATTAAACGCCTCTGCTTTCTCACCTTCTGGATATTTTCACGAATCCGCACCAGTCTGTGATCGATATCTCCGATCTCAAACTTTGTCTGTGAGATTTTGGATTTGTGGTCACACACTCTGTCTGAGTAGTCGCTCTCTTGACTCTTACAGTTTCTCACCTCCTCTTCAGCTATTCCAATGGCACGTGACGCTTCAGCCATTTCTATTGTGCCGCCAACCACCATCGCAGGACCTGTAGAGAAAATATTCAGGCATGTTATTGGAATCATAAGGGAAATTTTACACACTTTGTTTTGAGCTGTGATACAGTATGTCCTTGACTATTTGCGGTTTTGCACAAACGGTTTGAGTATTTGCTGACTGCCGAGCAACCGGCACGTGATTCAACTTCAGCCAATGGCTGTCCTCCTTTCTGCTGACTGGTTGAGCTGATGTCTCGCCCCTTTTCCCTCATTCACGCACAAGTTGTCAATGAGCCTCTTTTTTGTGTGTGTTTTAATTACCAGTTAAGCTCTATATCACTCAATCGCTGTGCGTCTTCTCTGGCTAAGCGATAGAAAACGCTGGATGTCTCTTCTGAAGAAATAAGACTTTCTCCTGAGAAACAACAGTTTTCTCTGAACTGTTGTATTAAAATCTTTTTCAATTATTATTCCAGTACAGTATCTAAGTTCATGTTTCTGCGTGAGATTTTATGTTCTGTAGCATGTTTAACAAACGATACCAAAAGGATAAACTTTATTACAGTACTCTTCATGTCCTTTTACATTGAAGTTGGAGTGACGTCTCCAAGATGGCGCTGCCCAGAGGGCGACATCGTGGAGTTCTCAGAGCCAAATTGTTTCTTTGTTCGTTTTAATTTGTTTTATTTGTTGTTTTGTTTGTTCATGTTTTGCACTATGCTCGTCTATGTCGACCGGTCGACTCTATTACAGCTATAAGATCGGAGTATCTTCGGGCGTGTATAACTAAGCACGTTCAACTGGGCTTCTTGTTAGCCGGGGAGCTAATACTAGCCGTACCCCAGATAACAAGAAGCCCAAACGGGAAGGGGCTGAACGACGGCTTCGGCGCTTGGGATTGCAGGGGATGAAGGCCGTATGACCGGCTGGAGCAATCGCCTCATCGGGTGTACTCTCACCCAACACAGTCCTGTAGATCCCTCGGCGCTGCAATCTGAGCATGAAGCTCGTCCATCTTGTTTCACAGGGACTGAACATTTTGACCGGAAGTGCTAACCAAGGGCCGAAGACTGAAAACTCAGCCTGGGCTTATTGTTAGCTGGGGTGCGGTTAACATTGAGCTCCCATAGCATATCACGATAGGAGTTGTTGCGTGCTTAGTTGCCTGAAGCTGAAGCTGCTCATAGCTGTAATAGGGTCAACTGGTCATAGACGAACATAGTGCAAACCATGAACAAACAAATAAAACAAATTAAAACAAACAAAGGAACAATTGGAGTCTGAGACCTCCGTGAAGTCGCCCTCTAGGCAGCGCAATCTTGGAGACGTCACTCCAAGTTCAATGTAAAAGGACATGAAGCGTAATAAAGTTTATTCTTTTGGTATCATTTGTTAAACATGCTACAGAACATAAAATCTCATGCATAAACATTCTCAGAATTAACTTGGGTACTGTACTGGAATAATAATTGAAAAAACTTTAACACGAGTGCTTTACAACAGTATATGCTGTATAATGTTCATATTTTATCATCAATAAATATAAAAGTAAAAATTGAAAAGTTTTTCTTAATCATTACTATATTTTACGACATTAATACTGTATTAATGAGTAAGACTGTCTATAGAATGTATTTAAGAAGCATATTTTAACGCATGTAATAGATACATAGTATTTTACTTCCGGCTGCTCAGTCGCGCATGTGATGTGATACATGGGGTTTTACAGAACTCGTGAATTATCTCGATTCATGGGAGGGCTCAGAACCGTACCCTCGCGAATGTTGAGGGCCTAATGTATTTACATCAAAAACTTTTTATCTTTAATTAGTCTGACCACCTAAATACGTTTTGAAGTTAGAGTGCCATCATAAAAACCTGCAAGTGCAGGAAGTGTGCAGTGTCGTTATTCCTCGATCTCGGGATAAGGAACAATACTATTCGAAATATTTTCTCGTTTCTGATTGGTGGAAACTTTATTCTTATTGTAAACCTTTTCTTTGTATTATATATGACATTGTTGACATCGGAGAAGTTGAATATCACATTCCATCACTGTCCCCCGACTCACAGGCCTCCTTTTAAGCCTTTCGGCGTGCTTCTCACAACAAGTCAACAAAGTCGTATTTGGTGTTGGGGGAAAATGTCTAATTTGTGAGAATAAAGAAAAATATGCTTGAGGGAAAAAAAGAGTTTTCCTCCAGACACCCTCATTAGGCCACACTGTCTGGACAACTCACGAGCGACTACTTGCGGGCAAGAGGTTTATTTCTTGCATTAAAAAAGAGAAGTGGGGATAAAAATATAATTACCAGGAAATAATTTAATTCCTTATTTTGTTGCTGTTGTATGAAGAGAGTAAGCAATAACTGGCAGCTCACTTTTCATAAGCCTGCCTTTGAGCACGACTTGAACACTTCAACTGATTCAGAATGCAGCTGCATGGCTTGTTTTTCCTTACCTCCCCATTTTTTTTCCCAAACCACACCATTGCTCCGAAGGGGCAGTGGTGGTCTAGTGGTATAAGGCGCCGGATCGCTGATCCAAAGGTTGGGGGTTCGAGTCCCACTCTCCACTAGGTTGTCACTGCCCCCCCCCCCCCCCAGTGCAGCTAACTGGGTTATCAAAGGCCGGCAATGTCTCTCACTGTCTATGGTGCGAAGCATGTAAAAGAACCATTGCTGACTTTCGTAAAGAGTAGGCTGCGAAGCCGTCAGCGTGTTTCCGCCCTGCGATGGCCTGGCGAGCTGTCCAGGGTGTACTCTGCCCTCGCCCTGAGTTGGCTGGGATGGGCACCAGCCTCCCCGCGACCCTAATTAGGATGAAGCGGTTACAGAAAATGAACTGAACTGAACCATTGCTCCGCTCTTGATAGTGGCTTCTTGTAGCTGCTCACATGAGATTTAAAACACCAATGCTTGCCTACAAAGTCAAAAACGGACTTGCACACTTCTACCTCTATCTATCTATCTATCTATCTATCTATCTATCTCCAATCACGAGGAATGGACGTCGATTGCTGAAGCTTGAATAATGCTCATACAGGGATTGTCATGGCTGTGATCTCAATGATCTACCATATGGTTTGCCAGGCCTCATACAGACTCACTCACACCTAGGGGCAAGTTGCAACATCCAATTAACCTACTGTGCATTTTTTTTGACTGTGGGAGGAAAACCAGAATACCTGGAGGATACCCACACAAGCAAGGGGAGAACAAACTCCACACAGTTTTTCTTGCTGTGAGGTGGAGGTGCAAACCACTACGCCACCGTTCTGCCATCCTTCTACCTCAAAGCACTTATCACACCCCAAACTGCAATTTATTCTTTCAGAGCTTCTACCACTGCTAGAGTTTTCCTTTCTAGAAGGAACAAGGAAAAAATTCACAAAACCTTTTTGCTCTCACTTCATGGTGGTGTAATGAACTTCCTCTCACCTTACAGACGAATAAGTTACTGGGTATCTTCAAAGCATAGATGAAAATTTATCCTTTTCAGCGGTACTTAAATTAGCACTATGTAAAAATAATGGTATTGTTTTGTGTCATGTCGTGTATATGTTCTTTTTATTGCATTAGTCTTCTGTAAATTTCTGTTCTGTGCAAATTATGCAGTGCGTTTCTTTTCTCTAAAGTTTCCCACCTGTGGAAAAAACATTGTTTTCTTTCTGTATAAAACTTGATGAACTTCTTATTAGAAACCACATACTATATCCACCGTGTGAGCCGGCTGAATGTTATCCTGTGCTAAGAACCAAGGCTGAGAAATCACTCCTTATCTGCATTTATTGTCTTGCTGCTCTACTAAAACACACAAAATCTCTTTTAGCAAATGCATTTTGGTGATCTGTGAATAAATAATAAGAAACCAAATGGGTTTCTGTCCTTTCTTCTCACTCACACCAGAGCTTTGGGTGACACGGAGGGTTCTAACCGCGAGATGATAGGGAGTCTTCCTGTCCTAGAGAACGGAGAGATTTACAGTTCTAACACACTATAAATTACACACACACACACACACACACACACACACACACACACACACACACACACAGCACTCATCCATCAAGTTTTGACTGACGGTATACTTAGTGTGTCTGGGTGAACCAGTCTATAAAGGTTTTGAGTAAAAAGCCAAGATCAACACTCTCCCAGTGTGGTGACTGCATAGTTCATGCCTGAGTTGTAATTGGTTGTGCAGTTACTTTCAGCAATGTTCAAGGGGCAATTACAGTTTGTTTCAATAAATATGATTCAAATTATTAAATGTGTTTCCTTGCCTTTCTTTATTTAAAAAAATGCATATAGTTTGTCTAGAACCGTGTCGCAAATAATCTTTGAATACATGATTAAATCTCTTACCTGCCACCAATCCAATAAAGGGTATAGCAGACACTATCAGCCCTGCAATCGTAAGTCTCTTTGCTTTCTTCGCCATCTTTCCATGCTTCCTAACCGTGTCTCTTGCGGACTTCAGGTTTGAATTGGCTTCCTCCAAAGCTCTCTCAGAATCTCTGAGTAACTTTTCATGTGAAGCCTGCGTTGTTTTCAAGTTGTCCAACGTTTGTTGCGTAGCCTTCTTCTGCCGTTCAAACGTTCCCTCATCACATGTAAGAGTCTCCAAACTTCCATCCAGATACCTCAGACATGCTGTGGCTGCCTGATCTGAGGAACACACTTTCCACCAGGCTTGTTCAATCTGCTCTCTGATGTGGTCGTAGTTGGAGCAGTTTCCAGTGATGGGGTGAACACTTGCAGCAATGAGGGCTTCGTAAACCCCATTGAGGGAACAGATACAATCTGTCAGTGGTACAACAACAGATTTGGTGGAATTCCTCACAGCGGCTCTGGAAAGACAAGTCAGAGTGACAGTGTTGCATTTAAATCATAATGAATCGATCTATTCTGTTCAGTCGTGAGAATCTTGGTACTCCACTTACCCATAGGGGGAGATCTGGTCCATGTTTCCCTAAAAATAGAAAATAAAAGTTCAAATGTGATTTATTATCCTTCCCTTGACCAGTCATGAGAACCTTGGTACTTCATGTACTCATAAACATCACAAGATTTGCACCATTTCTCTCTACTTTGTCATCGACAGTAATATTTGCTTTCTGATTAAATTAATGTGAATTAATTATTTTACATACCAAAACAAAACACACACACACACACACACACACACACAACCACACACACACACACACACACACACACACACACACACACACACACACTCACACACACACATTATAATAATATCAGCATTTCTCATCCTCTGATTGGTTGCGCAGATCAAAACTAACTGAATAATTTTTAGTGATCTGCACACAATATATTTATGTTTTAGAAGTTTTTGCACACAATGGCTGATGGAGGATGAGAATTTGACATTGTGTTAAACAGAATTCTTAAAATTCCATTTTCAAGGCAGACATTTTCAGGAACGCGAGATATCATAAAGAGAGATTGAGGAAATAAGGTTAACACTTGTTGTATTTGGTGGGGCAGTGGTGGTCTAGTGGTATAGGGCGCTGGATCGCTGATCCGAAGGTTGGGGGTTCGAGTCCCACTCTCCACAAGGTTGTCACTGTCCTCCCCAGTGCAGCTAACTGGGTTATCAAAGGCGGGCCATGTCTCTCACTGTCTATGGTGAGAGGTTGATGTAAAAGAACCATTGCTGACTTTCGTAAAGAGTAGCTACAAAGTCGTCAGCGTGTTTCTGTCCCTTGCTAAAAAGGGTTGTGACAGGAAGGGCATCCGACGTAAAAACCTCTGCCAAATCAAACGTGCAAATCAAATGATTTGCTGTGGCGACTCCCGAGTAAAAAAAAGGCAAAAAAGCCGAAAGGAAGACAGACCGACTTGTTGTATTTGGTCTCATTGCTGCAGACTTACCAGATTTTTATCCTCAGAAAAACGCCTGTGAAAAATATGTAATGCTCAGAGTTCTATCACAAAAGTGTGAAATGCCCCCAACCCCTCTCTCTGCAATGCCATACTGTTATATTGAGAGTTTGTATATTACTGATGGTTTGTTTTACTGGGGCATGATAGAGATGGTATGAAAAGTATGTTAAATCCCACTGGAGGCCCAGGTACCAGTTAGTGAGATATATATATATATATATATATATATATATATATATATATATATATATATATATATATATATATATATATATATATATATATAAATAATGTGCGTGAGAATATGAAACATTTTTATATTCACTTACACACTGATTGATGCTTAAGTTCCAGGCTGCAAACAGAAATAGTTGAGAATTGATTACTCTTTTGCTCTTTCTCAGGCCTGAATTTACAGACTTCTTCACATTTTTAAACTTTGTGCTTATATTTGTTTTATAAATACAGACATGATTCCATAATTACAGGACAACAGAGTCGCACATATTAAAATCATTGTATTTCACTAGTTTGAAATATGCTTTATGGAGGCATAATGCTCAGCTTTACAAAAAATCATTTGTTTCATGTCCATAATTTGTTTATTTGATAGCAAGCAGGCAATGTGAAGGTGAATATTATGTCAGTGTTTTTTTTTTTTTTTTTTTAAACCGTTGGTTACTGTTGGTTGTGTGATGTCAGCAACAACATCTGAAATCATACATGTCCTGCAGCAGGAGATTAGTCGTCGCGTCACTGTGGAGAAAATTTGGCTCATTCTTTTCTCAGAATTGTTTTAATTCAGGTTTCAACACTAAACTGGGTTTATCTGGTCCACAAACAAAAATACTGGAAGAAGTCGGAACAGGGCTGATACTTTATCTTTCACAGCATTGTATAACTGCTGGATATCAATAAAATTGTAGAAATAAAAATTAACGTCAATATATTGTTCCCCTCCGTGTTTATGTTGTGGCTCAATAAGTTGGTAACAGACTTAAATAAACATAAATAAACATCCTTACCTGTTTCTCAAGTTGCACCTGTCCTACACTTTGAGAGAAAGGAAATGAATATTTGCTGTGTGGTGCAGTTTGAAGGGGCTTTTAATGGGTGGGGTTTCGTTCCAAGCTGAGGAGGATTCAGAAGATAAAAACGACGCCAGTCCTCATTCAGACCGACACAGAGACTCGTGTACACTTTGTGAAAGCTCTCAGGATATTAAGGTACGGCAGAAACGGATTTAAAAATTAATGTTTATTTTTCTAATGAGGTGTTGAAGGTTGTTTTTAAGGCTGTGTGATTCATTTGAATTATATGGGGCTGTTTGTTTTTGTTTGTTTTAAAAGCTTATAAATTAGACCACAGTGTTCAATGTCAATGATTTTAACAAATTTGAAAGAAGCATGCAGTATATTCTTCATGATTTTTGCATTGTTGTAGCACTTTGCTTATAGGACAACAACTGATTTTTTTTCTTTTCTTTTTTTTTAATCCCTAGTATTAATCCCATTAGGAAAATTATTTCCTCTGTTTGTAACAGATTCAACGTGAGTACACACACACACACACACACACACACACACACACACACACACACACACACACACACACACACACACACACACACAAAGTATTTTCTATTTTAGGGAAACAGCAATGCAGTGTGTCTTGTTAAAAGTAGAAGGAAACCATTTATTATTATTTAAATGGCTGGGTGTAGTCTATTTACTGCAGTGTTTGTGTTCCTCTGCTGAAGAAATTAAAGCTAGTTCTTTTGCCATTGAAAAGCTCCCCGGCTCATATGGGAAAGTGTTTTCCCATAATAACCGTAGCATGGACACTCCACAATGCTGGGCTTCATGGAAGTGGGTCGAGTCATTGGAAGTACAGTATTGCAGCTCATATTCAGTTCAGCTTGTGAGAAATTCTCTGATTTGACTCTCACTCAATAATCTGCAAATCCAAATAATCCTTTAAGGGTTCTCACAGAGGCTGGAGCCTATCTAGGCCAACACAGGGGGGTGAAGGTATGATATATTTACAGACACATCCCCCTCCTTCTGCAGCCCATCCCAGCCCCCCCCCCCCCCTCTCCCTCACGTCAGAGCAGGTGAGGAGACAGTTGAGGCGACGAAATCAGAGGAAATCTGCAGGACCAGATGGCATCAGTCCCAGGCTGCTGAGGACCTGTGCGGACCAGCTCTGTGAGGTCCTATGCCAACTGTACAACCTGAGCCTCAGCCTGAAGAAGGTTCCCATCCTGTGGAAGACCTCCTGTGTGGTCCCGGTTCCTAAAACAGCTCAACCCAAGGAACCGGCCCACTATAGACCTGTCACCATGACCTCCCACCTTATGAAGACTATGGAGAGACTCCTCCTCAACCACCTCCACTCTATGGTGAGCCCCACCCTAGACCCGCTGCAGTTCGCTTACAGGCCCAACATCAGGGTAGAAGACGCCATCATCTACCATCTGCAGCGGGCACTCACCCACCTGGAGATTGCCGGTAGTGCTGTGAGAGTCATGTTCTTTGACTTCTCCAGCACCTTCAACACCATCAGGCCAGCGCTTCTGCGGGGGAAACTGGAGGACACGGGAGTGGACAGACATCTTGCTGCCTGGATCATTGACTACCTCACTGACCATCCACAGTACGTGCGGCTGCGTGGCTGTGAGTCAAAGGTGGCAGTCTGCAGCACGGGGGCACCCCAGGGCACCGTCCTCTCACCTTTCCTTTTCACCATTTACACCTCAGACTTCACTTATAACACAGATAGCTGCCACGTCCAGAAGTTCTCTGACGACTCCGCCATCGTGGGCCGTGTGTTAGAGGGGAACGATCTGGAGTACCGGTCGGTCATCGTCAACCTTGTGGACTGGTGTTAGCGCAACCACCTGTGCTTGAACACTAGTAAGACAAAGGAGATGGTGGTCGACTTCAGGAGAAACACACTAAAACACTCACTGGTGAACATCCAGGGACAGGACATTGAGACAGTGGACAGTTTCAAGTACCTGGGCGTTCACCTCAACAATAAACTGGACTGGTCCCACAACACCAACACCCTATACAAGAAGAGCCAGAGTCGCCTCCACCTTCTGAAGAGACTTAAGTCCTTTGGAGTATGCAGACCTCTGCTCAGGACATTTTATGACTCTGTGGTAGCCTCTGCAATCCTCTACACTACTGTCTGCTGGGCCCCGGGCAGCACAGAGCGGGACAGAAAGAGGCTAAATAAGCTGGTCAGGAGGGCCAGCTCTGTCCTGGGCTGTCCACTGGACTCTGTGGAGGAGGTGGGTGAGAGGAGGATGGTAGCCAGGCTCACATCCATCATGGACAACAGCTCTCAACCACTGCACCAGACTGTAGAGAAGCTGAGCAGCTCCTTCAGTGGACAACTAAGACATTCTCAGTGCAGGAAGGAGCGCTACCGCAGGTCATTCATTCCCACCGCTGTCAGACTGTACAACGCCACTTTATAACCACTTTATAACTGTCTGTGAATTAACCAGTTATGTGCAGTAAAAACCCCGTGCACTTTAATCAACCACATCTACCCCACTGTAACTGTGAGCAATATCAACCCATCTACTCTGCCCTCAGATACATATACACTTGAATATAGGCCAGTCTACAAAGTCTTTTTTATTGTATATTATTTTTATACTATTTATTTATATACATTTTAATATTTTATTGTTCTGTTCTAATTAAACCAAGGAATGTTACCCCTACTGACAGTACTTCAAGATCCTGTAACAGTGAATTTCTCCATTGTGAGATTAATAAAGCTGTATCTTATCTTATCTTTTCTTATCTTATATCCTAAACACCTCGCTTCTGGTTTGACTTTAAATTGTTAGACCTGGCCCAATCTTACAATTTCCTCAGAAATGCATAACTGATAACTGCACTTAGAACACTTGAGGGTCAGACCAGCCCAACTCGACCAATACTGAGAAATGTTCCATGGGCACCGACTCAGATTGCACCAAATGTGCGACCATGGGAGCAATAACAAATCTCCAAGTTTCAGATTAAAATTCATAGTGGATCAGATTTTATTACCATTCAAGGTTTAAGGGCCGCACTCCTTTTTCAAGCCTGCATATCGTCACACTCATTTCAAAAGTTATTTTGAGGTACACAACCTAATTTCTATACATACAATAAGTGTGAAAATTGGTCCACTGGGTACCTCTGCTTGCTTTGTTCAGAATCTGCTGCCAGAATTAGGCTACAGGATGTTGATCAAAAGTTTCAAAATGAATTTGGTCTGGTTTTCATCGCTCCCATCGAGGTACATCTGGTGCAGTTTTGAGCAAAACCTGAGATGGTGCCCATGGAAGCATTGGGTGAGTTGGGCTGGACTGACCCTCAAAGATAAAGCAGAGAGATCGTACCACCATGTTCCTTCAGAGGGGCCTGGGAATTATGACACATTTAAAAAATTTCCACTCAGTACTGGTAACTTTTTTGTCTGATTAAAAAAAAAAAATTAATAATAATTTGTTCCAAGCAGATATAAGAACTGGTGGCCCAACAATTTACCACCATACTTTTTTTTTTACTTTGGTTACAGCATCCTTTTCTAACAAACCTTCCTCTCTCTTTGACAGAAAATGAAAACATGGAATCACAAATTGCAAACATAAATCAAAGCCTCACCACGGCAGAACAGATGAGAAATCAAGTTAAGATTATAATGCAACCCCATGCAAACTGGGAAGAGTACTTAGCTCCTGCCCCACTCTCCATTGCTATCATGGCAGAACTGGCCTGTTTATCTTCCAAAACAGACTTCTCCATCAACAAAAACCCACCCAAGGACGGCTACGAGTACATCAAATATCCAGATTCATTTCGTGCCTGCCTTATGCAAGTGTGTAACTCTGGCTGGTGGGCATTTAATGAAGCTCATAAGAACATGGATCAGATTAGACTCCACACGATGAATGTTCCAAATTACATGAAGACTGCTGTGAAGATTCTGTTCCAAGGCAGCAATGAGGTTGTCCAAGCTCATCTTCCTGACCAGCTGGGGAACATCCGTTCCATTGCAGATGAGTGCCTTGAGCTGGCCAATGCAACAGAAGCCCGCTTTACTGAAGTCATACATATTATCCAAGAACTGCTGGAAGTGTGTCTGAAAGCTAAGTACATTTATGGGGAGGAGGCGGATGAAATCAGGAAGAAACTCGAGGAGAGTAAATTGAGGGAGGCGTCATCAAAAGAAGCCGTGAAACGATCTCAGAAGGCAGTCGAAATGATGGAAGAAGACCTAAAGGAAGCTTGTGAAAGTTACAAAAGTGCAATGAAGAGCCTTCCAAGTGGATGGGAAATGATGGCCATGGATCTTGTGGGAGCCGTGACTGATGGTGTGAGTAGTGTGGTTCAAGGAATCACAGCTCTAATATCTCACCCAGTCAAACAAATGTGTAATGCCTCTACAAAAATTGTTGACACAGTGACCCGCATTAAAAACTCTGCTCCTGATCCTTTGGTTGAAATTAACATTTATAGCAAGTCTGTGGAAATCCTGAAATGCACAGAGATGATTGAAGCGTTTGTGCAGGAAGGCAGAATCAACTGGAAAGGACTGTATGATCAAAAAAACAATGCTACCGTAACAGGTTTCTCAGCTCAGCAGTTTGAAAGAATTATGAGAAATTTGGAAAAAAACCCAGAATGCCTATTAAAAGCTCGTGCCCAGGGTATCTGCTTAGAGGGAATAAGAATCTGTGAAGAACTTGCAAGATTCGCACCATCTGGGAAATGTGATGAGGCCAAAACTGCAGAGTTGATCAAAAGAATTCAAGAACTGAGCCAATCAGCTTGCAGCTTTGACAGCAAAAGCAAAGACACGACAAAGTCTCCTTCCTTGACCCCCAAGCCGCCAATGATGTTCAAGGAGGAAAGCAAAATGGAGAGAATGTCCGCTTCTCAAAAAGCATCGAAGAACGCCATGTTCCGCATAGAACAGAGCCGTGCTGAAATGAACAAAGCCAGAGAGCTGCATAAGAAGAGTGTCAAGAACATGGAGAAGAACCAAAAGGAGCTGACTGAAATCCTGATCACCATGAGAAACTGTCAAGTCAAAGAGAGAGACTTCAACACCACTATACAAATGCTGGTTAAAGGTCTGGATGTCATGGGAAAAGTGAAGAAACCGTGGGAGAACATGGTGCACTTTTTTCAGATGGTGTCCAACATTGTGAAAACCAGCTTGCACAGATCTCTCAAAGATTTTGCTAGTGAGTCAGCAAAAACTAATAAACTTGCTTACAATGACAAGGACTTTTGCAAAGACCTGCTCTACAAGCAAGCCTTCCAGGCCACCAACATCAGTAACTTGGTCCACATGATCTCCACCACCTACATTGAGGTGTCTACCAAATACCTCATGGGCAGCGTCAGCTCTCTGGGTACTCTATTGGCCATGGATCCAGACAGTCCAGAGTTTGTGCAAACACGTGTACAGCTACGGGACTTCTGTGACATGGCTCAGAATGCCATCATGCGCCTTGTGCGCAAAAATCAGAATGAGTTTGAGAATACGACTGATTCAAGACTGCAGAACATTAATAACGAGTTGCTCGCCATTCTCCCCGCTTTCAAACCTGAAGAGATACAGTCCATCCGAAAAGCCGTCAATAGTGGATTCACAGAGCAGGAAGAAGCACAATATATTTAAGAGAAAGAAACAGCTTTACTCATCTACTGTGAGGGCAATTTCACTGCACAGCCAAAAAAAAAAAAAAAATTCACACACCTCTAATATTTTGTTGTTCTGTGTTTAGCCTTGATTCCAGCGTGTAATCCTCATGGCATTGTTTCGACAAACAGGAAAACTGAACCACTCCATTAAGTCTCTTCCAGCACATCCCAAAGACTTTCAATAGGGTTCAGATCAGGACTCTGTGGTGCCAGTTTGAGTGAAAATGCTTACTCATGCTTCCTGAACCCCTCTTTCACTATATGAGCCTCAATTATAAATCTGTGTAATGTTTTATTCATTTAATTCTATCATTTTATCTTTTATAATGATTATTTTAGTCTTGAGGTTTTATGTATACGCATCGCTGTGTAAGCACTTATATTCATCAAACTTGTGGAAGGAACATTATTCTCGTGACTGTGTCCTTGTCCTTATTTTCTGGAACATGGCTTACTTGTTTATTATACAGGAAAGAGGAAGAGCTACTAGAATATCCTTATAACTTTTCTCAGAATTAAAAATAAGTTAGCCTACAACATTCCGTTTCTCCGATCAGTACATTTCACAACCTCAAAGTGCTTATAAGAAACATATTTTTATTTTAATATTTTTAAATCAATAAATAATCTTCATATTATATCTTTTAAATAAATCTGGTGTGAGATAAGGTTGATTTTATATTTATATCTACATTTTCCTGGATGGATTAATGTCTCACCATCGTAAGATCAGGATGGGGGAGATCTGTGTGGAACTGGACAGGGATTGACGATGATTATTATGGTTAGAGTCTGTAAATAAAGAATACATAATTGTTTTGTTTTGTGATTTTGTGTTCTTTTTCTTCTTGTTCATCTTAGTATAGACCTTATTATTAGATGTTGGAGTCTCATTTGTAAGTGTTTTGCAAGGTTCCCCGCCACAGATAAGTTTACACAAGAAGAAAGAGAGAGGTTTGTGGTTGTGGTAATGACTTCATTATTTCATCACAAACATGCTGTGCATTGTTATTAATAAACATTTTAATTACACACAATGTTGAAGTTTTTCTTAATAACACTCTCCAGATAATAGCTGATATTCTCAACATGTGTATAGTTTTAATTATCCATGATATGCAAACCTGCAACCACACCTACAACATGTGTGTGTTAGAGCTGCTTTAATGTTTTTGTTATTATTTACCATGTTTGCCCAATGACTTTAAAAATATCAAGTGTTTATTAAATTTAAAAAATAATAATAATTACTCATCATATTTCATATACATAACTCTGTTTATGGTGGAGGAACTGTGATCACCAATATTTGTTAGTCTGTTGGCTTATGAACTAAATATCAAACTCCAGCCATCCCATAATTCTTTTAAACGTTACATATATGTACTAGAAAATATAACTCACTTATCCATGTGGGTCTTTTTGATATATTATTTGGTGTGTAGGATAGAGCTACTTGTACTTCGAGTGCGCCTTCTAGTTGTTGTATTGGTTAATCCCACTAGGGCCCCTTAGGGTGGTGCCCATCTCAGCCAATACCAGTCAAAGGTGTTATCCACTTTGAGCAGCTCGCCAGACCATTGTAGGGCATTATATACACACAGCCATTCACACTCACTTACCCTAAGGGCCTATTTGTAACAGCCAGTTTGAATAATGTACATGTTATTGGAATGTGGGAGGAAACCAGAATACCAAGAGGAAACCCACACAAGCTCGGGGAGAGCAGGGAAACTCCACACAGAATTCTGCTAAGCCCAGGAATTGAACCCAGGTTCTTCTTGCTGTATAGTGGACATATACTACAACAATACATAACATAACATATACATAACAATACAACAATGCTGCCCCCACATGGTCTTCAAGACCAGAAGCTTTTGTACTTTTAGCGTGAAAGGAATGTGACTTTCAGTTTCTTTTTCACATTATTTTCCACATATTTTGTGTAATTTACTTTAAATTTGTGAATTAGTACCTGTTTTGGTTCCATGTTGTGTCTATTTCAGAGCCAGTCCCTGCTGACTACGGGCAAGGAGTCTATCATTATATCAACACACACACACACACACACACACACACACAAATTCCTTCATCACTTTGCCAATTTAAGGGACTTACAGGAAAGGGTAAAGTCCTTTGGGCTTTTTACACTCAAGCCTAGTGGCTCATCAGGCCGGTGCTTAGCCCTGGTTTCCGTAGCGTGAATCAACTAGGAGTGCAACTCCTCCTTGATGGGACGCTAGTCCATCGCAGGTTACCTTCCCAGTATATTTTTAGTGGTACACATTTATACTGCTGGGTGAACAGAGGCACACTTCTGGCTAAGCCCTTGCCCAGGAGTCTTAGCATAGTAGGGGTCTTAGAGAGATTTGAACACACAACCTCCCGATCATGAGCCCAGCACCCTAACCACTACACCACCAGCCCCAAAAGTATTTAAACCCAATTTAAAGGACTTACAGTGCTGAGCAATTTTTTTTTTTTTGCCCCTTACTGATTTTTTTACTTTTTTGTACCTTTGTGACACTTAACTTTTTCAGATCATCAAACAATTTTAAATATTACATAAAGATAACCTAAGTATTTAAAAAAAAAAAAATCATTTTCCTGTTTTGATTTTATTTGTTAAGAGAAAAATCCTATCCAAACCTACGTGAAAAAGTAATTGAGCCCCTTCTTAAAAGGTTATGTAATTGTGATTAATTCTATGATTGGAGAAAACTGAGTTCAATTTCATGGCCACACCCAAGCCTGATTGATACCAGACATTTCCAATCAGGCAATCCTTAGCATAAAACTAGATAAGAGTAAACAAGAAAGAAGATTATAGAGATGTCTCAGTCTGGGAAAAGATACACAGTCATTGGTAAATCTTTGGGATTCCAACGGACCACTGTTATATATGGAGAAGGCATGGCGCAGTGATGACTCTTCTCTGGAGTGGAGACAATTTCTTTGAGTCGACTTGCAGGAGCAGGTCCCGGGAGGAGAGCCAAACTTGTTGCCCGACCGTGTAGGGAGGTGCTGAAGTCCGATGATGATCAACAATTCTCCGGTTTCGGGCCGCTGTTCGTTCCAGGGCGGTACGTGCTTCTTTCCAGACCCGGCATGCTCTGCAAAACTGCACCTGGACGAATGGAACTGCCACTTCGACCTCCTGGCTGGGAAACAGAGGAGACTGGAACCCGGTGATTGCCATAAAGGGGGACATCCCGGTGGCGGCGCAGACCAGAGAGTTGTGTGCATATTCAATCCATGGGAGGTGTGTAGCCCAGGAGGCTTGGAGACGGGAGGCAACACAGCACAGGGAGGATCCGAGGCTTTGATTTGTTTGCTCCGCCTGCCCGTTAGACTGAGGATGGTAGCCGGAGGTCAAGCTACAGGAGACTTTCAAGG
This sequence comes from Plotosus lineatus, assembly GCA_024760905.1. NCBI lineage: Eukaryota > Metazoa > Chordata > Actinopteri > Siluriformes > Plotosidae > Plotosus > Plotosus lineatus. Next base: position 40,678,213 of record CM045742.1, on the reverse strand, counting down.
TGTCGCAGAACGCCTTCCAAACTCTAGATGCAAACTGGGGTCCCCAGTCCGAAACGATGTTCTGGGGGACGCCATGGAGGCGAAAGATAGGTTGGACCAGGAGGCCAGCTGTTTCCATCGCCGAGGAGAGTTTAGGTAGGGTGACGAAGTGAACCGCCTTGGAGAACCAGTCCACTATCGTCAGGATGACTGTGTTGCCCTCGGATGGGGATAACCCCATAACAAAGTCCACTGCAATGTGCGACCAGGAACGATGAGGAATGGGTAAGGGTTGGAGGAGACCCGTGGGTGCACGATGGGAGGACTTGCTCCGGGCACCGGTGCCACAAACTCCCTGGTGTCGACTGCTATTGTTGGCCATCAGAAGCGTTGTTGGAGTACGAAGAGAGTTCGGTGGGCTCCGGGGTGGCAGGCTAATTTTGATGAGAGAGCCCACTGGAGCATTGGGGTTCTGGCCGGCGGGGGAATGTATAGTCGACCTTGGTGCACCCGACAGGCTCGGTTCCCCCTGATGAGCATTCTGAACTAGCCGTTCAACCTCCCATTGAGCTGCTCGAAGTATACAGAAGGTGGCAGGATGGTCTCCATGGAGGTCTCTTCCCCGAGGAGAACTGCCTGGAGAGAGCATCTGGCTTCGTATTCCTGGAGCCGGGTCAGTATGTTAGTGTGAAGTTGAATCTTCCTAAGTAGAGCAACCATCGTGCCTGATGGGAGTTCAACCTCTTGGCTGTACAAAGGTAAGATAGCTTTTTATGGCCAGTCCAGACCACGAAGGGGTGGGCTGCCCCATCCAGCCAGTGCCTCCACTCCTGGTGTGTCAAGACAACCACCAGCAGCTCACAATTCCCAACATCATAGTTCTGTTCCGCTGGGGACAAGCAACGGGAGAAGAAGGCGCATGGGTGTAGCTTCTGGTCTATGGGAGACCGTTGGGAGGGGACCGTTGGGAGGGGACCGCCCCCACCCCTGAGTCTGAGGCGTCGACTTCCACCACGAACTGCAGCGAGGGGTCTGGGTGGATCAGTACGGGCGCATTGGCAAATTTTGCCTTCAGCCTTTTCGAACGTCACCTGGGCACTTGGGGATCACTGGAACAGTGTTTTGGGTGATGTCAGCTGTGTGAGGGGACTGCTAGGTGGCTGTAGTCTTCCACAAACCGGTGATAGAAGTTCGCGAACCTCAGGAACCTCTGCAGCTGTTTCCGCATCCCCTGAGTCAGCCACTCCGCCACTGCCTTCACCTTCGCCGGATCGGGTCTTATCTGACCCTTCTTCACGATGAACCCCAGGAAAGAGACTGAGGGGACATGAAACTCGCATTTCTCCGCTTTGACGAATAATCTGTTCTCTAGGAGCCTCTTTCACACCATCTTCTTGTGATGGAGATGCTCATCATGGTCTTTAGAGAAGATCAGAATGTCACCTAGGTACATGAATACAAAGCGGTTCAGCAGGCCTCTAAGTACATTGTTAACCAGGGCTTACCAATTGGGCATTGGTAAGTCCGAATGATATGACCAAATATTCGAAGTGCTCCAGGGGCATGTTGAGAGCCGTCTTCCACTCGTCCCCCTCCCGAATCTGGACAAAGTGGTAGGCATTTCTCAGGTCCAGCTTGGAAAAGACGGTTGCTTTGTAGAGAGGGGTGAAGACTGAATCTATTAGAGGGAGAGGGTACTTGTTCTTTATAGTGATATGGTTCAGGTCCATGTAATCAATGCAAGGTCTCAGGGTTTTGTCTTTCATTTCTATGAAGAAGAACTCAGCGCCTACCGGGGATGATGAGGGCTGAATGAGACCTGCAGTAAGCGACTTGTTTATAGATGCCTCCATGGCATCTTTCTCCAGCTTCGAGAGGTTGTACAGTCGCTGAGAAGGGAGAGTGGAACCTGGGAGTAGGTCTTATGGTCGATGAGGAGGTAGTGAGCGAGCCCGGTCCTTGCTGAAGACCTCTTTCAGATCATGGTACTCCTTCGGCACACCGGCCAAGTCCAGATCCTCCAGGTCAACCGGGGTTTGTGAAGCTTTGGAGGGTACGGCCGCCAGTAATCAGTGTTGTAGACAGTAATCACTCCATCTGTGTATGGTGAAGGTGCACAGTCGATGTGGGGATTGTGGGTCTGCGGCCATGGATACCCCAGCACCAGGGGAGAGAGAGGGGCAGAGAGAACAAACAGCTCCAAATACTCCTGGTGTTTCCCAGACAGACTGAGCTTAACCGGCTTTGTCTTGTGCGTGACGCAAGTTATGAGTCGGCCATCAATGGCCACTACCTCCTTGGGGGTTTTGAGTTCATATACGGGTAGGTCGCGGAGCTCAACCATGCCCGGATCAATGAAGCTAGCATTAGCGCCTGAGTCAATGAATACGTCCACAGAATAGGAGTGTTGCGCTGAGTGCAGCGTACCCTGAACTTGCAGGCACTTCCTGGATGTCTTGGAGGGTTCTCTAGCCGATGCTCCACTCCTCACTGTCGGACCCTGTTGTGCAGGGCACCCGGCGAGGTAATGACCCTTTTCCGTGCAGTATATGCAGAGACTGTTGGTCAGTCAGCGATGCCTCTCCTCCACCGTCAGCTTGGTGCAGCTCACCTGTATGGGCTCTTGACCATCATCCTCCAATGGTGAAGAGGCTCAAGGTGGGGCCTTCATGGGCCTCACAGAGGCACTCGAAGATGGGTAGACAAGACTGGTCTGCTCCTCCCTTGATCTATCCCTCTTCCTTAGTCGGTTGTCCAGCCTGGTCGACAAGGCGATCAAATCCCCAAGAGTAGCCGTCTCATCTCGTGCCGTGAGTCTTTCAGCCTTTCATTCAGACCCCATAGGAAAGCCCCCCAGAGCGCAGGGTCATTCCAGCCGCTTTCAATGGTGAGAATTCGGAATCGGATTGCATACTCCGCCACTGACTGCGAGCCTTGCCGGATTCATAGGAGATGAGAGCTCACCTCCTTCCCTTTCGCCGGGCGATCTGAAACCTTTTTCATTTCTCGCACGAACTGGTCAAAATGGGAGAATAATTCCGGGGTATGGGTGGCGACCGCTAGTGCTCAGGACGAAGCTTGCTCTGTGAGTCGGCTCATAATGAAGGCGATCTTAGCTTGATCGGAGGTATATGTGAGCGGCTGCTGGCTGAAGATGAGTGAACAGTGATGGAGGAATTGTGCGCAGGAGCCGATCGTGCCTGAATACCTGGCTGGCATGGGGATGAGCGGTTCACGGCACATGGAGAGTATAGTGGGCACTGATGCTGCTGCTGAAGCGGAGCGTGAAGCTTGTGTGGGCGGGGTCGTGGCGATGGCGTCCATCTAAGCTGCACCATGCTGGTGGATATCCTCTGGAGGTTGTCCACAATTTGGTGCAGGGAGGAGTCGTGTCATCCCAGCAGGTCTCTTTCGTCAAGTAATGCCTGCCAGAGCTGGGTGGTCTCCGTTGGGTCCATGTTTCTGGTCAGAAGATTCTGTTACATCTGGAGCATATGCGTTGGACCCAAAGATGCAGGACACCATGTCAGAAGATTCAACGATTTAATTTTGCACTCGGAAAATCAAAATCATCGGAAATGATTATTCATGGTAAACTGGTCAAGCACGACGCAGGATACCAGGAGTCAGAGAGATCACAGAGAAATGAAATCACAAGGAAGTACAATGTTCAGTTGCTGGAGGGAAGCACGCCGCTCCTATTTATAGCTCGCTGATTGCTCATTGCTGAATGGAAACAGGTGCACTCTCTGGACCTTGCCTGCAGGTAACAGCCATGCCCCTCACCAGTGCCTGCAATGAATGAAGAAAGGGTTAACGCCACCAGCCAGCACAGACCATAACAGAGTACTCTGAATTGTCATTTGGTGCATAAGCAGAAATAACAGTCCCCCAACCTGAAGGCGGAGGAAAGCTACCCTTTCATCAACCGGGAAGAAGCCTAACGTTGAAGCACCAAGATGGGAGACAACAAGGATGCCCACACCGACTCGCCGCCTCTCCCCATGAGCAACTCCCGAATGGAATAAGTTCCAGCGTCTGTCGAGATGGGTGGTTCCAGAGCCTAATCTATGTGTTGAGGTGAGCCCAATTATATCTAATCTCTCCACCTCATTCACCGACTCATTTTCCTTCCCTGCCAGAGAGGTGACATTCCATGTCCCAAGAGTCAGAGTCAGTAACCTAGAATTGGTCCAACAGAACCCATGCATTTGGCTACCACCCAACTCACATTGCACCCGACCCCTATAACCCCTGCCACAGATGGTGGGTCCATTGGATGGCGGACCCATGTACTCCACGGGCAGAAGCCTGACCACCAGGCGCTCGCCTTCAAGCCCCTCCCCCAGGCCTGGCTCCAGGGGGACCCTGGTGACCCTCGTCCGGGCAAGGGAAATTGTATCCTTGTTTTTCTTTCATCATAGAGGTCTTCTGAACCACACTTCATCTGGACCTTCACCCAGGACCTGTTTGTCTTGGGTGACTCTACCTGGGGCATTATTCCCCAAATAACATAGCTCCTAGAATCAATAGGTCATGCATACCCCTCCACCACGATAAGGTAGTGATTCAGGGAGGGGAACAAAATATCATCACATGTAACAATATTAATTTGTCATTGAAACCCATGAAACTGGGTGGTGCTAAAAATCATACTGCAACCAGCCAGCAGGGGTGCTAGACTTTCACCAGCTACACTTTCTGGACCCTTTTTTTTGAGCATTTTTATATTGTAATAATTAACATAAAATATTCACCCCTAGGCAGCATGGTGACGTAGTGGTTAGCACGTCTGCATCACAGCAAGAATGTCCTGGGTTTGATTTCCTGCTTGGGCGTTTCTATGTGGAGTCTGCATGTTCTGCCTGTGCTCATGTGGGTACTTCAATTTCTTCCCACAGTCCAAAAATATGCACAGTAGATTAACTGGCTGTTCCAAAACCCGCCCAGGTCGGAGTTTGAGTATAAATGGTTGTGTGAGTGTTGGCTCTGCAATACTCTGGCAAGCTAGGGTGTATCATGTCCTTACGCAGAGTTGGCTGGCATGAGCACCAGACTCTCTATTACCCTGTAAGAACTCTCTCAGTAGAAGCTCTTATGTAAACCTGCACGATCTGGATTCCTGTATCTCAACGTCTGAGAGCGCTCCAGGAGCAACAGATAACGAACCACACGAGTGAAATCAGTCTGGTTTATTCATCAGAAGCTCATAGTACAATGTGAGCGGGGGTTATTTATACATGAACACAGAGTAGGAAAAAACAATGTGGTTAACACCCAGTAAGAGTTAACATTAGGCGAGTAAGCATGGACTTCTTTATCACCCTGCAACTGTCCTTGGACAGTTTCAGGCTTCATTATCTACATTCCTTCTACTCCCGCAAGATCTTTCACATGGCCTCACATTGCCATAAAAAAGGGTTTTTTTTTCTACTGTTTAGAGGTAAGACTCATACTAAAACATGAGGTTACTAAAGTTCAACGGATGTACAGAGACAAATGAAAAAATACTAGTTCTTATACGAGCATGCATTGTTGGGCTGGGTTAAACGTCAGTCACCCAGGATCCATGATCCGAGGCCGCGCATTTACAAACCCAGGAGCACAATTACATCAAAATTCTTACAGTTTCCCCTCTTTTATACTATTACAAAGAGTATAACAACATGAACAGAGTCTTTTCTTGATATTAGATAAAGTGGTGTTGGCATGCAAGCTGACAGGATCTAGGGACATCAGAGGACCGCGGTTGACCGGGACCAGTGCTTGAAGGGCGGGCTGAACCCCATCGCCCTTCGCCCACTATCTCGGGATCCTCGTAACATCCTTCCACCCTAGTCAAGCTCTACACACGTGACATGGCCTGATAGATGTCATCCTCTCGGTTAGGCAGCCGGGTGTATCTGGGTTCGCTGAAGGAGCTCGCCAGGGTCCAAACACGATCCATTAGGCACCTGAAAATACAGGGTCCGAACACGCAAACCAACAACAAACATACCCATACAGGAACAATCATAGCAACATAAGGCGTCAGCCATCCGAAAAGCGAGTGAAACATACTCCAGCCCCATCCATGTTCCGAAACCTCATCCAGATGCAAATCTGCGGCTACTTTCTTCATTTCGGCAATTTGGGTCGCGATTAGACCGTGTTCTTCATCGTTAGCTGGAACGTAGGTGCAACATTGATCTCCTACGACGGCGCAGACCCCTCCCTCTTTGGCTAATAAAATGTCGAGAACCATTCTATTTTGCACAGTGGTTAATCTGAGGGCGGTTAATTCTTGTCTTACTCCTTCTATAGCCAAATTAGTGGCATTGACAAATGTTGCCAAGCGATAATGAGTTACTTCTATCTGGTTCCATAATTGAGTTACCCCATACTGGGGAAACATGCTTTCCCAAAATTTGTTCCACTTACTGTTCAGTCGGTGTTCTGGCGGCGGAAAAAAGGCTATACCCAATAAGCGATGTTAAAAGGTGTGATACTTATATGTCTATGTCAGGTCTGATCCGTTGAGAGGTGCTCTTCCCCTCTTAAGTGATATATATCTCCGGACCTGGAACAGAGGTAATAAAAATGGACAACATCATAGTCACACAATACAAATAATACTTCATTGTGGGCTTTTCTTCAGTCTGGTAGCATGGATCCACTGTGGAAAGAGGTCAGTTAGTACGGCGGTACGAGTATCAGCGAGTATCTCCGTGGGCTCACTGTAAGGAGTATCTGCCAAAGAGGAATTTAGTTTCGCAAATTTCTTGACCAGCACCTTGTCTCCTACCTTGAAGTCATGAGTGCTTGCATCGGCCGGGACCGAAGTATTCTGATTAGTGCGTTCCCAATAGTCATTTAGGACCTTAACAAGGCCCACGGCATACTCGCTCATGTGTATATCTAAATCTTCCGTCCCCAAAGCCTGCTTTCCCTTCCTCCAAGGAGCGGGAAAGGGTCTCCCCATTACCACTTCGTAAGGGGATAGATTCCCTAAGGCCACCTGCGAGGTCATCCGCAGATCCGCTAGGAGCACAGGCAGCACCGAAACCCAATTCCTGAATCCGGTGGCGTGCATTGCTTTTCGTAATTTCCCTTTAATTGTTCTGTTTGTTCGTTCCACGATTCCGGAGGACTGAGGGTGATATGGGACATGGAAACGCCAATTGATCTTTAGCTCTTGGGCCAACAGTTGAGTGACTTTTGAGGTGAATGGTGTACCTTTGTCCGAATCAATACCCAACGGGAGGCCATATCTGGGAATAATTTCCTGTGATAACTTTTGAACCACTACTCGAGCGTTTTCATTCCCACACGGGAAAGCTTCAACCCATCAGGAAAATTTATCCACGATGACCAATAGATATTTAAAGGGGCCCTGCCGGGGCATGTGAGTAAAATCTATCTGCCACTCCTGAAAGGGAGTATCTGGTTTCGGCAGATGCTGATGTGATGCATGTGGTTTAGACACATTGTTCTGTGCACAAATCAGGCATTTTTCCAGAATGCTGTGCACCGTAGAGGCGAGTTGTCGTATACAAAAATCTTTTTCCCTATCTGTCACCACCCCTCTTCGACCGCGATGTGTAGGCCCGTGAAACTCGCGGACGAGGAAAGGAAGACAGTGCGTGGGCAGGCATAAACGACCAGTCGAATCGAGTAGAATGCCGTCACCCGAGGGCTGAGAGCCCTGCGAGGACCAAAAATCAGTGTCCTCTGTGGACGCCGAGGACTGAAGTGATTTCAGATCCAAGTCAGGGATTAGGGCGCTAAGCATGTGTGAAGTTGACACCAGCGCGGGCTTCAGGAACGGCGGCATGGAGCCGAGCGAGGTAGCCTGTTTAGATTGCAGGACACAATAAGGTCCTGGACCAAAGTAGAATGTGAAATGGGCTTACCGTCAGCAGCAGTGAAACCACGAGATTGCCAGATACGGCCGAAATCATGCGCCACCCCGAAAGCGTAACGAGAGTCAGTGTATCTTTCACATGGCCTCACATTGCCATAAAAAAGGGGTTTTTTTTCTACTGTTTAGAGGTAAGACTCATACTAAAACATGAGGTTACTAAAGTTCAACGGATGTACAGAGACAAATGAAAAAATACTAGTTCTTATACGAGCATGCATTGTTGGGCTGGGTTAAACGTCAGTCACCCAGGATCCATGATCCGAGGCCGCGCATTTACAAACCCAGGAGCACAATTACATCAAAATTCTTACATACCCTAATTAGGATTAAGCGATTCTGAAAATGAATGAAGAACACCCCCTCATAATTTGCTACACCAGCCCATATGTAATGATATATTGCCAAATCTTCAGAAGGTTTGCATGTCAAAACAGACTACTGACAATTGATATTGAACAAAAAATCCTGTCCCCCCAACCCCATTCTTCCCAAAGTTGAGGTTTGGTCAGCAAACTTCTTTATCTCCACAAGCAACACCCTGAGACATGTCTCTGTAATGCCAGCGTGCAGCAGAGATCTCTGTACACTCAGCCACAGCTGTACCTTCCATCCAGACATTCATACTGGGGTCTGTGGAAGGTCTGTGGAGCACTTCGTAGCCTGGCATGCACCTTAGCCTACAGTCCATGTTCATTTTTTCTTGAACAATGTCACCTTTGTCACTTTTCTTGGTGTAGTGATGGATGTGCTTTGGCTGGTTCTTTCAAGATACTACTAAGGTTGGTTTTGGACCAGGAGGAATCCAGAAAACTAAAGTACAGGTTGTCATACTTACATGTAACACAGATATTGCACTTCTTATTAATAATTACTGGAAAATTATCATGTTATTCAATACTCAAATTCATAGATCACACTAATCACACACACACACACACACACACACACACACACACACACACACACACACACACACACACACACACACGACATCTTGTGTAGGCAATGTAATTTGAAGGAAGTGAGTGACTGTAAAATAGCAGTGAGTGAGAGTAATGCCAAACAGCATTGGATGGTGGTGTGCAGGATGATGATGATGATGATGATGAAGGTGAAGAAGGCAAAGGCAGAGCACAAGACAAAGTGTGGGAAGCTAAAAAAGAAAGAGTTTCATGTTGTCTTCAAGGAGGAGTTGAAAGAGGCATTGGGTGGTCAGGAAGTGCTTTCAGATGACTGGACAACTACAGCTAATGTGATCAGGGAGACAGGTAAGAGAGTTCTTGGTGTGTCCTCTGGAAGGAAAGTAGATAAGGAGACTTGGTGGTGGATTAAGGTAGTGCAGATGTGTGTAAAAAGGAAGAGGTTAGCTAAGAAGAAATGGGACATAGAGAGGACCAAAGAGAGTAAACAGGAGTAAGGGGAGACAGCGTAAGGTGAAGGTAGCGGTGTCAAAGGCCAATCAGAGGGCGTATGATGACTTTTATGATAGGTTGGACAGTAAAGAGGGAGAAAATGATTTGTAGATTGGCACAGCAGAAAAATCGAGATGGGAAGGACGTGCAGCATGTTAGAGTGATTAAGGACAGAGAGGGAAATGTATTGACTGATGACAGAAGTGTGCTGGGAAGATGGAAAGAGTACTTTGAAGATCTGATGAATGAGGAAAATGAGAGAGAAAAAAGAGTAGAAGAAGGGACTGTTGAGGATCAGGAAGTAGCAAAGATTAGTAAGGGTGAAGTGAGGAGGACACTGAAGAGAATCAAGAATGGAAAGGCAGTTGGTCCTGATGACATACAGTACCTGTGGAGGTATAGCAGTGAGAGGATGCTGGAGGAATGGAAGAGAAGTGTGCTGGTGCCCATTTTTAAGAACAAGGGAGACGTGAAGAGTTGTGGCAACTACAGAGGGATAAAGTTGATGAGCCATACAATGAAGTTATGGGAAAGAATAGACTAAGGGCATGGGTCAGGATTTGTGAACAACAGTTTGGTTTCATGCCAAGAAAGAGCACGACAGATGCAGTGTTTGCTTTGAGGATGTTAATATAATACAGAGAAGGTCAGTGGGAGCTGCATTGTGCCTTTGTGGATCTGGAGAAAGCATATGACAGGGGGCGGTGAGGGGAACTGTGGTGTTGCATGATTAAGTCTGGAGTGGCAGAGAAGTATGTTAAAGTGGTACAGGACATATATGAGAGATGTAAGACAGTGGTGAGGTGTGCTGTCGGTGTGACAGAAGAGTTCAAGGTGGAGGTGGGACTGCATCAAGGGTCAGCTCTGAGCCCCTTCTTGTTTGCCATGGTGATGGACAGGCTGACAGACGAGGTTAGACAAGAATCCCCATGGACTATGATGATTGTAGATGACATTGTGATCTGTAGTGGGAGCAGAGAACAAGTGCAGGAAAATCTAGAGAGGTGGTGGTATGCCCTGGAAAGCACAGGAATGAAGGTTGGCCTCAGTATGTCAGAATACATGTGTGTGAATGAGAAGGACCCAAGAGGAACGGTGAGGTTACAGGGGGCAGAGATAAAGAAGGTGGAGGATTTTAAGTACTTGAGTTCAACAATCCAGAGCAATGGAGAGTGTGGAAAAGAGGTGAAGACGCGTGTGCAGGCAGGTTGGAATGGTTGGAGAAAAGTGTCCGGTGTGATGTGTGATCGGAGGGTATAGGCAAGTGTACAAGACGATGTTGACTCCAGCAATGTTGTATGGTTTAGAAACAGTGGCATTGAGGAAAAGACTGGAGGCAGAGCTGGAGGTAGCAGAGATGAAAATGTTGAGGTTCTCTTTGGGAGTCATGAGGATGGATATCATCAGGAATGAGTACGTCAGAGAGACAGCACATATAAGATGTTTTGGAGACAAAGTCAGAGAGGCTAGATTGAGATGGTTTGGAAATGTACAGAGGAGGGATAGTGAGTATATTGGTAGAAGGATGCTGAGGCTGGAACTACCAGGCAGAATGCCTAGAAGAAGACCAAAGAGAAGATTTGTGGATGTGGTGAAGGAAGACATGAAGGCAGTTGGTGTAAGAGAAGAAGATGCAGAGGATAGGGTGAGATGGAGGCAAATGATTTGCTGTGGCGACCCCTGAAGGGAACAGCCGAAAGGAAAAGAAGAAGAAGACGAAGGTGTGAAGGAGAGTTATTACTTGGTAGTGGACTCATTCTGCAGTGGAAATCTCAATGGAATATTATTTTAATATCAGTTCATTTTCTGTAACCGCTTCATCCTAATTAGGGTAATGGGGAGGCTGGTGCCCATCCCAGCCAACTCAGGGCGAGGGCAGAGTACACCCTGGACAGCCCGCCAGGCCATCGCAGGGCGGAAACACGCTGACAGCTTTGCAGCCTACTCTTGTCGAAAGTCAGCAATGGTTCTTTTACATGCCTCACACCATAGACAGTGAGAGACAAGGCCGGCCTTTGATAACCCAGTTAGCTGCACTGGGGGATTCTTTTAATATAATAGAATAAAAAGCCCAGAGTTTTACACCACACCAGGTTTCAGGGTTTTGGAAGAAAAGCAAAAGTTTTTTTTTTTTTTAATGCAGTTTTATTAAATACATTACATAATTCAATGCTGACACTGAAAAAGGCAGAAACCGATCCAAGATCAACATTCTGAACTCAGATCTTTGTAAGTGCCACCACAGAACCCTCAGCACAATGGCAACAATACGTTCAAAACTCAGCAGCTCACATATTTAAAGAACCCTGTCGCTCAAGTGTTGCTTAGTATCACGCTGGAGCTACAACACTGATGGCCAAAGAAGCAGCAGCTTAAATAAATAAATTTTAAACTTTGATGAAGTTTTTTTTTTTTTTTTTTTTTTAATGTCTCTGCTGTCTGACAGATGGAGTCCAACACATGAAATTTGCCTTCATATAAACTAAACCTGTTCCTCTTAAAACTTCTGCAGACCAAAAAAGGTCAGGCTGGATGTCTATGTTTCATTTAGGGGTGGAGCCACCGAGCACGCTGGGGGAGGGAGTCAGAACAAACATTATTCTATAATAATAATAAAACCAAAGGTCTGTAAACACAGTGTGTGTGCGAAGGCTGGAAGAAAGCAGTGAAACTCAAGTGTCCCACACAGAGCCCATTGAGCAATTTTAGCACCTCCCTTCACTATCGCTCAAATATTCCAACAATCCTGGTTAAAGGAATTTTTAAGGAGTTATCTGCAAAGGTAGAAGAGGACTAATAAAGTATTTATTGGGGTATTGATGACACAGAGAAGGTGCTTCCAATTCAGAAATGTTTATTCACTCCAAGATGAACATGGCACAAAGTCAAGCAGTTACACAACAGGTTGATGTTCAGATGAAGATCCAAAGACCAAGAGCTGATACACTACAGGCCTTTATATAGTTAGTTTAACTCATCCTATGATTACACGACTAATTTCCTCATGTACACTTTTGGGTATTTTCCTCTGACCTCATTTTCCTGGTCTTTTCGACTTTCACTTGGTATTTCATGTCCGCGATGTTTGGATGTGTCCAGACTTGTGCTTGGCATACAATACACTCTGAATAAGTTTTACAATAAGTGAGGATACATCATTTGATATATGAATTAATATGCTGGAATAGTTGATAATTAATTACACAATGTCATTGTTGGGGCAGAACATGCACCGAGGGTGGGATTTACCTTTATACCTGGAAATGGTCGAGTGTGATGGAATAAAGAAGTGGAACAGAGAATCACATAACTGCTGTACTAAAGTTAACATTAAACACGTTACAACAGCGTTTCGTGCTAATTTGTGGTACTTTGTTTTTGTACTGTGGAAGGAGACTGGAGTACGCAGATTGAACCCACGCAAGTACCAGGAGAACATGAAAACCCATACAGAGATGTCCAGGCTGGGAATCAAAACCAGGCCTCCTTGCTGTGAGGCGGCTGTGCTAACCGCTGCGGTACAATGATGCCTGGTAAAATATGGTGTTATATATAATTAAGAAAGTTCATATCATCATTATTATTTTCTCTGGCACAGATCTTCCTCAGGTGATGGTTGTTGCGTCTCATCCTATGCAAAAACTTTGAAAGATCATTGTTACACAGGAGCTCGTTCTCTGCAATTTCTTCTGCTGACATCATCACCTCCTCCAGCACCTTCCTCACAGATTCCAGTTGGATAAATCTGCGGGTCTGATGCTCAAGCACACGGACCCTCCCTTTGAGGACACTCAGGAGGTGGACGGCGCTCCTCGTCTTATTCTGAAACTCAGCAATTAAACGCCTCTGCTTTCTCACCTTCTGGATATTTTCACGAATCCACACCAGTCTGCGATCGATATCTCCGATCTCAGACTTTGTCTGTGAGATTTTGGATTTGTGGTCACACACTCTGTCTGAGTAGTCGCTCGCTTGACTCTTACACTTCCTCACCTCCTTTTCAGCTATTTTGATGGCACGTGACGCTTCAGCCATTTCTATTGCGCCGCCAACCACCATCGCAGGACCTGTAGAGAAAATATTCAGGCATGTTATTGCAATCATAAAGGATATTTTACACACTTTGTTTTGAGCTGTGATATTTACATCAAGCTCTTTTTATCTTTGATTAATTTCACCACCTTAGCAGGTCTGGAAGTAAAAGTGCCATCATAACATCCTGCAATAATAAGCGCTATTCAGTAGGAGTCGGCCACCTACCTACGAAATTAATCCGTTCCAGCGCCTTTTTCTTAACGCGGGAATTTCGTCAGTAGGGATCGCATTTTACATGTTAAACGCCTGATTCGTTCCAAGGCTCCAGTCTTTGGACTGGATAAACCCCATGATAAACCCTTTAAAATTGATATTATTATATAATATGATATTATATAATATAAAAATAAATATTAAACCATTTTATTAACATATTTATTAATTAAACCATTATTAAACCTTTTTTATTAACACACACACACTCGCTCTCCCTCTCTCTCTCGCTCTCTCTCTCTCTCGCTCTCTCTCTCGCTGCAGGCCACGCCCACAAGACGTGGAATTCAAAGCACATTCCCTGCTTGACAGATCGCAGGTCCAAACTCAACTTTAACTTGATTCCTTGAGGGATCGGAATTCCAGATGAGCTCACATGCACCCACATTTATTAAACATTTACTGAATTAAACAACTTGAAAAACTAAACTAAAAACTAGAGTTAAGCTTCTTTCTTTCTCTGTCTCTCTCGGAATTACAGTACCTGTTTGAAAGATCAGAGGTCCTCACTGTATTTCTGCTTTAAGGTCTCCTTCGGGTTCTGCGTCATCCATCCTAGACAATGGGAGGCCAGTGGGGCGGGATGTTGAGAGACAGCCAATGAGAGAGTAACTCGCCCATCATGTTAAATTTTGATTGGCACATTCGAATTTCTTTTTGAAAGAGGGTTTTTTTTTTGTATCCCGGGGACGGAAACTTAGGAAAATGATCTTCGGAACCCGGGGGTCTTCGTAAGTAGGGGGCTGACTGTATTTTGTTTGTTTGTTTTGTGGGATAAAAATGTAATAAATTTATACTACATAGAAAGCGTGCAGTGTAGTCATTCCTCGATCTCTGGATAAGGCACAATACTATTCAAAATATTTTCTCATTTCTGATTGGTGGAAACTGTATTCTCATTATAAACCTTTTCTTTGTCTCATGTATGACAGCGTTGACAGCGGAGATGTTGAACATCATATTCCATCACTGTTCCCTCCTCACAGAAACTGGCTGACTGATTTTAAGCTTGAGGTGTGCTTCTCACAGCATGTGGTGTGGGAGGAGAATGTTTAATTTGTGAGAATAAAGAAAAATATGCTTCAAAAAGATGAGCTTTCCTCCAGACACCCTCATGAGGCCATACTGCCTGGACAACTCACTTTTTCCTACTAGCAAGCTAGAGGTTTGGTTCTTGCATTAAAGAAGAGAAGAGGGAAAAAACATCATTACCAGGAAATAATTTAATTCCTTATTTTGTTGCTTTTATGCATGGAGATAGCAAGCAATAGCTATCAGCTCATTTTTCATAAGCCTGCCTTTGAACGTTACTTGACCGCTTCAATTGATCCTGAATGCAGCTGCATGGCTTGTTTTTCCCAACCTCCCAAAATTTTCCCACACCACACCTATGCTCCACTCTCTATATTGGCTTCCTGTAGCTGCTCACATTAGATTTAAAACACTAATGCTTGCTTACAAAGCCCAAAATGGATTTACACTCTTCTACCTCAAAACACTTATCACACACCAAACTGCACTTTATTCTTTAAGAGCCTCTAGCACTGCTAGACTGGTCCATCCTTCTACCAAGGAACAAGGGAAAATTGCATCAAAACCATTTAATGTTCTGGCTCAAGGTGGTGGAATGAACTTCCTCTCACCGTCTAGATAGTTCCTGGGTATCTTCAAACAACAGCTGAAAACCTACCTTTTTCAGCAGGACTTAAATTAGCACTACTGTACATTTCACACACACACACACACACACACACACACACACACACACAGACCGAGTTTTGACTGACGGTACACTTAGTGAGTCCGAGTGAACCAGTATATAAATGTGAATGGTTTTGTGTAAAAAGCCAAGATCAACACTCTCCCAGTGTGGTGACTGCATACTTCATGCCGGGGTTGTAATTAGAAATTATGAAAAATGCATATAGTTTGTCTAGAACAGTGTAGTAAATAATCTTTGAATACATGATTAAATCTCTTACCTGCCACCCATCCGAAAAATGGTATAACAGACACTCCCACTCCGACAACTGTAACTATCTTTGCTTTCTCCGCCCTCTCTTCCTGCCTCCTAACCGTGTCTCTTGCAGACTTCAGGTTTGAATTGGCTTCCTCCAAAGCTCTCTCAGAATCTCTGAGTAACTTTTTATATGAATCTTGCGTTGTTTTCAAGTTGTTCAACGTTTGTTGTGTAGCCTTCTTCTGCCGTTCAAAAGTTCCCTCATCACGTGTAAGAGTCTCCAAACTTCCATCCAGATACCTCAGACATTCTGTGGCTGCCTGATCTGAGGAACTCACGTAAGACCAGGCTTGTTCAATCTGATCTCTGATGTGGTCGTAGTTGGAGCAGTTTCCAGTGATGGGGTGAACACTTGCAGCAATGAGGGCTTCGTAAACCCCGTTGAGGGAACAGATACAATCTGTCAGTGGTACAACAACAGATTTGGTGGAATTCCTCACAGCGGCTCTGGAAAGACAAGTCAGAGTGACAGTGTTCTATTTAAATCATAATGAATCGATCTATTCTGTTCAGTCGTGAGAATCTTGGTACTCCACTTACCCATAGGGGGAGATCTGGGCCATGTTTCCCTAAAAATAGAAAATAAAAGTTCAAATGTGATTTATTATCCTTCCCTTGACCAGTCATGAGAACCTTGGTACTTCACGTACTTATAAACATCACAAGATTATATATATATATATATATATATATATATATATATATATATATATATATATATATATATATATATATATATATATATATATACATGTTTGAAGTGTGCTTCACGGAGACATAATTCTCATCTTAAAACAAACAAAAAATAATTATTATTTTGTTTCATGTCTATAATTTGTTTATTTGATGGGAAGTAAAGAATGGGAAGGTGGATATTATCTCAGTGTGGTGATTTCAGATAATTTTTTTTATTTTTAACCGTTGGTTACTGTTGGTTGTGTGATGTCAGCAACAACATCTGAAATCATACATGTCCTGCAGCAGGAGATTAGTCGTCGCATCACTGTGGAGAAAATTTGGCTCATTCTTTTCTCAGAATTATTTTAATTCAGGTTTCAACACTAAACTGGGTTTATCTGGTCCACAAACAAAAATACTGGAAGAAGTCGGAACACGGCTGATACTTCATCTTCACATCACTCTTTGTTTATCCTGTGGCTCAAAAAGTTGGTAACAGACTTGAATAAACACGAATAAATAATCATTCTTACCCGTTTCTCGTGCTGTTCCTGTCCTACACTTTGAGAGAAAGGAAATGAACATTTGCTGTGTGGTGCAGTTTGAAGGGGCTTTTAATGGGTGGGGTTTCGTTCCAAGCTGAGGAGCATTCAGAAGATAAAAACGACGCCAGTCCTCATTCAGACCGACACAGAGACTCGTGTATACTTTGTGAAAGCTCTCAGGATATTAAGGTACGGCAGAAACTGATTTATAAATTAATGTTTATTTGGCTTATGAGGTGTTGAAGGTTGTTTTTAAGGCTTTGTGATTCATTGGAATTATATGGGGCTGTTTGTTTGTTTGTTTATTTTAAAAGCTTAGAAATCAGACCACAGTGTTCAATGCCAATGATTTTAACAAATTTGAAAGAAGCATGCAGTATATTCTTCATGATTTTTGCATTGTTGTCATATCTTGCTTATATAATAACTGATTTTTCCTTTTCTTTTTTTTGTTTCTTTTTTTTTAATGTCCGCTATTAACCCCATAAGGTAAATATTTCCTCTGCATGTAACAGATCTAAAGTGAGTACTGTACACACACACACACACACACACACACACACACACACACACACATAAAAATTATTTTCCATTTTAGGGCAACAACCGTGCAGTGTGTCTTGTCAAAGTTAGAAGGAAACCATTTATTATTATTTTGACGGCTGGGTGTAGTCCGTTTACTGCACTGTTTATGTTCCTCTGCTGAAGAAATTCATTGGCAAAGAATCTATCTTGATAAATGCTTTTGTATACATAATGAATTCCTGCTCCGAACATAACAGAACAACTAACTGTAACATGGACATTCCACAATGCTGGGCTTCAAGTGGGTCAAGTCATTGCAAGTACAGTATTGCAGCTCATATTCAGTTCAGTTTGTGGAAAATTCACTGGTTGGACTCTCACTCAATCATCTACTAAACTGAATACTCCTTTTAGGGTTCTTACGGAGGCTGGAGCCTATCTCGGCCAACACGGGGGAGGGGGTATATGATATATCCTAAACATCTTGCTTCTGGTTTGACTGACAAAAATGAAATTGTTTGACCTGGCCCAATCTTACCATTTACCCAGAAACACATCACTGGTAACTGCATTCAGAACACTCAGGGGTCAGTCCTGCCCAACTCGACCAATACTGAGAAAGGCTTCATGAGGACCGACTCAGATTGCACCAAATGTAGCACTATGGGAGTGATGACAAACCTCCAAGTTTAAGATCAAAATTCCGAGCGGATCAGATTTACAGCCCTTCAAGGTTTAAGGGCCACACCCCTTTTTCAAGCCTGCAGATCGTCACGTTCATTTCCAAAGTTATTTGGAGGTCCATGATCTAATTTCTATACAAACTATAAGTGTGAAAAATTGGTCCACTGGGAACCTCTGGCCTGTTTGTTCAGAATATTCTGAACGAATTAGGCTACAGGATGTTGATCAAAAGTTACAGGCAGATTAAAAACTGAATTTTTGTTGCATGGAATTTATATTTCTCACTTTTTTGGCCAGCAACTGTGAAGCCGAAAGAGCTCAGCGAGAAGAATGTGAAAGACAAACACCGGACATGTGAGAGAGAAACAGAATGTGTCCCTGTGAATTGTGAAAGTGCTCCTTATCTCATAAAGTTCACATTTCAGCAGACATTGACTCATCTGTTGAGGATGTTTTAAAGCAATAAATTCCTTATATGGATGAATAAATAGTGCTTTACTTTCTCCGCAGAGCAAATCTCTTTTATGAGTTTGACCTCAGTGAAGCACGTACACAGACCTTTGACTCTCAGTACATGTACATAATCAATGGTTTTTGAATAAAAAGCTTCGGTTGTGTCACTGAGAAACTTTCACTTTCATTTCAATTGTTGTTGAAATGCAGATCATGGCCACATTGCATCCTTTTGTTCTACATTAAGAGTGAAGGGAGCGAGTTCAAGAGTTCAAGTGTACGAATATCTGCATGAATTCAGATTGTCTGAAACATGACACATTAACTGTTCCTGCATTTATCACCAAGATGAATGGCAATCTCAAGAGCATGAACAGTTACTGTGTTATGTTTCAGGAAATCTGAAACAATACAGACATTAGTACACTTTAAATCCACTGTAAACCTTGGACGGCATCCTGGAAAATAAATCTATAATTATCAATGAAGTCCAGTCAATGCATTTAACAAAGGTCAGGATCAGAACAGATATTTTGTAGTTGATTAAAAAAAAAAACAATACAATCTGTTTAGACCAAGTCTGATTTACCTATTATATATAACTTGCTAATAGATATTACAGTGAAAGGTTCTCGGTGCTCAGAGGTTTGATCTGAAACTTGGGGTTTTGATTGTTCCCATAGAGGTATATTTGGTACAATTTTGAGAAAACCTGAGATGGTGCCCATGGTGCATTGGGTGAGTTGGGCTGGACTGGCCTTCAAAGTAAAGCACAGTCATAGTACCACCATGTTCCTTCAATGGGGTCTGGGAATTATGACACATTTAAAACATTTCTACTCAGTACTGGTACCTATCCATCTGATTAAAAAACAACAACATCTGATCCAAGCAGATATGAGAGCTGTTCTGGTATCTCATGGTGGCCCATCACGACCACCATAATTTTTACTTTGGTTACATCATCCTTTTCTAACAAACCTGTGATGGTGTCCAAGGAAGCATTGGGTGAGTTGGGCTGGACTGACCCTCAAAGTCAAGCACGGTCATAGGACCACCATGTTTCTTAAGTGGAACTTAACTGGAAATTTTTACACAGTTAAGTTTCTATTCAGTACTGGTACCTATTTTTTGTCTGATTACAAAAAAAAAATATGTTCCAAAGAGATATGAGAGCTGTTCTGGCATCTCATGGTGGCCCATCACTACCAGCATACTTTTTTACTTTGGTTACACCATCTTTTTCTAACAAACCTTCCTCTCTCTCTCTCTCTCTTTGGCAGAAAACGAGACCATGGAATCACAAATTGCAAACATAAATCAAAGCCTCACCACGGCAGAACAGATGAGAAATCAAGTTAAGATTATAATGCAACCCCATGCAAACTGGGAAGAGTACTTAGCTCCTGCCCCACTCTCCATTGCCATCATGGCAGAACTGGCGTGTTTATCTTCCAAAACAGACTTCTCCATCAACAAAAACCCACCCAAGGACGACTACAAGTACATCAAATATCCAGATTCATTTCGTGCCTGCCTTATGCAAGTGTGTAACTCCGGCTGGTGGGCATTTAATGAAGCTCATAAGAACATGGATCAGATTCGACTCCACACGATGAATGTTCCAAATTACATGAAGACTGCTGTGAAGATTCTGTTCCAAGGAAGCAATGAGGTTGTCCAAGCTCATCTTCCTGACCAGCTGGGGAACATCCGTGCCACTGCAGATGAGTGCCTTGAGCTGGCCAATGCAACAGAAGCCCGCTTTACTGAAGTCATACATATTATCCAAGAACTGCTGGAAGTGTGTCTGAAAGCTAAATACATTTATGGGGAGGAGGTGGATGCAATCAGGAAGAAACTCGAGGAGAGTAAAATGAGGGAGGCGTCATCAAAGGAAGCCGTGAAACGATCTCAGAAGGCAGTCAAAATGATGGAAGAAGACCTAAAGGAAGCCCGTGAAAGTTACAAAAGTGCAATGAAGAGCCTTCCAAGTGGATGGGAAATGATGGCCATGGATCTTGTGGGAGCCGTGACTGATGGTGTGAGTAGTGTGGTTCAAGGAATCACAGCTCTAATATCTCACCCAGTCAAACAAATGTGTAATGCCTCTACAAAAATTGCTGACACAGTGACTCACATTAAAAACTCTGCTCCTGATCCTTTGGTTGAAATTAACATTTATAGCAAGTCTGCGGAAATCCTGAAATGCATAGAGATTATTGAAGAGTTTGTGCAGGAAGGCAGAATCAACTGGAAAGGACTGTATGATCAAAAAAACAATGCTACCGTAACAGATTTCTCAGCTCAGCAGTTTGAAAGAATTATGAGAAATTTGGAAAAAAATCCAGCATGCCAATTAAAGGCTCATGCCCAGGGTATCTGCTTAGAGGGAATAAGAATCTGTGAAGAACTTGCAAGATTCGCACCATCTGGGAAATGTGATGAGGCCAAAACTGCAGAGTTGATCAAAAGAATTCAAGAACTGAGCCAATCAGCTTGCAGCTTTGACAGCAAAAGCAAAGACACGACAAAGTCTCCTTCCTTGACCCCCAAGCCACCAATGATGTTCAAGGAGGAAAGTAAAATGGAGAGAATGACCGCTTCTCAAAAAGCATCCAAGAACGCCATGTTCCGCATAGAACAGAGCCGTGCTGAAATGAACAAAGCCAGAGAGCTGCATGAGAAGAGTGTTGAGAACATGGAGAAGAACCAAAAGGAGCTGACTGAAATCCTGATCACCATGAGAAACTGTGAAGTCAAAGAGATAGACTTCAACACCACTATACAAATGCTGGTTAAAGGTCTGGATGCCATGGGAAAAGTGAAGAAACAGTGGGAGAACATGGTGCACTTTTTTCAGATGGTGTCCAACATTGTGAAAACCAGCTTGCACAGATCTCTCAAAGATTTCGCTAGTGAGACAGAGAAGACTAATAAACTTGCTTACAACGACAAGCTCTTCTGCAAAGACCTGCTCTACACTCAAGCATTTCAGGCCACCAACATCAGTAGCTTGGTCCACATGATCTCCACCACCTACACTGAGGTGTCTACCAAATACCTAATGGGCAGTGTCAGCTCTCTGGGTACTCTATTGTCCATGGATCCAGATAGTCCAGAGTTTGTGCAAACACGTGTACAGCTACGGGACTCCTGTGACATGGCTCAGAATGCCATCATGTGCCTTGTGCGCAAAAATAAGAATGAGTTTGAGAATACGACTGATTCAAGACTGCAGAAGATTAATAACGAGTTGCTCGCCATTCTCCCCGCTGCCAAACCTGAAGAAATTCAGTCCATCCGAGAAACCGTCAAAAGTGGATTCACAGAGCAGGAAGAAGCACAATATATTTAAGAGAAAGAAACAACTTTACTCATCTACTGTGAGGGCAATCGCAAAGTCCTGACTTTGTAATTCCACTTTGCAATCACATTAATTGCCTCGATTTTATGTCTTCTTTTTTTTCTTTCGGCTGTTCCCTTCAGGGGTCGCCACAGCAAATGATCTGCCTCCATCTCTCCCTATCCTCTGCATCTTCTACTCTTACTCTAACGACTTTCATGTCCGCCTTCACCACATCCATAAATCTTCTCTTTGGTCTTCCTCTGGGCCTTCTGCCTGGTAGTTCCAACCTCAGCATCCTACTACCAATATACTCACTATCCCTCCTCTGTACATGTCCAAACCATCTCAATCTAGCCTCTCTGACTTTGTCTCCAAAACGTCTAACATGTGCTGTCCCTCTGATGTACTCATTTCTGATCCTATCCATTCTCGTTACTCCCAAAGAGAACCGCAACATTTTCATCTCTGCTACATATTATGAAGCCTTAATTATTAATGCATACATATTAAATTTTAAGGTGGGATTCAAGGTGGAGCATCATCCGTGCATGCGCAGAACTGTATCATGCACAACTAGACCTCACCAGACCTGTTATCCCATGAGCAGTAGAATATATTCATATATAACAATATTAACATAACATGTATATATATATATATATATATATATATATATATATATATATATATATATATATATATATATTAACATAACATATATATATATATATATATATATATATATATATATATATATATATATATATATATATATATATATTATATATTAATGCCATCATAGCGATGCCCATCGATCTGCTGGGCACATGCCATACGTATAACACTTACAGTGACACTGACGGCTCAGTCCGTCAAACTTTCGAACTTTATAATAAAAACATACAATATCATTTATCATATCAATCACATTAATACCATCATTATGCTGGATAGAGGTGGAATTTAATTTTATGGAATCTGGACCGATTTGGAGCATGTTGAGCCTGAGGCTGAGTCCGCAAGTTTTTTTTCGAGTCGACAGATATTATTGCCGCGTTAAGCCAAAAAAAAAAACCCCAAAAAAACAAACAAAAAACATGAATGGTTAATGTGCCTTGTTGGAGGTAGGTTCATGGGACCGCTTCCCTCTTTTCCTCATTTTAAAATAAATGTTTAAGCAAAAATCTAGATGTAATAGGTCAGTAAATTTCTGAGCAATGAGCAACATGAACCGTGGTTTTGTTTTTAGCGGGAATTTCCATATCCTGTATAAAAACAAATTCTATTGGCTGAAGGCCTTTGTGACAATCTGCACTGCCCAATCATGGCATGGCTCTTATTTTACATTGCTCTCCACACACTGAATGACTGTAGATAAGAGGATGGAAACACGATTGTGTCAGGTTAACATGCCGGGTCCTCTGTGGTCGCCATTTTTTGTTTTTTCAACAAAAGTATTACTTCCGGTTCTATTAGTAGGAACAGCCGAGGTTTTTTTTGTTTGTTTGTTTTTACTGTTCCAAAGTTATCTGAATGCATGTAAAAAAAAAACGGTTTGTTTCAGAGTATCGCAATACATATTGTTTGCATATTAGAACCTGTTTAAACCAATAAACCAGTTTTATTGTGCAGCTCCAATAAATAAAGCAGGATTTTTAAGTTGGGATCTTTAGTAATCTTTCAAATAAATCTGGTGTGAGATCAGGATGATTCTATCTATCTATCTATATATAGGGTTAGGGTTCGGATGGATGTATGCCTCACCATAGTAAAATCAGGATGGAGGAGAGCTGTGTGGAACTGGCCAGGGATTGAATATGATTATAGTGAGAGTCTGAAAATAAATAATGCAGAATTGTTTTGTTTGTGGGGTTTTTTCCTCTCTTCCTCCTCTTGTTGTTCTTACTATAGACCACTTTATTTGACATTGGAGTCTCAGCTGTAAGTGTTTTGGGAAGTTTCCCGGCACAGATAAGTCTCCACAGGAAGAAAGAGAAAGGTTTATTGTTGTAATGACTTCATTGTTTCATCACAAAAATGATGTGCATTGGTATTAATAAACATTTTAATCACTCACAGTGTTCAAGTATTTGCTTAATGATACTCTCCAGATTCTTCTTCTTTTTGTCCTTTCGGCTGTTCCCTTCAGGGGTCGCCACAGTGAATCATCTGCCTCCATCTCACCCTATCCTCTGCATCTTCTTCTCTTACACCAACTGCCTTCATGTCCTCCTTCACCACATCCATGAATCGTCTCTTTGGTCTTCCTTTAGGCCTTCTGCCTGGTCGTTTCAACCTCAGCATCCTATTACCAATATATTCACTATCCCTCCTCTGTACATGTCCAAACCATCTCAATCTCGCCTCTCTGACTTTGTCTCCAAAACGTCTTACATGTGCTGTCCCTCTGATGTGCTCATTTCTGATCCTATCCATCCTCGTTACTCCCAAAGAGAACCTCAACATTTTCATCTCTGCTACCTCCAGCTCTGCCTCCTGTCTTTTCCCCAGGGCCACTGTTTCTAAACCATACAACATCGCTGGCCTCAACACCGTCTTGTACACTTTTCCTTTCATTTTTGCCGATACCTTCCTATCACACATCACACCGGACACTGTTCTCCAACCATTCCAACCAGCCTGCACACGCTTCTTCACCTCTTCCACACTCTCCATTGCTCTGGATTGTTGAGCCCAAGTACTTAAAATCCTCCACCTTCCTTATCTCTGCTCCTTGTAACCTCACCGTTCCTGTTGGGTCCTTGGCATTCATACACATGTATTCTGTCTTACTGAGGCTAACCTTCATTCTCCTCCTTTCCAGGGCATATCTCCACCTCTCTAGGTTTTCCTGCACTTGTTCTCTGCTCTCACTACAGATCACAATGTCATCTGCAAACATCATAGTTCATGGAGATTCTTTCCTAACCTTGTCTGTCAGCCTGTCCATCACCATAGCAAACAAGAAGGGGCTCAGAGCTGACCCTTTATGCAGTCCCACATCCACCTTGAACTCTTCTGTCACACCGACAGCACACCTCACCACTATCTTACATCTCTCATACATGTCCTGCACCACTCTAACATACTTCTCTGCAACTCCAGACTTTCTCATGCAATACCACAGTTCCTCTCTCGGCACCCTGTCATATGATTTCTCCAGATCCACAAAGGCACAATGCAGCTCCTTCTGACCTTCTCTGTACTTCTCCATTAACATCCTCAAGGCAAACACTGCATCTGTGGTGCTCTTTCTTGGCATGAAACCAAACTGTTGTTCACAAATGCTGACCTCTGCCCTTAGTCTTGCTTCCACTATTCTTTCATAACTTCATCGTATGGCTCATCAACTTTATCCCTCTGTAGTTGCTACAAATCTGCACATCTCCCTTGTTCTTAAAAATGGGCACCAGCACCCTTCTCCTCCATTCCTCTGGCATCCTCTCACTGTCTAAGACCTTGTTGAATGTTCTTGTTAGGAAATCTACTGCTTCCTCCCCTAGACACTTCCATACTTCCACCGGTATGTCATCAGGACCAACTGCCTTTCCATTCTTCATCCTCTTCAATGTCCTCCTCACTTCACCCTTACTAATCTTTGCTACTTTCTGGTCCTCAACAGTCACCTCTTCAACTCTTTTTTCTCTCTCATTTTCCACATTCATCAGCTCTTCAATATACTCTTTCCATCTTCCCAGCACACTTCTGTCATCAGTCAATACATTTCCCTCTCTGTCCTTAATCACGCTCACTTGCTGCACATCCTTCCCATCTCTATTTCTCTGCTGTGCCAACCTGTATAAATCATTTTCTCCCTCTCTTTCCAACCGAGCATACAAGTCATCATATGCCCTCTGTTTGGCCTTTGACACCGCTACCTTCGCCTCACGCTGTGTCTCCCTGTACTCCTGTTTACTCTCTTCGGTCCTCTCTGTGTCCCACTTCTTCTTAGCTAACCTCTTCTTTTGTACACACTCCTGCACTTCCTCGTTCCACCACCAAGTCTCCTTATCTCCTCTCCTTCCAGATGACACACCAAGTATTGTCCTACCTGTCTCCCTGATCACATTAGCTGCAGTTGTCCAGTCATCTGGAAGCACTTCCTGACCACCCAAAGCCTATTTCAACTCCTCCTTGAAAACAACACAACACTCCTCCTTTTTCAACTTCCACCACTTTGTCTTCTGTTCTGCCTTTGCCTTCTTCACCTTTCTCAGCATCAGCGTCATCCTGCACACAACCACACTATGCTGTTTGGCAACACTCTCACACACTACTACTTTGCAGTCACTGACTTCCTCCAAATTACATCGCCTACACAAGATGTAGTCTACCTGTGTGCTCCTACCTCTGCTTTTATAAGTCACTCTATGCTCCTCTCGCTTCTGGAAGAAAGTATTCACCACAGCCATTTCCATCCTTTTTGCAAAATCTACCAACATCTGTCCTTCTGCGTTCCTGTCCTGGATACCAAACCTGCCCATCACTTCCTCGTGCCCTCTGTTTCCTGCACCAACATGTCCATTGAAGTCTGCCCCAATGACCACTCTCATCTTTGGGGCTATTCTGCATCACTTCATCTTACTCACTCCAAAATCTCTCCTTCTAGCTCACATCCTGCCTGTGGGGCATAAGCACTAATAACATTGAACATTATGCCTTCAATTTCTAACTTGAGTCTCATCACTCTGTCTGACACTTTTCACTTCTCGAACATTCCTGACAAACTCCTCCTTCAAGATGACTCCTACTCCATTTCTCTTCCCATCCACACCATGATAAAACAGCTTAAACCCTGCTCCCAAGCTTCTAGCCTTGCTACCTTTCCACCTGGTCTCCTGAACACACAGTCTGTCCACCTTCCTCCTCTGCATCATGTCAGCCAGCTCTCTATCTTTTCCTGTCATAGTTCCAACATTCAAAGTCCCTACTTTCAGTTCTAGACTCCTGCCTTTCCGCTTCTCTTTCTGCCTACGGACACGCCTCCCGCCTCTCCTTCTTCGACAGTAGTCCAATTTCCACCAGCACCCTGTTGGTTAACAGCACTGATGGCGGTCGTTGTTAACCCGGGCCTCGACCGATCCAGTATGAATTTTCTTGATATGACTCGCATGTTTTATTTGGTATTTGTTTTATTTCAAGTGCCGATATGACTGGGTTCCGGTGCAGGAGAGAATCTACGGTCAATTAACCTACAGTGCACGTCTTTGGATTGCGGGAGGAAACCGGAGCACCCGCGCACAAGCACAACATGCAAACTCCACCGGAGCACCCGGAGGAAACCCGCACAAGCACGGGGAGAACATGCAAACTCCACACAGAAACGCCCAGGCCGGGAATCGAACCCAGGCCTTCTTGCTGTGAGTGCTGTGAGGCGGACATGCTAACCACTACGCCACCGTGCCGCCATGAACCTGATAACTAATTTGATTTTACTATATTAAGGTCAGAGAAAGGTCACAAACCTTTGGAGGGAGTGTTTATAACTAATACACACATGCTGATTGACACGCTTTTGCTATTAAACACTTTTATAAGAAACCATATACAGTATGGCCTTTCAAATCACACAAGCACTTTTGACCTTGAGTGACCTCAAATTACCAAACCCCAAACCATTACATAATTCTTTCAAACATTACATCTATGTACTATAAAAATACATAACACAATTACCCCTGTGGGCCTTTTTGGTATATTATTAATTCTGTAGGGTGGAGCCACCTTGCACTTTGAGTGCCCCCTCTAGTTGTTGAATTGGTTAATCCTATTAGGGCTCCAGGGAGGGTGGTGCTCATCTCAGCCGACACCAGGCAAAGGTGGGATCCACTTTAAACAGCTCGCCAGACCACTGTAGGGCATTATATACACACAACCATTCACACTCCCCAAGGGCCAATTTGGAACCCCCAGTTTGAATAATGTTCATGTTATTGTAATGTGGGAGGAAACCAGCATTCTCAGAGGAAACCCACACAAGCACGGGGAGAGCAGGAAAACGCCACACAAAATTCTGCTAAGTCCAGGAATTAAACCCAGGCCTTTCTTGCTGTGTGATGGACATGCTAACAATGCAACAATGCTGCCCCCACATGGTCTTCAAGATCATAAGATGTTTTTGTACTCTGAGAATGCAAAGAACGTGAATTTCGGTTTCGTTTTTTATTTTTTATTTTGTTTTGTTTTGGGTGGGTGTATAATTTTGCCAATTTTAAGGAGTTATATGATGGCTGAATTTTTTTACGATATAAAATATCGCCAGATGTAGAAATATCATTCATTTGTCATTTAAGATCAGGGCAGTGATGGCCTAGTGGTAAAGGCTCGGTCACTGATCCCAAGGTTCGGGGTTCAAGCCCTACTCACCACAGGTTGTCACTGCCACAAAAAAAACAGCTAGCTGGGTTATCAAAGGCTGGCCATGTCCCTTACTGTCTATGGTGAGAAGTTCATGTAAAATAACCATTGCTGACTCTCGACAAGAGTAGCTGTAAAGTGATCAGCATGTTTCCACCCTGCGATGGCCTGGCGAGCTGTCCAGGGTGTACTCTGACCTTGCCTGGGGTTGGCTGTGATGGGCACCAGCCTCCCCGTGACCCTAATTAGGATTAAGGGGCTACAGAAAATGAACATTTAAGATCATGAAATTTGAGGTGCTAAAAATCAACCAGCAGGGGTGCTAGACATACACCATATAATTTGGTTTACTTTAAATTAATGATTCCTGTTTCAGAGCCAGTCCCTGCTGACTATGGGCAAGGAGTCTATCCTTGTACCCACACACACACAACCAAATAAATTCCATCAATTAGCCTTTTAAGAGTTACACAATGGCTTGAAAATTTTTACGATATAAAATATCATCAGATGTAAATATATTAATTTGTCATGAAAGCCCATGAAACTGAGAAGTGCTAAAAATCATACTGCAACCAGCCAGCAGGGGTGCTAGACTTAAATTCGCTACACTTTCTGGACCCATTGGTTATTATTTTTGTATTGTGATATTTAATCTAAAATATTCACTCCTAGGTGGCACGGTGGCGTAGTGGTCAGCACGTCTGCCTCACAGCAAGAAGGTCCTGGGTTCAATTCCCAGCTTGGGTGTTTCTGTGTGGAGTTTTGCTATTCCAAAGCCTGGCTAGGTCGGAGTGTGAGAATAAATGGTTGTGTGTTGGCCCTGCAATACTTTGACGAGTTGTCCAGGGTGTATCCTGCCCTCACCCAGAGTTGACTGACATTGACACCAGCCTGTCGGTGACCCTCATTAGGATTAAGTGGTTCTGAAAATGAGTAAAGAAGATTCACCCCTCATAATTTGCATACACCAGCCCATATTCAATGATATATTGCCAAAGCTTCAGAAGGTCTGCAAGTCAACACAGACTACTGACAATTGAAATTGAACAAAAATCCTGCGCCCCCCCCCAACTCAATCCCATTCTTTCCAGAATTTAGATTTGGTCAGCAAACGTCTTTATCTTCACAAGAAACACCCTGAGACTCATCTCTGAAACCTCAGCGTACAGCAAAGATCTCTGTATACTCACAGCCACAGCTGTACCTACCATCCAGACATTCATGCTGGGTTCCTTGGAATGTTTGTGGAGCACTTTCTAGCCTGGCCTGCACCTTAGTCTACAGTCCATGTTCATGTTTTCTCTCACAACACCACCTTTGTCTCTTTGCTTGGTGTAGTGGTTTGGGTTCTGCACTCATGATTGGGAGGTCACTGTTCCAAGACCCCTGGGCAAGGTCTCAACCACAAGTGTGCCTCTGTTCACCCAGCAGTATAGATGGGTACCAGTAAAAATAAAATGTGAATGTAACCTGCAATGGACTAGCATCCCATCCAGGGGGAGTTGAACTCCTGGTCACTTCACGCTACGGAAACCGGGAATAAACGCTGGCCTGATGAGCCACTCGATTCGGGTGTAAAAAGTCCAAGAGATTTTTACCTTTTGGTGTCGTGACGGATGTGCTTTGGATGGTTCTTTCAAGATGCAACTGAGGTTGGTTTTGGACCAGGAGGCATCCAGAAAACTAACGTACAGGCCATCATACTTACATATAACACAGATATTTTACATCTTACTCATAATTCCTGGAAAATTAACGTTAGTTAATCATGAAAAGTCAGTGAGCTGAGGTATGTGGAAGAGAGTAGATAGCACCTTACACAGGGGATTCAAATGTATCCCCATTTTACTCGAGCGCAGAATGCAATGATCATGGCAGAAAGGCACGGAACGCACTCTACAGAGGAGCTTCGGCATTTTTACATGGAAAATGGATTGAAAACCTACAGAAAATTGTAGAACGTTCATGGAAAGTGCGGAAAACACACTGAAGGACCGTGGTACAATGTCGGAATACATGCATAAAAGCACCCGGATTATCTTCGGAACCAGTGTGGATTGCAAAGGAAGACCTTCGGATAATTCACGGAAAGCACGGAACACTCGAGGAACGACTACGGCAGTACTCCATTTTAGAAGGAAGAGCTATGGAATGAAGGCGGAATGTTCACTTTCAAATTGGAATGACTAAGGAATGACGTAACCACGTTTCAACGAGGAAAAATCGGCAAAGATCAAAGGATTTGCTCCTGATTCCGCCTGTAAATACACAGAATCGACCAAGGACGCTCACTCTCTCATTCATACTATATGTTTATAATTTACAATAAATTTAAAATTTAACATATGTTAATATCAATATGTTCCTTTTATTTCCACCTCAATAAATCATTCTGGTCTAAAAACCATGCACACAAGTCCAAACCACAGTGATTACAACTTTAAAACTTTATTACATGAATAGGAAAAAAGAAAAAAATGAAGTGAATGAACTGGAATAATTTATATTAGATATAAATATCTAATCATAATTAGGTATGTATTCCGCAAACCTTCCGTGAGTATTCCGTGGGAATTCTGTAGCCGCTTTTGACCACCTGGAAGAGGGGGGAGGGCTTGTGGAACGATCAAGGAACACTGGCGGAATAAAAGGAATGATCAAGGAACGTTTGCGGAATGACTGAGGAACCTAAGGGAACACTGTTGGAAATTTTTTCTGTGAACGTGCTTTTGAACATGTTCAAAAGCACGTTCGCAAATTTTGGCCTGCCGGAAGCGGAGGAATACGTTCGGAATCATACGGAAGGACACAAAAGATGACGGAATGACCGAGGAACGTTGGAGGATGACGACATTTTTGCTTCCGCGAGTCTGCTGCGCTCCAGTGAAGTGGGGGGTATTAGATTGCGGATGCTGGGTGGGAAACGAACACTAGGAAAATAAAAATCATGAATAATGCTGTAATACTCTTATTTGAATCCCTACTCCATCCTATTTGTGGTGTATGTCATTATAAAGTGAGACTACAGTGAGACGACAGCGAGACTACAGATATCAACTCAAGGGTATATAGTTTTTTGGTTTTTTTGGATTTACGACACAACACATTTTAAATAAAAATTTATTCACACCTCTTATAAATTCGAACAATTTCACTGAAACAATCCCAGAATCCCTTCCTTCATCTTTTTCCTTTTAGAGAATGGGAGTGCAACGCTCACTCCGGAGATCAGAGATCAGACACCACTCAATACTGTTCATTTAATCTGAGGGTGATTTGACATGGAGGTCTGCATGGATGAAATATTTCATACTGACAAGTGGATTTTTATTCCCATATTCAGCGTCCATGTGCCGAATTCTCTCGTGCAGCTGGAAAAAATAATCCAGGAACTGGGGACAATTAGCAAAACTTTAATCCGATATTTGCACCATTTGTTGTTTTTTTTTTTTTTTAATAATTGGTGTGAAGGAGAGTTATGATTTGGTAATGTACTCATTCTGCAGTGAAAATTTCCATGGAATATAATTTTAATATAGTAGAATAAAAAACCCGGAGTTTCACACATCAGGTTTCAAGTTTTTGGGGGAAAAAGCAAAAGGCTTTTTTTTAAAAATGCAGTTATATTAAATACATTACATGATTCAATGCTGACACTGACAAAAGGCAGAAACTGATCCAAGATCAACATTCTCAACCCAGATCTTCATAAGTTCAGCCACAGAACCCTCAGCACAATGGCAACAATACGTTCAAAACTGAGCAGCTCATATCTTTAAGGAACGGAGTCGCTCAAGTGTTGCTTTAGTGTGAAGCTGGAGCTACAACACTAATGGCTGAGAAGCAGGAGTTTA
This sequence comes from Plotosus lineatus, assembly GCA_024760905.1. Lineage (NCBI taxonomy): Eukaryota > Metazoa > Chordata > Actinopteri > Siluriformes > Plotosidae > Plotosus > Plotosus lineatus. The sequence continues at coordinate 40,646,143 of CM045742.1, read as the reverse complement.
AATAAAAACTACATCAGGAATACTTTTTATTTTTTTTATTATTATTTTAAATGTCTCTGCTGTCTGACAAATGGAGTCCAACTCATGAAATTCGAAAAATATAAACGAAACCCGTTCCTCTTAAAACTCACGCAGACCAAAAAAGGTCAGGTTGGCTGTGTTTGTTCCATGTAGGGGTGGAGCCACTCAACCGGGGGTCAGAACAAACATTATTCTATAATCATGAGGCTGGTAAATCCAAAACGTTTTAAATAAACCCTGATATGATGGTGAGATCAGTTTACTCAACCAGGTCTGTGCTCTTTATCCATGTTGTTGTGGAACCAAAACATCCAAATATGGCAGAAATTTAAGTTCACACCCAAAACCACATCCACCACACAAACACTTATGTGATATTTATCGAATAAATGCATACTAGAGCCTAATTAACACTGAGTGACAGGCTCTTACCTGCCAGAAACTTCTGTTCTTTTTATAAAACACTTCCAGTTTAATGTTTACAAACATTTCCAGTTGAAAATAAATGAGGTTTAATATTATGAGACAATAGAGCGCAACACTAAAATCAGTTGTGTTTCCACCGGACTTCACCATTGGATTTGTTCAATCGGCTTTTGCTGGTTTCTGAAAAGCAGATCTAGTCACGGTTTAATTTTGGCCGGTGTAGACGAGGGACCGGACCTTCACTAAGATGCTCACACACCGTTCCGGTTCCGCTCCTGTGCACAGAGCAAAGCTCCGTAAACAGAACGTGTGTGAAGGCTGGAAGAAAGCAAAGGAACTCAAGTGTCCCACACAGAGCCCACTGAAGAGGTCGGGTGCTAAAAGTGCTCACTCTCGCTCATATACCCAAACAAACCCAAAATAAAGAGGGTCACGATTCTTCCCAGAAGAACTGCATGGCATACGAGTAATAACATCGAGTGTCTGCATACTTTGGACCTTATGTGAGGCGCTCCACCGAATATAGGCGCTTGTCGCAAGTGACGTACGGTGCTTGCGAGACAAAGCGTGGCTTATCCGGCCTTTCCATCTCTCAAGCGAGCAAGTGAAGGTTGAGTACTAAACAAGTATTCAACGCACACTTGCTCAGTTGAAAGATCGGAAGTCCGGCTATGTCGCGCTTTGTCTCAGAAACACCATACTTCACTTGTGACAAGCGCCTACATTCGATGGAGCGCCTCACATATAATATATGCCGTAAATATCGGAGTTAAAAGCTCTGTGGGTGGGGATGTCCCAGAGTGGTCGCGATCTGGCAACCCTATCTGTGACATCACAGTGACACACCGGCAGGACAACAGGACTCTGGACCCATAGTGGAGCACCATCGAGGGACGCCTGACAAGAACATCTTACAATCCCATCCTGTCTAACAAAAGTTTATTTATTCATAATTTCTGTAAATTTCCATTACGCATCAGCCTCATCGCTCCAGTGTAACGCTAAAGATACAGATGCACGTGTGCGCGAATTGATTTACTGCAGAGTACAGAATCACAGAGTGCAATAAAAAAAGAGCAATGTTTAAGACTATGGAAGAACAGCAACTGAACTGAAATGACACTCGGGTGAAGCGAGACACACACAGGGGTACGCAATCCTTTCCTTTCTTTTCCGGGGAAAGTGTGGCAGCGTTTTGACAGTTTACAACATGTACGACAATGTACATAAACTTAAAGCGAGGTCACACAAGAGACCAGTAGTCGCCATTATTAAGAGGTAAATTTGTGATTACTGCAAGTAGTACGTCACCTGTGACCCCTCATTGCACAAGCGGGGCAACCAGAGAGGAGAAGAGAGGATTTTTCTCTCAGTCCAGCAGCAAACCAACACTCCGCCCACAACTTTTATTACGACAAAAGAAAAAAAATATATATAAAATCAAGTCTAAAGTTTCACTCCTGGCTTCAGAATGCACTTTCAGTTCACTTTACATCCAGTCAGCCCTTCTGAGTGACACAAATAACCCACATGACCCCTCCACACCCACACCTACCCCACCCCCACCCACCCGCAGTCATACTCGAATCATAAAATCAAGACAATTCCCTGAAACATTTTTTTTTTAAATTTAACTTTCAGTCAGTATTCGAGTCCGTGTCATCATTAATATAGTCCTCCTCTACAGGCCTCGCTGCGTTCTGCGAACCCCACTCGTCTTCATCGTACTCTATACTGTCATTATCCTCCAACAGATCCTCTTCAGGCTCCACCCCTGCACCCGCTGCCGGTCCCGCTTCAGCCCCGCCTCCCCCAGCTGCTTCAAACCCTGCCTGCTCGTCTCCGGCCGGCACCTGGCCGTTGTTGTTGGAGAACGGCGCACGCTGTTGCGCTTCATCCTCGACGTACACTCTCTGATGGCACATGGGGCACGTGTCCTGGATATACAGCCATTTGCGCAAGCAAAGTGCATGGAAATAATGGTTGCACGGCGTGACGCGTGCAGCTGTCGCAAACTCCTGGTAGCAGATGGCGCACACGTCCTCGACCCCATGCAGCTCGGTGCCTCTGACCTCGGGCAGAGAGTGGATCCTGCGCACGGCTGCCCGCCGCTTCACAAACGTCCTCCATCCACTCTTAGCTTGCAGGTAGATGTTGAAGTAGGCGTGTAGGCACATCATGCACGCGCGGATCTTGCTACCTGATTCAAACGCCATGGTGTAGGCGCCGTTACCGAACATGACAATTCCAAAGATGAACTCTACCACGTTTCCGGCCGAGCGCACGTAGTACACGTAGTCGTCCAGCTTCTCCCAGAGCTTGCCGTAATAACCGTCCACCATGAAGAGTGTGTAGACCGTGAGTGACACGAGAACCTTCAGGCACAGCTCTACACAAAATGCGGTGACTGCAAAAAGCCACGTATTGAGCGCGTAGCGTCGCCACAACATGCAACTCAACACCACTGGCAGTGTCAACAGCACCAGAGACACGAGAAGAGCGGGGGCGTGGCGGCGCACAGACTGCACATGCGAGGCGCTCAACGCCATCAGCACTGGCTCCGTCATACCGTGTACAAAGTGCAACACGGCGGTCAGCAGCAGGCACAGGTTCCTGCTCAGGCGCACCAGACGCTCGCTTGGCTCCAGGCCACTTAGCCCTGTCTGCAGAGCCAGGATAAAGAACAGTACCGGCGCCACGAAGCCGAGCCGCCGATCCTCCTCGTCTTCGGCCGAGCCTATGAACACCAGGACAGCCAAACCGAGATAGTGCGCTGCTGATGAGATCACGGCACTCATACCCAGCACGGTGAGCGTCGAGTCACAGCCACTGATGATCAGACTGCTGCACAGCTCCCAGAACACCTCCCACGTCACGGAGGCCTCCGCCCCGTCTCCTTTCTCCTCCACCTGCACCATCCTCACCTATGTACAGGCAAGACAGACTTAATTTCAAACTTCAGGTAAAATCAGATGCATAACACGAAGAATCGAATACAATTTCATTCTCACCGCAAGGATCAGAATCACAGCCTGCGCCACGAAACGAGTCAGCCAGAAAACCCGCAACACATCCGGTACGCGAATCCTCTTCCACGTGTCCTCAAGAAGCAGCTGTAAGCCATAGATACGGTACATGTGCCGCACCAGTAGATACACGTAACGGCAAGAGTAATAAAGTCTCTTTAAGCGGACCAGCAGGCACACGGTGGTGTTCACAGCTAACACCGATCCCGAGATCACCACCAACGTCCGTCTGACATCCAGTGGAAGCTCCATGAAGAGCCCGGATATGGGCACAAGGACGTCCAGCATCATCATGGTGGAGTACGGTGACTTCACACCTAGCAGCAGCACATAGCCTGAGGCTAACATTAGTTGCACAGTGGCCATCGCCAAGAAGAGCACAGGCTTGGCGCGAGGAAGTAGTCCAAAGCTTGGCGTCGCTCTGTGCAAGTCCACATTCATCGTAACGTAGTAGTTTAGCAGCATGGCGGTGGATCCAAGCAGCATGCCCACGAGCAGGCAGTAGAACTTAAACAGGGACTTCTGGGACAACACTAGCACAACACTACATACTGCAATACCTGGAAAACACACAGAGTTCAAATTGAGAAGAACGCTTTAGATTTGCGTATCAAATTTTAAGGGAAAGCAGAATCTCTTCAGAACAGGTTTCAAAGCATCACAGTTTTAATAACTTACTCCAAACACACAGAGAATGAGCTCGTTTACACGATTTATAAGGTTTTAAAACCGGCACGGTGTTTCTGTACCTTGCTACAGGGTTGTGACAGGAAGGGCATCCGACGTAAAAAAAACCTAAGCCAAATCAAATGTGCGAATCAGATGATTCACTGTGGCGACTCCCGAGAAAGGGAAAAAGCCGAACGGAAATGATACGGTTTTAAAAGTTTTTTTTTTTTTTAATCGATCACATGTCGTCCAAGTCGAGGTGATTTCCAGTATTCTGGACAGAAATTACAACAAGAATATCCAACATTAAGGATCATAATCCAAATCTCAACCTCGAGAGCAAACATACAAGTTAATGCACTGCTATTGAACACCATCAGGTGACTTCTGGAAACTTTGAGCACGCAGCCACGACTTTCTGCTCAAGAGGGGCCTGCAGAGTAAATGCAGGACACTGTGATCGCCAATGACATCACATATTTACTACTACCACCACCACCACAAATAATAATAATAATAATAATAATACCAGGTAGCAGTGGCCTGGTGGTAAAGGTGATGGATCACTGATCCCAAGGTTGGGGGTTCAAGCCCCACTCTCCACAAGGTTGTTACTGTCCCCCCGGTGCACTGATAGGGTTAGCAAAGGCCGGCCATATCTCTCCCTGTCTATGTTGAGAGGTTCATGTAAAAGACCCATTGCTGACTTTCGACAAGAGTAGCTGCAAAGCAGTCAGCATGTTTCTGCCCCGTGATGGCCTGGCGAGCCATCCAGGGTGTAGTCTGCCCTCACCCAGAGTCGGCTGAGATGATCACCAGCCTCCTCACGACCATAATTAGGATTAAGCGGTTTCAGGAAATGATAATAATGATAAGTGATGATTTGTGTGTGCGCCAAAGAGAAGAAGCCCGAGTCGGCCCATGTTTATAAAGTTGTCTGATGCACTTTAAACCCTGATAATGAACCACACTGAGGGTTTGGCAGAAGTTCAAGTTCTACAGAGGATCAGAGGCCAAGGCTGAGAGACTCAGGGTGAGTGTTTAGGCCCAGGGACGAATAACTACCCAAAACAGCCATAGTCTGGGTGTGGTATAGCAGCGACTCAGTGCTCTTACCCAGTATCCGTAGAAAAACCTGTCCAGCTGTCCCAGTCCAGCCGTCCGCCGGATCAGAGTGAGAGTTACAAATGGCGTCGATGATGAAGATACAGGGGACCCGAAGCGCTACGTCCAGCACCGCCATGGCCTGCGCGCTCAGCCGGCCGGTGTTGGAGGCCATGGCGACGCAGGGACTACTTTCACCGCTCCCGCAGGGGTCAGAACAAACCCCTCCCGCTCCTCCAGAGGTCCTTTCGTCCGAAAGTTGTGTTCGCTGTTTACCTCAGCACGGGCTCCCCGTTGTCCGCCATCTTCCTTTTACCTCCTGTTGCTATGCGTAGAACGCGGAAGTGAAGTTTTTGACTCCCGCCCCCACCCATCCGGGAATTACGCAGGACGCAGCAAGCGCCCAAATCTACGTCATTACGTCGTCTAAAACGTTTGCGGAAGTCATGATGTCTGGAACTACATTTTATACTAGTGCCATTTAAAGTACATAGTTCGTAAAAATAAATACACAAATTATAATTTAAGTTTCTCTCCGTTTCACTTCGCGGTCGGTTATTCTTCTGAACTGTTCTAGAATTATAACTGATCGCGCTGTTGAGGTTATCCTGGTCATAGGTCACGTGACACACTGATACGTTATCATGACAGATTATCACGCCGTAACATTGTGATGTCATGCTAGTGACTACTAGCACCTTCTTATTGCCAAATTATTATCACCTGTAGTATTTTCTCTTTGTGACTTCTGACCTTGTTTATTGCATCAGAAGCACTGTACTCAACTCTAGTCAACACTGGCTGACTGTCCTTACCTTAAAATAAAGGATCCATTTATTACACGTTGAACAGCTCAGCCAGACCATCTCAGGGCCATCACGATCAATCACTTCCACTCAGGCACAATTTGGAACAGCCAGTTAGCTTAATGTGCATGTCTTGGGACTGTGGGAGGAAACCAGCACACCCAGAAGAAAACACACAAGCATGAGAACTTACAAACTCCATAAAGAGTGAGGACTTTCACCCAGAACATGACTGGAAATCCAGGACCTTCCTACTGTGAGGCGTATGTGCTGATCACCACAAGGTTACTTTTTGACCAGTTCTTCAAGCAGGATTGAGTATTTTTCAACATCATTCCAGTGTTCGAGAATGATCATAAAAATCCTATTCTAGAACTATTATACGGGACCACCATTCATTTTTCTGAACTGCTTCATCCTAATGAGGGTAGCAGGAGGCTGGTGCCCATCTCAGCCAACTCTGGACAACGTGCAGGGCCAACACTCACACAAACATTAATACTGTACCTCACACCTAGGGGTGATTTGGAAAAGCCAATTGACCTACTGTGCATGTTTTTGGACTGGGGGAGGAAACCGGAGTACCCGAAGGAAATCCACTCAAGAACAGGGAGAGAATGCAAACTCCACACAGAAGCTGGGAATTGAACCAAGGACCGTCTTGCTGTGAGCAGGATGTGCAAACCATTACGCCAAAGTACCGCCCGATGGAACCACTACTTTAGAATACAGCAATGCAGTTCCAGAAATATTTAAAATTGCAAATGTTCTAGAATTATTGTACTGCCCAGTGTTTAAGAACTAGTATCCTTCCTGGTTTTGCTTGCTGGGGCAGCAAGCAGAGGGCTGCGGACACAAACACTGAACAAACTGATCCGCAGTTGTGGGGATGGAACTGGACACTTGACGGTGGTGTTGGAGAGGCAAATGTCCAAAACAAAGACAATATTGAACAATACGTTCCATCTGCTGATCAGTCCCTGGAGCATAACCAGTGAGAGACTGATACCACCGAGTGCACCACTGATCAAAAAAGGAAATTGTTCCTACCAGTGAATATAAACTGTACATCTCCATATAGCAACATCCACTGCGATACATTTACATTCTACTGTTGATCATATTAATAATACTGTACATATCCCTCACTGACTCCATTCATTCTGTTTATATACATATTACTCACTTCTCATTTCATATTAACATACCTACACTCACTCACATGGTAGGTAGGTAAAGTCTGTTGGGTTTTTACACCCGGGCCTCATGGCTCATCAGGCCGGTGGTTATCCCCGGTTTCCATAGCGTGAAGCGACCAGTTCTCAACTCCCCCTGGATGGGACGCTAGTCCATCGCAGGTTACCTTCCCAGTACATTTTACTGGTACCCATTTATACTGCTGGGTTAACAGAGGCACACTTGTGGTTGAGACCTTGCCCAGGGGTCTTAGCACAGTGAGGGTCTCAATGGGATTCGAACTCACAACCTCCCAATCATGAGCGCAGCACCCTAACCACTACGCCATTGGCCCCACACTCACTCACATCCACACACATGAATATATAAATATTTTGTCATTTTTCTTAAAATTTCTGTTGAAACTTTATCTCACTCTTACTTGTATGGGGCAACTGTGTGCATAACTGACCAGTGGTCTAGAATTACAACTGATGTATTATAATATACCAGAATTACGGTTATGATAAATGCTTCAGAATAACAATAAAGTCAATGTCACCACTTAATACACACTGAATAGCAGCTTTCATGTCGAGTATATATTTATTAAAATATATTTCAGCACAACACCATCGTGCGAAAGCTTCAGTTTTGGGTTTTCCACCGTAATTAATTGTACAATTAGCCTGAGCTTCAGCAGATCAGAAGATCCACAGAATAAACAAACTTCGTTCTTCCAGAACCGCCATTTTATCGTTCAGACTGTTCAAAGGCACACGGGGAGGTAGTGTGGTATCAGCTCCCAGTGAAAAACATCTTCAGTGTGTTGTTGTAGATAGTGTTGGCCATCTCCGCTGGATCCTCGTTCCGCACTGCTGCCATCACCTCCAACACCTGTCTGAAAAAGGAGGAGAAGTCTTACCATTGCATGTGGAGTCCCTGTGTTTGTGTGGGTTCCCTCCTGGTACTCCAGTTTCCTTCCACAGTTCAAAGACATGCACATTCAGCTGTACTAAATTGCTCGCAGGTGTGACTTTAAGTGTAAATATGTGTGTTGCCTGGCAGTGGTCCTGTAAGCTGTACTGAATGTACCCCACCTTCACCCATAGTTGGCCGAGATAAGCACTAGCCTCCTCTTGACCCTGAAAGGATTAAGCTGTTACGCAAATAAGTATGTGTTGTTTTTGTTGTCATAGTGACCTACATGATGTGACAGGGTTCGTTTCTATCCTTTAGACAGTGTCCTGCTTCCCACTTCTTCTTGGTGGGGAATGTTGTTTTAATGAACTTGGATCCTGCATGAGTGTTTTTGATGCCACACCATGGAGCATCTGGAAGCACAGAAATAGAGAGAGAGAGAGAGAGAGAGAGAGAGAGAGAGAGAGAGAGAGAGAGAGAGTCTGGTTGACAAGGAATGGTGAGCATCATCAATACAATAGCACACAAATAACTGACATAAATGTTCTTTTTACCCTCCTCCAAAATCTCATATATATATATATATACAGTAAAACCTCCGCTGACGAACGCTGAAGCTCACAAACTTTTCACCTCAAGAACATTAAATTTGCGAGCATATGGTCTCTGCTGACGAACTAGTTTTCGGCGGACGAATCAAACCACGCGGTCGAACAGCGCCACGGTGGCGGCCACGAGAAGCTGAGGCACGCTCACGGCGTCACAGTTCGTCACCCCCTTTCTTTGAATGCGTACGTGGTTTGTGTTTGCTAGACATTTTGGACCATATTGAGTGTACTTTTGCTATTATGGGACCGAAAAAGACCCCACCACAGGCGGAGATCATTGAAAAACACGAACGAGGTGTGCGTTTGTGTGACTTAGCGTCCCAGTACCAGTACGCTAAGTCTACCATTGCTCCCATCCTTAAGAACAAGGAAGCTATTAAGGGTGCGTGTGTGGCTAAGGGTGTTTCCAAACAGTAGGCGTTTCCAAACTCTCCTTCCAAACAGTAAGTCCCTCCCTCCCTCCTCCTCTCACTCCATTCCATCAAGCCATCAACTACCATCACAAAGGTAAATAAAACCACTTTATTATACAGTACAGTTTATTTCTTTAATTACAATACAATAGCACATTTATTATACATAAAATAAGGTATATTTTTGTGTAGTTTTAAGGCTTATTTAGTAGAAATTATGTTTTATGGGGACCTGGGAACGGATTATTCTCATTTTAATGGTTTCTTATGGGAAATAAATGTTCGGAAGACGAACTTTTCGCCTTACACACACTTTCTGGGAACCAATTATGTTCGTGAGCTGAGGTATCACTGTATATATATGCAAGCATGAGCTTGCAGACAATACATCCCCCAAACACAAACAATATTCAGAATGTTCAGATTTTTTTCACATACAATGGTACCTTGACTTACAAATTTAATCTGTTCTGAGGGCGAGCTCGTAAGCCGTAAAGTTAATTAGATGAAACAGTTATTCCCATAAGATATAACAGAAAAACAATGAATCCGTTCCAACCCCCCCCCCCCCCCCCAAACTCATAACCAGCCACAAACACGTACTAGTATATTTGAACTTATATCGTATTAAAGATAAAAATGTAAAAAAAAAAAAAATCCATCTTAATAATACATGTACATTAACATTAATAATAATAATAAAACAAGAATAAGCAATAAGTCAACTAACCCTTCTGATCATCCACTGCAGCAAGGGCAGGCAGGAGGTGGTTTGTAAGAGAGGAAGAGAAGGAGAAGTTTGTGCGTGTGCACGCACCGTATGCCAGTGAAGAAAGGCTTGTGGTGAGCTCCCACAAGGCCAGTGCATCTCAAATAGTGGGGTGCGCCCCCCTTGGGGGTCGCGGTGTGATGTCAGGGGGTTGCGTATGACCCAGGGGAATATGCTTTTTAGCCATACTGTACTAGAATTAAGTGTAATTGTGCATCCACTACAGTAATTGGCAGTGGCGCTCTCATTGTCGCGCTGTGGTGTAGGGAAAACGCACTGAGCAAACAATATGAAATGCAGTAAATGCTATTTATAGTCATGCACTGGGAATCTGGGTGGTGTTAAATGTTTCTTATTCTTCCTAGAGGGAGCGTCACAGAAAATAATTGAGAAGCACTGCACAAGGCATTTTCGGAGTGTGGGGGAATACACACGGAAGAATACAAGGCTAACGGGCCTGGAAAAGCCATTTCGAGGCGAGTTCGTAAAGTGAATTTTTGCTCAATGGATGGAGCAGATTTGTGGCAAGCTCACAGCTTGTATCATGGAAAACGTGTTATAAGGGACACTCATTATACAAGGTGCCACTATAAATAAATAAATAAATAAATATATATATATATATATATATATATATATATATATATATATATATATATATATATATATATATATATATATATATATATGAGAGAGAGAGAACATTTTTTGTATATTATGTGTACATAGAGTGTGTGTGTGTGTGTATGTATATATATATATATATATATATACAGTGATACCTCTGCTCACGAACATAATTGGTTCCCAGAAAGTGTGTAAGGCGAAAAGTTCATCTTCCGAACATTTATTTCCCATAAGAAACCATTAAAATGAGAATAATCCGTTCCCAGGTCCCCACAAAACATAATTTTCTACTAAATAAGCCTTAAAACTACACAAAAATATACCTTATTTTATGTATAATAACTGTGCTATTGTATTGTAATTAAAGAAATAAACTGTACTGTATAATAAAGTCGTTTTATTTACCTTTGTGATGGTAGTTGACGGCTTGATGGAATGGAGTGGGAGGAGGAGGGTGGGAGGGACTTACTGTTTGGAAGGAGTGTTTGGAAACGCCTACTGTTTGGAAACACCCTTAGCCACGCACGCACCCTTAATAGCTTCCTTGTTCTTAAGGATGGGAGCAATGGTAGACTTAGCGTACTGGTACTGGGACGCTAAGTCACACAAACGCACACCTCGTTCGTGTTTTTCAATGATCTCCGCCTGTGGTGGGGTCTTTTTCGGTCCCATAATAGCAAAAGTACACTCAATATGGTCCAAAATGTCTAGCAAACACAAACCACTTCCGCACTCAAAGAAAGGGGTGATTTAACTGGGACGCCGTGAGCGTGCGTCAGCTTCTCGTGGCCGCCACCGTGGCGCTGTTCGACCGCGTGGTTTGGTTCGTCCGCCGAAAACTAGTTCGTCAGCAGAGACTATATGCTCGCAAATTTAATGTTCTTGAGGCAAAAAGTTCGTGAGCTTAAGCGTTTGTCAGCGGAGGTTTTACTGTATATATATATATATATATACAAAAATAAAAGGACAGGACAAAGACTTTCTATTGAAACTCCATTTATCACTACAGATCTGTTTCGAGGGGTGATGAAACCATCCTCTCTCTTCAGGTGATTATAGAAGAATTCTATAATCTATTCTATTAATCTAATAATTAACTAATAGATTAACTAATAATCTAATCTATTCTAATTCTAATTCTATAATTCTATTCTATAATCACCTGAAGAGAGAGGATGGTTTCACCACCCCTCGAAACAGATCTGTAGTGATAAATGGAGTTTCAATAGAAAGTCTTTGTCCTGTCCTTTTATTTTTGTTTATTTGCTCTACCAAAAAGTATTGAGCACTCTCCTACGGAAGGATCTACTCAGAAAATCATATATATATATATATATATATATATATATATATATATATATATCTGTCTTCCTTTCGGCTTTTTCCCTTTCACTCAGGAGTCGCCACAGCGAATCATCTGATTCGCACATTTGATTTGGCAGAGGTTTTTATGTCGGATGCCCTTCCTGTCACAACCCTTTTTTAGCAAGGGACAGAAACACGCTGACAACTTTGCAGCTACTCTTTACGAAAGTCAGCAATGGTTCTTTTACATGCCTCTCACCATAGACAGTGAGACATGGCCCGCCTTTGATAACCCAGTTAGCCGCACTGGGGGGGACAGTGACAACCTTGTGGAGAGTGGGACTCGAACCCCTAACCTTTGGATCAGCGATCCAGCGCCCTATACCACCACTGCCCGAATATATATATATATATATATATATATATATATATATATATATGTGTGTGTGTGTGTGTGTGTGTGTGTGTGTGTGTGTGTGTGTGTGTGTGTTGATATATGCACATGTATAGCTCCGTGTAGTTCCTTTGTTTTCTTTTATGCACTTTTTATCATTGCTGGTAAACAAAGAGCTGCTAAACTAATATTTTCATTGTTCACGCAACAGTTCACAATACAGATCTTTTATCTTATCTTAAACCTGTTCCTAACAGTTTCTATAACAGCATTCTCAAACTATTAGAAACATCCAGGGCTCTAGAGCTATTTGATCAGAATTTTAGAATTACAGTATTAAGCTGTATTTTCTGTTTGTGAGGTATGATCAGAATTCCCCAGGACTGTTCCTGAAATTAAATGATTGTCATCACTGTGGTCATCGTGGTTGTCACTGGGCCCTGAGTTACACATGTTTTTGTGAGAACTCTTCAAGTTCTAGCCAGTTTCTCATAAGCTAAGTGTAAGAGACAAATTCTTTACTACAGATTGGCCTTTCAGGGGCAGTGGTGGTCCGGTGGAAGGGTCCTGGGTTATTGATCCCAAGGTCTGGAGTTCTAGCCCCACTATCACCAGGTGGGTACAACCCCCTCCCCCCTCCCCCAGTGCAGCTAACTGGGTTATCAAAAGCTGACCATGTCTCACTGTCTGGTGTGAAAGACATGTAAAAACATAGCTATCAGTGTATTGATGGCCTAGGAAGCCGCCCACGGTGTACTCTGCACTTGCCTACGGTCGGTTGAGATGGGCGCCATCCTCCTCTTGACCTTACTTCGGATTCAGTAGCTCAGAAAACGAATGAATGAATGAGAGTGGCCTTTCATTAAATAAATTATATTTATTCAATATACAGACGGAAACTGTTTAATCTGAGAGTTTACACCATGGAACTGCTAAAATATTTTAGAGTTCAATTTTCACCCTGTTGGAAATGCTAACAGATTTTAAATGAGCAATATAACTTGACAAAAAATATACACAAACAGCATTTAGTGCAGTTTAGTCAAACCTGTCTCGATCATAAGCCTCTCTGTGGGAATTGATTTCATGGCCTCGAGATTCGCCTCAGTCTTCAATGAGCTGGAAGAGCAAGAAGAAGAAGAAGAAGAAGGACATGTGAGATTAATACATTTTATCACTGGATTTTATTTCCACCAGGAATTTAATTTATACAGAAAGCAAAACTCATTCACTAACCAGCCATTAATTCCGATATAAAGGTCTAAGTCTATGAGAGCAGCAGCATCCTCTTTGGTCCCATCAAAGGAATGAACCTTCATTAAAGCAGATCAGACAAAAATCAATTCTCCAGGTGACATCAATGACATGAGTGCATGTACAGTATGTCTATGTTTGCAAATGGAATGATCACACACGTCGCCGCACTGGGTCAGGAACACATTTTATAGTCCATGTTTTTATTAAAAACGCCCTCTACAGGTGGAGGAGGAATCAGGCTGCACTAGCAGGTAATATGAAGTGCTTCACCTGTCTGTAATCACTGGTAGTAGCTATGTGTGTTCTGTGTTTGTTTGCAGATAGAGATTTTTAAAAATCTCAGAGTTAAACAATAAAGGGCATCTGAAAAGTGCCCAGTTTAAATTTACAGTGAATAAAAAGAGTGAAGGTTCAGCCTGTCTCTGAGTCTTCAGTATCCTAACCCTGAGTTCTGTTACAATCACATTTGACATAAAAAGGGAAGATATGACACTCACCACCCCTCCAACACACCTGTCACGGTTTCTTTTCATAATTTCTAAAAGCAACATAGAAAGTTTCATAAGCATCAGACATAGAATCTGGCATGGTTCAGTTGTATTCAACTTTTTCCACATGTGAAAAAATAAATGCATTAAAATCTACCCAGAAATTCCCGGTGAGAGTTTCTGCAGTGCAAGAACATGGGCAGTTTGGTTTCTTCTGCCAAATCAAACTGTTTCTCAAAAAACCTGCAGGTCACAAAACATCAGTCTGAATCAAAGGCTCATAGCACACATTCTCGAATAAATTACATTATTCAAAAAGGAGAAATTATGTCATATGGAGTATCACTCACTTCAATTGGGTCTCTTTTGGACAGAATTCCAATCGGTCAAAATCTACAAACCAGAATAAATATATTCTAAAATGAATGTGGTTAATTTACCCCCCGGTACATCTAACTGGGCTATCAAAGGCCAACCATGTCTCTCACTGTGTGTGGTGAGAGGTTCATGTTAAAGAACCATTGCTGACTTTCCTAAAGAGTAGCTACAGAGTCATCAGTGTGTTTCTGCCCTGCTATGGCCTGGCAAGCTGTCCAGAGTGTGCTCTAGCCTCACCCCGAGTTGGCTCAGATGGGCACCAGTCTCCATGCGAACCTAATTAGGATTAAGTGGTTCAGAAAAATGAATGAATAAATGTTTATTTTATTATTATGAGTCATATAAAAGAGACTTTCACAACTGGCACATGTGTTGGTTCACATGACGTTTTAACTTCAATACGGACTGCCACCTCGACCCATCATTAACAAACTCCACAAGAGCACAGAGTTGTGAAATAATACAAACATTCATTCCGGAAACAAAATAAGAGACCAGAAATATCATTCATTCATTTTCTGAAGCGCTCAATCTTTCGCCACTTTAGGCGAGGGCAGAGAACACCCTGGAGTTTCCACTGACAACTATGCAACTCCTCGTGACAAAGGCCAGGAGTGGCTCTCTGACAGCCTCTCACTACAGACAATTGAGAGACAGGGTCAGCCTTTGATAACCCGGTTGGCTGCACTGGGGGGACAATAATACACACCCGGTGATAGTGGGGCTTGAACTCTACCTTGGATTGGTGAAACAATTATTAAGTGTGTGTGAGAGAGAAAGTTACCCAGTCCACACTCGCCAACAGCCACCACCTTCCCTCTGTGAGTAATGGCCAGCTCTCTGAGTGCAAAGAAATACTGCTCTGCCCCCTGCTGTTCAAACTCAGCACAGCGAGTCGGGTGGCACCCTACAGTACTGTAGAGCTCCTCTACACACACACACACACACACACACACACACACACACACACACACACACACACACACACACACACACACACACACAGTAAGACAAGTCTACACTGTGAATAGTTTTGCTTTACCAGACACCAATAACCCCTGTTTCCATTCAGGGCATCAATGTTGAAATGGTGGAGGATTACAAATACTTGGGAGTTCATTTTGACAATAAACTGGACCGGGTTAAGAACATTACCGCACTTTACAAGATGGGTCAGAGACGTGTCTATTTTTTGAGGCAGGTACGGTTGCTTAACATCTGTTGGACACAGCTCAAAACGTTCGAGTCTGTGGCCAGCACTATCCTCTATATCAGTGTTTCCAAACCCCTGTTCCGCGGCACGTGCCATGAGAAATCATCAGGTATGCCGCGGAAGATTAACCAATTTCACTTAGCGTGTAGCAACAGTGCTGATCTGCTAGAGGGCAGTATCATTTTTGTTCCGTGGTGTGCCTCGTGATGTTTCTAATGTAAAAGGTGTGCCTTGGCCCAAAAAGGTTGGGAAACACTGCTCTATATGCTGTTGCATGCTGGGGCAGCACCTGAGGGTAGCAGACGCAAACAGATTGAAAAAATTGATCCGCAAGGCCGATAAAATTGTGGGGATGGAACCTGACTCTCTGACTGAAGTCGGAAAGGCGAACGCTGCCCAAAATAAAGACGATGTTGAACAATACATCCCATCCGCTTCACAACTTGCTGAAGGCTCTCCTACCATCCCACCAGTGGATGAGCAGTGCTCAGTCTTCTGTAGGGAATTCTTTAAATACATTCATTCATTCATTCATCCTTCATTCATCATCTTCCGCTTCTTCCGAGGTCGGGTCGTGGGGGCAGCAACCTAAGCAAAGAGGCCCAGGCATCCCTCTCCCCAGCCACTTCCTCCAGCTCTTCCGGGGAAGGGGACACACACACACAGAGGCATTCCCAGACAAGCTGAGAGACATAGTCCCTCTCGCGTGTTCTAGGTCGACCCCGGGGTCTCTTCCCGGTTGGACATGCCCGTAACATCACACCAGGGAGGCGTTTAGGAGGCATTCTAACAAGATGCCCGAGCCGCCTCAACTGGCCCCTCTCAATGCGTAGGAGCAGTGGATCTACTCTGAGCTCTCTCTGGATGGTAGAGCTTCTCACCTTATCTCTAAGGGAGAGCCCCGCAACTCGGCGAAGGAGTTGTATCCGCGACCTTGTTCTTTTGGTCACTACCCAAAGCTCGTGACCATAGGTGAGGGTTGGAACATAGATTGACTGGTAAATTGAGAGCTTTGCCTTGCGGCTCAGCTCCTTCTACACCACAACGGACCGGTACAGGCTCCATTTAACAGCAGAGGCTGCAGCAATCCGTCTGTCGATCGCCTCCTCCATCTTTCCCTCACTTGTGAATAAGACCCCAAGATACTTAAACTCCTCTACTTTGGGCATGCCCTCATTCCCGACCCGGAGGGTGCATTCCACCCTTGTCCGACTGAGAACCATGGTCTCGGACTTGGAGGTGCTGATTTTCATCCAAGCCACCTCGTACTTGACTGCGAATCGCTCCAGTGAGTGCTGGAGGTCCTGGCCTGATGAAGCCAAAAGGACAACATCATCCACAAAAAGTAGAGACAACATCCGATGGCCACTAAACCAGAGCCTCTCAACACTCTGCGCCTGCAAATTCTGTCCCTAAAAATTATGAACAGAATAGGTGACAAGAGACAGCCTTGGCGGACTCCAACTCTCACCGGAAACGAATTCGATGTGTTGTTACCAATACGGAGCAAACTCTGGCTCCGGTGATACAGCGATCGAATGGCCCGTAGCAATGGGTCAGGAACACCATTCTCCCGGAGTACACCCCACAAGATAGCCCGAGGGACATGGTCGAAAGCCTTCTCCAAATCCACAAAACACATGTGGACAGATTGGGCAAACTCCCATGCCCCCTCCAAGATCCTGTGGAGCGTATAGAGTTGGTCAAGAGTGCTACGGCCAGGACAAAAACCACATTGTTCCTCCTGAATCCAAGGTTCGACTATAGATTATTCTTTACATAAATTAACGAAGTAACTATATAAATAAATAAATATACGGTACACATCTATGGGTTGCTGAGGCCCACAATGTTACATGATGTCCATAAATCTGAAATGTGTGGAGCTCCTTATGACGACGTTTTGAGCACGATTGGGGTGTAAAAACGAGGCAGGGTGCATCCAAGAGATTAAAACTTCAAGGAACCATGTTTCCAAGTTCATCAAGTTCCCCTACGATAGATCATTAAAGTTCGTTACACTCTGTGAAGGTCGGTTATGCTCTACTATGATTGGCATCAAATTATAATACACTGTGGCAAAAATTTTTGACAAAGATTTTGTCACAGTTATCACGAATCCACCAGATTCCTTCAAGATCACCACAAATCCACCATGTTTCCTCAAGATCATCACAATTCCACCAAGTTCACACAGAATCATCACAAATCCACCATGTTTCCTCAAGATCACCACGATTCCATCAAGTTCCCTCAAAATCATCACGATTCCACCATGTTCCCTCAAGATCATCATGATTCCACCACATTCTCTCAAGATCATCACGATGCCACCAAGTTCCCTCAAGATCATCACGATTCCACCAAGTTCCCTCAAGATCATCACAAATCCACCACGTTTCCTCAAGATCATCACAAATCCACCACATTTCCTCAAGATCATCACAATTCTACCAAGTTCCCTTAAGATCAGCATGATTCCACCAAGTTCCCTCAAGATCATCACAATTCCACTAAGTTCCCTCAAGATCATCACAATTGCACCAAGCTTCCTCAAGATCATCACAAACCCACCATGTTTCCTCAAGATCACCACAATTGAACCCCCCCCCCCCCCAATAATGATAAGCAATCATGATCCTCTCAAATCATGGAGATTGTGGACATCATGGCCCCAGTGTGAACCCAGGCTTACTGACCAACAGAAAGACGCTGATGCCTAGACAGGGACAGATCTGAGCTGACTCACTGTGATCCCTATGTGCCTGCCCTGCTAGACAGGCAAAACAATAATACAACGTTGTGTAAATAAGCAATTTTTATGTTAATATCAAAATTCTAATGGTTAAGAATAAATAGTTTTATTTATTAAACATTTCATTATTATGTTATTGTTACTGACCTCGGCTTTGTGCTAGTTTCAGAGCTTCTCTGCTGTCCTCCAGGTTTCCACCAGTAATCATAAACTGTAACAAACATGACAGGAAGTCAATGTGGAAATTCCGGCGTCTTTCTCTCAAGATACTAATGAAATCTGATTGGCCAAAAGGTGTATAAAATAAAATATAAATACAGTAATGCAAGTCAGAAACAGTAACAGGAACTCATTTCCTATGACAGCACACATCCATGTGGATGTTTTATTCTTTCCATAGTATGACATACAGAAACTCAGTAGTCGAGAAAATATCAGGAAACATACCTTCTGCACCCCGACACTCAAAGCTCGATCCACTATTTGTGTGAAATCATCTAGAGGGAAAAAAATAACGGAGACATTAGACTTGATTACAAAAGATAACAATTCTCAAGTAAAGCTCGGCAGTGTGGTGTTGACTACCTTCATGTTTTTGGGTTCCTCTGTATATTCCTCTGAACATCGGGTCAGTCAAGTTAATCCCAATATCTGGAGATGGAAACAGACCAGATGGCATTAATGACTATGTAGTAACTGCACAGACATAACTGAAAGCTTTTTGCATGTGTATTAAAAATAAAATGAAAAGAGTTCATTCAACTTTAAGTTTTTCTAGTTGTGTTGAGATTTTGCAGACAAACTTTTAAGTGCATTACTATAAAATAAGGAGGAATACAGCAAGACAGACAGAAAAATGCAGCCGTGAGGGGGGCACAAGCCAGCGTTCTTCCTCACACCAGTCCAAAGCCCGGACAATTGCAGAGGGTTGTGTCAGGAAGGGTCATCCGGCGTAAAACCAATGCCACATATAAAATGCGAGTCAAAAATAAAAATTCCATACTGGATCGGTCGAGGCCTGGGTTAACAATGACCGCCATCAGGGCCATCAGGTTAACCAACAGGGTGCTGGTGGAAATTGGGATATTGTTGGTCAAAGAAGGAGAGGTGGGAGGCGTGTCCGTAGGCAGAGAGAGAAGAGGAAAGGCATGAGTCTAGGACTGAGAGTAGGGACTTTGAATGTTGGAACTATGACAGGAAAAGATAGAGAGCTGGCTGACATGATGCAGAGGAGGAAGGTGGACATACTGTGTTCAGGAGACCAGGTGGAAAGGTGGCAAGTCTAGAAGCTTAGGAGCAGGGTTTAAGCTGTTTCTTCATGGTGTGGATGGGAAGAGAAATGGAGTAGGAGTGAACCCCCTTGAAGTAGGGGTTTTGCCAGGAACGTTCTAGAAGTGAAAAGAATGTCAGACAGTGATGAGTCTCAATGCCCCACAGGCAGGATGTGAGCTAGAAGAGAAGAAGAGATTCTGGAATGAGTTAGATGAAGTGATGGAGAGTACCCCAGAGGTGAAAGAGTGGTCATTGGTGCAAACTTCAATGAACATGTTGGACAGAGGGGACAAGGTAGTGATGGGCAGGTTTGGTATCCAGGACAGGAACACAGAAGGACAGATGTTGATATATTTTGCAAAAAGAATGGAAATGGCTGTGGTGAATACTTTCTTCCAGAAGAGACAGGAGCATAGGGTGACTTATAAAAGCGGAGGTAGAAGCACACAAGTGGACTACATCTTGTGTAGACGATGTAATTTGAAGGAAGTCAGTGACTGCAAAGTAGTAGTGGGTGAGAGTGTTACCAGACAGCATATGATGGTGGTGTCCAGGATGACGCTGATGGTGAGGAAGGTCAAGAAGGCAAAGGCAGAGCAGAACACAAAGTGGCGGAAGCTGAAAAAGGAAGAGTGTCGTGTTGTCTTCAAGGAGCAGTTGAAAAGGCTTTGGGTGGTCAGGATGTGCTTCCAGAAGACTGGACAACTACAGCAAATGTGATCAGGGAGACAGATAGGAGAGTACTTGGCGTGTCCTCTGGAAAGAAAGTAGATAAGAAGACTTGGTGGTGGAATGAGGAAGTGCAGGAGTGTGTATAAAGGAAAAGGTTAGCTAAGAAGTGGGACATTGAGAGGACTGAAGAGAGTAAACAGGAGAAAGGGGAGACATAGCGTAAGGCGAAGGTAGCAGTGTCAAAGGCCAATCAGCAGGCGTATTATGACTTTTATGATAGGTTGGATAGTAAGGAGGGAGAAAATGATTCATAGGTTGGCACAGCAGAAAAATCGAGATGAGAAGAGAATGAGGAAAATGAGAGAGAAAAAAGAGTAGAAGAGGTGACTGTTGAAGACCTGGAAGTAGCAAAGATTAGTAAGGGTGAAGTGAGGAGGGCATTGAAGAGGATGAAGAGTGGAAAGGCAGTTGGTCCTGATGACATGCCTGTGGAGGTGTGGAGGTGTCTAGGAGAGGTAGCAGTAAATTTTCTGATAAGAACATTCAACAAGGTCTTAGAGAGTGAGGGGATGGCAGAGGAATGGAGGAGAAGTGTGCTGGTGCCCATTTTTAAGAACGAGGGATACGTGCAGAGTTGTGGCAACTACAGAAGGATAAAGCTGATGAGCCATACAATGAAATTATGGGAAAGAATAGTGGAAGCAAGACTAAGGGCAGAGGTCAGCATTTGTGAACAACAGTTTGGTTTCATGCCAAGAAAGAGCATCACAGATGCAGTGTTTGCTTTGAGGATGTTAATAGAGAAGTACAGAGAAGGTCAGAGGGAGCTGCATTGTGCCTTTGTGGATCTGGGAAAAGCATATGACAGGGTGCCGAGAGAGGAACTGTGGTATTGCATGAGAAAGTCTGGAGTGGCAGAGAAGTATGTTAGAGTGGTGGAGGACATGTGTGAGCGATGTAAGACAGTGGTGAGGTGTGCTGTCGGTGTGAAAGAAGAGTTCAAGGTGTAGGTGGGACTGCATCAAGGATTCGCTCTGAGCCCCTTCTTGTTTGCTATGGTGATGGACAAGCTGACAGACGAGGTTAGACATGAATCTCCATGGACTATGATTTTTCCAGATGACATTGTGATCCGTAGTGAGAGCAGAGAACAAGTGCAGGAAAATCTAGAGAGGTGAAGGTATGCCTTGGAAAGGAGAGAAATGAAGGTTAGCCCCAGTAAGACAGAAAGATGTTTCAACGAGAAGGACCCAAGAGGAATGGTGAGGTTACAAGGAGCAGAGATAAATAAGGTGGAGGACTTTAAATACTTAGGCTCAACAATCCAAAGCAAAGGAGAGTGTGGAAAAGAGGTGAAGAAGCGTGTGCAGGCAGATTGGAATTGTTGGAGAAAAGTGTCAGGTGTGATGTGTGATAGTAGGGTATCGACAAGAATGAAAGGAAAAGTGTACAAGACGGTGATGAGGCCAGCGATGTTGTATGGTTTACAAACAGTGGCGCTGAGGAAAAGACAGGAGGCAGAACTGGAGGTAGTGGAGATGAAAATATTGAGGTTCTCTCTGGGGTAACGAGTATGGACAGGATCAGGAATGAGTACATCAGAGGGACAGCACACGTTAGAGGTTTTGGACACAAAGTGACAGAGGCTAGATCGAGATGGTTTGGACATGTACAGAGGAGGGATAGTGAATACATTGGTAATAAGATGCTGAGGTCGAAACTACCAGGCAGAAGGCCTAGAGGAAGACCAAAGAGAAAATTTATGGATGTGGTGAAGGAAGACATGAAGGTCGTTGGTGTAAGAGAAGAATATGCACAGGGTAGGGTGAAATGGAGACAAATGATTTGCTGTGGCAACCCCTGAAGGGAGCAGCCTGGGCGGAATACTGCAACATAAAAGTAATAGTAGTAAAACGGTAAGTACAGACAGTTACAAACACAACGCGTGCAAACAACAACACTGCATGTAGATATTGTGCAGTGAGATGATTTAACTTCTCGTGCTAATCTCATTCCAACAACTACTGGACTCACACCACCAATACAAGCAACAATTAACATAGGTTATACATTGTCATTCAATCTGATAATGAGATCTAATCAATAAAATCAAATGCATGATTTCTGTTGAACCTGGGGAAGTCTGCATAGATAATTTGGCCTGGTTTCTTTCATTCATTTTTTTGAACTGCTTAATCCTAATCGGAGTCGTGAGGGGCTGGTGCCTATTTCAGCCGAATGTGAGCAAGGGACACCCTTGCAATCGCAAGGCAATCGCATGGCAGAAACAGAAAGTCAGCAATGGTTCTTTTACATGAACCTCTCACCATAGACAGTGAGAGACATGGTTGGCCTTCAGTAACCCAGTTAGCTGTAATGGGGCGGGTGGGGGTGAGGTCTTACTACAGTACTGCACTGCGTTCAACTAAGGCATGATTTGATGAGTTCAGCACTCATACAAACCACTTTCTTAATGCGCTGTTCTGTATGAAGAGTGAATGTTTTCCCTGTAATGGTGTGCGTTTCATCAGGGTCATCTGGTTTTCTCCTAAAGTCCAAAGACATACACATTACATCAGCTGATTACTCTAAATTGCCCTTACGTGTAAACAAGAAGTATGAATAGTTATTTGTGTTGTTCATACAATAGTCTGTATCAAATAGATATTAATGTATTTGTTATTATTATTGTCATCATAACCACCATCACCACCACTACTATACTACTACCACTAATAATAATGTAACTGTGCTGAACATGTGCATTACATTTCCATGTACAGTATTGCATGAATAAATACAGCTACACACTCTACATCTCATCCTCTAATGAAATCTAAACTGCAATTCAAATAAATTATTGGTACTTACCTATAAATTTAAAGGTGGCCATGGTTAATTTGCTAGTGAAGTAGAAAACTCTGAATGCGACTTTCACCATTACTAAACAGACATCTACCGTAATAAGTAAAATATTCGCGCATCAGCTTTTATTAGAGGATATTTTTCAACATAATTAGATAAAATATCAATGTATTATTGTATATATTTTAAATTTTAAAATATTAAAACTCTATATTAGTTATATATTTGCGTTGTCATAAATGTAATCACACAATAACATATTTAAGTGTACATTTATTACTGTTACTCAGTCTTTACAATCCTCTGCATGTGTGAGATACAGAGCTAAGTCTTAAACAGTAGTTCATTTTTATTATAGTCCACTATAAAGGGTGTGAACAGCCGAATAGTCTATACTATATAGTGTACTAGAAAAGAAATGGAAAGATAACTGCAATTCGGCCTGCCGTCACGATTCGTTCTTACTGCGCATGTGCAGTGATTCATTTACGCGCATGCGTAGTACGCTTCGTTTGGTGACAGGATAGGAGAGCAAAAAGATGGCGGCGTTTCTTACCCACCAGCAGAAAGTCTTGCGACTTTACAAAAAATCTTTGAGGCATATTGAGTCTTGGTGCGTCTTCAGGTACTGTTCGGATGTTTTTATGTATTATTATGTTTAAAGTAAAATAACAATGCATTTCTTTGTTTGGAATGTGGCCTCTGTTCAACCAATGGGACGTTCGGGTCATTCAGTTGGTGAGTGTTAGCAGGTGGCTAATGCTAACGGCAAAACAATATTTATCAGCCGCAGTAAATGGCCAAAACAATAATAATAACAATAATAATAATAATAACAACAACAACAGTAACAGTATGTGTTTTGTATACATATTTGTGTGGGAGGTATTAGCGATTGCAATCCATTGAATTATTTTATTAAACACCGAATGAAAGGTTTAAGTCATAATGTGCTTCAATGTCAGGTCAGCGATACTGACATAACCATCACATTGGCGATACGATATACACGATGCAGAGTTATTCGATACGATTTCCCCCTCTCAAATAGAAGCACAAAACATAACTAAACTAATTTGTTGTCCATTTCTTTAAAGGAAACAAACATATAAGGACGGTAATATATTCATAAGGTAATCCTCAGAGCAGTTGCTTGTTATGATCTGAAAGGAAGACACTGAGCAGCGCTGTTGTTGGAGTATGCTTGAGTCGTACGTACAGTATGATGAACCAGATTACAGTTCACACATTGTTGGTTGTTTAATTTTAGCCCTGAAGTTCATCGCTCGATTCTAATTGGCCATAAGCTGTTACAAACGTGCCTGTTGTAATTGTTTCTGCTACTGTAAAACATCAGCCATTCGAAAAACTCACACAATTGATGCACCCATAGATATTTTTGAAAATCAACTCGTTTCGAGCCGATTGATAAGATGTGTGTGTTCGTGTTTTCAGAGATAAGTATCGTTTCTACGCCTGCATGCTGAGGGCTCGCTTTGATGAGAACAAGAATGAGAAGGACATGGTAAAGGCCACCAAGCTGCTGAAAGAAGGAGAGGAAGAGTTCTGGGCCAATCAGCATCCTCAGCCCTACCTGTTTCCTGACTCCCCTGGTGGAACCTCCTATGAGAGATATGAGTGCTACAAGGTAGAGTCAGGAACGAAATGTACCAAGTTGATCATATGAGCTTTTTAAAAAGGAATTCACAAGTGATCAAGTCTTGTATATCCTGTGTGTTTCTCATGTTGTGTGCGGTATCTATGAGTCCTACACACCAATCAGTAAACACTTTATTATCGTTTGTTGAATTATGTGCCATGTGAATCCAGACACACCAAAAGAACCATTTTCCATTTGATTCGGATTCATCAGGACTCACAGGTGTAAAACTGTTGCCGAATTGACTCTCAGAATAAAACCTGCTGGATGTGGAGAAAGTCAAATAATCTGATTTTGTAGATTTTGCTGAGTCTGGTTTCTGACCTATTGGATCTGATGTGCAGTTCATTGTTTTTGTTTTGTTTGTCCCAGGTTCCTGAGTGGGTTCTTGATCACTGGCACCCCTCTGAGAAGGCCGAGTTTCCTGATTATTTCTCCAAGAGGGAGCAGTGGAAAAAGCTACGAGCCCAGAGCTGGAAGAAGGAGGTGTGTATCCTCCCTCTGTGTCTCCGTTTGTACCTAATATATAACACGCATGAAATCCTTCAGCCAAACATGCTTTTGCCGATGCAAAATCTCCAGCGTGGGAGGAGTTCGGTGAGGGCTTGGAAAGCGATTATTCATTGGCCTCAAAAAGGTTCTGGACCACCATCTGACGTCTCAGGGAAGCAGTTCGCCACAAATACTCTTTACAGTGGCAGTTGGGAGCTGCTCACCTCGATTGGGGATGTTTTCGGGAGGACTAAGGAATACCTCGATGATCTCCTCAATCCCAAAAACACGCCCTCTGTGGAGGAGGAAGATCCTGGGGGTTTGGGTGGGGGTCCACCCATCACTAGAGCTGTGGTCACTGAGGTCGTCAAAAAGCTCCTCCATGGTCAGGCGCCGGGGGTGGAAGAGATCCACCCGGAATATCGCAGGGCTCTAGATGTTGTAGGACTGTCTTGGTTGACATGTTTCTCCAATGTCGCATGGTCATCAGGGCCTGTACCTCTGGATTGGCAAACCAGGGAGGTAGCCCCCCCTTTTTTAAAGGTGGGTCCAGAGGGTGTGTTCCAATTATTGTGGAATCATGCCTCAATCTACCCAGCAATGTTTATGTAGGGAAACTGGAGAGGAGGAACCGACTGATAGATGAACCATGGATTCAGGAGGAACAAAGCATTTTTTGTCCTGGCCGCAATACTCTCTACCAATTCCATACACTCTGCAGGATCCTGGAGGGGCGATGGAAGTTTGGTCATTCTGTCAATGTGTTTTGTGGATTTGGAGAAGGCTTTCGACCATGTCCCTTGGGTTATCTTGTTATCCATAATTTTATGGACAGAATTTCCAGGCACAGCCGAGCATTGAGAGGCTCTGGTTTGGTGGCCATTGGATCTTGTCTTTGCTTTTTGCATGTCCTTTTGGTTTCATCAATCTGGTACTTCCAGCTCTCATCGGAGCGATTCGCAGCTGAGTGTGAAGTGGCCAGGATGAGAATCAGCACCTCCAAAGGCCATAGTTCTCAGTCAGAAAAGTTGAACGCACCCTCCGGATCAGAAATGAGGTCCTGCCCCAAGTGGAGGAGTTCAAGTATCTCACTTGGCGTCTTGCTCATGACTGAGGGGATGAAGCTGGAGATCGACAGGCAGATTGCTGCAGCCTCTGCTGTAATGCGGGCCTGTACCGGTCTGACATGGTGAAGAGGGAGCTGAGCCGCAAAGCTCTCAATTTACTAGTTAATCTATGTTCCAACCCTCACCTATGGTCACAGGCTTTGGGTGGTGACGGAAAGAGCAAGATTGTGGACACACGTGGCTGAAATGAGCTTCCTTTGCCGTTTGGCAAGGCTGTCCCTTAGAGATGAAAAGCTCAGCCATCCAGGAGGAACTCGGAGTAGAACTGCTGCTCCTCCATGTTGGGAGGAGCCAGTTGAGGTGGCTCAGGCTTCTAGTTAGCATGCCTCCTGAACGCCTCCCTGGTGTGGTGTTTCGGACATGTCCAACCGGGAAGAGACCCTGGGGTCGACTTACAACATGCTGGAGGGATTATGTCTCTCGACTGGTCTGGGAACGCCTTATTGTGACCCTCCCCTCCAAGGTTTCCCCTTAAATCTCTTTTGAAATCTAAATGTATATAAAATGAACAAATATTCAACACTGTTAAAGCTGCTGCAGGTTTCTATCATATTAAAACTATTTTTATAGACTAATTGTTGTTGGATTGTCCCCATTTTCTCCCCTGATATATATGTATGTATCCAATTCCCACTGATCAGGTGTTGGTTTCCCAATTACATGCCCCTCCCCAGTCAGTGGGGGGTGAAAGCATGCACACATCCCTTCCGTGACATGCAATGCTAGCTACTGACTCTTTTCGAACTGCGGCACCTGCATATTTTGGGGACGAGCTCTCCGCCCCCTTATATGAATGAACTCGCAGATAGACTGGTGATTGCTGTGAGTGATGGGGAAGTGAGCATGTGCCATCTCTCCCTCCCGTGATAGCTCGGCCAATGGGTTCACACAGACTCTCAGTCCCAGATAGCTGTGGCATTAACTCGGCTTCGAACTTGATCTCCAGGTCACTCGGGCGCAGTAGACCTTTATCTGGAAAGAGAGTGTTTGTCTGGACAGCTGTGATTAATGAACAAAATGTTTTCGTACAAACTTAATGTGCACTGAACCAAACATATTTAACCCTTAAATGTCCAGCAGGACCATATGGTTCTCTTTCAAAAAAATTTAATAACTACTAGATGCATCCTATACTTGAGGTGTTGCCTGATGTAACACCGCTTGATCCCACGTGCCTCGTCAGCTGTGAGACAACCTTAAGTGCGCAGGATTGTTTCGTTTACAAATTTGTAAGAGTATTGTTATTATGATGTCATTATTATTAGCGTTATAATTTTGTTGAAAGAAATGTGTTCAGGGTGTTTTCTTAGGCTTTTTTGATTAGGAAACACTAGTGATTTTAACGGCAAAAAATAATTGGGGCATTAAAGGGTTAAAGGAAGGCTGTGAGAAGCACAGCTATAGCATTTAATTATCCAAAATTAATTTTCTTAAATGTGCGAAATCTTCACGGCTGAGTGACAATGTGTCAAATCTGTCTGAACTTTCTACACAACAGTGTACCCTGCCTTCACCCACAGTTGGCTGAGATGGGTGCCAGCCTACCCATGACCCTAGTTAGGATGAAGCAGATAAGAGAATGAATTACACTCAGCTTTATTCCATAGATTATTTGAAGTCTAAAGTGATGTGTGTGTGTGTGTGTGGCTTCAGGTGAAGCAGCTCCAGGAGGAGACTCTAGCTGATGGTCCCAGGTCTGAGGCTCTTCCTCCAGCCCGTAAGGAGGGCGATCTGCCCCCACTGTGGTGGCAGTATGTGACCCGACCCAGAGAGAGACCCATGTGAGACGCATTACCAAACACACACACACACACACACACACACACGTGCGCACATACACCTTCATTCATAATCCTCCAACGTGAGTCCAGTTAGTGACAGAAAAACTGCACTCAGACCCAGATATGATGGGGTTTAAGTCTGGGCTTGACCCAACATCCCTATGTACAATTAACACTGACTCCATGATTGTGCTGTGAACTGGCAGGTGTTTGTTCAGCAGTGTAATGTAATCAATATTTGTGTGTGTGTGTGGAGAGTGTAGACTGTACAGACATGTAAAGCACCCAGTGCGCTTAAGATTCAAATAAATAAATCTGTCAATCAAATGTTGGTGTAGCGTTTACTTCGGAGATGAAAGTACAAAAGTCACTGGTACTTTGCACAGTTTTGGAATGACGTGTCCACAAACATTTGGCTACGCAGTGTGTATACATGGTAACGTACTGACTGGTACACGCTATATAAGCAAAAGTTTGTAGACACCTCGGCTTTTGCACGACCAATAACCACAGCATGTCAGATGAGTGTTTGACACGTCAGCGTTAATATTTTATTCGCTAAAACAGCAGCTGGACACATAAAACAAACTCAACCAAAACACTCTGCGAAACTGCAACCTTTATCCCAAAATCGGCTTCTGGAGCTCATCGTTACATTCAGAGATGTCAGCCAGTGTCATGTTCTACAGACAGAGCAGCTACATTACCATTCAGGAACGATATCTCTCACATACTCATTTACATATATTTACACTCACTCGGCATCATATGCGTAAGGCGTCAGCTAAGTGGAACATTCTAGACTGTTTCCGCCTGAACATCTCCAGGCCTAAAGTTACACAGAAGAGAGCACACAGAGCGTTTATTACACACGTGGCAGAGAGGAAACGTCGACTCGCACCCAGAGAGTAGATTTATACTTTACATTCAGCAAAACAGAGAAATATTTCAGTCAGAAATTACAGTTTTCCAATGGACTATGTTCTGGGACTGAGGTTTGTTTTGTAAAACCTAAAGTAGCTTAAAAGAAGCTAATGAAGCTTACAGTGGCGACATGTAAACTTGTTCAGGTGATGGGTCGTAGCCGAAACGCTGAGCACACGTCCCTGATTTGTATTTCTGACAGACATTCATCATTTAATACGGACTCATTCTCTTATTCGATAACACTGCTTATATAGAAACGGAAATTACGCGTGTTTCACGTGAAGCTAAACAGATGCTCTCTACTTGTTAGCTCGGTTAGCCTTGATGCAAAAATGTCTGTTATTAACTACACGAGACATTCATTTTTTCCCAACTAAAATATTTCTCTTACGTGCACATGTACTTAGTGTGAAGATATAATACAGATAAAGAACTGAAAGTCGATACAACTGAGAACCATTCATGGCAAATTACATTGTTTAAAAAAAACTTGGTGTTAAATATATTGCTTAAAAATGGAAAGCTGGATTGAAAATTGGAGTGAGATCTGGGTACATGACACAGTATTAAATTTATTCGCAAAAAAAAAAAAAAAAGGCTGTGATATCTGTAGCGTATGTAAACATACATTATAAAGTAAAATTTATGTAAAACAAGAATTTTTTTCTTTAAAGTAACTGAATGTAGATATTTCTCAGGATTTTCAGTGCTCTGCTTCCTTTGAGTTCTTTTTTTGGGTGAACACAATCAAAACTGTAGGTCATGGTGGTGATGGAGTGCCTTTAAAAGCAGTGCTTTACAGCATAGACCGCACCCTGCTATCATCACACACACACACACACACACACACACACACACACAGTGAAAAGACAACAGAGACCGTATTGGTTCTAAACTGAACAGTCTAGGAAGCTGTACGTACATCGCGTCTTTATGGTTGAGGATCGTTCCAAACATCTGGATACACCACGACCGCTACAGACAGATCTGAGTCCCAAGTCTGTATCACTTCCTGTCTTTTCCATCAATGAACACCAAATCTGTATCGGTGTAAATCTTCTAAACTACACTTTCAACCTAATCATATTAATTCATGTTTATATCTGACAGTCGATCCCACTGTATCCATCACTGATGTGGATTTGGTTCCATTGGCACTATTTCTACTAATTACTATCTACATTAGCACCTCCCACCCCATGCAAACCTCTGCCAAACCTAAAGGATAAAAAGGATACACCACACCATGCTGGGCCTGCTCTCAGGGACATACACATACAGCCTGTGACTGCTGAACACACCCAGGCTAACCGGGGTTAAATTCAGATTACTGACATCTCTAGTGCCACTTGGACCAGCAAGTTGCTAAAGTAGAGAGTGACAGTCAACACCTCATCAATCACTACGATCTAGCGTGAAAGTGTCCTTAACACGTGACCCACAGACCCTGGTACACTTGTGAACAGGATAGTTATAACACGCCATGTCTGAGGGACAGGGCACACCCTCGAGCTGTGTGTAAATGGTATTTATCCGTGTTTATGTTGTATATGGATGTTGGTTTTTATAGTTTGTATTCTGTGATTCTTGACTGTGTTCAGGGAGACACTAATATTGTGGGAGAAATTAAGCCATCATGTGACATAGGGACAGCTTAAGCCGTGATCTTTTTTTTTTTTTTTTTTTTGTGAGACAATGTGTTTATAGCTGCTATAATGTAGGTGATGATGGGAACTAATGTGTTCTACATTTGAAAAGGCAGAATTATTTAATTTAGAAAAGAGAACCGTAGGCCAGTTCATTTTACTCTGCAGTTATCACCTGAAAGGGATTTCAAATCTGACTGGTGTGTGTGTGTGTGTAAACCGCAGTTTCTCAGGAGTTCAGTGATGTCATGCTGGAATTGGAATCATATCAGAGAGCTGTTTGCTTGACTTGAGTTTTTGTTCTGAATTTAAAGTGTAGATAGTAAAAAAGATCTAAGACATTTCTGGGATTGGCCCCTCTGTGGTCACTGTGTAGGCTGCATGCACAGGTGTTTAATAAATGCACATCTCCGACTGTAGATTTCGATGAGGATGATGGAGATACGTGTAAATTATGCATCAGATTTGCATTTCTGACGAAGATACCATGCTGAAAGCTGTTCCAGCTCGTGTCTGACAGAACTGTATGTCTTTTCCCCCAAAGAATAGTTTATATAAAAAAAAAAAAAAAAAAAAAAAAAAAGACTTCAGGAACTGCTGCAGTATCCAAGGCATTCGAGCCATGCAACCCCAATATAATAATATACAGTACACCACGCACACACTCGAGTAAACGTCCAGCATGGTTCTGATTGCAGTTCTGCAATTCCTGATTTGATTAAGATTCAAAAGGAAACACAATATGAGGTACAAAGTTTTGGCACCTAGAAGAGGATGGGCTTTTTGCAGAGCGAGAAGATCTAGAATATATTCAGGTGTGAGAGAATCACTTCAAAACCAGATATTCTGTATTCATATGTACAAAGCCATTAATTATGTAATATAACATTAACATCTCATCTTAAATATATTCACGTCTTGTATATATTGAATCACTGATACATACGTATGACTTTACCCATCCTACGTGTGACAACATTAGCAGTGATGCTAAGAGTTCTGATTGGTCAAGAAGGATGAGGGGTGGGGGTGGCTGTGGCACTCTTTTATTCAAGGGCTGAAGCTGATCCATCATTGGTCGGTGCTTTTTTGAGGCTCACTCCTCGCCGAATGGACGGCAGCATGCCACCCTCTTGCTCACCAGGCTCCACTTCATTCTGCTCTACTGGAGCCTTTGATGGGCTCATGGTATTGGGTTTTAGCTGTGTGGGCGATGGTAGGCTAGTTCCTGCGTCCTCACTGCAGACTGCTGGGGGCACGGTGGGTGTCTTGACAGGAATGACGGGGGTTTTGATGGGGATCGGGCCGTGAACGCTCGGGCCGCGCCACAAGCTCGGCTTTGAGGTGGGTGCACGCCGGATTGTCGCCACACCTGGTGTGATGCTAACTGGCCCACATGGAGAAGGACGCTTGGCTGGCAAAGTTCTGCGATATGATTGGCTCATGTCTGTGTGCTGCAGAACTGGGATGGGGCTGTCGCAATCCTGGGACTGTCCATCTTGATCTCCGCCCCCTGGCAAGCACTCATAGTCAAATACTGTAGAAACAAAAAATAAATACACAAGCTTTTGGCTTGACTGTAGACTAGAATAAAGAAAAATCACTATTTATTTATTTCTTCTTTTCCTTTCGACTGTTCCCTTCAGGGGTCGCCACAGCGAATCGTCTGCCTCCATCTCACCCTATCCTCTGCATCTTCTTCTCTTACACCAACTGCCTTCATGTCCTCCTTCACCACGTCCATGAATCGTCTCTTTGGTCTTCCTCTAGGCCTTCTGCCTGGTAGTTTCAACCTCAGCATCCTACTACCAATATACTCACTATCCCTCCTCTGTACATGTCCAAACCATCTCAAGCTAGCCTCTCTGACTTTGTCTCCAAAATGTCTTGCATGTGCTGTCCCTCTGATGTACTCATTCCTGATCCTATCCATCCTCGTTACTCCCAAAGAGAACCTCAACATTTTCATCTCTGCTACCTCCAGCTCTGCCTCCTGTCTTTTCCCCAGAGCCACTGTCTCTAAACCATACAACATCGCTGGCCTCAACACCGCCTTGTACACCATTCCTTTCATTTGTTTATACATAAATATTCTTTCCACTAGATGGCACCAGTACAACACCAAACACTTTACTTCCCTGCTCATTTACCCAACCGTTTAATCCAGTTAGGGTTGCGGGGAGGCTGGAGACAATCTGAGCCCAAACTGAGTGAAGACACCCCATGAACAGCTCGCCGGACCATCAAAGTTCAACACAACAGTTTACGTTCACACTCATGCCTCAGGGCAATTTGGAGTAGCTAGTCGTCTATTGTGCATGCTGTTGGACTGTTGGAGGAAACCCACACAAGCACAGGGAGAACATACAAACTCTGCACAGAAATTCCTGAGCCCAGGACTTTCTTGTCGCAGGGTGCACATGCTAAGCACTACGCCACCATACCGCCCTCTGAACACTTGAAAATGAGTGAAATTCACAATACTTAAGGCCTCCTGTGACACTTCAGGTGACAATCCAAGTGAGAAAAATGCACATAGATTACAGTAGCAATATCTCTCTCTCTCTATCTCTCTCACACACACACACAATGAGAACTATATTTAATAAATGTGTGTGTTTGCAGGGAGTTTAGTAAAGTGGATTATAAAATCATTAACTGTAAAACGTGCAATGAAACCTTTTCTTATAAGGGAAACAATATGAGCAGTTTAGACCAAACTAAAACTTTATTGGGGTGGAGCTTCACTGGGGGACTGGAAAAATGACGAAATAATGTAAAATCCACAGCAATATTACAATGAATAAGATTCTTAGAATATTTTTGGATCATATTGTTAAAGTAAAACTATGACACAGACTCACTATAAGTGTCTTCGCTGCAGCAGGGTGTGTTGGTTTGTGTGCTGTAACCACTGGAACCCTGAACAGATTCCCGGCTGCTGCGTGGAATATCCAACGACAGACCACGAGACAGACACACAGCCAACTCCTCATGAGTTTCATCCTGTAAAACACACACATACGGTTTGAGTATATTGGAGAACCAATCAGCTGGGTAAGAAACGTATTTCAGGGTCATGTTCACTGTGGGTTCTTCACGTGTTCACTGTGACTCACTGTAATTTCATCATGAGTTTGTGTTCCATGCCATGGACTGATATTTGAATATTTTAATTTTTATATCAGTGTTCAGAAATCCAAATCACTAAATTGGATGATATGAAAACACTTCAGAATAATAAAACAATTATGATTTTCTGAAGTAAAAATTAATTTGATACTTATGAAAACACAAGGTTTTGTTCTGCTTAGAATCATTCATTCGTTTGTTCCTTTTCTAATTAGGGTGACAGGGAGGCTGCAGCCATCTCAGCCGACTCTGGGTGAGGGCAGAGTACACCCTGGACAGCCCACCAGGCCATCACAGGGCAGAAACACGCTGATGGCTATGCAGCTCCTCTTTAAAAAGATCAGCATTGGTTCTGTCACAAAAGGTGAAACAGTGAGAGACATGGCTGGCCTTTCATAACCCAGTCAGCTCTACTGGGGGGACAGTGACAACCTGTTGAGAGCAGGGCTTGATCCCCCAACCTTGGGATCAGTGATCCGGGACCTTACCACCAGGCCACACTGCTATTATTTTGAACAACGTTTAACTTTCAATTAGTGATTCAATTACACAGAATCAGCAGCATGTAGGTCAGGACTGTTGGTTCTGTTGGACTCTATTACTCTACTACACCTGCTAGTAAATTATTTGCCATGTAGGAATATCATTTCCACCAAAAACACTGATTGATCAGGTTAGTGATGTCTGAGTGAGATTATTTTCAACACAACTGTACATATAAAAAATAGAAATGCTTTCTTGACACAGAACAAAGATGTCGCCACTGTGTGCTGAATAGCCCAATTAGTATCATCATGCTTTTACTTAACTTGATTCTCGTGACATGGAAATCAGGTGAAGGTGACAGTTTATTCCAAGGTTAACAGGCATGAACATAGGCACAGTTGGTATAAATAACATACAAGCCTGTGCTAAATTTTACATTTCTGATCTTTTTACATGACCACATACAGTACATATTTCTGGTGGCCCCATGTGACCTTGATATCGCCTTGAAGACCTTGACACAAGGCATAACAGGTATGCATATATAGGTCAATAACTATCTACAGTATATAGTTATTTATACATGTTATACATGTACAGAATTTGGCAGACACTCTTATTCAGAGTGACTTATGATTATAATTTTTTCGACAACTAATCAATTAAGGTTGAAGGGCCCAACAGTGGTGGTACTAGAGATTAAACCCCAGGTCTTAGGATCAGTAACCTCTTGCCTTAATCACCAAGTCACTACTGCTCTATATAAGTATAACAAGAGTGAATTGGAAACCAATCGAAAAATAAAATGCACCCTTTAGAGTCCTAATGCGTATTTCTGATGAATTGACTTCTGTGACCTTGTAAAATAGTTCAAGGTGTCTCAGTTTCGTGGGCTGGTAACGTGTGTTGTAGCGAGAACAGAAGAACTGGCACTGTGTGAATGGTAGCAAGAAGTGCCTGCAATAGCGGCAGATGCAGACAGCCATGAAACATTCTACAAATATACAAGGTATTATCCAATCGTTCATTTTCTGAGCCGCTTAATCCTAATTAGGGTCTCGGGGAGGCAGGCAGTGTTCCCATTAAAGAGAATTGAGTTTGCACCAATACTGTGTTCAGATGATTCGGACGCTGGAAGCCTTGGCTGCCATCAGGCCCAAGGTGCAAAAAAAAAAACACGGGGGTGGGGTAACGTCCTCCTGCAGCGGGGGTCTGGGGGAGCCTCCCCCATAAATTTTTTCAAAATTTGCAATTGAAATATGAAATCTGGGGCCATCTGGAGACAAACGTGTTGATTTAAAAAAAATTAAAAACAAGAAGAATTTGTATGTGTACTGACAGAATTTCAGTGGTTTTAACTTTTATTGATAGTTCATAGGTAGCGGCTGTTACTGGTTTTCTCATGTACAGTTGTATACATTTATAGAATGCATTCATTGTACAGATAACATAGTGGGACCTCTGATGGTACAGAACCATTCTGCCCCGAAATGTCTCATTCATGAATTGGTGTATTTCTGATAGATGCCGAACATTTTGACAGCTGTTTAACATTATTTATGAACAAGTTGTAGATTGTGGATCTAGAACAAAACAAAGACGGAACATTACTGGCGCAGTGCCAATAATTCCTTGTGCCAATCTAAAATAATTTGTGTCATTGTCATGCCAATTTAGCCTAATGGGAACACTTAGGCCTATCTGGGTGATGGCAGAGTACGCCTTGAACGGCTCGCCAGGCCATCGCAGGGCCAACACTCACACAACCATTCACACTCACACTCACACCTAGGGACGATGTACACCACTGTGCATGTTTTTGGACAGTGAGAGGAATCCAGAGTACCCAGAGGAAACCCACGCAAGCACAAGGAGTGGAGAACAATCAAATGCCCGAGCTGGGAATCAAACCCAGGACCTTTTTGCTGTGAGGTGGACATACTTACCACTACGCCACTGTG
This sequence comes from Plotosus lineatus, assembly GCA_024760905.1. Classification (NCBI taxonomy): domain Eukaryota; kingdom Metazoa; phylum Chordata; class Actinopteri; order Siluriformes; family Plotosidae; genus Plotosus; species Plotosus lineatus. The sequence goes on along the minus strand of CM045742.1, from coordinate 40,609,766 downwards.
CTGCCCAATACAGAATGTACAACAGCTGTATTAGCTTAACAGTGCCACCGCAGTCTTGGAAAGACTATTACGGCTAGATGTGATGCATTATTAATACTAGCTAAATTAGTGCGAATAGGAAACAACGTTACTGTATAGAAGTACTCTTGATTTCTTGATTTCACAGTAAATAAAGTTTTATAATTGCAAAAAAAAGGACAGTAATTTACCCTGACACCTACACACATCCAAGTGTAATTTGTGGAATAAGGTGTGGTTCACTCAGTCACGGGTTGGTATGCATTAAGACTCCTATGAAAACCTCATGTGAGAATAAAGGTGTGTAACATGTTAAAGGATGACTTCAGCAGGTTAAAGCTTCGTAACAAGCACACTCGGAGAGTACAACCTCCACCGAGCACAAAAAAGGGCAAAACTTTCACATTGATAGTGTTCTTTGAGCAATTCCTAGATCCAGACTTTAATCTGGATCATCTCCAAAACATTACCCTTTTACTTGTCCCAAGCTTGGTAGAAATTTCATGAACATCTGCTCAGAGTCTTGCTAACAAACACACAAACTGCAGATAAAAAAAATAACCTCCTTGGCACAGTCAATGATATCAGCATGCAGTACTCTGGGGATTACTGTTTTTGTAGCTTGAGGCTCAGGACTGCAAAGCTAAACAGGGGTAAGGTGTGGCCTCCAGCCCCACCCGTTTTTGTAGTTAAGGCCCTGAGCTACTGATCAGATCCTAACATGCTTGAAAATCCATGAAAAAAAGACATGATGCATATTATATACTTCTGATAAGTAGGATTTACATCTTAAGTTTGAATTCCGATTTCCTGCCAGCCTGAGGAGGCGCACACAAAGCATACAGTGTTGTGGTGTGTAGTGTTACGCACCCTGGGTTTACTGTGAGTGCTGGAATTGGGACTGGCTTTATGGGCATCATCCCTAGAGCTGGTGCACTCACTGCTCTCCCTCACTCTCTCCTTCACTCTCCGCAGGGTGTTCACCATGGGCTGGTCGTATGGACCTGGCCGGGCCCAGTCCTAAACAATGCAAAGACATGGTGGGAAATATTGAACCGTTTTTCTGAATCAATGCTATTCAGTCTCACAATGTGTACAAAAAAATAAAAGGAATTGAACCTAGAGATGCATTTCATCAAGAAAATGTGACATTTGTAGAGAATAATTACTAGTTCTACTTTGATTCTGAAATGCCATTCATTTCATTTAGAGAAAAAATAAACAAAGAAAGAACAACAACAAAAATGAAACTCTTTCGATAATCCTTAGACAAGCATGCTGAATTTGGTTTGGGCTTAATATCTCACAAAGTGTCATCACAAAGATCCAACTGAACCTGTAAACAAAAGCAATAATAAACGGTGATCATGTGATGGATGGAGAGTGAACAGGTAAAAGACAGGTGGAACTGACCTTCCAGCTGGGCACGCTGTATGAAGGGGGGAATGTGCAGGGACCCAGAGGAGAAAACGGCTCGAAATCCACCACTGGGGCGGGGCCATTCTGAGACCATGCCCATGAGGGGCCAGGAGTGTGTGATGAGGGAGGTGGAGATGATGGAGCAATGAAGAGGGAGGGGTCCACTGAATTAAACTGTGATGTGCTGCCATTCATCAACTGAGCGTGTGAAGTAAAAACACAGGATGGATGAGAGACGCACATAAAATAATATAATACACGCATAAAAAGCTAAAATAATAAGGAAATGAAAACAAAGGACATGTAAAAGGCAATATGGGAACCCATCATGTCTCAGTCAACTGCTTGAACAGGGACATTTTAGCAAGAGTATTTCTTTGTAGTGTGTGCGTGTGCGTGTGTATGCATGCTTGCGTGTGTCACCTTGTCTTCAGTGTTGGTGTTGAAGTCAGGTAAAGTGGGCGTGTGGTTGTCTGTGATTGGTTGAGCAGAATCACTAAGGCAGGACGAGTCAGAGCACTGAACACACCCAAAGCCATGCAGACAATGTGTGCACATAAGCAGATACACGGAGGACAACAGAACAAACACAGGAGTACACATTAGCGCTTTGCAAAGGAAATAAGCAGGATGCACTAAGCAGTGGGATGTACAATCGTTGCACAAGTATTCACCCTCTTGGTATTTCCCATATATATTTCTCTTATAACTGGTTATCTGAATTTTTTTCTTGGACTTTATGTAATGAACCTACACGTAATAGTCCCAACTGGTGAAGTGAACTAAAAAATAATTCTGAAGAATTTAAAAAAAAAAAAGAAAGAAATTGTGCATGCACATGCATTCAGCCCATCTGCTATAAATCCCCTAAACAGAATATGGTCCTACCATTTGTCATCAGAAGTCACAGGGTTTAGTCAAAAAAAGGCCAACCTCAAATTGTGCAATCTTGGGTTGCGTGATCAGTACATATACCTAAACGTCCCCAGTGTCTGCAACACCACTAATCCAGAGGCACCACCAAGGAGCTCTCGAAATAGGTCATGGACAGAATTGTCGAAAATTACAAATCAGGGTTTTGTTATAAAAAATATCCGAAACCTTAACCCAATCCAGTATTGTTAAACCCATCATTCCAAAATAGAAAGACTATGACACAACAACAAATCTGCATATGGCCATCCACCAAAACTCCAAGGTCAAGCTTTTGTAGTTCCAAAAGGCATCTGGAAGACTCCCTAAATATATGAAATAGGGTCCTTGGGTCTGATGAGACTAAATCGAAATTGTTTTGGAAAACTCTATATCTGGCAGAAATCCAGCATCTCTCAACACACCATCTCCATCGTGAATAATGGTGGTGGTGGCATTATCCTGCTGTGGGGATGCTTTTCATCCACAGACAAATTCTTGAGAAAGAGAATTTTGTGAAGGAGCTCGTGTACTTTGGCTTTGAGGGATGGGAAAAACCCAATAGGTTATATGAGTCAAAGCTCATAGCAACGTACCTTTAGAGACTCGCAGATAAAAGGTATCTCTACAAAGTATTGACTTGAAGTTTTCGCTTGGTTTTTACTATTTATCGTTTACTTCGCAGTTATAAATTTAATCTTTTAGGTCGTTGGCATGTTGTTGTAGGTTTACAAATAAAACCTCCACAATTATCCATTTTAAATCTGGATTGGAAGGTAACAAGATAAGAAAACAGCCATAAGAGATGGCAAAACCCCTCAGACACCTAGCAGTTCATGAGAGAGAGAGAGAGAGAGCGAGAGAGAGAGAGAGAGAGAGAGAGAGAACAGAATGAGAGAAATGGACTGAGAAATGGGGAGAGAGACTTTCACTGGTTTGACAGATTTGCTCTGTGTGTGTGTGTGTGTGTGTGTGTGTGTGTGTGTGTTTGTGTGCTGAGTGAGAATGACTCATCAGTTAGTGCTGTTCCACTGAAGCAGTGCTGGAGCTTATTCTGAAAACCTTGCACACGTTCACGGCAAAAAATTGAAGTACATCCTTTCATCACCATGACAACCCCGGTTAGGGTTGATGACTGCCATTGAAGACACGAAAAATAAAAACAGCGACTGTGAGTCAAATGCCAGAGAAAGAAACTGAATGAACTGCCAGTGCTATCAACATTAATCTGTGGGTACCAGGTCTGTGTGTGTCTGATGCAGTATTTCAATCAGCAGTGGTAGTTACAGTGTCAGAGTCAGTTCACTGTGCCTACAAAACAAAACAAAGAAAAAACCCATTGCCTTTATATTACACCACCAATCTAACAAAAAAATCCCTGTAAAAAGGTCTGATATATATTATATGGTTAAAAATATGTGGACACCCGGCCATAACCTTGATATGTTCTCAACATTTATTTCATTTTCAGGTTTATCCTTTATTAGGGTTGCAGGGATTCTGGAACACATCTCAGCCAACTCCAGGCGTAGGCAGAATACACCGTGAACAGCTTGCCATCCCACCACCACAAGGCCAATGCGCGCACACACACACACACACACACACACACACACACACACACACACACACACACACACACACCAATTGACATACACAATCACATCTTTGGGTAATTTGAAGTAGTTAACTGACAGAATGTGCATACTTCGGACTGTGAAAGGAAACCCAGCAGTCTCCACAGAAATGTCATCACTGAGCACAAAGGTTGAACCCAGGACCTTGCAGGGGGGTGGATAGGCTAATCACTACACCGCTATGCCATACTTAATATGAACATCACCGTCCATGTTTAATCCCCTTTTAGAAGCACCAGTATCCTGTGGGGAGGTGACCATTCAGTTACGAGTATTAGCGAGGTCAAGCACTGATAAATGGATGGATAGATGGATGGATGGAGAGATAAAGACAGCCCTGTTGATGAGTTCCCACCTGTATTTATTCCTCCGCACACATCTCGATTGAACACTTATAATTTTATCTCACCTCCCACTTTGAATGCAAATAAACACCCACATTATTTGTGTTTATAAATTGTTTTTTTTGTTGTTTTGTTTTTTTAACCAGCCAAAGGGAGAAAGCAGTGTGTGTTCCCTGCCTTTAAGTTAACATCACATGCATATCAAAGGGTTAAATTCATTACCAGAATATTAAACAGATTTATGATTGTCTGGCCTATGAAATACATAACCAAGACAACTGACATATAAAGCAACTGTGTGGTTTTGCCTCCACTGTTATGACCGCGAGAGCTTGAGAGTGTTTGGTCATGTGAATAAACATTGCGAGATAAAATGCTTATAGTACTATGAAGGGTGCTTTGTGTTTTGGCTTGACTCCAAGTACATATTAGCGTGACTTTATCAAAGTAGATATCCCTCAGCTCATTAAAAAACAGAAAAAAGAACCAAGTGCTGGCACAAGCCCTACCGCAGAGGCTGTTAAGATTACAGAAAGCTCTTCAACAGGATGCGACACCCAAATAACAGACATGTATTTAACATAGATGAATATCTTTAATTAATTACCAATAACAAGGCTGAATAACTTTATTTTAATTAATTTCCCGGGTGTTTCTGAATGAAGATTTTCCATTTGCTTCTGTGGGCTTTCTCTGGGTACTCTGGTTGACTTATACAGTCTAAAAACATGCACATTAATCTAATTATTTGTGTGTGTGTGTGTGTGTGTGTGTGTGTGTGTGTGTGTGTTTGCCCTGCAACGGACTGGTGAGCTGTTCAGTATGTACCCTTCCTTCCCCCAGAGTTGACTGAGTCAGCCTGACAACCCCAGTAAGCTAAAATGATTGAATGGTATTTAAATGTAAGTAATTATGCATTTTGTTATTTTAGAAATACGTACGGTATAAGCTTTCCACTAGTTGCTTTATACGTCGTGGCTCAAATTCTAAAATATTAAAGTTATGTCTTATCTCTTTAAGTTGGATAACTTGTGCCTAATCCTTTTCTTGACTGAATAAAATATGTTTCAATCAATCAAAAATTAAAGGGCGCATTAGTGGTGAACCAAAAGTTGATGGTAAACTCTTGTACCTTTATAGCATTGAGCCTGGTATAAATAATCAAATGAGGTGAACTATGATATACAGGATTATGCAGATCTCGGGGGTTAAATCATTCTAATAATGCTCAAATCTTGAGGAAAGCACACTGTAGGCAACCAGAAGGGAAGAAGCTCGCTATAGCATTCTATTTCCCAACAACACGATTTCCAGACAAATTCCATGAAAAAAAAAAAGATAATATATATTTTATTTTTTTATGAATTATATATTTTTTTCTTCTTCACCAAACGTGCCTTTATCGGCTTGTAGCACGCCTCTAAGACGTTCTTAGGAACAGCAACCATTTTTCCACTAGCTTTCTCTGGGAGGAAAGAGAGAGGAGAAACATAGATATCAAATAAGATATGCAGGCTACACCCTAGTGTTGGGTGGCAGAACTATGCGTCGCCGTCTTGGTCATTGCTGCTCACTCTCAGATATGGTTTATAACAGCATAAACACAGAAAAAAAAGATTTGGCAGCTAAGGGCTGCAGTGCTTCACTGTAAATTGTACTAATAACTAACTGAAATGAAGTAGAGGTGGAACTTTCTGCTGCAGGGCTTAAAATGATCTATCTTCTCACCTACAATGAAGTTCATTGGTGGGTGTCGATCATTCAACAATTGTACAACTTATTCCATGTTAGTGACGAATAAGTCGGCTTGTAGAAGAACACCATTCACTGGTGGCCTTCCACCAATCGGAAACAAGAAAATATTTTGAGCAATAATGGCTGTTGTCACTGCTGTTGGTAAGTGAATGGGTTTGTTTACCAGCAGATAGCAATTGAAATGAGCCGTCTTTCAGTGCAGCCCAGTACATACATACATAATATAGATGGACAGAAAGATAGACAGATGGATAGATAGAATTGAGAGTAATATACAATTTAAATTTTGTTCTGAATTACATGTGCCATATTTAAATATGGTTTAACAAACAAATTCTGAAGACGACATGAAGATATGAAAATACTTGCCTCCCTAGTAATATAATTCTCCCGCGTCTGATTATGTAATCTCTCAAAATGCGAGCCATGTTTTAAAAAGATTCGTTGATGAAAAAGATGTAAGTGTTTCCAGCTGCACAGCCTCCTAATTTAATAGTGAATGCTCCCTAGCAACAAGAGACAGTTCCCATGGCAGCGTGAGCAGGCAGGATTTGGTAATAATGCATATTCATTACTGCACGCAGTGACAGGCTCTCGACTCCTGATGCAATATGTATGAGGAAGAGCTGCAATAATACACAGATTCAGGAAAATGGGAGTGAATGTCATAGCCACTTCCTGAAGTGTTCGCTCTATTCTTTACGAGATGAAAACAACCTATAATTCTGCAGTGGTAATCTGGTGTTCAGCAGGCGGTGCTTTTCAGTGTCAATAGGTAAGAGTGAATAAGCGTTACGGGTAATTAACACGTACCTGTCCGGTCCCATCTGGAGGCATAGGGGAGGGGCTCTTTGATTGACAGGTGTCCTGAGAGGTGAAACCCGAGTCGTGGGAGGAGACGCTGGGCAGGCGAACTGAGCCTTGTTGAGGGAGGGTGGAGCCTCGGTAGCGGAAATGTGATGTGGGAGAGTGAGAATGAGAGCTGCTTGAACGAGAATCGCTGCTGTTCACGCTGTTCAAACTACTGCTCAGAGAGATAAAGAGAGATATATAGTATTAGTGGAGCTGATAAGACTGATTGAATAATATGATTCTACAAGTATATAATAATAGCACTATCTCACTTCATGTCTGTTTAGTGCTCTAAACATCTATATTCAGATGTAAACCTGAAGTGGGTGTGGGGAAAAAAAAGAAAAAAAAAAAAAGAAAATAATTTTAAAAGGTTTCTTCTTCTCTCTGTACATACCTAAGACATTTATATAGTACAGTGGTACCTCGGTACTCGACCATAATTCATTCCCAACGGCTGGGCGAATTCTGAATCCGCTTTTCTCATTACAAATAATGTAAATGGTCTTAATACGTTCCGTTGTCTTTTGAACAGAAGCTAACGGTAACGTAACTCATACCATAGGTCCACAAATTAAGTGAAAAAATGATTGAATAAAGTACACTCTGTTATGGTCTGTGTTGTGAGAGACTATGGTTTTGGTGTCTCTGTCTCTCTCTTTCTGTCTCTCTCTCTCTCTCTCTGCATGTTGGAGAGGGGCGTGGCTGTCACACGCGAGTGGAGCGCTAAATACACAATCTTCTAGCCTTTCTATGAGGCCAGGAACATTCAGCCCGACCCAAAAATGTAGAACACAGGGTGTGATGAAAACGGGTGCGCTTTATTGTTCACATGGAAGGCACTAGAGCGTGGGGACATCGTAGTCACTGTTAGAGATACGGAGAAATACTGAAATCAAACTAAAGCGGGAACTAGTGGAGCAAGGAGCTGATAGCCAGAGAGATCACGGCAAAGGGAGACAATCTTCTAGCACCGGGAGGAGTGCTCTGTTTGTCTTTATATCCCGTGATTAAGTGGAATCAGGTATATGTATTTAGCGCTCCACCTGCGTGTGACAGCCACACCTCTCTCCAGTGTGCGCAGAGAGCGAGAGAGAGAGAGACGCCAAAATCAGAGACTCTCACATAAGAGACCATAACACACTAAATAAAAACCACAGTACAGTTGAAGCATAACAACAATAAAGATAAGAATTTGAACTTTTGTGGTGGTGAGCAGTTGGCATACGTAAATGTTGGAGAAGGAGAGAGGAAGCGTGTGATCCCCTCCCTCTCGGTCTTGTATTTTCTCGCGCTTTTTTAACATTCAACTTCTAGATTTTGGTCGACATCCGGGACAAAAAAAAATCCCGGATTTTTTGGTCGAATTCCGATCTGTTCGACCTCTAAAGCGTTTGAGTACTAAGACACTACTGTACTTGATATTGTTCTGAGAGGTCACACTGCATTTTTAAAAATGGATATAAATGTGTACAAGGTTGCCAGATTGACATAACACATTCCAATCTTGGATTTAAAATAAGTTCAATTCCCTGCAAGTTTCAGACTAAAATCTGATACATATTCATTCATTTTCTAAGCTGCTTAATCCTAATTAGAGTCTCTGGGAGACGGTGGGGTACACCTTGAACAGCTCACCAGGCCATCGCAGGTACAACACTCACACCTAGGGACAATTTGTGACAGCCAGTTAGCGAACTGTGCATGTTTTTGGACGGTAGGAGGAAACTGGAGTACCCATGCCAGTACGCAGAGAACATGTGATATGTATGAAATATAAAAAAATAATCCCAAGATCATGTTTCCTGTGCAAGAAATTAAATAATGTAAATATTGTAGTCAACCCTGGTGTACAGGTAGCCCAGGTGGATAAGTTTTACATTTGGGCAAGTGTGCTACACACCTGCACATGCTGGATTTCCTGGAGGTGGTGCTGGGGGACGAGGGAGGAGTCTGATATGACCAGCTACACTCAGAGCCTTTCAGATCGGCGATCACCTGCACGAGGATTCACAAACACATGCTACTTTACCAAAAACTTCACAGAGGAGTGGAGTTTCCTTGACATTACTGCATCAAAGAGGTGAAAAATAAACAATGCAGGAATTCCCACGTTCGAGTTTTCCTTGTCTTTGTAGCTCTGGCTTAAATCAAATACAGGTTTACTAGACAGAGAAGTGTAATGTGGGGTAAGTGGTTGGTATTGTGTGTGTGAGCATTAGTGTTTGTGTGTGATGTGGTGAGGGTGTTTACACACCTGCTCACTGGAGGGAGGCAGCTTGTGAGGGTCCATAGTCAAAGACCGCAGATCATCAGAAATGGATTGTAGGTGTGTGATCTCACCCAACATGCACATTTCCTCCTCCTGAGACACACACGTACACAAAGAATACACTCATGTCCCTATATATATATATATATATATATATATATATATATATATATATATACACACACACACACACACCTAAAATAAGATTCACTATAATAATGATGAAAGGTATAAAGAACGATTGGATGGAGCTAGGCTTTTATTAAGCAGAGGGGAGACTGAGGGATCATGGGTACTGGAGTAGTTGACTCACTATGGCGGGTCTGAGCATGGAGACAAACATGCAGAATCGTGCTCGTTCCTCAATCAGAGCCTTCCTCACGGCCTGTCTTTCCGTTTCCTGCAGCGATGCATACTTATCATTCACCCCCTGCAGAGCACTGTCCACCTGTGGCTGAAGATCTCCACGCCCTGCAGTGCACACACACACACACACACACACACACACACACACCATAATTATCAACAACAAAACCCAGGATGTTTATGTGTAAAAGAATTAGTGAAGAATGTTAATGTCATTTTTTATTTACAGATAAAATATTTTTAATTGTATGTAAATCCTCAGATTATTATCCAGTTATCATGAGGCCCAGAACCTGTGTAGATGCTAATAGATTTGTTAAACAGTGCTTCACTGCATTGAAGTGTAAAAAGTATAATGTATCATTCTATAATTAATAAAAAAAAAACAGATTTATACTAAAATAATCATCTTCAGGGCGGTACGATAGGGTAGGGTGTAGCACGTTCTCCTCACGGCAAGAAGGTCCTGGGTTCAAGTCCTAGGCATGGCGAGGGTGTTTCTGTGCCGAGTCAACATGTTGTCCCTTGTTTTGCTTGCATGGGTTTATTCCGTGTAACTGGCTGTTCTAAATTGCCCCGAGGTGGGAATGTGAATGGTATTGTATTTGTGTTGCCCTATGATGGACTGGCAAGCTGATCATGGTGCACCCTGCAAGAGTTGGTTGAGATACGCTACAGGCTCACCGTGACCCAAGTAGAATTAAGCGACTTGGTAAATGAATGAAGGCTCGATCATCTTCAGACACATCCTGACTTTTTTTTCTTCTCATTTTGCAACTGCACTAATCATTTGTCTGTGTTTAAAAATCTCTGCATCGATGCAGCCGAAACCGATTATTTTTATGACAAGGTCACACCTGATTGTGTTCTCATGAATATGGTGCTACTTATGTGGGTGTATGTCCTAACTGAGAGGCCTCCTGTTTATGCAACGAAACACACACACACACACACACACACACACACACACACACACACACACACACACACACACGAAATACCAGAATGCGGCTGCTTTCCCACTCCTTGAAACAAATATGTAATTTAACTGTTAAGGTTGAGATCAGACCCGGTGTCATTGTGGAAGAAAGAATTAAAAAAAAATCTCACATATCGTTTAAAATTCCTTTCTCACATATAGAATAAGAACCAGAACCTTTCACACACTGATTACAGAGAGGAACTTGGGTACAAATTTCACTGTTCACATTTTATTTATACCACTCGGCGACTCCATTTAAATTCTGTAACTCTTGAATGCATGGACCTACTACAGGGCAGAGTTTATTCCTTAGCACAGATATTATACTGCATTAAATTAAAGTGTTTAAGTGATAATTCTGTAATATTACATTAATTTCCAAACCCGGTTCATCAGAGACGCCTGTACCTACAGCACAATCATACAGTTATCCATGCAGGTTATCGCTATTTCAAAAGCACATCACAGAAAATCATGTAGACACAGGTCAGGCGCTTCAACATGGAGAACAAAAGCCATCTCAGTGACTCATGACTGTGGGGTGGTGGTGGTTGATGATCTGAGCTCCTTAGAAGCAGTGTCGAGTTTACACACAATGATGCAAAAGAAAAAAATAAAAATATAGAATCAATGTTTGCATGTCAAAAAATGGTAAAAAAAAACAAAAAAAAACCCTTTAATAATAATAAAAAAAAAAACCCACAACCACATAGGTTTAAACCAACAGGAAAACTCAACTAACACAAACACCTTTTACAACTGCGGTGAACAAAAAAGCAGCTCATTCCACACAAACACTGAGGTGGATTGGGTTACAACAGCAGAACACATGCTCAGGTTCCACTCCTGTCTGCCAACAACAGGAATCTGATCTTAGAGTGGGCCAAGAATCACTTTCCACTGTTCGTTTGTCCAGTTTTGGTGAACCTGCACCCAGACTGCCCAGTGCAGTCTCACATTCCTGTTCCTGGCTGTGTTCCTGACCTGTATCTGCATGATCGTAAGGATTGTGCTGCAGTTACCTGATTGGCTGTTTGTTTACCTGCATAAATGGACAGATTTTATAATGGCAGCAAATGTATGGAGTCAAGTAGAGCGAGCAGTTTATACACTGATGGATTTCACCTATGTCTAATTACCAACAAACTACTTTCATGTGTCTATATTTGTGTTTGGAGGATGTACTAGGTATTCATCAAGTGCTGGGCAACTAACTCTGTTTGCACAGTCACATTATGGGGACTTGTCTCCTTTTGGGGACAAAACGCAAGTCCCCATACCGCATTAAATTTTAATGGGAGAGCATGTTCTAATAGTAGGGATAGGGTTAGACACATGGTGGTTATGGTTATGGGAAGAATCCAGGAGATTATTGTAAGTCTATGTATTGCACACTTAAGTTATGGAAAACAGAATGTGTGTGTGTGAGAGAGAGAGAGAGAGAGAGAGAGATAAATAGGGGGGGGTTAATTACTTTCTTTTTTGCTCAACATAGTATGGATTAAATCATTAAGAAAGAAATCACACGACGTACCATCTCAACAGTCACAAGTTGACTACTGAGCGCACCAAATTTCCTACAGCACAGATTCACCAAGCAATGTAGCGTGATCACCTGCAGTCACTGATGACCAAGTCATTAATGATGGCGTGTCGTCATTAATATGAGTCGGGTGTGTGTCCTGACCTCTGCCGAACCCCTGAGACTGACTCACTGAACCCCTAGGGTTCGATCGAACCCAGGTTAAGAACCACTGCTCTAGAACAATCTACCCTTTCATGTGGGTCCCATAAACAGTATCACTGTATTCAAAGCTAGGCTCAAAACTCACTCTTTCAGATCATATTTTAAATAGTCATTGATTATTAATAATGTAATTGTACTTTTAATTGTAATATTTTATCCTCATTAACAATTTTATTGTAAAGTGCTTTGAATGGTCCTGAATAACTCAGGGATCCCAGCGAGGTTTAGAAAAAAATAGAGGAAACTGGTTCAGAAATAGAAGAAGTTAAATATTTCAGCTGGGGTCAAGGGGGCCCCAGGGCCCCCGAAGCTGAAAAAAATGCAGAATTCCACTAAATAGGCGAGTAAAAATAGCGGAATTCCGCTGAATAGGCGAATAAAAATAGCGGAATTCCGCTAAATAGCAGAGATCTGGGATCCCTGATAACTGCTGTAGAACAGTTATTTAGAATGATTATTATTATTCATCCATTCATTGATTTTCTGAACCACTTAATTCGAATTAGGGTCACGGGGAGGCTGGTGGCCATCTCAGCCGATCCTGGTCTAGCACAGAATACACTCTGCAGAGCCCGCCAGGCCATCGCAGTACTGTATTATTATTATTATTATCTTGAACCTGGGATAGGTCACAGTTCCCAATAAAGTGGTTTCGGTAGATATAGTTTTGTCACTACCTAAAAGCCATGCTCCTGATGAACTCTCTCTCTCTCTCTCTCTCTCTCTCTCATATATTTCTCATTGTCCTGCAGGTCAGCAATTTAAAACAGTCAATCTGAATCGACTTGGAGATGCGGTAGCCTTACCAGGTTTCCTGTGCCGGGGATGAGAAGACACTGTATGACCCTGGGACAAATCTCCAAGCCCTATTCCATCACCATGATGCTCTGCTCAGAGGCTCCATTAGTACTTATTATAAGTACAATAATACAGATAAGCACTTCATAAGAGTCATGGCTTTTCTCCTTATTGTGCATTAAGCACAGCCTTTGAATTAATTAGAAGTGAGCTGGAAAATGCTGAAAGTAGAGCTATCATTACACGACTATTAAATTCACAATATATAATAACTCAGTAAAGCGGCACGGTGATGCAGTGCTTAGCATGTCTGCCTCACAGCAAGAAGGTCCTGGTTTCGATTCCCAGCTTGGGTGTTTCTGTGTGGAGTTTGCATGTTCTACCCATGCTTGCGTGGGTTTCCTCCGGGTTCTCCGGTTTCCTCCCACAGTCCAAAAAACATGCACAGTAGGTTAATTGGCTGTTCCCAATCTCCCCTAGGTGTGAATGGCTGTGTGAGTGTTAGCACTGCGATGGTCTGGCAAGCTGTCCAGGGTGTACCCTGCCCTCGCCCGGAGTCGGGCTGAGATGGGCGCCAGCTTCTCTGCGACCCAAATTAAGATGAAGCAATTCAGAAAATGAATGGATAACTCAGTGCATGCATTATCTGGAGTCCAGCCTGGATACAGTCAATGCATTGAACACCTGTCCATCATACCACATACAGACAGTGCTTTATTTAACCATTAACATTTACAGCATTTAGCAGATGCTCTTATGCAGAGTGACGTACAGAAGAGCTTTAAAGTCTCTATCAGTGAATATACTGTATTATTCTACTGGTTTGTTAGCACACTAAGTGTATCATCAATCAGACCTAGGTGGTAGGTGTTGTGTGTTTGTGTGTGTGTGTGTGTGTGTGTGTGTCACGTGTGCGTGTATACAGCATAATGCTTAATCTAAGTACTGCTAAAAAGGCAGGTTTTCAGCTGTCATTTGAAGATAACCAGCGACTCAGCTGTCCAGATGTCCAGAGGAAGTTCATTCCACCATCTTGGAGTCAGAACAGAGAAGAGTTGCTCTTGGAGTTCCCACCCATGTACCATTATACATTGCTTCCAGTTAACAGTTGCTACATAATGTACCTGTCCACATGTTTATGAGAGAAACATAGAACACTGAGAGAACCCTGTTTGATTCCGGAAAGAGATGCTCAGGGTGTGTCTGAGGAGACATGTAAGAGCGCAGCATTCAATTTCACATTTACACATCATTTGTGATGTGTCTATGAAACATAATATCCAGTAACAAACACACAAACAAAAAAACAAAACAAAACAAAAAAAAAAAAACACAAGGGCCTTTTGTTCTTAGTGAAAATCATGTGTCACTCTTATTCCACACTGTCAATGCAGATTTAACCAATGAGTGACATCAAGTAAACTCCAATCAGAAAAAAACTGGATCAGATTCAGAGATCTAACATCTACAGTACATCTCATTCGACTTTCAGGTTTTTTGTTGAGTTTTTTCTTTTTTCCTTAATTCGGATTGTGGCGAGACTGAAGCCCATTCCCACCTGACACTCCGAACAGCCCTCTAGACCATTGCAGGGCAAACACACAACCATTCACACTCAGACCTAAGGGCACAGTAGTTGTGCTTGTCCTTAGACTGTCGTTGGAAACCCACATAAATCAGTAAAGGCTTTATGAAAAGGTTTTATGAAAACTGAATTAATGCTGTATTTTTTATTGATAGACCAACAGGAGTTAATCCATTCATAATGGGATTTGTTTACATTCTACCTGAGAATTCACCAATGTATGTATCCGAAAACAATGGCTTGGACAGTTTAGATCAATATTTATCAACTCTGAAACATGAATATGGTGATGATACTGAATTCATGCAATTCGGTGATTTTAATACTCGTACCGGAACTAATGATGATTTTATCATTGATGATGAGGAGGATGTTGATATTCTGCACCTGGGTGACCTGTATGAAATTGACACGTTTCGTGCCCCTCGTGCAACTCAAGATACAGTCACGAATCGTTTTGGATTGGAACTATTAGACTTGTGTCGCATCCGGAGTATTCACATTGTAAATGGACACAAGTCAGGAGACCCCAAAGGCGCTTTCACATGTATAACTCATAGTGGAACGAGCCTAGTCCATTATGTGTTAGCCTCTTCAAGCTTATTTGAAAAAATTAGTGACCATGTAATATCAAGGACAGAATCTGATCACCTTCCAGTGACATGTCAACTTGATTTATCTTTTGTGTATTATGATACTGTAAACTTTTCACAGACAGATGTAAAGCCTGTGATTAGATACAGATGGCGAGAAGGCGGAGAGCATTCATATTTACAACACTTGGAGTCCCCTACAGTGCGTGAAATGTTTGATGATTTTTTAAAAATGTTGTCAATATTGATGTAAACTCAGCTGTCGATAAGTTAACGAATACCTTTTATTTGGCTGGTCAACAGTTTAGAGTTGTATCATCTCCTATGAGAAGCACGTTTTGTAAACAACCTGTTTGGTTTGATAAAGATTGTGTAGCTTTAAAGCATAAAAATATGCCTTTTTGAATCTATTCCGTAGATATAAATGTGATGTTAAATTAAGTAATTTCTTGAATTGTAAAAAGGAATTTCGAGTTCTCTGTAGCAGTCAGAAATGTTTGCATAAGGATAGTTTAGTAAATTGATTTATTTAGTAAATGATATAAATTTGGCTATTGTTGAAAAAGATTGCAAAAAGTTTTGCCAGAAGTTGAAATCTTTGTTGCTAGTTAAGGAGAAAGAGTCTCCAATAACTATTGATACATGGTTTGATTATTTTAAGACTCTTTTGAACCCCATTTATTCTGAGCATTTTTCTCCTTTAGATAAAGTAGTTGGAAATTTTATGAAAAACCACAATAGTGAAAGTTGTGATATTTGTAATAATTCCTTCTTATTGTCTGAACCTATTTCTCAAATGGAGATAAGGAAAGCAGTGCATTCACTTAAGAGCGGTAAATCTGGCGGTGTGGATGGTATTCCCCCAGAGTTCGTGGTAAATCTTTATGAAATGTTTTAGGTAAAGTCTTTACTTATATAATTGAGGATAGGATCAGGAAATGAGTAGAATTAAATTAAATTATTTATGAATCTCAAACAGGCTTTCGGAGAAATTATTCGACTATTGATAATATATTTACTCTCCAGTCATTATGTGAAAAATACTTAAGAAAACCAAGGCATTGTTTTTATGTAGCTTTCATCGACTTTCGTAAGGCTTTCGATTTAGTTAATCGCCAAAAACTTTTGTATGTTCTTCATCAAAAGGATTTATGTGGTAAATTATTTAATGTTCTTTGTGATATGTATGCACAGTTAAGGCGTGTGTGAAGGCAAGAGACGGGTTCTCAAGTAACTTCACCACCTCTGCCGGTGTTCGTCAGGGCTGTATATGAAGCCCAGTCCTCTTCATAATTTTTATTAATGAAATTGTGTATGAATTTAATCAAAGTGATCTTAGAGGCATATTTGTTCAAGAGAATATTAAGGAAATACTATTACTTTTATTTGCAGATGATCTTGTTTTTGTTGATGACACAGTGATAGGCTTACAAAAAAAACTAGATTTTCTTGAAAAGGCCTGCATTAAATGGGGTTTTGATGTAAATCTTGACAAGTCTAATGTTGTCGTTTTCAGAAATGGGGGTCCATTAAAACGGAAGCAGTGTTGGTCTTATGCTGGTAGGGAACTCAAGTGCGTTTTGTATTATAAGTATTTAGGACTTACATTCTCTTCAAGATTAATTTGGTCGAGAGCGTGTGATACTATTTCTATCCAGGCAAGAAAGGCATTTGTTCCAGTATATAGATTAATCAATTCTTTTCTTTCACTGCCATTTCAAACTATTGCTAAAATTTTTGATTATAAGATTTCTCCAATAGTATTGTATGGTGCAGAAATTTGGGGTTGTAGTTTCAGGGAACCAATTGAAAAAGTCCAATCTGATTTCTTCAAAAGGTGTCTTGGGGTTTCTAAATATACGGCTAGTAACATTATCCTTGGTGATACGGTGAGGAGTTATATGTGTGTTAGATATTACAGTCATTGTATTAGTGACTGGTGTAGACTTATTCATATGGATAGTTCACATTACCCAAGGGCTTGTTACGAAATGTTGAAGCGTTTTGATGAGCAAAATAAAATTTGTTGGGTTTCTCGTATTCGGGTATTATTGTTTGAAACTGGGTTTGCACATGTGTGGATTGATCAAGATTGTGGTCGGACAAACTTATTTATGGAAGTATTTTCACAAAGATGTAAGGCTATTCAATTTCAAAATTGGCACTCTAAAATTTTCGATCATCTTTTGTAAAATATTATAGTGGTTTTTAAATCCATTTTAGGTGTAGAGAAGTATGTAGTGGAATTGTTTTCAGAAAAGGATTTACTAAGATTATATTGTAAATTCTGTTGTACTTCACAAAAGTGAAAAATTCAGTTATCTCGATTTAAATGTAATGAAAATCCCAATGTGCTGTTCACAAAGTGTAGTTTAGACTGTAAGGAAGATGACTATCATTTCTTACTTGTTTGTCCTTATTTTAAGGCCAGCAGACAACAGTTTTTACCAGAATATTATTATAATGAACCTTCCATTTCTAAAATGAATCAGTTATTGTCATCTACAAATGTAAAACTTATCAGATCTGTATCATTATACTGGAAAATAAATCTGCCAATATGATGTGAAAAATTGTATTAAAAGTGCACTGTATGTATTTTATGTATTTTGTGTATTAGCAATATGGGTCGCGAGGCCCCAAATGCAAATAAATTTAAAACTTGAAACTTGAATAAATCAGTGAGTTCATGAAAACTCCACAAAGAAAGGACCTTGTCAGGCATACGGCTCGTACCCAGGATCTTCTTGTCGTGAGGTGAATGGGATAATCACTATGCCCCTGTGCCTCCACTTCCAAAGAGTTGGGACAGGAAATTTTGTTTCGTAAAAAGCTAATGTTCTACTCAGATCTAACCACAACTCTAAGCGTTACACAGGTATTATTTTGTTGCCTATAACAACACATCTGGAAGGTAAACTGGAGCTAACAAATATGATAAGTGTGGTCTACATTACCCACAACGCCATTCAGCTCCAGTGAAAACCACCGGGGTACTACCATTCCACATCACAAATGAATTATTATATGGTAATATTAACAAAAATGTATGAGGGACATAGTCCATCAGCTATATAACATCCTACTGAAGATCAAACCCATTAAATATAACCCAAGAAAGTCCCCAGCCATCTACATAAACTAAAAACCATTAGATTTATAAACACAGTTGTTGACAGATTTGTTTTTATATATATAATCTACAATTATACATTAAACATAACTATTGAACCTTGTAATCATATTTATAGTTGTACACTGTTAAGTAGTTTAATATTTGAAGTGTAAGTTATGGATATGTATTTGTATCTTTTGATAGAATAAAGGGTGTGTGTTTGTATGTTAGCACGGGGCGGGCGTGGAAAGGACTGACCTTTCTTTGCTTTCTTTTGCAGTTTTAGTGTGTCGGACGATTTCTTCTTGATCTCTTGCCGTGCTCGTTTGTATTCTGGCCAGAAGGAGAGAGAAAAGAGGGCAATAGATAGGTGGGAGTTCTGCAATATTTTACTGACTTTGAAACAACTCCTTACAAGAAGATTACAAAAAAAAAATGATCAGATGGATTTGTGATAATGAATAATTAGAGGCTATGCAGAGCAAGCAAAGAAATGCCTGCACCTCTGTGACCCGTGTGTGTGTGTGTGTGTGTGTGTGTGTGTGTGTGTACCTTTGGCATGGTCTTTATCCATAGTGTTGGCAACTCTCTTCCACTCCTCCATCTGCTCTTGCAGAGGGTTAATCAATGAATCCACAAACACCCTGCACCAAAAACACACTTACACTCTTCACAAGATCACAACACATTCAATATTCACCCACCACTCACATACACACAAACACACCCGCTACTGACGTGTATGCGATAGGAGTGTGATATCTGTTTGAGTCTGTGTGTATGTATACGTGTGTGTGTGTGGGTGTGTGTGTGTGTGTGTGTGTGTGTGTGTGTATGTAGAGCTCACATTGAAAACTGTCTGAGCTTGGCCTCTATGCTGCGGTGTCTCATACACATCCTAGTCAGAGCCGAACCAATGTCTCGGGTTGCACCTGTAGCGTGCACACACACACACACGCACACACACGCACGCACACACGCGCACACACGCACACACACACACACACACACACACACAATGAGTGATTTATAAAAGCATGCCCTTGAATTACAGACTGATATAATAAGCAATGAATGGAGTTTAATTATCTAAACTGCAAATACAATGTGAAAACTTTGCTGTTCATGGAACACACACACACACATACGATCAATACCATCACAACAAGATAAACACTGAAACCTATTTTAACATAATTGATGTGGACTGCATTTGTGTGAGAGTATGCAGATGGCTGCGCTGTATCAAGGTGTGTGAGATTTTCCTCTGCCGTCTGTTCCTCTCAGCATGGAAAGGGGGTGCGAGAGAGGGCGAGAGAGAGCGAGAGAGAGAGAGAGAGAGAGCGAGAGAGAGAGAGAGGGGCAAAGTTGAGACAATCCAGGTCTGGAGACGGACATGCTGATCACACTCCTTATTGGTATTTTGTATAAATGTAGTATTTTGTTCTTGTTATTACTTGCACAGATATGCCTTACAGCAGGTTTTCTTATCTTATACTCAGCGTCACTCCATCAGACACTAAACCAACACACTGGTTTATGCTTCGCTACACCGCCTCGATATCTGGCGACGTTTTCTCAGAAGATCATATATAACATGACCAGACCTGCCAGCTATTCTGGCGATTTGTAAAGGAAATTTGGCAATATATAATATATATATATATATAAATACAAAATACAAAAAAGTGAACCTTCAAATAATTATGTTCAGTGATGCACTCAATACTTGGTTGGGAATCCTTTTGCAGAAATAACTGCTTCAATGCGGCGTGGCATGGAGGCAATCAGCCTGTGGCACTGCTGAGGTGTTACGGAGGCCCAGGATGCTTCGATAGCGGCCTTAAGCTCATCCACAGTGTTGGGTCTGGTGTCTCTCAACTTTCTCTTCACAATATCCCACAGATTCTCTATGGGCTTCAGGTCAGGAGAGTTGGCAGGCCAATTGAGCACAGTAATAGCATGGTCAGTAAACCATTTAGCAGTGGTTTTGGCACTGTGAGCAGGTGCCAGGTCGTGCTGAAAAATGAAATCTTCATCTCCATAAAGCTTTTCAGAAGATGGAAGCATGAAGTGCTCCAAAATCTCCTGATAGCTAGCTGCATTGACCCCGCCCTTGATAAAA
This sequence comes from Plotosus lineatus, assembly GCA_024760905.1. NCBI lineage: Eukaryota > Metazoa > Chordata > Actinopteri > Siluriformes > Plotosidae > Plotosus > Plotosus lineatus. The sequence goes on along the minus strand of CM045742.1, from coordinate 40,589,246 downwards.
CACAGTGGACCAACACCAGCAGCTGACATGGCACCCCAGACCATCACTGACTGTGGGTACTTGACACTGGACTTCAGGCATTTTGGCATTTCCTTGTCCCCAGTCTTCCTCCAGACTCTGGCACCTTGATTTCCGAATGACATGCAAAACTTGCTTTCATCCGAATAAAGTACTTTGGACCACCGAGCAACAGCCCAGTGCTGCTTCTCTGTAGCCCAGGTCAGCCGCTTCTGCCGCTGTTTCTGGTTCAAAAGTGGCTTGACCTGGGGAATGCGGCACCTGTAGCCCAGTCCACTGCGTCCACAGGTCCCCCAAGGTCTGGAATCGGCCCTTCTTTCACTTTTTCCTTCCCACAGACGTCCCACTGAGGTGCCTTGATACAGCACTCTGGGAGTCTTACCCATGATTGTGGTTTTGAGTAATGAACCAGGCTGGGAGTTTTTCAAAGCCTCAAGAATCTTTTGCAGGTGTTTAGAGTTAATTGGTTGATTCAGATGATTAGGTTAATAGCTTGTTTAGAGTAACTTTTCATGATATGCTAATTTTTTTAGATAGGAATTTTGGGTTTTCATGAGCTGTATGCCAAAATCATCAGTATTAAAACAATAAAAGACCTGAAATATTTCAGTTGGTGTGCAATGAATCTAAAATACATGAAAGTTTAATTTTTAGCAGTACATTACAGAAAATAATGAACTTTATCACAATATTCTAATTTTTTGAGGACGAGTATATATATATATATATATATATATATATATATATAGATAGATAGATAGATAGATATAGATATATAGATATATAGTCCATCTGTTAACAGACTATCCCAAATGAAGAGGGGTGTGTGTGTGTGTGTGTGTGTGTGTGTGTGTGTGTATATGCCTGTCTGTCTCTCGGTCTAACTGTCTCTTTGTCTGTCTCTCTGCTTGTCTGCCTCTCTTTGTCTCTTTTATGACTGTCTCACACTGACAGATTAAATGCATAAATGGCTGTATCTGTCTATCTGTCTCTCTTTCTTTCCCTCTTTCTCTGTTAACAGTGACACTGGGCCAGTGTGGTTCACTGCAATGCAGCAGCACCTCCCTTCTCTCTCTCTCTCTCTCTCTCTCTCGCTCTCTCTCTCTCTCTCGCACACATGGGGAGCAGCCTGTAGTTCAGGAGGAACAATTCCCTCAAGTCCAACATTAATTGCTGAGTGTGTGTTTAATGTCAGTGTGATGCATTCCCATGTGTGTGTGTGTCTTACTGCAAGGAGGGCCAGCCATACTGTGCTTACACTCCACCTTCAGAGTGCATACTGAAGCCAAATGGCATCTAAAGTAATGATACACATGCTTCAGTATTGTGACGTTCACCCACAAATACAAATGCATGCGTGCGTGCACACACACACACACACACACACACACACACAGCTCGAAAACGCAGTGAGTGTGTGTAAAGGGGCCTTCTGCCTGTATACGGGTCAGACAGTACAAAGTGTCTCAAATTCTTTCTATAAATAATGTAGGCAAGCAATCCAACACACACACACACACACACACACACACACACACACACACAGAGAGAGAGAGAGAGAGAATGCACACATGCATGAAGTCTTGTCATACCCAGCATAGTTGTATGCTACATTAAGAGTCCTCAGTGAAAAGATCTCGTTAAAAACAGCAACAGCTGTTCAGCCTGACCTGAGTCTTTATTTCAGGTTTTTCTGATGACATCTCTTTTTATCTTATGACTGATTTTATCTCTAGATCAATTTTAAAATACAATAAGGCACTGATGGCCTGGTGGTAAAGGTGCTGGATCACTGATCCTAAGGTTGGGGGTTCGAGGCCCATTCTCCACGGGTTGTCACTGTCCCCCCAGTGCAGCTAACTGGGTTATCAAAGGCCGGCCATGTCTCTCACTGGCTATGGTGTGAGGTTCATGTAAAAGAACCATTGCTGACTTTCAACAAGAGGAGGTGCATAGCCGTCAGCGTGTTTCTGCCCTGCGATGGCCGGTGAGCTGTCCAGGAGGGATTCTGCCCTCGCTAAGAGAGAGTGGATACATGCAAGGGCCAGTGATGCCAGAAGCATGTCAACACACCAGTAACAAGTCAAATACAATAATATGCAGAGTTTGAAGTTTTATTAAAAATGTAAAACACTGTTGCTTTGGGTGGCTCACAGCAAAAAAAAAATTGAAACGTGACAAACTTAAAACCAACAGATATGAGCTCTGTCTGGGCGTGGTCTAGCATTCTAATGATTGGCATGACCTAATTGAGATGTCTCAGACTCTCAATTTCTGAGGTGCATCTCATGAACCTCCAACTGGGAGTACATTCACAGACTAAGTTCCGCCAATGGAAGAACATCAGGGTTATAGCAGTCAGGATGAAGGCGAGCAGTAAGACTTCATGGTGTAAGGGTACAGAAAGCAAACCACGAATATGTAGAACAGGTCATGGACGTACGTAGACATGGTCTTAATGAAATTTAAGGGCATAATAATGGAGTCTGCTCTCAAGCTGGCAATCATGACCTTACAATTGTCAGGGCTGCCAAAGGGGTGTGGCCAAATATTTTGAGAAAAACTACATCATCAAAATTATATTGAAGATAGAAATTGTGGAATTCAACAACGTGCACTGCACTGTAATACTCTTCACATCCGAAAATGCTTCATTTTACAAAACTCCACTTGGATTTTACAATACACAGTAAAAACCTCTATATACAGTTGTCTGCAAAAGAGTAGTGCGTTTAAAAAAGTGCATCAAGCTTAAATTCCTTCGGATAGGTTTTAATTTCATACACACAAATGTATTGGAAACACTACACTTTCTTTTACAAATCAAAAGAAGAAGAAAAATATATCAAATTCGTGTTATTCATTTAAAGAAATTGAAAAATTTCTGACATTTTTTGGAAAAGTGAATATTAAACTGTTAAAAAATAGCAGCGGCTGCTTTCTTCTTTACAAACTCAAACATTCACTTTATGAACTGAAAGATGTTGTCAGATTTTGTTTTCCTGAGAATCACTGAACTAATATTTATTTGTATGAACACCATTTCTGAGCACCATGTGTGTTGTGGAGTCGACCAACTTCTGTTACCCGTGAGCAGGTTTTCCAGCCCATGATGATTGGACTACATTCCACATTCTTCTGTATTTCTTGGTTTTCCACAGAAGCCGCAATTTTTCATGTCACCCCACAGGGTTTCAATTGGATTGAGGTCCGTGGATCGGGCCGCCACTCCATAAGGCCGATCTTGTTGTCCAGAACAGAGATGTTTCCCGTTTACTGGTGTGTTTGGGGTCGTTTTCTTGTTGCAACCCATTTCAAGGGCATTTCCTCTTCAGCATAAGACAGCACAACTTCAAGTGTTCTGATGGATTCAACCTGATCATTGATCCCTGGGGTGCAATAAATAGGCCCAACACTGTTGTATGAAAAAGATGGTGGCCTGGTGGTAAAGGGCGCTGGACCGCTAATCCTAAGGTTGGGGGTTCGAGTCCCACGCTCCACAAGGTTATCACTGTCCCCCTAGTGCAGCTAACTGGGAAATCAAAGGCCAGCCATGTCTCTCACTGTCTATGGTGAGAGGTTCATGTAAAAGAACCATTGCAGACTTTGGTAAAGAGTAGCTGCAAAGCCGTCAGTGTGTTTCTGCCCCTTGTTAAAGGGTTGTTTCAGGAAGGGCATCCGGCGTAAAAACCTATGCCAAATCAAACATGCGAATCAGATGGTTTGCTGTGGCGAGCCCTGAAAACAGGAAAAAGCCAAAAGGAAAAGAAGAAGAAGACCGTAGTCTGTCTTCCTTTCGGCTTTTTTCCCCTTTTACTCGGGAGTCGCCACAGCGAATCATCTGATTTGCACGTTTGATTTGGCAGAGGTTTTTACGTTGGATGCCCTTCCTGTCACAACCCTTTTTAGCAAGGGACAGAAACACGCTGACGGCTTTGCAGCCTACTCTTTACGAAAGTCAGCAATGGTTCTTTTACATGCCTCTCACCATAGACAGTGAGAGACATGGCCCGCCTTTGATAACCCAGTTCGCTGCACTGGGGGAGGGGGGGGGGGCAGTGACAACCTTGTGGAGAGTGGGACTCGGACCCCCAACCTTTGGATCAGTGATCCAGCGCCCTATACCACTAGACCACCACTACCCCCTTAGGTATAATCCCTAACAATTTAAATGTTTCACGAGAGATGACTTCATTGGACTGTTATCAGGATTTGGAATGTCTTTAAATAAAGGAAATATAATCACTCATTTTACAGCTATTACATTTTCTGCGGTGATGCTGTTCATGATCAATCATTAATTACACTATGAGGTGGACCAGAGTGTACCCCGTCCTCGCCCAGAATGGACAGCGACCTTAATTGGGATTAAGCGGTTCAGAAAGTGAATGAAAGATAACCCACACTGTCGCTCAATGCTATTGGCTGGGGCCAATGACGTGCACGTTTCTATTTGTGTACGTACAGCAAAGTTGGTCTTTCCTACCGAGTTTAATACACAGAGACGTTCACGTTCACGTCTCTGTTTGAAGACCGTAGTATGAGGAAAAAAAAAAAAAAAAAAACAATACCATGATGCTTGTACCACCAGGCCTCAATGTCTTTGTGTACTGGGGCTTGAATTCAGTGTTTGGGGGTCAACTAGGGCGCCACTAGAACCAAAAAGAACAATTTTACTTTCATCAGTCCAAAAAATGTTGCTCTGTTTCTCTTTAGGCCGGTCAATGTGCTCTTTGATAAATTGTAACCTCTTCAGTAAGTTTTTTTTTTTTAGCAGTGGAACTTTGCAGGGTTTCTTGCCGATAGCTCGGCTTCACATAGTCTTCACATGTCTTATAATTGTAACAGGACTCACAGGTAAGTTTACACCTTAAATCTTCCTGGAGTTGTGTTGGCTGAGTCCTTGTCATTTTGGTTCTTCTTCCCTCCATTCGAATTGTAGTTTTTCACTTTCTTCCATCTCTTTCATGTTTGGTGGCCATTTTAAAACATTTGGGATCATTTTAGCTGTGCTTTTCTTTGTTTTCCCTTCTCCAATTCAATGTTTAATCAAGATACGCTGTTCTTCTGAACAATGTATGGAACGACCCATTTTTCTCAGAATTACAGAGAGAAATGTTCTATAACTAGCAGGTACATTTGCTGCCTTTCTTCCTTAAATAAGGACAATAACTGGCACCTGGTTTTCAAATAAACGTACACATACGTTTGGCTCAGAAAAAAATAACGCACTAAATGCCGCTAGCTAAAGGTTCCTAGTTGCCGGAGTCATATAGGTAAGGAAAATAACAGCAGGCGCTTGCAAAATAATAGCATTTAAATAACAATAGGTACATGCCGATTGCACAAAAATGGCATGGGCATCAGAAAAAAAGGCATGGTGCATAAAAAAAAAAAAAAAAAAGCATGGCACTGTGCCATTCTATAACAACCTAGCTAGAACACTGTATACACCGCACATTAGTTCTGAGTGATATATAGAAGTATTGATAAATGATTGTGTCATGATATGGCATAAATATTAACTTTCCTCCAGATATATCACCACACAGGGCTGTAAGATGACCTCAGACGAGTGACAGAGGGACCCGTTTTAACTCCTCAGTGTAAGGAGGATATCTGTACCGTGGTCATTGCAAATAATTCCACAAGACTAAGGGAGATACAGAGTACAGTTATAGAAGACATCCAAATCTGTCAGCAGCTCAGCTATGGACAGGGTGCTGAAAGGATACCAGATGAGCATAAAACAGCTGCACTGGGTAGTTTGAAAGTAATGCTGACAGAATGAAGGATAAATTGTACCAGTCAACTCAGGTAAATCATGTGTGACATAAATGTGTGCATACTGTAACTGTGGACAGGAAACTACACTGTATAATTACCATATTCGACATGATAAGTGCCCAGGAAGTAAAATCGAGCCAATCAACACGAATGTCAACAGTAGCACATGGCACGTTGAACCAATCAATACGAACATAAACAAAAGCACATGGCCATTCATTCAGAGCATCCAATAGTTTTGCTGGAGCAGTTTCTAATGGTTCATCTTGTTGGACATTTACCAAGAGAACACAGCAAAATATTTTCCTGTTTTTTAAAGCATGACGGAACAATCAAATGTGCTGTTACTGATGAACATTATAGAGATTCCCCAGTGGTAGGGGGCCTTGAAATACCATGTAAACTCACTTTTACAGGCAGTGAACACCTCATTTTACCATTACAGAGACTGATCGAATAAAATTGAGAAGTCTGATCCACAAATTTGCGACCAGTACACATGGGCGGTTATTAGACGATCTCCAACAGTTAAAGAGTTCTGATCCAGAATTACAATGACAACAGACAGACATACCAATGGCTATATCCCCCTGTATTGTGTGTAATGGAACTGGAATTGAGTGAACCATGTCACAGCTTCAGATATCTGGCTTCAACTTGACAAAAGAAAGAAGGAGTGGTCGATTTCTCATCATCCAGGCCAGTGCCGAGGGAACAACGTGTGGGCTGCTTTGTCAGATCATTATGTGCTAACTCGTATTCCCATTATTGGTCCATACAGCACACGGCATTTCCTCATCTTCTTCGACACCCTCTACAGGACTCTCGTCCCTGATTACGAGAGCAGACTAATTTGAGATGATTTACCAAAGTATGTGGCAATTTGGGATAATCTGAGTTTCCATCACTCAAACACCATCAGGTCATGAGATGTGACCTACTACAGGTTGCTGAAGGAATACCTCCCACTCACTTCTCCATTCTTTAACCCAACTGAGGAGCTATAATCAGCATGAAGAGGGTTTACAGTTGCTAGTTACACACTCAGATGACCCCACTGGCTGCCAACATACTGTATGAGGACATCAGAGCAGAGCCTGTAGTGGCTGGATAGAATATTCCGAAAGCCTCACAGTGCTCTACAGTAAGTTATATGCTGTGATGTGAATGAGAATCTGGAGCCTGACAGACAGAAAGGTCAGGAGGTGGAAATTCCATACATATTACTGCATGTCCAGCTCTACCCAAGGTACAGCTGCTTTATAACCAGGCATTCGTCTAGACAGCTGGCTACATTGTGAACATGACTGTTCACATAATTGTGCAAGTACTATGCTTGGGAATAGACTGTATACAGCATGCAGTAATTAACATAATGACTAACATATCCTCAGTGGTGGGGCAATTAGCACATTCACCTCATTGAAAGAGAAGGCCTGGGTTCGATGACCTAGGCTCAGTCAGAGCATTTCTCGATGAAGTTTGCATGTTCTCTCCGTGCTTGTGCGGGTTTTCTCCAGGTACTCTGGTAACTTCCCGCAATCCAAACACATACGCATTAGGCTAATCCAAATTGACCCTGACTGTGAGTATAAATGTGTGTGAGGGGAGGGTTGTCATGCCATAGACTGGGGAGCTGTTCTGGATATACAGTAGGCCCTTGACTATTCGCGGTTTTGCACTCGTGCCCCTGCATATTCAAGGATTGCCGAGTAACTGTCACGTTCAGCCAATGGCTGTTTCCCTCATGCTGATTGGTTGAGATGATGTATACGCCCCTTTTTTCTCATTCGTGCACAAGTTGTCAATGTGCATTTTTTTAGTGTGTTTTAATTACCAGTTAACCTCTAGGATGCCACTCAAACGCTGTGCGTCTTCTCTGGCTAAGCGCCAGAAAAAGGTAATGACGTTGGATGTCTCTTCTGAAGAAACGACAGTTTTCTCTGAAGTGCCTGAAGAGGAAGAACCATCTGAACTGTTGTAAAGTACTGTAGTATTAAAGTCTTTTTCAATTATTCCAGAACAGTACCTAAGTTAATGTTTAGAATATTTGTGTGTGTGATTTTATGTACTGTGCTGTAGCCTGTTTTTTTATGTGTGCGTATATATATATATATATATATATATATATATATATATATATATATATATATATATATATATATATATATAAATATATAAAGCAGTAATGATTGAGTAAAAGTTTTAATTTTGTACTGTAATATTTATTGATTACATATATATATATAATTTTATCAATAAATATCACAGAACAAAATTAAAGTTTTTACTGAATTACTACATTTTATTACAATAAATCTGTATTAATGAGTAAGACTCTATAGAATGTGTTTAAGAAGCATATTTTAGCGCATGTAATATGATACATAGGGTTTTACTTCCGGTTGATCATTCGAGCATGTAATATGATACATAGTGTGTTACTTCCGGTTACAGAACTCGCGAATTATCTAGATTCGCGGGAGGGGCTGGAACCAACCCCCCACAAATAACAGGGGCCTACTGTACCTCACTTTAGTCCAGAGTTGACTGAGATGGACTCCAGCCTTCCCGGGACCTTAATAGTATAAAGCGGTTTGGAAAATGAATGAATAAATGAATGACTGTCAAATCACATCCATTTTGTCCCCATGCTGTCCCATCATTCATACAAGAACTGCATCCTACACGAACAAATATGTAATTTAAAGCAATCATCTCTGCTCTAAGGGTTATGTGTCTTCTACAAATTACGACTTACCTCCAGGAAATGGAAAATATTGTACCGGTTTGTTTGGATGTTAGCAGCATTACACAAAAAGTCAGGAATGGATTTCCATACAAATTTTTACCAGATGCTTTAAACAATGAAGACTTCATTCGATGTTGGGGATGATCACGCTCAAGAAATTTCTTTGGGGGATTTTTTTTAACATGGTGAGATTGGAAGACTTTTTGTCATACTGTCATATTATAGCAGGTCCAGCAGGAGGTGCTGTATACATTCTTTGGCTTGGTGGAGGTTTTCTGAACCACCGCTTACATGGCATTTTGATGACTCTGCCTAATTGAGTTAAAAAAAATACTTCTGGGATGTGAATTGAGCACTCTGAGCAAATTCTAACTTTTGCAAGTTATCCATTGTGAGGATTACAAATTCTTCTGAGAAATGCGCTAAGCTGATGATCTGAACAATTAAGAAAAATTGAAGCATGTAGCCCGATGTTATGTTTATTATCATTCTCCTGCAGTTTGATGTCATTTTATCTGTACAAGTTAGTATTTTATTCCACCCTAGATTTCGACCTCAATTGAATCATCAGGTGTACCTTAACCACTGTGTCCTAAAGTATATAGTTTCTCCCCTAGTGAGTGAATTGAGGCTTAGTCTTCATGTCCATCACAGGGGCTGTCAGTTAATGCACAGGCAATTCAGCTGTGCAGATGGTGGCTCTGTTGTTCTTTACCACTACCATCCTGTTAAATGATTCTGTTTGATTTCCACTAATGACCTCTGGTTTTAGGATTCTCATCACTAATTAACGTTGTACATGCAGAGTGTGAGAGAGAGAGAGCTAGAGAGAGAGAGAGAGAGAGAGAGAGAGAGTACTCAAAAAAACACTTTTAAGAATAACTGCAGAATAAATTAAGATGGAGTACAATCAGTATTTAGACCAGGGATCACCAACGTGGTGCCCGTGGGCACCAGGTAGCCCGCAAGGACAATATAAGTTGCCCGCGGACCTGTTCACTGCTATTTTTAGGACAGGCCCATTTTTAGGACAGCGCCACTCTCCATTGAGCTGCATATAATTTTTTTGAATATATTTTTAAATCAAGTCAATATCTTCACATAGATGAATATCATTAATTATTAATAATAACATCTAATTAAATCTAATTAAATGTAAATTGAGCAAATTTGTAATTTCAGAGGTGTGTATCGACCTAGTAGCCCTTCGCATTAATTGGTACCCATGAAGTAGCTCTCAGTTTCAAAAAGGTTGGTGACCCCTGATTTAGACATTCACTAAATCAATCATCGTGGTAACATCATTACAACACACGCACGGGCACACACACACACACACACACACACACACACACACAAACGCACAGGCACACACACACACACACACACACACAAAGGGCAGGGGGGCAAATGGCCATGGAATATTCTTCTGAATTTCTTTGCTTCTGATTCGGACAAGTCGGTGTGATGTTCGTGCTTCACGGCCACACCTCACATCATGCAAAAGAGTTCTTCCCACTTGATTTGCACATCTTAGTTAAAAATAACCCTTGTACATGCACAAAGCTACACACACACACACACACACACACACACACACACACACACACACACACACACACACACACTTTGTTCTATACAAAGACGTAAATAAAAAGCTCAGCTATTAAGATTTGTCTTGTTTTTTAAAATTAAGATTAGCTTATCACCAGTTAGATGGCTTTTGCATATGATTGAATCCCACCCATATTCAAAAAGCTGCGCCCCCAGCATATAAGTAGCCGGAATAGAGTCATCCAAACACAAACAAGCATTCTTGACCAGAAATCCGATTTCCCAATGGTTTTTATTTAAAGCCTCAACTGTAACCGTGACTTTATTTAATTTCTCATTCTACATATCTTTCAGGTGATTAGTGCACATAACGAATCTAAATAAGAACTATATACTATGGGTGACATGATGGCATAGTTGTGAGCACATTCACCTCAAAACAAGAGGATCCTGGGTTCGCGTCTTAGGCTCGGCCGTGGCGTTTCTGGGTGAAGTTTGCATGCTCCTCCTGTGCTTATCCTTCCTGTACTCTGGTTTCCTCCCACAAACCAAAGATTATGTAGACTAGCCTGTTTGATTACCCTACAATTGGCTGTTCCAATTACCCCTAAAAGTGAATGTGAATGGTTGTGGGTGATGGCCCTATAATGGACCAGAGAGCTGTTTAGGGTATATTCCCCGCCTTCGCTCCAAGTCAGCTGAGACAGGCTCCAGCACTCCATCAACCCTAGCAGAATTAAGGTGTTTGACAAATGAATGAGCTGAGAAAGTATATATACACAATACAAATGAATGGTGCGATCTGATTGGTCTACTATGAGGTGATTAAAAATAAGTTTGAGTGGATAATGCTTGAATCAAAGATTACTTGAAGCAGATAGTGTCATCTTGATGACGCTTTAAAATGGAAAATAAGACAGTGCATAAACCTCTCATATTAGTTTGTTGTTTCTTGTAGTTCCTCGTGGTTTATACTAGCTAACTTACAAACACCTTTTACGGAGCACGCTTTACTCATGTAGTATGTACGTACTAAACTCTTACTAAGTCGGCACTTAGCCAAGCTCAAAACAAAGCTCACCTGACCTGCCTCTGTAATAGTTAAAATGCATAAATACAAATTATAAAAAAAAGTTGTTTAAGTTTCACATTTTTTAAATTTTTTGTATAGTTTACTTAAAACTCTTGAAGTTAGTCCGAGACACAGTTGACTTTGCATTCCGATGGCTCTGCCTCGTTACATTAAAAAAAAAAATCTTCTGGGATGTGAATTGAGCACTCTGAGCAAGTTCTTTTTTTTTTTAAATGCATAATTATTACCACTTATCATAGCAAAAAAAAAAAAAATCACTGCCCTTTCAGTCACTGTCATCATTTGACACTGAGGCCCGTTTCTCTTCACAAGCTGATAAAGTTTCGTTTGGTGAAGAATGATGAACACGTCAGCAGTTTCTGTTTTGTTTTTTTTTTTCCTCTGTAGTGTTGTAGTTACTAACACTATATGACGCAATATCATCACCATCATCATCATCTTCCGCTTAGTCCAGGGTCGGGTCGCGGGGGCAGCAACCTAAGCAAAGAGGTCCAGACGTCCCTCTCCCGAGCCACTTCCTCCAACTCTCCCGGGGGGACACCGAGGCGGTCCCAGACAAGCCGAGAGACATAGTCCCTCCAGCGTGTTCTAGTTACTAAGGTAATATCTCAGTAGTAAATTAGCTCATCCGGGGGATTGGTAGAATAATGAAAGTGATTTAGATGATTATAAACATTTCATATAGAAGTGCTTATGCATACACTGAGTAGGTTATGACAGGGGAACACCATGTTCAGGCTGGAACACTTGTAGCTCGAGCGTAAACCTAAAAGACACTTCAGACTCTGAACAAGCCTTAACTCATCAACTTCCTTTAGTGTTGGTGGAAACCATATAAGTTTAAACTGTTCATCTGAGTCCATGACCTGTCAGTGGACCTGGAGCACAGCCAGAACAGAAAAATCTGCATCGAAACTTTTATCTGTTCTGGCTCCAAGGTGGTGGAATGAACTATCTCTGAACATCCGGACAGCTAAGTCACTGGGTATCTTCAAACGACGGCTGAAAACATACCATTTTCAGCAGTACTTAGATTTAGCACTACACTGTATACAAACATATGCACCACACACATACTCACAAACACACACACACACAAAACACCTTCTACTTTTCCTTTTGGCTGTTCCCTTCAGGGGTCACCACAGCGAATCACCTGCCTCCATCTTCATGGAAGTCATATTAATGATTCGCATGTCCAACCTAGCACAGGCTTTTACGTTGGATGCCCTTCCTGACCCTTAACAAGAGCAGAAGCACATTGACAGCTATCAGCAACTCTTGATGAAACTCAGCAATAGTTATTTTACACGAACCTCTCACCATAGACAGTGAGAGACATGGCCGGCCTTTGATAACCCAGTTAGCTGTACTGGACACACACACACACACACACACACACACACACACACACACACACACAACACCTACCATCTGAATTTGACTGATGTTATACTTAATCTGTGCTCTAACAAACCCGTACAAGAATATATTCACTGATAGAGACTTTAAGCACTTCCGTAAATCGCTCTGGATAAGGGTGTCTGCTAAATACTGTAAATCTAATTTAGTGTGTGTGTGTGTGTGTGTGTGTGTGTGTGTGTGTGTGTGTGTGTGTGTGTGTGTGTGTGTGTGTGTGTGATTTATTTCAGTACCTCTGCTGCCAGTGGCCAAGTCTGCGACCTTCTGAAAAGCATCGAGGAAGGCAGCAACTGCCACAACCGTAGCCCTGAGAAGTACACAACACAGACTTCCGTTTTATTTCTGAATACAATTTCTTTCTCCAAATAGCTTAAACGACTTACCATGGACTATTTTCACACACCTCAGCACCAACACATTTCAACACCTCACAGCAGAGCATGTATACAGTACACAGTTTCTATACGTTCATGATGTAATGTAATTCATGGCACATGATTTAAAACCTAATAATTCATTTACTCATTCGCCAAAACTCTTGATCCTAGTAGGGTCACAGGGACGCTGGAGCCTATCTCAGCCAACACGGGGCGAAGGCAGACCATCACAGAGCCCACACACACACACAATCGCACACACGCACACACACAGGAGAAATCTGTAACCGCCAATAATTTGACTGTGCATGTCTTTGGACTGTAAATAGAAACCAGATTACACAGAGGAAACCCACACCAGCATGACCAGAACATACAAACTCCACAAAGAAAAGCTCTCACTGAGCCTGAGACTTGAACCCAAAACCTTTGAACATTTTAGTATGCTGAATGACCATGAATAGACTGTTTTTCATTATTGCCTCTGCTAAACAGGTGAAGTTTCACCCTTGATTTGTTCTTGTGTATGTCCCTCTTTGTTACCAGCATTACTCAAAAAAGTAATGCGTGGATTTTCCTTAAATTTTTAACAGCAATGATTTAGACAAGGAAGAATCCATTAGATCTTTGGAGAAAATCCAAATTATTGATCCATGAATTTTTAAATGATTCTTTAATATTGTAAGAGGGATGATTTTTTTGGAAGTGCCATATTATAGTTGGCCCAGCAGTGGGTGCTATGTACTTTTTTCAAAGCTTGGCGGAGGTTTGCCTCCTCTGTGTGTGCTTGTTTCCTTTTGAGTTGGTAGTTAAAAGAGTGGGTGTGTTTTGAAGGCTGTAGATGAAAAACGTTGGCATATATTTATGTCCATACTGTATATGAAAACACGGGCTATGCTGAGCAGCTTGATTGATGTAGATGGCAATCTGGGCGTGTTTGTATGCCCGTATATGGACAAACATGCTTTAACATGCTCATTAGAAAGGGTTCGGGAAAAAAAGTGTAACAGATAAAAACTAATCTCGGGTGTTATGTGTAAATAAAGAGGAGAGGCATAAGCCCGGAGCACTCGTGGCTGCTGTGTGGTCGGTGAGAGGGTATAAAAGAATCCTCGACATGTTTCAACAGTGCTGTACTTTTGGTGATGATGAACCTTTGAGTGGGCCGCCTGTTCAAACACACACACACACACACACACACACACACACACACACACACACACACACACACACACACCTCACATTGCTTCTGGTGCTCAGTAATGTTCAGTGCCCTGGTTAACATTCTCAGCTGACACGATCAGTGAGCTAACTCATGAAAGATGAGACGTGCAGTGTGATACATGAGCTCTCTGGGACTGCAGCTGCCCCGTCATTGTGCTGACACTTCACGCAGAGGGGCGTGGCTGAGCCGCATTTACACGAACACGTGTTTGAGTGCGAGTGTGTATATATAGATACACAGTTATCCATACCATTCTCACACACACACACACACACACACACACACACAGCTGATAGGAATAATATAGAGGACATTTCTTCTCCAAACAGTATATGTAAACAGCGTGCTCTGAAGAAATGAAAACTGTGTCAGGGTGTGTTGTGAAGCCTCACCTGAGCTGCGTCTGCAACTTTCCAGCCTTGCTGATAAAATCCTCCCACACCGGGTAGCTGCCCTGCAATGAAAGAGCGGACAAAATCTCGTTTTTATGCATACATCACCTGAGAGGATTTAAAATACCCTACACATACAACTCGCTCACAATAACCATCTCCCTCTCATTATCCTCTCGACCTTTACCTCTCCTAATCTCTCTCATTATCTCCTTCTGTTTCACTGTTTACCTTCACTTTACCTTTTATCCTCTCTGTCTCTCTCTCCCTTGCTCTCTCTATCTTAAGAATCAAAGAGCTGAACAGGCTTTAGCCAGCAACGACAAGCTATCAAGCTACATCATTCTACTGACATTGCTCATTATTAATATCTTTACTTTATGTGCTTTAGATTTCCGGAGATAAAAAACGTCTGAGCTTCAAATTCTAAATATAAACCTTACAACCAGAAATAATAATAATAATAATAATAATAATAATAATAATTAATATTCATTCATTTTCTGAAACTGCTTAATCCTAATTCGGGTCACGGTGAGGCTAGGGCCCATCTGGGGGTGAGGGTGGAGTACATCCTGGACTGCTCGCCAGACCATTGCAGAGTAGAAACATGCTAATGGCTATGCAGCGACTTATGGCAACAGTCAGCAATGATTCTTTACATAAACCTCCGAGTATATATATAGGGCAGTGGCGGTACATAGGGCACAGGCTCGCTGATCCTAAGGTTGGGGGTTCGAGTCCCCACAGGGTTGTCACTGTCCCCCCCAGTGCAGCTAAATAAATGTAAAATAACCATTGCTGACTTTCGTCAAGAGTACCTGCAAAGCCGTCAGCGTGTTTCTGTCCCTTGCTAAGGGTTGTGACAGGAAGGGCATCTGACATAAAAACCCATGCCAAATCAAATGTGCGAATCAGATGATTCGCTGTGGCGACTCTCGAGAACGGGAAAAAGCCGAAAAGAAAAGAATATATATATATAGCAGTGGTTCTTAACCTTGTTGGAGGTACCGAACCCCACCAGTTTCATATGCACATTCACCGAACCCTTTATCAGTGAAAAATAAAAATATGATTTTTTACAAATTCAAGACAGAGGTACTGTTGTGTTCTTGTATTCCCATCTCCATGCAGTTTCACGAAGTGTTCCTTTAGTTTTGCCGGTGCGAGACTAGAGTTGCTCAACTTGGCATTACAAATCATTCAGATAGGATGCGGAGTCCCATCACGTTCCGTGATGCATGTGAATTCATGTTGTACATATTTGTCCGACGACTTTCTTTTTTTGCTCGACATAGTTAGTATGGATTAAAATATTCTGAAAAAAATCTCACGACTTCACACATTGACTACTGAGCACGCTAAATTCCCCGTGGCACTGATTGGCCAAGCAATGTAATGTGATCATCTGCAGCCAGTGATAGCCAGTGATGGCTTGTCATCACTAATTGACATGATGAGTCGGGTGTGTCTTGACCTCCGTGGCAGAGGCTCCGCCGAACCCCTGAGACTGACTCACTGAACCCCTTGGGTTCGATCGAACCCAGGTTAGGAACCACTGATATATAGTAAGAGAGAGAGAGAGAGAGAGAGAGAGAGAGATCGCTGGCTACTTCGCGCTTCAATTTATGCAGCTTCAGTGCATCACGTTTTTTTTTTTTAATAATCATTGAAATAAAAAATAAGTAAATTAAGCAAGAAAAGGGGGAATGGTTAAGGAAAATGCAACAAAAACAAGGCCAGTTATGCAAAAAAAAACCAAACAAAAACACAAAACAAAAAACAACCCAAAACCTCCCATCAAAACTACACTTTTATATGAAGTGCGCATCTTTATGTGAGTGTATTTATATTTTATTTATATCTTATGCATTATTTAATGTTTATTTTTTATTACAAGTATTTATAGCATTGAATATGTATTTATTGATCTTATATACACATTTACGTATACATCAGTCAAGGGGGGTTGATCCTACTTCGCGGATTTCAGTTATCGCGGGGGGATCTCGGTCCCAAATAACAGCGGACAGTGAGGGATCCCTATCTATCTATCTATATATATATATATATATATATATGTAAACAAACTTTCCTACTTATCAACACTGACATTCATTCCTGTGTATAATTTTCATCCTTTATTTAACCACACTCCCCTCATAGGGGCGGGGATTTCGAATCACCTGTACCTGTAGAAGATTGCATTGTGTTCTTGAAATGAAAGGGGGCTCAATTATAAAAATGTGTAATGTGCTATTTGGCACAGGGCTGAAACTCTTCTCTTCCTTTCACCTGTTCCCTTTTTTCTCAGAGGTCCCCACAGCGAATGATCGCATGTTTGACTTGGCATCGGTTTTTACGTCGGATGCCCTTCCTGACACAACCCTTAGCAAGGGACAGAAACACGCTGACGGCTATGCAGCTCCTCTTTACGAAAGTCAGCAATGGTTCTTTTAAATGAACCATAGACAGTGAGAGACATGGCCGGCCTTTGATAACCCAGTTAGCTGCACTGGGGGGACAGTGACAGTGTGGAGAGTGGGACTCGAACCCCCAACCTTAGGATCAGCGATCCAGCACCTTTTACCACCAGGCCACCACTGCCCAGCCCAGGGCTGAAACTAACCATCACTTTTTAACTTTAGAAGGGTTTAGAAGCTTTTGAAATGATCTCATGGCAGTTATGAGTTTTTCATTTCGTCCTGGTTGACTTATGTAAAAGGGAACTGTGATGTATACACAGAATCTTTTCACTGGTTTCATTCTCTTTCCTGTCCCTACAATCTGTCAGACATTTACATCATGGAAAATCAATAACAGCCTATTAATGTGATTATACTGTGACACATGCGATATTCACAGAGTAAGTGCTTGTCAGAGAAGGGATGGTGCACAGTCTATGGAACCATTACAGAACAATGTGTGTGTGTGTGTGAGAGAGAGAGAGAGAGAGAGAGAGAGAGAGAGATGTATCCGGACCTCATCCCTGCCTCTATTAGAGTTTGATAACCAAAGGCAACATCTGTTGCCTTGACGACGTGAGAGTCTGCGGAACCAGAGTCATGACGCAGCAGTCTTCTCTGCCAACCCACCCATACACACACACACACACACACACACACACACACACACACAAATTGCAGACCCTGGAGCACACTGGATCAGCCCCCAGTCACGCTTTTGTATTTTCCTCCCTACATCCACCCACCATCCTTTTTAAATCACCAATCTGTCAGTTTAGGGTAACACAGTTTAATATAATAAATTATGACATCAAAGATTGCGTTCCGTCATGGATTAGCAGTTTGTAAACGTGTGGCAGTAACCAGACATCCTTCATGTGGCATCGGTTTACAGTTTTAGCCACTTTTTTTATGATGTTTTATTAATACACACACACACACACACACACACACACACACACACACACACACACACACACCAGGCCATGTGTTTCAAGTTTCTTATTCCCAACTAAAAACACGTCTCAACACACAGTTCTCTTGTTTTATCAACCCCGCTCCCTCTCCCAGTCTCTACTGACCGGGATTGATTATTACTGTATGCTCTGACTCCCATACTGCCTGTGCACACTTACTGAACAGATGACAGAGAATGACAGCAGCCGACACACTGTACTCTGTATAAGTATCTCCAGCATCATCATACAGCCACTGTACATTCTCAGAAAACATTTTCAACACAAAACTCAAGTACATAGACCTGATTGCTAGCAGTGATAATGTCCCCTGACTGCACTGAGAGAAACCAGCAGGTCTTAGCCAGGATGCTGTCGTGCACTCAAATGACGATCAGGTTGCTGCAGAAACGTAGAAGAATACAGATGATACAGCCTGTTGACTGCTCAGGTACAATACCAGGAGGTCAGGCCTGCTTTCAACTTAGTATTGACCTGGATGCAGTAGCCAGTATGTAGTATGTACTTATTATGCATTTAATAGTAGTCAAAAGGTACATGGACGAAATACTAAATCTATAGTATATAGCCAACAGTACCACGCTACCCTTACAGCATAGGATCCAATAATCTCTTGATCCTCTGAATAACTGAAGAAGAATTCTTGCACAGAAAAAAAAACCTTTGGCTGTTGCAAAAGCATGTTATCTTCATTCATTTTCGGAACTGATTAATCCTAATTAGGATCCTTGAGAGGCTGGCGCCCATGTCAGCCTACTCTGAGCGAGGTTATCTTATCCTACAAAACATATTTTATAGTAAAGTTTATAGTAAAAGGAGAGTAAAATAGCCTGAAATTACTTAGGCCGACCTTAATTTACACATGTGCTAAAGCTACAGAAGTCTGCCTCATGAGACCGGTAAGATGGCAGCATAGTTGCATGAATACTCATGGACGTCCCAGTCGTATGTCCTCCATTAATTTTTGTACAAGGTGGATATGTAGACAGTGCAAGCATCTGTATAATGTCTGCTCTTACAAGAAACAATAATAATTTCTTAAGACTTTTTACATACAAACTGGCACCAGAATATTGGGTGATTTTGAGCCCATTTGGTGTTTTTTTTTTTTTTTTTTTTTTTTTTAACCAAATGCAAATATATGAAATTAGAAACAACATGTAGACTTGAAAAAGATTATTCTGGAAGTGTTTACTGTCATGTGATCAGCATATATCTGTAAAGACTATTGAGAAGTGCATGTTTACCATTACCAGCAAGGTTATGTTGAGCTATGGATCAACCTTTGGTCGGGATAGAAACCAATTTATTGGAGAAACTACTGTATGTTCGACCCCGATATGATAGTTGGCAATTTACAACCATTCGGTCCGTTAGTATTGCACTTTTTGTGGTTTTTCCGGCAGCAAACTCATACCATGACAAGCTGAAAATGTTACCGATATACAGCTCTGTATCCAAACGTTGCAATCTCCAGTTATTACTTCTTCATCACATATATGAGGCGCTCTACTCAAAGTCGGTGCTTGACGCACAGACCACCATTGAGATAAAGGCCAGAAAAGTAAAAATGGTCCATTTTTATCGAAATTTGGATTTTTGCATAAACTATTAAAACAAGTATTCAACTATAACTTGCTCATGTGAAATCGTCTAAAACTCACTAAAAATGTCTTTTTTTCCATTTTCTGGCGAGTACCCTCATAAAACTGGATAAAAACAGTGGCAAGAACGGCCGTGAAGTAGTCCTTCCATTTTGGATACTTTTTTGATATTAAAATGAGCTTCCATGCCATTTCAGTGAATAAAATAAAGGTTATGAAGACGATATACTCGTAAACAATGCAGGCTAGTTGCTAAGGAAGATCTGAAAAGAGCACACTGATTGATCAGCTCAGGCTTGCACATGCGCAGTGCCCATTACACGTTAACTTCCGGTGTTAACTTCCTGCTGAATTAATCTCTGACTTTTTCTTCAATAACAGTCATTAAGTTTATTTATAAGATTGTGAATGCACATAATTTCATAAAAGGAGAGTGAAATGTCATCTGTGATGTCGAGCAGCATTAGTATAGATGCTAAATTCGACGTGAAAAGTCGGCTTTGAAGATGCCAGAATGCTTGGCGTTCTTGAAGATTATTTCGCCGGTGAGTATTTTTCTCTGCATGCAAAATTTGATTATGGAATGTTTTTGATTATTCGATTTGTGTGTAATTCCGTAAGGACTGGACATGTTGGATCATGGGTTGTTTAGTTTTGTATGAAAATTGGTAAAGACCTGAAAAATACTTAAATGTTTCATTCCTTTTACAGATGAACAAACTGATGATGATGATGATGCCAGCTGTGTTGATGAAGATTTTGATGTTGATGAAGAAGAGGCATCTGTTAATAAAAGTGTGCATGAGTCAGTTTGTTGTGTTTGTGAAGATGTGATATTATCTGCTGAGCAGGATATAGATGAAGATAATAATGCTGAGGGCAGAGTTGATGAAGCTTACTTGTATAAAGAGATCCGAGAGTTTTTTTATATAGTTTTCTTAATTTCAGTGTGATTGTTTGAGCCTGACAGTATTTTTTTTTCCAATCAGTATCATTTGAAGGCATTTGAAACTTTATATAATGGTCGAAAAGATACATACTGATCTTATTGGAATAAACAGAAGTGAAAAAAATAGTCATTTTTTTGTTCATTTTTGGGGGTTACCACAGTGACTGATGGATTTAAAAAGGGCGTGTCAGATTAAAATGAGGATGATTTCTCTTATAATCTCTTCCTAAAACTTTTCCTAGACATGTTTTCTAAAAGTTTATATGGCTGAGGTGCATAAAAATGTTTGGTTGCTAAGGACTAATGATCTTGAAAGAAGGGCAATCTTTGTGCTCATTTTTCTCTAAAACGTCTTTTGAAATTTTTAGTTGAATGCTGACACAAGAAATGGCATAGCTCGCTCAGTTTTCAAGGTATTGACAAACTTTTTGCTGCATTTTGCAGCTTTTGGCATACTGTATCTGGCTTTTCAAAAATCTAATTTTTCATTTTTGGATGCAACAGCCTACTTTCGGTGGAGTGGCTCACATATAAACAAATACAATAACGTCGGGATATTTCTAATCCAGTATTCTTATTTATACTTTTTGCAATGAAGTGAATTTAGAATGTTAATGTCTAATCAAATATCGTTTATATAACTTAAATCAATTAAAAGTGTCACTTTAAAATCTCACAGAGATGGACTGCCTTTAACTTACAACAAAATGTCACTCTAAATTCATTGTACACATTACTGCAATGTTTCACAACTTGAATAAGAAACGATTGAACAGACTTGTGTTGTAGTATGTCTGCATTAAGTACTTCCACCGCACACAGATTTGCCTGGGTGTCCTTTTGAATTCAGCATCATTTATCTGTTCCATCAATTTTTTTAAACATTCTGTTTTCCTACTTCCATGTAGTTCAAAATCTGAAGAAATGGACTTGAATGGGTCTTCACTTTCTTCTGGGTCAAAGATCGGAGTGAGAATTGAACAACGTACAGGCAAAGTAAAGTCCAGTTGAACATTTATATGAATAAAGGAGGAATTTCAACCCAAAGCATTATCTGGGTGTGTTACTCAGTTTAGTACGATTTCAGTACGAGTAATATTTACATACTGTATATTTCAAATGTGCATTTTAATCAGATTAATACAATAGTTTGATTACAGTCATACAGTAATCCCCCTTATTTCGAGGTTAATGGGGACCAGACCCCCCCGCGCGTGCGCGAACTGCAAAAAAAAACGCAAAATAACTTCTGCCACTTCTTAAGGACACCCACCCACCTATATATTACATAAAATTTATATATAAGTTAATTTTAAAGTGTTCTATGCATGTTAATGTCATACAGGCAAAATGTACTAATATATAAATAAATTATACACCTTATAATGACAAATATATATATATATAAATACTATATAACAAACCTTATAAATAACATTCATGGCTACGTCGAGAGGGCGAATCACTGGTGCCTCCAGAGCCTTTGCTTTAGTATGTGTCATGTTAGTGTCCAAACTCACATTACTTTTATGGCAGTCCATAATCCACAACAATAAGACATTTTCCATTTTCACAACTGTTATGGTCTTTGCTAGTTGGTGGCGTTTAACTCTCTCTCCTCATACACTGCATGTGCTGGTGAGGGGCGTGGCTGTTACCCGTAAGCGAAATCCAGAAAGCGCCCCTGAATTCACTCAGCCATCAGCACGCTATAAATAGCTCCGTGTACAACCAGTTTCCATGTTGATACTCTCCCAGTGATTTTGGTTTTTGTTTTTCCCTCACCACTACGGTGAACACGATTTTTCCCGCACCCCAGTGCTTCCCCTGAGCTCAATAAAAGTCATTGTTTCATGAGGGAGGAAAGGTGTGTTGGATGCTGGGAAATATAATCTCAACCAATCAGCTTGCTGGATTCACAGCCAATCAGAGAACACTCAAGTGAAGCAGTAGAACAGAACATGTTGGGTAGTGAAGTTGAATGTACATGTAATGCTATAGTGTGCGTGATTTTGAATAATCTTTAATTTCCCGATGGGAAATCCCACAATATTGCGGGGACGCAAAGTAGGAAACGTGAAGTGGCGGGGGATTATTGTATACAAACATACTGAACATAGTCATTACCACACAATGTCCACTCCATTCATCTGATCATCAGAACATTTGTCTTTTAACGTCGTTTATAAATTAATGTGATGTACTGTAGCTTTTGGTGAACTTCACACGGCTTCGAACTTGGCCAAAGCCACGTCATATCTAAACTGACTCGTCCCACAGGGGATGTGGGAGTAAAAAATAGAATAATCAGAAACGCTGTGCATGTTGGAAACTGCAATGACTGATCTGACACATGAATCTTTATCCTTAAGGTTAAAGACATAGATTACAGCATGAAAAGTCAGAATGCTGAACACAGAGAGGAGACGGGGGGAGTGATTGGGGCAATGGGATTAGTGCTGAAGCAACAGTGAGACAATGAGCAGACCTGATCAAAAAAGGCCTTTAAAGAAGATTTCTTTAGAAGAGTATAACCTGCAATTTGATTGTTTATGGTCGTTAACAAGATTATGCAAAAAAAAAAGTTATGTGTGGACATTCATAAATACAGTACAGTCGGCCCTCGACTTACGAAATTAATCCATTCCAGTGCCTTTTTCGTAACCTGGAGTTTTTGTAAGTAGAAGTGCATTTTACATGTAAAACACGTGATTCGTTCCAAGGCTCCCAAGACTACCCCATAAACCCTTTAAAAATTATAAAAGTACACCAATTTTGTATGAAATATGTATGAAATACGTGTTAAAAGTAAAAGAAAATTATTTACCTTTTTTAAATCTCTCGAACCACCCATGCAATGCTTTAAAGTCTGGGGGTTGCTGGTTTGAAGAACCCTCACCCCCACTCCCACCCTCCTTCACGAGGTCCTTAAATATGGAGGTTGCTTTTTCCGAAATAATTGCCTCCGTCACTGTATCCCCACTTTTAATGCCTCCTTCTGCTTCAATATCGTCCCGATTGTAGAGGGGTTTCGGCCATACTCCTTTGCAATTTCGCTCAACCGCATCCCACTTTTGTTTTTTGTTTTTTTATTATCTTCTGCTGCACTTCAATTGATAACGAAGCCCGCTTTTTCTTTTCGGTGTCACCAGGAATCACTTTCTTGGGGTCCATGATAGATAACGAAATATAACGCTGCAATGATCACTCTCAAAAAAACTCACGAGCCAACAGTCCTGTTCAACTCTCCTTCATGCGTGTGACAAACAGGAAGTATGGGTACAGGAAGTATGGGTACAGTTCAGCTCCCTACTGGCCAATGGGACATGTAGGGAGACAGCCAATGAGAGAACAACTCGCGCATTGTTTGCATTTTTGAATGGGACGTTTGGCGCTTTTCGTAACAAGAGGTTGTTTCGTATACAGAGGGCGAGAATTTAGGAAAATGTTTTTCGTAACCTGGATTTTCGTATTCAGAGGTTTTCGTAAGTAGAGGGCCGACTGTACTTAGAGTTTGGAGATGATCCGGATCAGACCATCATAGAACAACAGACACAATCATTCACACTCACACATACATAAAATTTTGAACAGCTAATTAGCCAAATATATTGGGACCGTCGGATGAAACCAGAGTACTTGGAGGAAATCAACACAAACACAGGGGAAGAGACGTAAACTCCACACAGAAACGACTAAGCCTGAGACACAAACCCAGAATGTTGTATGTTAAATGAAAAGGCACAGTATTGTATAAACACAGTCAGAGCTAAATAAAGAGCTCTTATTATAAACACCTCCATTATTCTAGAAACATAGTAGTACAAGCAACTATAGGCTGCATACACACACAGTGTTGAAAAACAGATAGTGTTGAATAAAAGCCTACTAGGTAATATAAACACCTACAGTGTTGTACAGACAATTACAGTATTGCATAAACACCAACAGGTTTGAAAAGGTACAGTAAGTATATGAATACCGACAGTGTTGCATGGAAACCTGCAGTGATGTATGGGCAACTACCATGTATGAATACTCACAGTGCTGAGTGGACAGTTACGAAACTGTATGGAGACCTATGGTGTTGCATAAACACCTACATTATTGAACGAGCACCTACAAAATTATATGATTATCCATAGTGTTGCATGAATGTCCACAGGTAACAGTGTGAATGTTTGTTCCAAGTTAAGGTGTGGATATGATGGCATGTTAGCAGTGTGAGTGTTCCATGTAGAGGTGTGTATGTGAAGGTGTCGGACATCAGCTGCTTTCGGTCGCCTCGGTTGAATCTGAGGCGGTCGGTCCGGGTCGGCGCATGGAACGTGACTTCCCTGCGGGACGACTCTCACCTGCCTCTGGTATCAAGGGAGCTCAGTCTGCTTGGCGTCGGCATTGCGGCCCTCTCTGTGGTGCGGAGGCCTGGGTCCGGCGAGACAGGTGTCGGTGGGTACACCTCCTACTGGTCTGGCCGGGCCGACAGTCTTCACACTCAAGGAGTTGTCGTCGCCGTCGCTGATCGATTGGCTCCTTTGGTATCGGAGGTGGTCCCGGTCAACGAGCGTATTATACAACTGAGAGTGACTCACACAGTGGGGACGCTCTCTATCGTTGCAGTGTACGCTGCGACCGGGGTAAGTGATCGACTTTCACTTACCATGGCAGAGTGGTCCATCGTTCCACTGATTGCAGGGCCGAGATCAATCGTCGACTTGGTCTAGCCTATGGGGTGATGAACTCGCTGGACAGGACCGTGTGGCGGTCGAGGTATCTGAGCAGGCGGACGAAAGCCCGAGTCTTTCGCTCCCTTGTGCTCCCTGTCTTGCTCTACTCAAGCGAGACATGGACACTCACGGTTGAGCTTGGACGACGATTTCCCTTCGCCGCATCTTCAGATACCGCTGGTGGGACTTTGTTACCAACCAGAAGGTGCTCGGGGATGCAGGGATGGTAAGAGTAACCTGCTTGATCTGCGACCGTCAGCTGCACTACTATGGGCACTTGGCGCGTTTCCCGCCTTCGGATCCAGCACACCGGATCCTGTCCGTTCCTGATCCTAGGGGCTGGAGCCGATCGCGGGGACGACCGTGTGCGACGTGGTTGTCGCAGCTGAGGGCTGCCCTCCCGAGGGGTATGGGCCCTGCGCAGGCCTGGTCGATCGCCAGGAGACAGCCGGATGAGTGGACACAGCGAACTGCCGTCCCGGCGCATGCCCTCATACCTGACCTGACCTGACCTGTGTATGTGATAACATGTTAACAGCGTGAGTGGTCCATGGTGAGGTGTGTATGTGATGACATGTCTACAGTGTGAGTGGTCCATGGTGAGGTGTGTATGTGATGACATGTTAACAGTGTGAGTGTTTGTTCCATGTTGAGGTGTGTATGTGATAACATGTTAGTAGCGTGAGTGTTCCATGTTGAGGTGTGTATGTGATGACATGGTAACAGTGTGAGTGTTACATGTTGAGGTATGTATGTGATAACATGTCAACAGTGTGAGTATTCCATGTTGAGGTGTGTATGTGATCACATGTTAACAGCATGAATGTTCCATGTTGAGGTGTGTATGTGATAACATGTCAACAGTGTGAGTATTCCATGATGAGGTGTGTATGTGATGACATGTTAACAGCATGAATGTTCCATGTTGAGGTGTGTATGTGATAACATGTCAACAGTGTGAGTATTCCATGATGAGGTGTGTATGTGATGACATGTTAACAGTGTGAGTGTTTCATGATGAGGTGTGTATGTGATGACATGTTAACAGTGTGAGTATTCCATGATGAGGTGTGTATGTGATGACATGTTAGCAGTGTGAGTGTTCCATGTTGAGGTGTGTATGAGATGACATGTTAACAGTGTGAGTGTTTGTTTCATGTTGAGATGTGTGTGTGTGTGTATGTATGTATGTAATGACATGTTGCAGCGTATGTGTTTGTTTCATGTTAAGGTGTGTGTGTGTGTGTGTATGTATGTATGTAATGACATGTGAGTGTTTCATGTTGAGGTGTGTGTGTGTGTGTGTGTAATGACATGTTGCAGTGTGTGTTTGTTTCATGTTGAGATGTGTCTGTCGTGTGTGTATGTGTGTGTAATGACAGTACGAGTGTTGTTAATCTGACACACAGGACAGTGTATAATAACACTCTACGGCTTTGATATGAATGAGATGTGTGTGTTTCAATGATCTTAACATGATAAACCTGAGTATTCCATCTCTGAGCGCGTGCGTGCGTTCACACACACACACATACACACACACACACACAAGCACGTAACCACAGAGGCAGCCAGGCAACCCGCAAAATCTCCATCATGAGTCCATCAAATATCTGCTAATATAATAAAACACCGCCATGATGACATGACTAATGAAAAATTTGACAATTGATGGTGTCCGTTACCTTCATGTCGGTGATGACAGTTTGGAAAAGCCCCCCGAGCGCGCTGCACTCTCTCTCCATAACCGCCTCCATGTCCGAGCCGGAGAGGTGATTGAAAGGTTTTTAATGGATGTTCACTCACTTCGGTATGAAGCTGTTCAATTGCACGCGCTGGCGTGAAAACAAATCAACGACCAACCGCCGCCTGAACAATTCCAGTCAGTGAGGGACAAAAACGGCGTCTCCTTCTTCACTGTGACACTTTACCGACGGTTGCCATGGCGAAAATGGAACCATGTTTTCCTCGGACGGCTCATTTCGAAATCCCTACCGCTTATATTTATTGCACAGCACGGAAATGACACCGGAACCATGTCGAAATACGGAAAAAATAACAGCAAAACGGACGCTGGTCCGGTCAGTAGACCGCTCCTCAGGCCATCCGTGCGCGAGCTCCAGCAGCGCAACTAAGAGCGCGCATGAGTGATAGCCACCGAAGCCACGCCCCCCCCCTCCCCCAAGTGGAAATACGGGTGACCGTTTCGAATCACTTTATCGAGTCGACTCTTTTCAAATTTAAGTGGCACCGATCAACATTCGATTTATTGAACTGAACCGATTCTTTCAAACAAGCCCGAATAAGACGAGAGCATGTTTAATTCATGTCATTTTGCTTCATTGTTTCTTCAAACCAGTCCAGTTCGATTCGATTTATTTCATTTACACTTATAAAATCGAGTCGTTCAACTGTAACGAGTAAAACGTATTTTGATTCATTCTCATTGATTCGAATCATTCAGCTGAGGACATACTTCAATGCTAATTCTTTTTTTTTTAATCATTACAACATCCCATTTTATTACTACTAGGAAGTATGATTGTATGTGTAAATAATATGTTAATATTGTAATTATATTCTTAATCCAGACTAACTTTTAACACAAAAGAGCAGAAAAACAGTCACACAACAAAATAATAGAAAAAAGAATTCCAGAATATGAATGATTAATAATGAATGAAATAAACAACCGATCAGCTGCCAAAATCCACAAATAAAGTTTGAGGGGAGCCAAAACCTGAAATGTTATCCACTGAAACATACAAATACAGTACGTGTATATAATTATTCTATAAACTTGAACATGAGCGAGGCTGGATTTTTGAATACTGTACCAATTAAACAGCGCCATCTTGTGTTCAGTAATGAAACCTTCATCAGGTCAGAATAGTTTTTTTTTAGTATTGCAGCTGGGCAGCACAGTCAGGTAGTGGTAAGCACGTGATCACAGCAAGAAGGTGCATGGTTCGAATTAGTCCTGAGATAGTCTGGCGAGCTGTTCAGCATTCCCCCATGCTTTATTCATATAATTGGCTGAGATGTTTATTCTGTAGAGCTATTCAAGGTGTACCCCACTTTTGCTCAATGTTGGCTGAGATGGACACCAGCCTGCTCCACAACCCTGTGAGAATTAAGCATTTTGCAAATATGTGAATTAGTTTATTCTGCCAAGCTGTTCAGGTTATAGATACTGCCTTTGCTCAATTTTGGTTGACATAGGCCCCAGCCTCCCCGTGACCCTAGTAGACTTCAAGGAGCTGGGTAAATGACTAGTGAGAGTGTTGTAGCAGTTTTCCTCAAAAAAAAAAAAAAAAAGGAAAATAAATAAATAATAAAATATCCAATCAACCAATAGCTAGGTTCTTTTACATGAACCTCACACCATAGACAGGTAGAGACACGGCCGGCCTTTGATAACCCAGTTAGCTGCACTGGGGGGGTGTGACAACCCGATGAGAGTGGGGCTTGAGCAGCCAACCTTAGGATCAGTTATCCAGCACCTTTACCACCAGGCCATCACTGGCCTGAGGAATTAAACATTGGATAAAAAATACCAATATCTTCAGTTACAGCCAGTGGTGACTAATACATCACACATCCTGGATCAGAGAATGTAGATCATATTATGCTCATATTTCTACTCCATACACCATTCATGGCTCAGTAAAAAAAAAGAAAGAAAGAAAGAAAGAAAGAAAGAAAGAAAGAAAGAAAGAAGGAAAGCAAAAACCCTATTCTTGTTACGTACTTGGATTTAATTCTAAACAAACCTTTTATCTCATGTTAATTATTTATTAATTGGCTGGCAATCATGGTGGTAATGACACAAGATGCCCTATTTAAAGTATAATATAACTAATTCTTCTGCTTCTTTTCCTTTCGGCTGTTCCTTTTAGGGGTCGCCACAGTGACTCATCTGCTTCCATCTCACCCTGTCCTCTGCATCTTCTTCTCTTACACCAACTACCTTCATGTCCTCCTTCACCGCATACATAAATTTTCTGTTTGGTCTTCCTCTAGGCCTTCTGCCTGGTAGTTCCAGCCTCAGCATCCTACTACCAATATACTCACTATCCCTCCTCTGTACATGTCCAAACCATCTCAATCTAGCCTCTCTGACTTTGCCTCCAAAGCCTCTAACATGTGCTGTCCCTCTGATGTGCTCGTTCCTGATCCTATCCATCCTCGTTACTCCCAAAGAGAACCTCAACATTTTCATCTCTGCTACCTCCAACTCTGCCCCCTGTCTTTTCCCCAGGGCCACTGTTTCTAAACCATACAACATCGCTGGCATCAACAGTCCCTCACTGGTACTAGCCACTGTGCATTAGCAGTAAAAAAGGCAAATAGGATGGTGGGTTACATAGCCAGGAGTATTGAGTATAGATCTAAAGATGTTGTCCTTCTCTTGTATAACACATTGGTTAGACCACATTTAGAGTATTGTGTACAGTTCTGGGGACCATACTTGAAAAAAGACATCGAGACTCTCGAAAAAGTTCAGAGAAGAGCAACAAAGCTAATTCCGGGTATAAAAAAGGAATCCTATGAGGAGAGGCTGAGGATCCTAAACCTTTTCAGTCTTCAAAATAGGAGAATTAGAGGTGATCTGATTGAGGTCTTTAAGTATCTTAAGGGGATTAATAAAGTCAACTATGCCCGATTACTTAGGCCAAGTTCTGTAAGTAGAACTAGGGGTCATAAATGGAAGTTATTCAAGGGTAAATTTAGCACAAATATTAGGAAATATTTTTTCTCGCAGAGGGTAATTTCAGTGTGGAATAGATTGCCTAACCACGTTGTCGAAGCAGAAACCTTACAAGTCTTCAAAAGCAGACTTGATCTAGTGCTGGATACCATCTAGTCGTGGTGCGTCTTTAAGGTTAGAGTCACTTTAGAATAGGACAATGGTGAGCTTAGTTGGGCTGAATGGCCTGTTCTCACCACTCATGTTATGTTATGTTAACACCGTCTTGTACACTTTTCCTTTCATTCTTGTCGATACCTTCCTAATACACATCACACCGGACACTTTTCTCCAACAATTCCAACATGCCTATACACGTGCTTCTTCACCTCTTTTCCACACTCTCTATTGCTCTGGATTGTTGAGCCTAAGTACTTAAAATTCTCCACCTTCTTTATCTCTGCCCCCTGTAACATCACCGTTCCTCTTGGGTCCTTGCTGTTCACACACATGCATTCTGTCTTACTGAGGCTAACCTTCATTCCTCTCCTTTTCAGGACATACCTCCACCTCTCTAGATTTTCCTGCACTTGTTCTCTGCTCTCACTACAGATCACAGTGTCATCTGCAAACATCATAGTCCATGGGGAATCTTGTTTCACCTCGTCTGTCAGCCTGTCCATCACCATAGCAAACAAGAAGGGGCTCAGAGCTGACCCTTGATGCTGTCGCCACCTTGAACTCTTCTGTCACACCGACAACACACCTCACCACTGTCTTACATCTTTCATACATGTCCTGCACCACTCTAACATACTTCTCTGCCACTCCAGACTTCCTCATGCAATACCACAGTTCCTCTCTTGACACCCTGTCATATGCTTTCTCCAGATCCACAAAGGCACAATGCAGCTCCGTCTGACCTTCTCTGCACTTCTCTATTAACATCCTTAATATATAATATATATGTGCCTTAAAATATCTCAGAAGAAATTATTTATATATATATATATATATATATATATATATATATATATATATATATATATATATATATATATATATATATATATATATATATATATATATATGTATGTTTAAAGGGTCATAACAGAAAAATAATATAATTCATTGGGAGGCTGGAGCCTATCTCAGCGGGCAGGTAGACCTTGACATTCATGGTATTTGGCTGATGCCCATATGCAGAACAACTTACATTCATCATTATTATACAACTGAGCACTTCAGGGTTAAGGGCCATGCTTAAGGGCCCAGCTTGGACATACTGGTGCCTTTCACTGCCCTGAACAGCTTGTCAGTCTGTCACAGGGCCAACACACACACATACACACACTCATTTACATTCACACTCACACCTAGGAGCAACCTTGGAACAGCTCGTTAGCCTAATGTACACGTACTTGTACTGTGTGAAAAAACCCTCGAAGAAACCTGGACAAGCAGAGGGAGAACACAAGCTCCACAACGAAACTCACTCACAAACCCGAGACCTGACCCCAGTACGTTCTTGCTCTGAGGTAGACATGCCAGCCACTAATTACCCCATCACTTTAATTGTGTATCTAATGAATATAAGAAATATTACATTATACATACATGAATAAAATTAATCTCTGTGTGATTGGATATTGAGTTGTACAGGAAAACAATCATCAGCGAGGTGATCAACTTACTTATCCTGAAGTTGATTGGATTTCAGTAACATCTCATATAATAATAAATATCTTAATCAGAAAACAAAAAGATGTATTTATAAATTAAATCAGGATTTTTAAATCCATAATCTAGTTATATTTAATGTTGTTGGAAGGTCATGAAACTGACTAACCAGTTCGCAACCCCTTGATAGTGGGTCTTGAGCTCCGAACCCTGGGATCAATAATCCAGCACCTTACCACCAGGCCACCACGGTCCCACACCTTTGTTACATTGGAAACCAGAGTAACTGGAGGAAACCCACGTAAGCATGGCAAGGGCAAGCAAACTCTACCCAGAAACGCCTGAGCTGGGAATCGAACTCAGGCCTTCTTGCTGTGCGGTGGATGGGCTAACTACTACACCACCGTGCCCCTCGAAGTGTAAAGTTCTTTCCCCCCTAAACATTTTCCTGTGAAAAACATAGCATAACGTTGATGAAACATCTCCAAACAAAGCATCACTATACGAACAACTCCATCTCTAGCTGCTACTACAGAACGTTAATCAACACCGCCACAAAAAAGTCCAAATATAAACGCGCACCTGGTCCAGACGTTATTCTGAAATTTGCGCTGGCTGAATTTAATAGCAGGCCTGAAGGTACAAACATAAACCTCCACTTATTCTGTGCACTGCAGTCAGTACAGAGGGAAATTATGAGCCTTGTAACACTAACTCTCAGTTTCGGCTCCTTTCTGCGTGTAGAGGAGGAGTAACGTGGAGTCCAGCCTTTCCAAGTGCTGCAGAGATGAGCCTCTAATAACGGGCAAATACATGATTATTACACAGACTGGAGTACTGCTATTACACACACACACACACACACATTAATTGACAATGTATTTTCCTGCTCCTTACACTGACCATAACCATGACAACTAAACACTTAATCCCAACCCTGAGGTTTTTTTTTTGTTTTTTTTTTTTTTTTAACACGAATTCTGGCGTGAACCCTTTGAAGCCTTTTGAAGAAGTTATGACCAACCAGAATCTCCCTAATTCCTTAAAATATCCTCACTCTGTGGATTACAAACAGTTCTAAATACGGCACGCACACACACACACACACACACACACACACACACACACCATGTGTCATGTTGCTTCACAGCTTTACAACAGCCACCAATTTTTTCCACCCCATTACCATTTACACTGACCCACCAATCGACTCTTCAGTTCCTCCACCTGCTGGTTCTCTCTCTCTCTCTCTCTCTCTCTCTCTCTCTCTCTCATACTCTCTCTCTGAAGCAGCTGCTTGCTTCTTCAGTTTAAGGCAAATGTAGTTAAATATAGCCAAGTAATGATGGAGGTCTGTAAATAACTTCATCAAACCACACCCTGTTCTTCATAATTGTCTACAGATAAAATATGCTCCTTAAAACTAATACATAACAAAATAAATAAATAAATAAACAAACAAATAAATAAATAAATACTGGTTACTGGTGTGTTGACATGCTTTTGGCATTACCAGCCCTTGCATGCATCTGCTTTCTTACCGAGGGCAGAATCCCTCCTGCGATCTTTATCCTACGCCAAATCCTCAAGACCTCAAAGAAATCCAAAAAACCTCTCTATGTTGCCTTTATCGATCTAGAGGCCGCATACGACTGGATTCCAAGAAGTGCCTTATTCCAGTGCCTCAATATCCGCTTAAGATGTCCACACCTGGTAGCTTTCCTACGTGCATTATATACCGGTACAAAAGCATGCATCAAAGGATCCATGAACTTCTTTAATACTATTGTAGGATGCCGACAAGGTGCCTTGGAATCATCTCTGATTTTCAATGTTTACATGAACTTTGTTGTCAGAGTTGCAAGGAGTGAAATAATTAAATCCAACCCTGAGGCCGGTTTCAAGGGGGGCAGTGGTGGTCTCTTGGTATGGGGCGCTGGATCGCTGATCCAAAGGTTGGGGGTTCGAGTCCCACTCTCCACAGGGTTGTCACTGTCCCCCTCAGTGCGGCGAACTGGGTTATCAAAGGCGGGCCATGTCTCTCACTGTCTATGGTGAGAGGTTCATGTAAAAGAACCATTGCTGACTTTTGTAAAGAGTAGCTGCAAAGTCGTCAGCATGTTTCTGTCCCTTGCTAAAAAGGATTGTGACAGGAAGGGCATCCGACGTAAAAACCTCTGCCAAATCAAACGTGCGAATCAGATGATTCGCTGTGGCGACTCCCGAGTAAAAAAAAAAAAAAAAAAAGGGAAAAAGCCAAAAGGAAGACAGACAGACAGGCCGGTTTCGAGATCACCTACAGTATGCCCAATGAAATATCTCCGCGAGAGCTTCGTAAGAAAGCATCCTCCTATGGACATGTACAGCTCACAGAGCTACTGTATGCTGATGATCAAGTCATATTCGCTAGTTCACAAAAGGGTTTGCAGAAGATGCTCACCATCTACGATGACACCTTTAAATGGTTTGGGTTGCAAATCTCATATAAAAAGACAGAAACAATGGCCTTCAACGTGGACGAGCATGTGATGGAGCTACCTAGTCTGGTGAGCATTGGCTCAAACCACCTTAAGAATGTCAGAAGCTTCAAGTATCTGGGGTATACGATAACCAACAATGAGAATAGCAGTCAATCTCTACATGCACAAATTGGTGCAGCATATCAGAAATGGAACGATCTCAAATATATTATGACTGATAAAAGGATTAGACTGTCAACCAGAGTAAAATTCCTCACCACTTGTATACGATCAAGGCTCCTGTATTGCGTACAGGCATGGGAGCTGACAGAGGAAGAGCTGGGAAAGGTGGAAGTCATATGGCATAGTTTCTTACGAAAAATGGTTAGAGGAGGATTTGAGCGAAAAAACGCTCCAGACCGGGCAGAACGTGAAGGAACTGATGTTGCCTGTAGTTACAGGATTTCAAATGACCGACTACATACCATCACAAATACACGCCCCATCCGTGACTTTTGTTTGGCACAGCACTTTAAATATCTGGCACATATATGCAGGCTTGACAACAATGCCCTCCAGAAACAAGTACTATTTGATACCCTGACTCCGAGAACGATATGGAATAGAATTGAAAAGATACTCGGTGTTGACGTACAACAAGCAAGAAAGATGATGATGGCGAAGAACGATTTCCTGCGACTTCTGGATACCCGATTTCAGCAAGAGCACCCCAAGGTTGTCCATGACGCCACAGGGGAAACATGATGATGATGATGATGGACAGCTCACTGGTCATGACCGGGCAGAAACACGTTGACGGCTCTGTAGCTACGATTGCCGAAAATCAGCAATGAATCTTTTACATGAACCTCACACCATAGACAGTGAGAGACATGGCTGGCCTTTGATAACCCAGTTAGCTGTACTGGGGGGGGGGGGGGGGACGGTGACACCCCGTGGAGAGTGGGGCTTGAACCCCCAATTTTAGGATCAGTGAGCCAGCACCTTTACCACCAGGCCACCACTGCCCAAATAAATAAATAAGTAAATAAATAATGGTAATATATTTAAAAGTGGGGCTGCTGATGGGGTGGTTAGGGTGATGTGCTCATGATGAGGAGGTTGTGTGTTTGAATCCCAGTTAGACCCCCAGTGTGCTAAGACCCCTGGGCAAGGTCTCAACCACAAGTATGTCTCTGTTCACCCAGCAGTGTAAATGGGTACCAGTACAAATATACTGGGAAGGTAACCTGCGATGGACTAGCGTCCCATCCAGGAGGAGTTGAACTCCTGGTCGCTTCACGCTACGGAAACCGGGAATAAGCACCGGCCTGACGAGCCACTCGGCTCGGGTGGAAAAAGCCCAACAGACTACCTACCCAATAGTTTTAAAAACATTGCAAATATTGCAAAAATGTTTTTACGCCCACAAAATATTTTTTTGTTTGTGTCTGTGCGTGTATAAATTTGATAAACTAGTAATTAAACACAAGTACATTTCCATTACAATTTGGTGGTGATCATCATCCAGTTTCCTTGTTTGTTTGGATGTTTATTTTTGAGCATTCTTGTAGTATTAATTTTTTTTTATGTATACTAGTATTATATCGTAGATTTAAGTATTTTCAAGGAAAATAGTCATTTAAGTTCTAAACACTTTGAACACATAGGTGTGTTTTATTGCTTCTTTTTTTTCTGAGTAAATCTAAAACGCATCAAACATCTTTGTGCATAACATATTCACATTTATATATTTATCACCAGAGAAGGATTAGTAAAGCACACAGCAAACATCCCGTACAACACAAACACTCTCCTACATGAAAATCTGAAGTGAATAAAGTTTAAGCCAGTGTTGAATGTAGTGTTATGTTGCAGCTCATGTATTATTGCTTGCAAAGTTAAACTGTTAGCATTAGCACGTAGCCTGTGAGTGTTGTTTTGGGCGCTGGGCTTTAAAGAGAGAGCTTCAACCCCAGACACAGCGCCAGCTCATTCTTCTGGATCTTTCCATCGTTGTTGACATCACAGTGGCTGAGCAGGGCCTGTTTGAACCTGTCCAAGTCTGTGCCGCTCAAGTTGGGCTGAGAGATGGACATGAGAGGGGGGGGGGGGGGGGAATAGTAAACATGAGACGTGCTAAAGTACACATGCACAGAAAGTGATTCAACAGGTGTGGGGTGAACTAAAATTTAAGGGAAATTCCCTAAAGCTAGAGATGTCTGGTGTCTGGCACGAGTTTATAGTTTTTTGTTGTACTCGGAGGTTAACGCTATTGACAGGAAACACAGTTTAAAGCTCCCGTAACAGGGCAGTTAAATCACACGTGTTTTTATTTAAACTGCCAACAGAAATAAAATTGTGCTAAAGGATACATCTCTAGGCCGTGGGGTCCTGGTGGTAAATGTGCAGAAACACTGATCTCAAGGTTTGGGGTTCAAGCCCTACTCTCAACAGGTTGTTGTCCCCCCCCCAGTGCAGCTAACTGGGTTATCAAAGGCCGGCCATGTCTCTCACTGTCTATGGTGAGAGGTTCATGTAAAAGAACCATTGCTGACTTTCGTCAAGAGTAGCTGCATAGCCGTTAGCGTGTTTCTGTCCTGCGATGGCCTGGTGAGCTGTCCAGGGTGTACCCTGCCCTCTCCCAGATGCACACCAGCCTTCCTGCGACCCTAATTAGGATTAGGTGGTTCAGAAAATGAATGAATGGATACGCTTGTAAGATTTATAAATAGAAATAAAATTCTATTATTATCATGTTTGAACATTCGTTCATACCTGCAAACAAAGTGTAACGTTAACTGTGTCCTGAGGCAGAAATACGTTCGCTAATCAGCTCAAACAACCCAGTAATGTTTCTAATTGAACTATTTAACCATAAAGTTTCTTACACAGAAAATGCGAGAGCCAAAGTAGAGGTAAATACAGGGTGGGACCTTAGGGAATTAGCTAAAGGTTGTTTGTATCAGTAAATTCTTTAAAAAGTCTTTAAACGTCTAAAACTACTCCTATTGATTCAAACAAACTAAACAGTGCATGTTTATAGCTGTGTATTTTTTTTTCTTTATAGATAACAGCGTGACAAGGTGTTAAAAACAAGTGTGCGTGATATGATAAACAAGCTGACCCAGTTTAAGGGAAGTGTATCAGGCTAAATTGTTAGCTATATATGTTAGCTATATACAGCTACATTATGTTAGCTTGGTGCAAAAAGCAAACCACACATAGCAAAAAAATTCTTATCTGATTGATTCGTTTGGAATATGAGAGCCATGGTGAAGCTTGAACTACAGCTTGAGTTAATACTGGACAATTAATGTATATAAGTAATCGAAAAACTGTACATGAGGACCATCATAAATATGATAACTAAATAAATATATCCCCTCGGGTCTGTTGGTGAAGCTGTCAGACAATGGACCTGATTACCTGTTAGCCCATGAATGTTCACCATCATCGTTCATTTTCTGTAACCGCTTACTCCTAATTAGAGTCGCAGGGAGGCTGGCGCCCACCCCAGCCAACTCCAGGTGAGGCAGAATACACCCTTGATGGCTCGCCAGGCTATCGCAGGGCGAAAACACGCTTACGGCTATGCAGCTACTCTTGTCGAAAGTCAGCAATGCTTCTTTTGCATGAACCTCACACCATAGACTGTGAGAGACACGGCCGGCCTTTGATAACCCATTTAGCTCCACCGAGGGGACAGTGACAACCCATGGAGAATGGTGCTTGAACCCCCAACCTTGGGATCAGTGATCCAGCACCTTTACCACCAAGTACCACTATCACTGCCCTCCCATGAATGTTTATTGTAATAATAATAACAATAATAATAATAATAATAATAATAATACTAATAATAATAATAATAAATCTCTACCTTGACCAGCTCCATCATGTCTTTAACGAACCCATCCACCTCTGGTCCTTCCAGAGCTCCTGTATCGCTCTAATGAGCAAGCACTGTTAATTATGAGAAAAAGCTGTAGGTGCATAAACATTTTTTCAAACATAAACATAAACCTACCACATCATAGTGTGCAAAGATTTTCTCAAAATCTCTCGCTCTCTCCTTCTGACTGCAGGCCTGGAGGGAGGATCACACACAAACACTACATCATACAATACTCTAATTTATTTCAGCAGTGGAAATGAAACATGGTAAAAGCCTGTCATATCAAAAAAAAAAAAATCTGTGTTTTAAGTTTTCTGCAGCTTCTCGACTCAAGTTACTCACATCCATCTTAAACTTCAGTAGAAAGTTCTCCTTTAGGGAAAGAATTCTGGAGAAGCAAACGAAGGAATCATCGACAAATGCTCTCGAAACATACACTAAAAAATATGCCATGTAAGAAATATCTAAATATACAGTATTTTATATCTAAATTACACAACAGTGATCCCTCACGTTTCGTGGTTAATGGGGACGGAGACCCTCCGCGGACGCCGAATTTCCGCAAAGTAGGATCGACCCCCCCCCCGTTTGACGTATACGTCCATGTATATGTTTATATAATATCAATAGATACATATTCAACGCTTATAATAACAATTAAACATTCAAAAATAATGCATAATATGTAAATAAATATAAATACACACACATACAGATCTGCATCTCACATAAAAATGTAAGTAGTTTTGTTGGGGGGTTTTGGGTTGTTTTTTGTTTTTGTTTAGGTTTAGGTTTTTTTTTTTGTTTTTTTTTTTGCATAATTGGCCTTGTTTTGTGGCATTTTCCTTAACTTATTCCCTATTTTTCCTTAATTTACTTATTTTTTTTATTTCTCGATGAATATTTTTGAAAATCCCGCAATGCAATGAAGTCGCAGGAACTGAAGTGTGAAGTCGCGCATGATCACAGTATGTAGAAATGGCAAGATCAAATTTTCTCACCATCTTGAGATAAAAGCCATTATTCTTCTTTTCTTTTCGGCTTTTTCCCTTTTCTCAGGGGTCGCCACAGCGAATCATCTGATTCGCACACATGATTTGGCATAGGTTTTTATGTCGGATGCCCTTCCTGTCACAACCCTTTCGCAAGGGACAGAAACAAGCTGATGGCTTTGCAGCTACTCTTTACGAAAGTCAGCAATGGTTCTTTTATATGCCTCTCACCATAGACAGTGACAGACATGGCCCGCCTTTGATAACCCAGTTAGCTGCACTGGAGGATAAAAAACATTATTTAGTCAAAATATTTTCTTGTTTATGATTCTCGATTCTTGGTAATCTTCTACAAGCTAAGTTTTCGATCTTTGAACTCGAGATATGTTGAACAAATATGGCATGTGATCATCAATCGTGCAATTATCCTTTTTATAGATATCATAATATAGACAGGTTACGCCCCCAGCAGACTACAAAGACACTGTGGACATGAGTTCTGAACTTCATTTCATTGTTTTAATAGTAATGCTGTTGTAAGCAGAGACATAGAGGACCACAACTGCATAACCATTGAGAAAATTCAATGACCTTTACAGCTGTGGGCTCCAGTACCCCAGACAGGGTGGAGCAATTTGCTGCGGGGTGCAGATATCTCATGAGTTTTAATTTCTCCCCTTCAGCTTAGGGATAGTCAGAAAATGGCTGCCTGCTCAAAGATTCAGAAGGTGCTGTGTGCGAAAACCAAAGGCTATTAACTAAACAATTGTCCATGCGAAATATGTTTTTCAGTTGCTTATGATCCATCCCATAGACTTGGGATATGGCTTGAATC
This sequence comes from Plotosus lineatus, assembly GCA_024760905.1. NCBI lineage: Eukaryota > Metazoa > Chordata > Actinopteri > Siluriformes > Plotosidae > Plotosus > Plotosus lineatus. Next base: position 40,549,350 of record CM045742.1, on the reverse strand, counting down.
AATAAAAAATGGAAAATTCTGGATGAAAGATCCACTTGATGATCACTCTTAAGAACTATTCAATGGTATCCACCTTGCCGTCAATAAATACCTGCTATATACAGTTTATTAATATTAATACCTGGCCAGATCGTTTAAATCCAGGTGACCATCTTGGTTTTTGTCGAATATCTTCATCTGGGGATGAAGAACAGAAGCACAAGCATAAAATGGCCCAATATCACCATCATCAGACTCAGATGAAGCTACATAATTTATTTTATGGAGAATCTGTTTTTAGAAATTTGAATGTAATAACTGAATAAAAACAGTGCACGCTCAGTCTGAATATGATGCAGAAATAATAAATAAACAAATGTTTACTGTTAGATATAGATTATTTGCCGTGCATAGTGTTGCTAAATACAGAATAATGGAGTTATGACCATACAATTGTGTTGGTGTACAGCTCCAGCTTGTCTGCCATGATGCTCTTGTTGTGCTGCTGGAACAGATCTTTAAGAAAACTCTGGTAATGAAGCATAGAGCAGAAATAGAGTTCATACGGCTGTACTGCTGTATCATATCTACTCAAATTTACCACACACACACACACACACACACACACACACACACACACACACACACACACACACACACACACACCAAAAATACAGAATGCACATTACTACTTCTAATGCGAAGTTTATATATTTTATATATATATATTATATAGTTTATATATTTCTGTACTATACCCATGTATGTATTAAATTATTAAATTACTTCAATCACAAAATGGGGCAAACACATCCATCTGCAACACAATATGTTTGATTAGATTGAAAAGCCAGGTCTCGATGGAGTAAAATATTGGTTTCTATGTAAGATTCCTATGGTCTGCATGTAGAATAACATTGGTCTCACATCACTAGTCTAGTATAACCTTGGTTTCTGTGGAAGATTTCATTGGAATAAATCTGGCATTCATGGAGAATACAACTGGTGTCTGTGTAGAATAACACTAGTCTCTATGGAGTATAACATGTTTTCAATGAAGAATACCATTAGATTACATATAGAATAACATTGGAGAATATTATTGATTTCTATGAAGGTTATTTTACAATAGGATCAATTAGAACTGGAAGACAGGTACTTGGTACATGAGAAACATTCGACCGTCCATTCGTCCATCACATTTTGATTTCTGGATGATAATTTTGGCATTCTTGTTCGGATTTTGAAAAAAAAAAATTGGTATAGATTTGTCTTACTGATACTGTACCTCGCCTTGGATTAGTCCACGTCTAAATCCACACTTAATTAATGAGCCAGCTGGACTTCATTTTTTTAACACAGCAGTTTGGTTGGCTTCTGGTTGATAACTTGAGAATGTTCGCTCGTATTTTGAAGAAATTTGGTATGCGGGTTTGTCTTGCAGTTACTTCACTTGGGATTGGTGCTCCCTAAAATCCGTGCATGATTAATGAGACAGTTGGACTTCATTTTTTTAATACAACAGTTTTTATTTTATTTTAAGGAAGATATACATCAACCTTAAAATATACATTTCTGGGCAGCGGGAGCTTTGGGACCACTGCTGTCTATTAAAAAAATATATATTATTATAAATTATTAAGGGACTCCGTCATGGCTGTCATGAAATGCAAGATTTTGATTTTGTGGTTAGCTTATAAGAAATTAAAAACCTTGCAAATCTCAAGAAATATTTCTACCCATGTTCTCTCTCTCTGTCAAAAAAAAAAAAAAAAAAAATGCAAGTTTTTACCAAAGCGCCAATATTTTTGGTGTCTTATTTTTCTATGTAGTATGTATATTTTTTCACAAAAGCCATCCACAATAGAAGTAATTATTATATTATAGCAACTACATTTAGAGTTAGAACAACTCCAGGAGACAGGAAAATTCCAATAATATTAAATACACTGGAGGAAAAGAAATATGATTTTTATATACTCCAAATATGTTCGCTTCGTAAAAAAAAAATACATTTGGAAACATTCCGATCTTTTTAGATAATATCCAACATTAAATGGTACCTTCAGCTCTGCAGCTGATATGAATCCACTGCTGTCGGCATCATAGCGTCTCCAGATCTGCCGATTGATAAAGTTGCTAACAGTTAGGTAAAGGTGATTTAATCATAAACTAAAGAAATTCACATGAAAACGATTTCTGAAGTTTTTTATCTCATGTGTCTTCAGCAGTCGGTACAGAGTGAATCACTTCAAGGTTCATTTGAATAAATCCACAAGATTAGATCCAGAATTAAACTGGCCATTATAATGAAGTACAGCCACAATAAAACCCCTTTATACAGTTGAAATGTGTAAGAGGGAACGCTAACAAGTGGACCAATCACAGTTGTTGTGGTCTGGATCCTTGCGATGTGTGGTTACATTTCTGTAGAGGGTATGGTATGCCGAGTATGGTATAGTTCTGAGTCAAATCTTCCCTACAGGATACTAGTATTATACATTACATTGTACCCTACAGTACTTCCCCCCCCCCAAACCTTTTCTTGAAGGACCGACATTTTAACTATTATAAATTGGTGACCCCACCCCCTTTCGTACTATTACAAAAAAGGAACCTCATAACTTACTTAATTTAAAATATCAGCATCTTTATGATATTTCAGTACATTTACTGCTAAAATTAAACTACATTTACCAAGAGGGCTTTGCGGCACAGCTGGGCTGGTCCGGTTAGGGCCCCCTGGTTGGAAATCACTTCCCTATAGCATATATACGATGCAGAAGTGGCCTCAAAAGAACAAGAATGTCTACGTTAGGAGAAATTAAGTAAACAGATAATGTAAATCCATCCTGACCCTCATGAACTCCACACTGTTGTCCAATGGTGTCTCCCGACGGAACAGCAGCAGGAAGTTCTCCTCCTCCGACAGGACAATGCTGGCCACCTGCAGGTGTATGTGTGAGTGAAAACAGAAAGAGTACTGGTAATGGCATACAGAACATCTATTTTCGAATTAAGTTTATCAGAGCTACACTACACTACACCTCACACAGCTCACCTGATGGATTTGCAGACGGCCCTTTGTGCTCGTGTCTTTCAGTCGCTGCAGTTCGTCCTCCATCAGCTTGTCCTGTTAACAAACAAACGCACTTTCACTCAGAGAAGCTGACTCAAAAGATTTGGTGCCTTTAGATAAAACCAAATGACACTTTAAGTGGTCTGTTTTGCCCTAAGATGGACTGGCTTGTTGTTCATGATGTATCCTGTCCTTGCAAAGAGGTCGGCTAATATAGGCTCCAGCCTCTCCGTGAGCCTAGCAGGATTAAGCGGTTCGGCAAATGAATGAAATGACATTTAAGCTTGACTGTAGGTCATGTGATACATAGTGCATACAGATCATCAGTCCTCCTCTATACACAACCATGTTCACGGATCACCAGAGAATCAGAGGAGCTTCACCTGGAGTAATTAGCATTAAATTAATAAAAAAGCTCCGAAAGCTTTTAAGTCATTAAAGTATTTTGCAGAAAATAAAGTTCTATAGTCGTATACTGTAGTACCTTATAGTCAAGTAAAACTTCCTTTTCTGCAAAATACTTTAATTTCAATACTCAAGAATTCCACAGTGATCATTTTAATAACACTAAAATAAAATTCACAACAAACAACTGCTACTACTATTACAGTGGTGTGTTTTTTATAACAAATTTTCCATGATACAAGCTTCGATCCCACCAAAAATGTTTTGCCCCATCCAACAAGCAAAATTTTGATTTACGAGCTCTGCTGGGGAAATGGCTTTTCCGGGCCAATTAGCCTTGTATTCTTCCACCTGTATTCCTCCGCACTGGCATTCGTAGCATGCACATGCCCAAAATTCTCCCCCTCCTCCTCTGTTACGTACCACCTCATGCCTGCTGACATGAAAATGTTAAATTTTCGATGATAAGAAGTATAGAAGATAGTAGACTTATTGTTTATTCTCGTTTTATTATTATTTATTATTATTTATTATTAATTATTGTTAATGTTAATGTACATGTATTATTGTTATGAAATATTCATTGTTTTTACCTGTTTATTTTTAATATATTAGGTCAAATATACATGTTTGTGGCAGGTTGCCCTCGGAACGGATTAAATTCGTAAGTCTAGGTACAACTGTATTAATACAGTGCACGCGCTGCACAATCATACAGTTAACAAAACAAAACAAAAAACCCAGTAATGTACCCGGAAAGCATTTTCTCCAATTATTCAGACTTCAAATCCCAGTGATGCCATCTGTTTCTGGCAGTCCAAGAGACCAACAATGTTGGTTTGCTGTCTAAGTGGGATGGGTGTGCTCCGTTTCTATTGTCAATCAAATCGACATGAACCAATCATAAGCTTCAATGAGCTCATGTAAAAGAGGGTGGATAGGTCTTTCCTCAGTGGGTGTTGAGTGTGTAAACAAATTTGATTCAGCTTTATTGTAATGGTCTGATTATTGTACTAAACATAATAAACCACATTATTTATAAATAAATTGGTTTGTAAGAATATTCTATTAATTTATCTTCTATCTACATATTTACCTGTCTCTCTGTCTGTCTGTCTATCCATCTTTCTGGCTATTTGACTGACTATTTGCCTATTGGACTGCCCATCCATCTGCTTGCTTCCTGGTCTATCTATTGGGCTGTCTATCCATCCGTCTGCTAACTCCATCTCTCTCTCTCTATTTGCCTAATTGTCTATCTATTTTCCAATCTATTTATTTATCTGCCTGTCCATTCATTAGCTTGTCTACCTGCTCATCTATTTATCTATCTGTCCATCCATCTCTTTCTATTTGCCTGATTTTCTATGAATTTGTCTGCCTGTCTGTACATCAATTATTACATGTACTTTTCTATCTGCCTAATTGTCTAGCTGTTTGTTCACTTGTCTCTCTATCTGTCTGTCTGTCTGCCTATCTATCTCTCTGTTAATCGTTCAGTCTATCCACCTGTCTTTCTATTTGCCTGATTGTCCACTTGTCCATCAATTAATCCATCCATATATCTTTCTGTTTATCTTCTCCATCCTTATCCTGCCTGAGTGCCTGTCTATTTATCTATCTGTCTATCTACATGCAAAATAACATTTCAATATAAAATTCTCTTGTTTCGTTCTTAATTCTAATGAAATACAATTTTCAAAATTCTTGATAAGCGTTCAAATGAAAAATATCTGTGAAATGTTTGAACAGATTTCAGAGTTGATTAGTATTTAGCACAGGCGTCCTCAATCCTGTTCCTGGAAAGTTCACTTTCTGAAGACTTTAGTCCAACCCTATTCATGCCCACCTGACCATCTGATTATAGCCTTAAGAAGTTCTTAAATCATCAAAAAGAGGTGTGTTTGAGTTTAGTTGGAGATATAACCTGCAGGAAGGTAATGCTCCAGGAACAGGTTTGGAAACCCCTGAGTCGGTACGGTCCCTTTCCATTTGTCCATAATGATCGCGTGCACGCCACTAGCTTGTGCAAAACTTGACGGTCTATTATAGACAAAATCCATTGTAATGAATAACATGCACTTTAATAATAGATAAGACACCAGGAACCTTTATAAAAGCTACCACACGATGAAATAGAGATCTGAAAAACATGTAGAATGTTAAATCTATTAAAATATTAAACATTATTAAACAATATAATAAAAAACATAACATTTTATTTTTTTTTGCTGTATTTCAACAAATTAATGTTTCTTTTTCTTTTTTTGTTGTTTCCAATTCAAAGTTAAATTTTAAGAGCTTTTAGTGTGTTCTTAACCCCAGTGCATACACACACAAAGCAATAACATCAGTTCACTTCCATTCTGAATACAGTATGATTTTCCTCTAAAAGCACATCAACACACAAATAGCCAACAGGTTGTGTGATACTCTTATAATGACCACATACACTCATTTCAGTCACTTCTGTACATAGATGCTCCTGGGACTGGTATAGAAAAGATCATCTAGATGATTCCAGATTCTGTTTATAAATGCAGTCGCGCTTGTAAGTGATATATAACAGTTGACCTATTACAGCCAACACACTGAGTTTACCTGAGAATATTTGAACTGCACCTGAATAAATACATTTTTAGAAAATATAAAATATTAAAATCACACATGAACACACATGAATACAAGTGTACAGCCCATGCAGTGAAAACACACCATTGTTAGCATCAGGTCATGCAATTTTAATGGTGATTCCATAGAATAAAGTCCAACATCACTGCTGACAGATGGACTGAAGCAACAAAGATAACAGCAGGGAGTTAAAGTACATTCTGAAAACGCCGCATTTGAGATGATGTCTGATTACAGAAGTGACTCGTTCACCAATACACTGTAAAATATCCTCTCCAGAAGCGTAATCAGCTGTATCACACATTTTTAAAGAAATAACTTGCTTACGGTCAGCCTTAATTTCTTCACAATGTGCCGGAAAAACTCGTCCATGTGCTTTCCGTCAAGGTAGCCGTGATCTGCCGTGATAAGAACACATTGTTTTTGCAGTGCATTTCATTTTGTTTACCAAGGAGCATGAAGTCAGAGCTTTAGAGTCTAGACTTACCATTTGGATCGAACAAACCCCAGACTTGCATGAAAGCAGAAGCATTGTCCATTGTGCAGACAGCGTAACAGAGCAAAGGGATGCAGACCAAGTCAACAGGTGAACGAGTACTGTACAATCATTGACTGCTTGGAGCAAATGACTGGAGTCCCGAGTGTGCCCTTTTTCACTGGCTCTGAGTCCACCTCCACTGGGAGGGCAGCATCAATTATCACACCCACACATAATGAGGCTGATAACTGTGGACGCAAGCGTACAGACATGTAGGTATTACTGTGGTGGTGGGGGGCATATGATGGAGGCAGGATGGTGGACAGAATGAACGAGATGCAGATGCAGAGAGAAAATATAAAAACCAAGTGTGATTGTGTTAATTTATCACTTACAAAACCAGTGAGATATATATATATATATATATATATATATATATATATATATATATATATATATATATATCAGGGGGTGTGGCGAGGTGGGGGTGGGGGAAGACGCCCTACTATTTGAGAAGCTCTGTATTAATCCCACAAGGGAAATAATTGCCTTCTGCATTTAACCCATCCAAAGTGAACACACACTCCGAGCAGTGGTCCGCCATGTACGGTGGTGTCTGGAGAACAGTTGGTGGTTAGTTGCCCTACTCAAAGGCACTTCAGCCATGAAGGTAAAGGAAGGGAAGGTTCAGCTCAGTCCCCTTCTGTCTCATATTTTTCCTGTCTTTTCACAAATTGAAAGTGACCTTTGACTCTCAAAACTGGTTCTCTAATGATTAGGCCAGTGCTTCTCAAATAGTGGGGCGCGCCCCCCTGGGGGGGCGCGATGGGATGCTGAGGGGGGTGCGTGTGACCCAGGAGAACATGCTTTTTTTCCGCCGTACTCCAAGAAAGTGTAATTGCACATCCACTCCAGTAGTTGGCAGTGGCGCCCTCATTGCCCATTGTGCGCAGCGAGTATTAATATTATTTAATATTAATTTTTAATTTATTATTAGTTTTTAATTATTAATTAATTTTTAAATTATTTTATATTATAGTTATTCTTGTAAGTTGAACTATATCTCTTTCTTTTTGTTTTATTTATGTTAACAAGGATACGATATAATGAAGAGATATACCTGTAACTATATTATAGAAAAAAGTTACAATTTATAGTTGCGGCGGAAAGTGGGTGGTGGGGGGGGGCGAATTTTTTTCTTCTTGCTAGGAGGGGCGTAACAGAAAATAATTGAGAAGCACTGGATTAGGCTAAGGTTGCCCCATATATGCTGATATTTAAGCTTAATTAGCCAATCATTGCACTATCAATATACAGGTTTATCCCGAATCACTGCTGTACTGGGCGTGAGATTCCCTGAATATCACATGCACACTAAAATTATGGCTTAGAAACTTATATTCAAAAACCGCGAACGTATTCTGCTATATCCACACACGGACCTAAACCAAAAGTCTACAAACAGTAAGATTTCACAATAAATGTACCGATAAAAAAACAAAACGATGACAACACTGAGAGGTAAAACTGTTTCAGGAGCCACAAAAAGTCATGATGTTAAACTGGGTGACGTTCCAAACATAATTACATTACTAAACATTCATTTAAATTAAACTATTTTAGACAGAAAAGAGTGGAAAATTATTATTTTTTTAATGTTCAGTGAATCCAAGTTTTATTTTTATATACCATTTGTAACAAAGAAATAAATCAGTGTCAGAGATGTATGACTGTTCAGTTCAGTTCATTTTCTGTAACCGCTTCATCCTAATTAGGGTCGCGGAGAGGCTGGTGCCCATCCCAGCCAACTCAGGGCGAGGACAGAGTACACCCTGGACAGCTCGCCAGGCCATCGCAGGGCGGAAACACTCTGACGGCTTTGCAGCTACTCTTGTCGAAAGTCAGCAATGGTTCTTTTACATGAACCTCACACCATAGACAGTGTCAAAAAACCTCAAACACTAATATCTTCATGGAGGACATTTGTCTTTGATCACAACATGGAATCTCCATGATATGGTTGCTCCAGCTGATCCGGTCTTCATTTAGTAGAATTTATTTCATCGAAACTAGAAGACTGACTAAAGGATTCCAAATTCAGACTAATATATTTAGAGTTTACGTGTATAGTAACATTTTTTTCAATGAATGACTACGTTCATTCATTCAAAAGAGGAGGAAGCTGAGAAGAAGAAACAGAAGAAATCTTCATAGGTCGAAGACACAATGAAGCTCGCGTCAATACTCCGCTATTAGTTTTTTATACTATACTATATACCGGCCTTTGATAACCCAGTTAGCTGCACTGGGGGAAGGGGGGGGGGGGCAGTGACAGCTTTGTGGAGAGTGGGACTCGAACCCCCAACCTTTGGATCAGCGATCCGGCGCCTTATACCACGAGACCACCACTGCCCAGATGTATGACTGTTTATTTAAAAAAATGATCACGTTTACATAAACTGTATTAGAAATGTGTGTCAGGGTAATATATAACAATATTAGATGGCACATCATATTATCCAGCATCTTTTAAATCACACACACACACACACACACACACACACGCACACACACACACACACACACACACACAATACACATTTACATTAGGTCATACTTATATTTAAAAAAAAAATCTAAAACAAAAGTCTAAATACATTATATCAAAATATATTTATATATTCCCCATTAAAAAACTTGCATTACATATTTTATTTATATTATTTACGTATAATCCATCACCACAGAGAATTTGTAAAATTAAAAAACATAAACTAAACATCACTGCACAAGATAAACCAGGAAATCAATCAACATTTGAAGGAATAATAATATCTTGTATACGGTTATTGTAAATGTATACATCTCAGAAATGTTTGAGTTTAAAGGTATCGAGTACATTTAATCCCGTCTCACTGCATAGCCACGCTAACGTAGAAAAAAAAAAAAAAAAATCTGAGAAGGAGTGTGAATTCTTTTCTGTATTTCTGTCTTTGATTACCGTTTGGATAAAATTCAAACTTAAAATCACTTCATGATACAACACGCATCATGTGACAATTTCAAACATTAGACCGGAAGCCTACGTGTCATTAGATGAGTTTCTATTTACATTTTCATGAATATTTGATTTGTTTATTTGTTTTCATTTTCTGATTACAGTAGGCCCTTGACCATTCGCGGTTCAGCGCTCGCGCCCCTGCATACTCACGGATTGGAGACAAAACCGGAAGCAACTGGCACGTGATTAAAATTTAGCCAATGGCTGAGAGCTTTTGTTTCTCCCTCCCGCTGATTGGTTGCCGATGATGTGTACACCTCTTTTTTGTCCTTCGCACATGTCATCAACGTGATTGCTTGAATTGTGAACTCACATTTTTTTCATGTGTTTTTAATGATTATTGAAGCCCTATGATGTCATTCAAACGCCCTGCATCTTCTCTAGCTTCTGGTAAGGAGCCGAAGCGCTTTATTTATTCATAAATATTATCACAGTACAAAATTAAAGTTATTGCTTAATCATTACTACATTTTCCTGCATTATTACTGTATTAATGAGTAAGACTGGCTATCGAATGTGTTTAACAAGCGTATTTTAGCGCATGTAATATCATACATATGGTTTAAAAAAACGCGTCAATAACTTGCGGATTTTCTTGATCGGCAGGAAGGGGCGGAACCGAACCATCAAGAAAAATAAGGACCTATTGTATTTTATTATTCTTATTAGTTCATTTCTGTAACCGCTTCATCCTAATTAGGGTCGCGGGGAGGCTGGTGCCCATCCCAGCCAACTCAGGGCGAGGGCAGAGTACACCCTGGACAGCTCGCCAGGCCATCGCAGGGCAGAAACACGCCAACGGCTTTGCAGCCTACTCTTGTCGAAAGTCAGCAATGGTTCTTTTACATGCCTCACACCATAGACCGTGAGAGACATGGCAGGCCTTTGATAACCCAGTTAGCTGCACTGGGAGGACAGTGACAACCTTGTGGAGAGTGGGACTCGAACCCCCAACCTTTGGATCAGCGATCCGGCGCCTTATACCACTAGACCACCACTGCCCTGTTATTCTTATTAATTATTTTAAAAATTCCATTCAGGTTTTCTCCTTATCTATCCATGGCCGATCCCCATCAGCTCCCCCATCACATGACAGGAAGGGCAAGTTTCACCTGGTGCTGCCTCCGACGCAAGTGATGCCAGCTGCCTACTCTCTTCACTAATTCTCATCATGAACCACTTCATCCTACTAGTACTAGAGAAACATAGGGGACTATCTCAGCTGACACTGACCAAAGGCGAAGTACACCCTGAACAGGACCAACACACATGTCCATTCACTCTCACGGTTACACTCAGAGGCAATTTTCAACAGCCGGTTATTCTATTGTGCACATCTTCAGACCGTAGCAGGAAACCCATGCAAGCACAAGGAGAACCCGTAAACTCCACAAACACACACCCAAGCCTGGGACTTGAATCCAGGATGTGCTCACCAATAAACCACTGTGCAGCTCGCCAGCGGATCGCATTTACTTCATTGGGGTGACCAAACACAATCGCTGTCCACCCACTTTCAAATACATGAACTCACAGGACACCCATGATTGGTTAGTGTCACTGTGATTGACAGGGAAATAAGCGTATGCTACCCCTTCTTGAGAGCATGGCCAATTTTGTCCTCTTGAATGCCTGACAATGTATTTCTGAGGCACCAGCACGATTCAACCTGCTGATCTCCAGATGATAGGGTGGACACTTTCCTGATGCACCACTTGATGAAGATGTAAAATACGCCACACGATTAGGATGTAAAATACACCCTGATTATTTGGTTTTAGAAGCATTCATTGGACACGTGCACAGCGCATTCCTACGCAAAAGCAGTTTGCAGGAACTATGTACAGCTAGAATTAGCCATGTATGTAGTTTAGCAGGAATACTGTGCTGCATGAGACATTATAACTTAACCATCTTACCCAAAGAGCAAGCCCAATTTCACTTGGTTCCAGTCTGGGATCCCCTTGATGATACAGTGAACACTACGAAAAACCCCTTCTGACGAAATCCGACATCACTGCATCATTAAATCGCTGTTTAGCTGAACGTATTGTTTAATATTTGACCACATTATCATATTGGATGATTTATTCCACTTAGAATTAATATCAGTGATGGGATGTACCTAAGCGATGCTCTAATTTTTATGTCCACATGGCCAGCCATGTGACCAGCAGCAGGCCTTTATGCAATGTATATATTAAATGCTATTATTACTGAATAAATCATTTTGTTCCTTTTGCAGCATACTGTGATAAACTGTGAAGAATAAAGAATGACTATAATCATCTCCATTACAGTCACTCGTGGGGCATTTATAAAAAGCTCTGCTCATTATTCACACGGAAATTTCAGCTTATCTGAAAAGTTTAAGTAAGACATCTGTGTTGCTGCTGGAGGACGACGACGACGACTCATAATTACAGCAGGCTGAGGAACTTGTCTAATCCTGATTATTAACAGATCAACGACGACGAGCCTGACAACACGCCTTTCTATCTTTAGCCACCGTCACATAAAGGTCAGCTCATTTTTTTTCTTTATATGTGCAATTTGGTTTGGCGTTTAGTTTACCGTTCCCTTCTTTTTTGTTTTGTGTTCATTTTGAGGCACCATGGTTGGTATAATCCTGGTGTTTTGGTTGAGTGATTACTGTACATTACTCTCCTGTGTAGTATTCGGATTATTCTAAAGTTATATCCAAGTAGATCATGTATTAATTTTAAATACATGAAATACATACATAAATACATAAATTTTAATTCATTCATTCATTTTCTGTAACCACATAATCCTAATTAAGGTCGCGGGGAGGCTGGTGCCCATCCCAGCCGACTCTGGGCAAAAGTAGAGTATACCCTGGACAGCTTGCCAGGCCATTGCAGGGGCATAAACATGCTGATGGCGATGCAGCACCTCTTGTCAAAAGTCAGCAATGGTTCTTTTACATGAACCTCCCACCATAGACAGTGAGAGATATGGCCGGCCTTTGATAGCCCATGTTAGTGCACTGGGGGGGGGGGTCGGTGACAACCTGGTGAGAGTGGGGCATTGGTGTTTATTTTACAGTCATGTTGTGGTTGGTTTTGGTGTTTATTTTATAGTTATGTGGTTGGTGTTTATTTTACAGTTATATTGTGGTTGGGTTGGTGTTTATTTTATAGTTATGTGGTTGGTTTTGGTGTCTATTTTATAGTTATGTTGTGGTTGGGTTGGTGTTTATTTTATAGTTATGAGGTTGGTGTTATTTTACAGTCATGTGGTTGGTTTTGGTGTTTATTTTACAGTTATATTGTGGTTGGGTTGGTGTTTATTTTATGGTTATGGGGTTGGTGTTATTTTACAGTCATGTTGTGGTTGGTTTTGGTGTTTATGTATAGTTATATTGTGGTTGGGTTGGTGTTTATTTTATAGTTATGTGGTTGGTGTTATTTTACAGTCATGTTATGGTTGGTTTTGGTGTTTATTTTATAGTTATGTGGTTGGTGTTATTTTACAGTCATGTGGTTGGTTTTGGTGTTTATTTTACAGTTATATTGTGGTTGGGTTGGTGTTTATTTTATAGTTATGGGGTTGGTGTTATTTTACAGTCATGTTGTGGTTGGTTTTGGTGTTTATTTATAGTTATGTGGCTGGTGTTATTTTACAGTCATGTGGTTGGTTTTGGTGTTTATTTTACAGTTATGTTGTGGTTGGGTTGGTGTTTATTTTATAGTTATGTGGTTGGTGTTATTTTACAGTCATGTTATGGTTGGTTTTGGTGTTTATTTTATAGTTATGTGGTTGGTGTTATTTTACAGTCATGTGGTTGGTTTTGGTGTTTATTTTACAGTTATGTGGTTGGTGTTATTTTACAGTTATGTTGTGGTTGGGTTGGTGTTTATTTTATAGTTATGTGGTTGGTGTTATTTTACAGTTATGTTTTGGTTGGTTTATGTGTATATATTGCAGTTATGTTGTGGTTGGGTTGGTGCTTATTTTATAATCATGTTGTAATTGGTTTTGGTGTCTAAACTGGTTCTTGTATGGTGTTCAATACCTCTTGCAAAAAAAGTTGTGTTTTACGTTCAGGTTAAATTTTTTTCTTTGTATGATAGCTATGTAAAGATTTTAATGAAATTTCTATCAGAGGTTTGGCTTTGAAAGAAGGAAAACTCCATTACAAAGGCATTTTTAAAGGATTCTTCAACATTGTGCGATACAACTTTTTTTTTCTTTTGAAGTGTGCTATTATAGCAGTAACAGCAGGTGGCGCTGGGTACTTTTTTTGCAGCCTGGCAGAGGTTCAGATTCTCTCTGATTTCACTTGTTATAAATTGGTCTAATCAGTGGTTTTGTGTTTATCGGACACTAATCTTCTGGGCTGGGCTTCTCAAAATTATTGTGAAATTCGTATAATCCCAATGACATCAAATCTATTCACTGTGCTTGTGCTACCATTTTATGCTGATCTTTTTGCTGCAGCAATTTTTTTTTTAAAGAAACTCGACCGTGGCTGTTTTGGTTTTATTCCACATTGTCGTCGTCAGTGCTGGAGGGTTCCTCTTGTGCTGGGTCTGTGTGATGGAATGCAGCAGCAGCCTGGAGCTGTGTGTCCATGCTGCTGGAATCTGGAGTATTGGGAGAATCTGCAGGAGTCAGAGGCGCAACTACACACAACACACCCACACAGATGCACAGCAAATTAAATTGCAGCCATATGTCGGATTTAAAAATATAAATTTGTTAAAAGTGTTAGATAATTAATGATTTACGTATTTTATTAATAACTAATATACAGATCTAACCTTGACTTGAATGCATTGAAAAGTACATTATGCTCACTCAACCTTTCCCCCCCAGATCTATTTACATAAATAAAAATGTGTTTACACTAGTGAAGCTTGTGATAATTTTCTGATATCTCCCTCTGTTATGTTTTCATGTGCGTTGGTTTATTAGCTTGTGTATTTTTATGTCATACCAACTCAAAAAGTTATGCATGGACTTTGATTTTTATTTTTTTCTGGAATGGAGGTGCGGTGCAAATAACAAGCCATTAATTATAGCACAGGACCATGCTATATTTAACCTGTTGTTACCTGTACTATGAGATCATGTTGAAAAAAAATAAGGTGAGATACCCACTAGGGGGAGACATTTCATTATAAGTGAGTCAAGTTATAATAATACCCAAAGTCATAGGCAGATTTTTCAGGTTAATCAATGCACTTGTGAATATAATCCATGTGCCTTGCAGCGGTATAATGAACTACAAATGTCTTTCTTGAGTTTTATATATGATTTATATTCAAAATTTGCATACTTCTGTATTTATTCTTGCGATTTTGAATACATTCACAATGTGAGGTTTCAATCAACACTTGTGGTCTTGGCTAAGTATAGAAGGGGCCGAGCCATTCAATAAAAATAAGGCATGAAGATACAGGGGACACATACAAGCAGGGGTGGAATTAAGCAAAAAAAAAAAAAAAATCTGTATATTGTTTGCCCATTGGATTTCTCAGCTCGCCAGCACGACCTGCTAGCTAATCTCACACGTCCTATAGATTTTTTTACTCGCCATGGGCCACTGGACTCGTGTTAATTTCCACCCCCAGACAAGTGAAGATAATTTTTAAAAATAAGAGCAAAAGTTTTATGCAGACAAATGGCGCATATGTGAGGTTTGTGATCCAGTTTGTACCAGCTGGCCAGGTTTAGATATTAACAAACGATGTAATATATACATATCACAGTCGGATGCAAACAGAATTAGCACACTAGTTAATATCTCAGTGTAATAAAGCAGTGATTTGTCTCGGAGAGTGCGATCGGTCAAACCTTGTTCAGGCAGCGACATGGTGCGCTGTTGATCATCTTGCCCTTCAGCAGCACTGATGGAACTGGATGACTGGAGGGAGGAGCATCGTTGTTGTGCGGCTGTTGCTGTAACTGCTGAATTGTGTGTTGGCTGCGTGGTCGATTCGAACTCAAACACACTTCCCTCTCCTGCAGGATCCAGCACTGACAGACAGCAACAATATCATCACTGAGACGTCTTCCAACAAACAACAAAACATTCCCACACAGGTTTAAATCAGTGGTGTGGGCCAGAATCTAATGTGCTTTGTAAAGTTTTTGTGACTCATTCAGAAAAGATTGGCCAGCACAGACAAAATATATACCTCGTGAGTATTTTGTTTTCTATTCTTGTGCAGGTTACCTAAAACAATACTCTGTAATATTTAAAAAAATCACAATAAATCTTCACTGCATTCTAATAAAGTTTCCCACAAGTATTTGGTAATGTTCCTGATTTTGTTTTATTAAATTAAAGGGTGTTTTGAGGATGTTTTTATATATTGCTGAGGAATAAGAGGAATAATAAATTCAGGATGTGGTGCAACAAGATATGAGCCACCATTGTGTTTTATTCGTGAATATTTACTGAGAACACATAACGGTTACCTATAGGAGGTGAGACAGGAGTGATGCATATATGCTCCTCTTTCTCTTTTTTAGATGTTTCCTCCATCTGATGTTGAGATCCTGCAGGTTGCTTGGTGGAGGAGACAGCGCTGAGGTGATCCGAGGCATCGCCTGGGAAGCAATCAAGCAAATTAAAGAGTACGGGCATTAGTGATCCATACCTACATAATCTGTGCGTAGTGTAATATGTTTAAGAGAAACAAACCATATACGGGGGTCCCGCGCTACTTCGCGCTTCAATTCATGCGGCTTCAGTGCATCGCGGTTAAAAAAATTTAAAATAAAAAATAAATATTTATCGAATTAAAACATAAGGAAATTAAGGGAGAATTGGGGAAAAGGTGAAGGAAAATGCCACAAAAACAAGGCCAATTATGTAACCCTCCCCTAAACCAACACAAAACAACCCAAAATCTCCCATCAAAACTACTTACATTGTTGTGAGGTGCGCATTTGAGCGCCAGCACGTGCATCTGCGCGCGTGCACGCGTCTATATGTGTGTGTACAGTAAAACCTCCGCTGACGAACGCTTAAGCCCACGAACTTTTCGCCTCAAGAACATTAAATTTGCGAGCATATAGTCTCTGCTGACGAACTAGTTTTCGACGGACGAACCAAACCACGCGGTCGAACAGCGCCACGGTGGCGGCCACGAGAAGCTGACGCACGCTCACGGCGTCCCAGTTCGTCACCCCCTTTCTTTGCGTGCGGAAGTGGTTTGTGTTTGATAGACATTTCGGACCATATTGAGTGTACTTTTGCTATTATGGGACCGAAAAAGACCCCACCACAGGCGGAGATCATTGAAAAACACGAACGAGGTGTGCGTTTGTGTGACTCAGCGTCCCAGTACCAGTACGCTAAGTCTACCACCATCCTTAAGAACAAGGAAGCTATTAAGGGTGCGTGTGTGGCTAAGGGTGTTTCCAAACAGTAGGCGTTTCCAAACACTCCTTCCAAACAGTAAGTCCCTCCCTCCCTCCCTCCTCCCACTCCATTCCATCAAGCCATCAACTACCATCACAAAGGTAAATAAAACGACTTTATTATACAGTACAGTTTATTTCTTTAATTACAATACAATATCACATTTATTATACATAAAATAAGGTATATTTTTGTGTAGTTTTAAGGCTTATTTAGTAGAAAATTATGTTTTATGGGGACCTGGGAACGGATTATTCTCATTTTAATGGTTTCTTATGGGAAATAAATGTTCGGAAGACGAACTTTTCGCCTTACACACACTTTCTGGGAACCAATTATGTTCGTGAGCTGAGGTATCACTGTATTTATATTTTATTTACATCTTATGCATTATTTTTTAATGTTTAATTGTTATTATAAGCATTTATAGCATTGAATATGTATTTATTGATATTATATACTCATATACATGTACATATATGTCGGTCAGGGGGCGGGGTTGGGGGGTTTATCCTATTTCGCGGATTTCGATGGTCGCGTGGGGATCTCAGTCCCAATTAAACACAGAAAGTGAGGGATCCTTGTATTAAAATAAACGACCATAAAAAGCTCTATATTGGCAATTTTGTCCTGTGGGTTACTGGCGGGGGCTGAGCCAATAAGGGACAACCATTTTTTTCCAGAAAGGAAGTGAACTATTGTGCCGGGAAGTCCAGCGGAAATAAGCAAACAGAGAAGCAACATGCCCCCAATATCCGATTTTAGATACGTGAGTTTGGGCTTTATGCCAAGTAATTCTGTCTGGAGGTCACGCCAGTAGCAAGTTGGGTTGAAGTGATCTTCGCAGAATACCGAATTGTGTTCGAAACGAAACGTTTTCAGGGTACGGCCTGTGCCGATGTCATGTGATGTTTCCTACAATTGTTGTTTATGTAGATGTATACTCTGCACTCTGCCATTTTCCTGGCGACACAGCTGGGCACTGGCCCATGATGCGTTATCTAAGACTGGGGTCTGCTGCATGAAGCCCAGCTAATAAGACAAAACAATGAACTCATGTCACTACCCGGGCTGGAACCTTACCCAGAGTGGTCTGAGAGAAATGTAAAAACATTATATGTATCTTGGTGTTGTGTACTCACTGGGAGACGTGCTGGGGCTGGTCAGGGGACTATATGGAAGGTGGTCCTGATGCTCTAGGTGGCTGCTTGAGTTGGATTTGGAGCTGCTGATTGGTGGGATGACTGAGGCTTTGGTGAGGGTGGGTGTCTGTTTGACTGCAGATGAATTGGTGGAAACATGAGGGGAGGGTTTCAGCACAGCATCTGGGTGGTGTTCTTTCCGCAACGGTTTCTCTAAAGCCCCAACGTCGCCATCTGCTGGTGAGAAAAGGAAATGCAGCCACATACTGATTCATTTGTGTGAAAAATACAAGGTGTATTTGTGCTGATCTGAATGTATTACAAACACACTAACCATGGTTGGACTCAGACTTGCTCACAATTGTAGGTTCACCTGTCTGTGTGATGAAGAAAAAGAAAAAAATAAACTTTAAATAAACAAAATAAACCCCATTACCAGACAATTACCTGAGAAAAAAAATGTCATGATATCATGCCAGACAAAACAAACTCAGTAATAAAAGGCGGTGATGTTTATTTAACTCACTTTCTCTTTCATCTTTTCTTGTTTTGCTCGCAGCTGCGCCAGGAAGTCGTCCCCCATTACCTGCACCCCTCGGATTCGCACGCCTTGCTGACCTTCCCGTTTCTTACTCTCCTCTGTATGATTGTTCTCAGGTGACATAGCTGCATCCGCGGATTCACACGATTCAACCTTCTCCAGTCGTCCAGGGGTCTTGATTGGTTCTTGAGTGTGTTCAAGGGAGGGGCTTTTCACTGCAGGCTTTTTGGATACTGTGCTATCAGATGCAGTGGTGGATGTCATGGTGGTGTTTGTTGGTGCTGGAGTGGGTGTGTGTGGGCTGGAGGGTGGAGATTTAATTGAGGTACGTGATTTGATGAGGTTGAAGAAGCCACTCATGCGAGATTCCCGCTTCTTCTCCCCTTCTGGACCAGTTTCTTTTAAAGAGGAATGCCTGCAAAGAGGATTGGATTAACGTGAATGGAATATTACACTGTGCTGTAGTATATTTTAGCATATGGTACACGTGGATGGCACAATCCGGCTCACCATCTCGGGGATGACGCAGAAAACTAATACGCTTTGAAAACACGTTTGTTGATGTTTTCTTGCGCCAGTCCCCATTGGATGATTAAAAAAATGTCAAACTCTAAGTCCTATTCAAAGTAGCACCCGTGTGTACCACTCAAAAACAGAATAACGTCTCATTTAAAGACAATTTAATACTATATACTCACAAATATTTAAATATTTTTGAAAAACCCATCAGTTTCAAAAAGATTGATGACCCCTGATATAAAGTGGACGTATAACACAAAATTATAAAAATATAATTTCCGAGTTTGTGTCATTTAGGAGCCATTTTCTGTTCCATTGGCGAAGCTGTACAAACATGTAAGTTACTCAAACACACTTATTTGACATACTCAAAATAAATAAATAACCATGTGATCAACTTAAAAATCCACACATATACCCTAAAAATGTCCTACTCAAAGACTCATGCTTTTGTCCTACTCAAAAACACACCCATATTTCCCTCTCGGACACGCCCACTGCATATATTTTCTATAGAAAGTGCACTGCCCTGCTCAAAGCCATGCTCATTGGTTGAAATTTCTTCCACACTGAGCCCTAATGTGGGTAAATACTAAATATGTGAAAAATACAAAAAGGATTAAAGTTCTCAATGTCTCACTTGGTTCCAATCTTTGTGACTTTTTTAGCAAAGAACTCATCCAGGCCCTCATCAAGTTTCCCACCAAACTCTGTCTGCTCCACTTCCTCTGCAGGGCCGCACTATAAGACGGAGAAACCAGAATAAGAACATGACTTTACTGAAGAGGATCAAAAACTAAGAAATAAAAATCAGAGGGACAGCACATGTAAGAGGTTTTGGAGACAAAGTCAGAGAGGCTAGATTGAGATGGTTTGGACATGTACAGAGGCGGGATAGTGAGTATATTGGTAGTAGGATGCTGAGGTTGGAACTACCAATCAGAAGGCCTAGAGAAAGACCAAAGAGGAGATTTATGGATGTGGTGAAGGAGGACATGAAGGTCGTTGGAGTAAGAGTAGAAGATGCAGAGGATACGGTGAGATGGAGGCGGATGGTTTGCTGTGGCGACCCCTGAAGGGAACAGCCAAAAGGAAAAGAAGAAAGAAGAAGTAGTATTGTGTATGTGTGTGTGTGTGTGTGTGTGTGTGTGTGTGTGTGTGTGTGTGTGTGTGTGTGTGTGTGTGTGTGTGTGTGTGTGCATTCATATACATGCTTTGCAATGCTTACAGCTGCTGTTCTTGGTCTGATGTTGGTCTTCCTTCTACGTGGGCGGAGCTTGGTCATATGCTGCAGTTTGGGGCTGTCCGTTTCTGGCAGATCAACGAAGCACACAGTCACGGGACTCTGTAAGACCGCCTCCACAGGTTCAGACGGTGGGGGATGAGACGGGTCTTCGGTGTGGATGGGCACATTCTCAAGTGCTTTATCCAGATCAAACTCCAACTCTGATGGTTAAACGCACAAAATAAAATACCGAACTCCAAACTAAACGGATGAACGCCATGCAACCCAGCTGCTACTTTAATAAACTGTGAATGTTCAGTAAAACCCGTGATATCGGGTGATACCCGTGATAATGTGAAAACTTGATATCGGAGACAGGTTTAAATTTGCTGACAGTGCAACGTGTACAGTTCCACACCCTACCAAAGGCCACGGAGATGGGACGCACCATCCGGAACAGGATGCTCTGCCTCTTGGAGGTTGGAGATAACTTCAGTATAAAATAAATAAATAAATAAATAAATAAAACAATTTAGAAGCATAAACAAACAAACAAAACATTTTTTTTACATCTTTCTACACAAGACAGTGAAGGAGAACATGTGTACCATTGGGTCAGGTGAAGTTGATGGCAGGTTCTCTGGTACCAATTGTCTCTCTTCCAGAAGCTCAGTCTCCTCTGAATCATGATGGATCAACGGCTGGTCACAATTACTCACATGCTCCGCCTACACATATGTAAAGCAAGTATATGATAACGTTTGAAAAACAAGACAGTGATATTTTCAAAGGCGCGTCACGTTTTTACACGCACCCGCTCTCCGTAATTATGCCACACATCAATTCACTGGACAGCCATGGCTTAGTGGCTCAGTGGATAAGGCTTTGGGTTGTTAATCAGAAGGTTGGGGGTTCAAGCCCTAGTTCCAACAAGCTACCACTGTTGGGCCCCTGAGCAGGGCCCTTAACTAATAGCTGCTCAGTTGTACAATTGAGATAAAATAAAATGTCGCTCCAGATGAGGGTGCGAGCCAATTGCTTTAAATTAATTTTATGAATGAATTCATCAAGTTATCTTTTAAAAAATACAAGCCACGCCCCCAAAATGCATATATTGCAGTTTTTAAGTATGACTTAGTGTTAGCGTTTCAATTAGATTTAATTTTTTAAAATTTTTAAATAGAGTAGGCCCCCGTTTTTTGCACTGGTTCAGTTCCGGCCCTTCCCACGGATCATGAAAATGCGCGAGTTATTGACGCGGTTTTAAAACCCTATGTATGATATTACATACGCTAAAATCTGCTTGTTAAACACATTCCTATAGCCAGTCTTACTCATTAATACAGTAATAATGCAGTAAAATGTAGTAATGATTAATAAAAACTTTTTAATTTTGTACTGTGGTAATATTTATGAATAAATAAAGCGCTTAGGCTCCTTACCAGAAGCGAGAGAAGATGCATGGCGTCTGAGTGACATCATAGGGCTTCAATAATCATTAAAAACACATGAAAGAAATTTACTTTGCAATTCAAGCAATCACTTGAATGACATGTATGCGAAGGAGAAAAAAAAGAGGTGTACACGTCACCTGCAACCAATCAGCAGGAAGGAGAAACAAAAGCTCTCAGCCATTGGCTAAATTTGAATCACGTGCCAGTTACTTCTGGGTTTGTCACCAATCCGCGAGTATGTGGGGGCGCGAGTGCTGAACCGCGAATGGTCAAGAGCCCACTGTATATGTTACACTTGTTATATCTTAATATGTTGTGATTGGCTGCTGCCTTGGCCAGGTCTCCCTTGTAAGAGATTCTGAATCATAATGGGACTTCCTGGTGAAATACAGTGAAGTGAAATAAGAAATAAAGGGAAATAATTAATTAAGATTAAGACCGTCGGAGGAAACCAGAGTACCCGGAGGAAACCCACGCAAGCATGGGGAGCACACGCAAACTCCACACAGAAACACCCAGACTGGGAATCGGCGGACGTGATAACCACTACGCCACAGTGTCGCCCCCTTGTTGATTATAATAATCAAATAAAATGCGAAATCCCTCTGCGACAGGAAAAACACCCAATATAACGTGTAGAAATGCAACATTTTTGGATAATAACAGTCTTACCACCAGTGTGGAGGCGACACCAGAGAGAAAAACGCCTAAGTTTGAATATAAATTGGTTTCCATCATCCATCACGTTACAGGAAGAACCTAAAAACTCACGTATTCGTAAAGTATTTGCAGGATGATTGACAGGACCGTGTGTTTAGTAGTAGTGTATGTGTAAGTACTAACCAGTGTGTGCTGAGAGCGAGACAGAGACTCTAAGATCTCATCAATGATGCGGTCAGACAGGAAGGACGCCATGCTGAGTTTTACTTCACTGACACAGACAAAACCCAAACATTAGTTTTACTATTCCCAGGAATTCAAACATCAAACAACAATAACAACATTTAGAATTCCCAGTGAGTCAAACATCCACATGAAGCATTCAAATTTAATTTCAGAGTACAGTAGGCCCTCGACATTCGCGGGGGTTCAGTTCCGAGCCCTTCCGCGAATCGAGATAATCCGTGAGCTCTGTACCCGGAAGTAAAACCCCATGTAACACGCTTCATGTCCTTTTACATTAAACTTGGAGTGACGTCTCCAAGATGGCGCTGCCTAGAGGGCAACGTCGCGGAGTTCTCAGAGTCAAATTGTTTCTTTGTTTGTTTTAATTTGTTTTATTTGTTTGTTTGGTCGACCCTACTACAGCTATGAGCAGCTTCAGCTTCGGGAAACTAAGCACGCAACAACTCCTATCATGAGCTGCTATGCAATGCTATGCTATGGGAGCTCAATGCTAACAATAAGCCCAGGCGGAGTTCTCAGATTCTACGGCGCTTGGTTAGCACTTCCGGCCATACGTACTGCTTTAAAATGTTCAGTCCCTGCGAAACAAGATGGACGAGCTTCATGCTCAGATTGCAGCGCAGAGGGATCTACAGGACTGTGTTTCTGTGAAACATGGCTCGAGGAGAGTACACCCGATTAGGCGATTATACCAGCCGGCTATACGGCCTTCATCCCTGCAATCCCAAGCACCGGAGTCGTCGTTCGGCCCCTTCCCGCCTGGGCTTATTGATAGCTGGGATGCGGCTCGCACTGAGCTGCCTACCATAGCATGTTAGCTCTGCTAATAGCATGTTAGCTCTGCTTAGTTATGCACGCCCAAAGATACTCCGATCTTATAGCTGTAATAGAGTCGACTGGTCGTAGACGAGCATAGTGCAAAACATGAACGAACAAAACAACAAATTAAACAAATTAAAACGAACAAAGAAACAATTTGACTCTGAGAACTCTGCGATGTCGCCCTCTGGGCAGCGCCATCTTGGAGCCGTCGCTCCAACTTCAATGTAAAAGGACATGAAGAGTACTGTAATAAAGTTTATCCTTTTGGTATCGTTTGTTAAACATGCTACAGAACATAAAATCTCACGCATAAACATGAACTTAGCGACTGTACTGGAATAATAATTGAAAAAGATTTTAATACAACAGTTCAGAGAAAACCGTCGTTTCTCAGGAGAAAGTCTTATTTCTTCAGAAGAGACATCCAGCGTTTTCTATCACTTATCCAGAGAAGACGCACAGCGTTTGAGTGGTATCATAGAGCTAGTAATTAAAACAACACACAAAAAAAGAGGCTCATTGACAACTTGTGTGCCAATGAGGAAAAAGGGGCGGGACATCATCTCAACCAATCAGGAGAAAGGAGGACAGCCATTGGATGAATTTGAATCATGTGTCAGTTGCTCGGCAGTCAGCGAATACTCAAACGGTGGGTGCAAAACGGCGAATAGTCAAGGGCCGACTGTAGTTGTTCAAATTCAGAGTCAAA